>JAOYRS010000057.1:0-680000 GCA_032432895.1 Dryadula phaetusa | reverse complement strand
ATATTTTGCCGATCCAGGGCGTCCGCCCACACGGGGGCACCGTAGAGGGCCATCGACCTGACCACTCCGGTGAACAGCCGACGGCTCGAGGCGTTTGGCCCGTTGGTGTTGGGCAAAAGGCGCGCCAAGGCCGCCGCTGTCTTCAACAACTTCGGGGCCAAGATGGTGAAGTGGCCCCTGAAGTTCCATCGGCCGTCTAGAACAAGTCCGAGGTATTTCATACTCCGCTTGACGTCGATTTTGACGCCACCGACGATTATGTGGGCATCTGGATGGTGGGCCCTTTCGCGGAGCATGAAAATATAACGCCTCAGACTTGTTCAGGGCAACCTCCAGCCCCAACCTCCTGATGCGGCCGACCACGTCGGCCACTCCGGCCGTTGCGAGGACCGCCGCCTCCCGAAAGGTCTTCTGCTGTGCCAATACGAGGGTGTCATCGGCGTAGCAGAAGACCCTGACTCCTCGTAGGGTGCTGCCCCGCAGCACCCAGTCGTAGCCGATGTTCCACAGGATCGGACCCAGAACTGATCCCTGTGGAACACCGCACGAAACCTCCCACTCCACCCAGCCACCCGGAGCCGGAAAGGTCACGCACCTCCCGGACAGGTAAGCCCCGATGACGCGGCGCAGGTATGGAGGCACACGGTGGTATACAAGTGCCTCCTTGATGCAGGGCCAGGGCAAGGAGTTGAACGCGTTAGCGATGTCAATAGACACCGCCAACACTCCGTCGCCGCGGGCCACCGCTTCCTGCGCATGGGACTTCACCTTGAGTATGGCATCCACCGTGGAACGGCCACGGCGAAAACCATACTGGAGGTCCGAGAGATCCGGACCTGTCTCCTCCAGGTGCTTTTGTAGCCTCCTCGCTACGACTCGCTCGAAGAGCTTGGCGATCTCGCTCAGGAGCACGATAGGCCTATAGGCGTAGGCAGAATCCGCCGGACGTCCCTCCTTACGGATGAGGACCAACCTGCCTGTCTTCCACCGCTGTGGAATTATGGCTTGAGCCAGACAGGCAGTGAAGAGTCCTCTCACTCTGGGCCCCAAGATGGTAAGGGCCAGAGTAAGCGCCCGACCAGGAACGCCATCCAGGCCCGGGGCGGTGCTCTTGCCGCGAGATCGGCAGATCGCCTCTTCGAGCTCCTCCTCCTCCACCGGTGGTGCGACACTCTCGTCTTCCTCCTCTTCCCTCGGCGCTGCGGGGCGGGCCATTGATGGAGGTGTAAAGTTGGCCCGCTGCGGAAATAGTGACGTCAGCACTCCTCGGAGAACGTCCGGTTGGAGCGTCTGCGTCACGGGGGGAGCCCACGACCGGAGTTTACCCCGCACCATACGGTAAGGAGTACCGTACGGGTCCCGGTCGATTGCCGCAAGCATTCGGTCGTGTGATTCGCCTTTCATACGACCGATCTTCTCCCGCAGCGCGTCCTTCGCCTCGACATAGGCGCGGCACAACCGGTCCTCTGCCTCCTGCCACCGGTGTGCCCTGCGCCTGCGATAGTGCGTGTACTGGCGTCTCGCCACAACGCAGATGTCACGCAGTTGTGCGATCTCCTCCGACCACCAGTACACTTGTCGCCGTTGTGGACGACCTCTGGAACGGGGCATTGACGCGTCGCAGATATGCGTCATTGCCCTCTGCGCCCAGGCGGCGGCGTCCTCCACCGACGCCCAGCCCTGGGGCAGCCAGGATTGCACTATCGCGGCCTCCTCCAACAATTGTCCTGTCGAGGCGCCATAGTTGCCACCGCGGTCCGCCCTCTCGCGAGGTTGGACCCGGAACTGACGGCACCGCCGGATGTGTAGAGACCTCGTATCTGATGTAGAGGTGGTCCGAGAGGGTCTCTACATCATCCAGCACTCGCCAGTTCCGCACGTTACGCGCTAGGGCCGGCGTCGCGAACGTCACGTCCACGATGGACCCGCCCAGCCTTCGCACGCACGTGTTCGTCGTCCCCCGATTCAGGACGGACAAACCGGAGGCAACTATCCACTCCGAGAGTGTCGCACCACGCGCACTCGTCGTTGCGGAGCCCCACATGTCCGACTTCGCGTTCAGGTCTCCTGCGACCAACACCTCCGCCGGACGATAGCGGTCTACCATTTCCCCCAAGCGGATCAGGAACTCTTCGAACTCCGCCAGAGTTCGGTTGGGGGAAAAGTAGACACCCACCACAACTAAGTCGCCGACAAGTGCCGCGACGCATCCCTCACCCCTCTCGACACGTGAAAAGGGCGGAGAGCCCGCTGCTACCTGGGTGATAATAGTCACCACCCCGGTGTTGTCTGCGACCCAGTTGTCCCTCGATGGTGTACTGTAGGGCTCCGAAACAACCGCCACCTGTATCGACCACTGCGCCAAGCTCTGGACCAATAAGTCTTGAGCTCTGGCGCAGTGGTTGAGGTTCGCCTGTAAAATCTGGAGGGCCATTATTGGTCCTCCATCGGCTGAACCCCCGCTCCCTGACTCTGGGATTTAGGAGCGGCTCGCCCAATAAGACTCGCCGCCCCTTTAGCACCACGCTTCCTTTTCGCCTGTGCAACGATTTTTGCACAGGCTGCGCCCCCAGCCAAGTGGTCGGCAGGTCTCTGCGCCGCCTCGCACGCCGGACAATGAGGAGCTTCCGAACACCTGGCTTGCTTGTGCCCGGAACGCCCACAGCGGAAGCAGAGTTCGCTCCGGTCCACGCCAGTGCAGTTGGCTGCCACGTGTCCAACCTCGTGGCAGCGGAAGCAGCGCATTACGCGCGGCTGCAATAGTGTCACTCGTGCTGACACAAAGCCCACTAAAAGCCTGCCAGCGCTTATCTTTTTGGCGGCTTCAACTGGGCACCGGACCCACGCTGTGCCAAGGCCAGCTCTGTCGCGCCTAATCTCTCCCACTTTGATTGTGCTCACAGCACAACCACTGGCCTTGCTGACTGCCGCAGCCACTTCCTCCGATGTGACGGAATCGTCCAACCCGCTTAAGCGCAGTTCCGCGCATTTAGTGGGCCTTGTCACCTGCACTTGGCTGGCATCCAAGACTCCACGCAGCCGCTCGGCAAGGGCCTCGGCCTTCTCCGCCGAATCTGACCCCGGCAGCTCTAGCAGCCTCGCGCCCGTTGAGGCAACTCTAAACCTCAGGTCAGAGATTCCCAGGTCTTCCAGGTTGATTTGCCCCTTGACCTGGGTGAGGACCTGGCTGTACGTGACATTGCTCTCCAAAGCACTGGATTGCAATTTCAATGCCACGACAGCCGAGCGCGGCTTCCTCAGTTTGGGTTTCTTCCTCTTTGACTTCGACGCCTTGTCTTTGTTGCTTGGTTGCTGCTGAGGAGCAGCTTTCGTTTTACTGCCTTTCCTAGCAACAACATTCCACCCCTCTGACAACTTTTCCGGGGCAGGTGGCAGCGGACGTGGTGGCGGCGATTCTACCACCTGTGACTTCTTGCCCTTCCCTTTGCCCTTGCCGGTGCTCTTCACAGGCTTTTGGCTTTTGGTGGGGGCAGGGTTTGCAGGAGCCATGAGCGAGCTTGTCGCATTTGCGACTACCGATGTTGTGGCGACCTCCTTTCTTTGCTCCTTCGACGCAAGCGGTGGACGCATGCTTCTCTCCGGAAGAAGTCGTGTCTCCAAACCCTCGATCCTTGCACTCACCATGGTCCCAATTTCCATCATAATGGAACGCCTAAATTCTTCTGGGCATGGTGTGTGTGGCTTGCTCTTTTCATTTACTTGGCTGCTTTGCTGTTGTAGGTCAGCCCGTAAAAGACTGACCTCTTTCCTTAAGTCAGCCAAGTCATTCCTCAATTTGTTATTGTGCGCCCGTAGTTGGGCCACTTCCTCCGTAGCTGTGCGCTCAGCGAGAACATCCACCGCTATAGCTATAGCCTTCGCCGCCTCCTTGAGGGCCTTTGTGAATGTGCCCTTTAAGTTGCCGGATCGACTGGCAACTTTTTTAATTATGGCAAGGCTGTCAGACACCTGGCTTTTGAGGTCGCTGGCTAGCTTAGTCTCGTCCAATTCATTGTCTGACTGTACAGACATATCGGATAGCCGGGAGCTGATCCTATTCTGAACAGCCAGAGTGCACTCTGCCACTTCACTTTCCGTTCTTATCCGCCTCTCCTCCTTTTTCTCCTCGTTTAAGGCCCTCCTGACATCTAGCAAACCCATGTTAGTTTCAGCCAGTACGGGCCGACTTCGTCCCTTTTTATCGGCAGCCATTTTAGGCGCCGGTCTGTCTGACTCTCCTTCACCGGATGAGCCAGGCTGGTCACTTCTGTTGCGAGGCCTCTTTCTCCTCTCCTTAAGATAGAGAGACCTCGTCTTCAATCTCTGGGATCCCGTCGAAACCAAACTCTCTGTGTCAGAGTCCTTAGACTCAGACGCACCCCAAAGTCTGCCATAAGACGACGCAGACTGTCGTCTCGACCTGACACGACTGCCAACACTCAGTGTCCCATCATCCAGGTCCACTCTTGTCAACACCACCTTTGGTTCTCTCATGACTCCTCCGATCTGGTTACCAAGAAGTAACCTCTCAGCCGCGCCACTAGACACCGACAGTCTCCGTTGTTGTACTGCCTCTGACGCCTCTTCTCCTGACACAACCAACTCTCCGCCTTTTCCAGGCCTCTCCACAACACCGCCCTTCTCGGGCCCCTCACCGTCAACATACCAGCGCTTTTTGCCCCCCCCAGAATCGATGGAGCAACGTGCCGTAGCACGGAGGGATTCTCCGACCTCGTTGAGGCCGGTACCCTCCTGGGGTAATTGTTTTTTATTGTGCGCTGCCATGTTGTTGTTTTGTGTGCTTTTCTGTCGGGGTGTGCTCCCCTAGGCCGCGTGGTTAACCAACCACTAAAGGTGCGCCCACACCTACTGTTTTGGTCCGCGCCGGGCATTTGACTGCCCGGTCCACTCGCCCGCATGTGCGAGTGGTTATCCCCTATCCGCCAACCGGGGGACGCGCCCAGTAGGAGACCAGCCACTCCCCTGGGAACCTAACCTAACCTAACCTAACCTAACCTAACCTAACCTAACCTAACCTAACCTAACCTAACCTAACCTAAACCTAAACCTAAACCTAAACCTAAACCTAAACCTAAACCTAAACCTAAACCTAAACCTTAACCTAAACTCAAACTTAAACCTAAACTCAAACTTAAACTTAAACTTAAACTTAAACTTAAACTTAAACTTTAATTTTAAATTTAAATTTGTGTCTTTTACTTCAAATACATAAAAAAAAACAATTAACCGTTTTTTGTCTTATAAATGACGAATAATGTTTATTTAAAAAGAAACTGCATGAAAAAAAAATATTAAAAAACATTTTGTTACTTCAGACTGACAATTATCATGTTTTTTGATAGCTTCACGATATTATCCCGCAAAGCAGGATAGACCGAATGTACCTAGTGACAAGACACTCCTTACTTCACTTTCCACTGAATTCGAGATATTGCGTGTGTAGTGGTAGAACTTAACGCCGGATTTGTCTTACCAAAGCAAAGCGAAGAAGTCAAAATAATTTAAATATAATCACCCCTCTACTGAGGATGGAAACCACAACAGATCGCGTTTACTGTCAGACGCTGTCATCATGTCGATGTCATGTGACACTGCGCCACGACTAGCCTGATTTATATTTAGAGATATATTTAGATTTTTGTTACGATGTCTTTCACCCCTTTTCGGCATATTATTGATTTGGATGTCTTGTGTGTAACAGAAAAAAATACCAAAAAAAATTAGAAAAACTTATATCCTGTGAAGTTTCAAGTTCCTAGACTATTAATATCACTTTTTTTTCTGTAATATATTCATATTACAATAATAAATAATTAACCCTTGTATAAATTACAGTTTTAAAGTAAAACATACTATTTCCAGTTTTTAATAAAATGTTGTATTTCCCCAACATTAAATTTTAAATACTTACTTTATTCAACTTTAACCGATGGTATTGTATAAAAAATTTTGGAAAGCAATTTATAAAGATGGCATATTTAATCTTAATTCCAAGTTAATATATTTTCTGGATTACTTCTTACGAAATTAAATTATGGAACCTGGTTTCAGGCCGAATCCGTTAATTGTTTAAAATGTAATTATTAATAATATAATTTTATATATTTATACATATAAACATATAATATTTATACATATAATACAGTAAAAAACTACATATTAACAAAAATGTGACAACTGTTACGTTTTTTAAATTAATTTTGAAATTTTATTTTTGTTTTTACTATAATTTAGAATTTTAAAGTACTATAATATATTTTATCTGAATTTGACTTTACTTGTTTTCCAATTATAGATAATTTTGTATGAACAGAGAATAATTGGTCTATTTTTTATGAAATTATTTAATACGAAAAGCATATCTTTTATTTACTAGTTTTCAAAATTTTATACATTTTCGTTAAATATAAACATTTACATAAATAAACATAACTTAGTATTAATTAATATTTGTTGTAACTAACGTTGTCATCAACCAAATTACACACCACTTGAAATTCGTAAACGAAAGTTACAATATTTAAATTATTCTACTAATAATTCTATTCGGTTTTTGTTTCCCGGTTTACTAGACCAGCCTTTTTATATATTTAATAATTCATTCATTATTTTATTTATTTTATTTAACAATGTCTGTTTATTTAATTTTGAAGAATAAGCATTTATGTACGTGCTTATTATTTTTAATTTTGTTACTTGTGTTTTTTTTTTTAATTTTGCTATATGTTTGTAAAGAAGAAATGAGCTCTCAATTTACTTGTGTAGATAGATATTAGATATTAATGTTATTTAAATAACTAACTGCTTGTAAAATAATTTTGCCTGATTTGTTTTGCTTTTCTTAAGTAAATATGTCTCAAAGTTATCGCAGCACATTACTAAAAATATCTACAATATACACATCATTTTTATAATTCAAATACTCATAGTATATTTAACCTCATCAGGCTTTGTTACTATTGTAATTAGTATTGATTAATTAAAACTACTAAAACTACTGAAGCTACTAAAACTTTAAAAGACATTACGTTTCATTCTACATATTTAACAATTGATAAATTAAAAGATTGACTAACAGTGTACTTGGGCTTAGGCTCCTTAAATTTTGTAATAGTAGGTTTTAGAGACTTAGGTTGAAGAGTTAGGTTCAAGAGAGTCAGATTGAGAAAGGTCAACCTTTTTACGCACACATTTACACTACACAATATCACAACTGGTAACTTTCTTACTGACATTCACATTTTTGTTTCATTTTTATAGAGAGTCAGATGGAGAGTTAGGCTTAATACTATCTTAACATATATAAGTTAAATTTAGGAAGTCATACTTATGTAAGAAAAATCAATGTTTATAAGATTATGAAAAAGCAAAAAAAAACAATGTGAAAAATAAGAAAAATATATAATTTTATTTTAGCAAAATGAATTAAATAATACATATAGTATTATAACTTCATACAATGTCTTATTATTACGATTTAAATATTTATTGCTGTCTCTATTTTTTTACTCAATTTCGAATTTCCGACATCTTTAAATATTTTTACGCACACATTTGCACTACACAATATCACAACTGGTAACTTTCTTACTGACAACCACATTTTTATTTCATCTTTATAATCATTTAATGTCTTAATTTATTGATACTAAGAAAAATTAAATAAAGTTACGTAAAATCATTCGTTTCCATTACTAGCCAGTTGAAGCTGACAAGTGACAACTATAAACAACTTTTCCTGTTCCATTTACCTCATGCATAATTATAAAAACATTGATTTTTATAAAAATATCTTAGTTTTATCAAAATCTTCTTAAAAAATATATGATTGATTACTAAATCCAAATGAACATATTGTTAATATAAAAATAATGTAAATAACACTGTTCACTTGTACATATTCTAAGATGCTTTAATTATAATATGACACCACTGCTAGGTTCTTAGATTTAAAAACAAAAAATAAGTTATACTTATGAATAACAGTTATGTTTTAAACAAATCAAGTAGAACAGAAGTGAACTATTCAATGAGGTAAGTAGCGTAAAGTTGAAAAGAATTACCAAACATTGTAGCGAAATATGTCGCAGTGAACAGCCGGTATCACTTGCGAACATAAAAGAAAATTTAATAATACAAGCGCCTCGCTGAGAACTGTCTGTAGTCATGCGTACATTATAGTATCATGACTGAGTTGTACCGAGGCGGCAATAAAAGACATTTAACAACAATACCAAAATTTATTAACGAGAAATTCATTTTACTAGTCATGCGTACTTTATTTATAATCAATATACGATATGTAAAAAATTGTGCGTGGCACCACAGGAGTGTACTCTTCATAGTTTACATCTAATAAAACTATCTCGATAGAGACAATATCCAAAGACAATAGAGTCAAGTCGTGTGTACGTCATCTTATAGATGTCGCTAGCTACCAGTACCTGTTGCATTTTGTTTGAAATGAAAGACGAATTCCTCAAGAGTTTATTTAACACTTGAACAACTAGACAATATTACATTACATCAGTCACTTGAAATCTTTAACTAGCAGTTTGTCCATAACTTAATATACCTACAATAACATCTTTGAAAAAACGTATAAAAACTTGAACGCAGCGGAATTCGAACCCGCGCCTCTTGGATACCGTCCAAGCGCTCTGACCGCTAAGCCATGCGTTCTACTACCAGCTGCGTCGAAATTCTTATATGTTTTTTTATTACAACTTATTTATGTTGTTAGCATCCCCGTAGAGAGATTTTTACAAATTTCTACTACTTAAAGATTATTAAGAAATAATCGTTTAACAAGAGAGATTGCTATTTCATTTTCATATTTACTATTTTTAAAGTGTAAAACGTATAAAATTTTTTATTATTATTTATACGTTTTTTCAAAGATGTTTTCTAATCCTAAGTGTGGAATAACACTTTAAAAATAGTAAATATACCTACAATAATTAAACTCTGGCACCAATGAAAGTGCTGCTCCCTGTATTTGTATCAAAATTGTTTTAAAAATACATAAAAATAACAAAATGTTCGTCATACTTACATGTAACTAGTTATTCAAATAGTTTTAACAACATTTTAAGACTTTTCGTAATAATATGGAATAAGTTTACTATAAGCAGTATTATATTAAAATCATTGGCATCATTTACTCATGGTTTATACAATACATTGAAATACTAAACAGATTGGATTGTATATATTGTGTAGATGTAAATATTGGCTTATACATTTGATAATACTTAAATTTTTCAAACTACACCACATTAAGTATGCTGTAACAAGTAATACTCTGGTGACTGTTCCAATACCCACATACAACATACATGCAACTGTGAGTTAACACAACACAGCGGATGTGGATGGAGGGTTCCACTGTTACAAAACAAGCAAGCAAGGGAACAGGATTGTTTATAGATTTTCGTTTGTTAACATTTACTATTGGGTTTTAATCACACTCTTAATATAATTAAATATAAAAAAAAATCTTTGAGTGTCTTCATCGACCTATGTTCTAATTGCTTCATGTTGTTACAGCGGCACACGACGATGTCAACAACTCTGTAAATGTGAGATACACATCAAATATGAAGATTATAGTGTAAATAAACATTTCATATAGTAAATATTATCTATATATTCTTTTTTTAGAAAAATATTTAATATTTTTTAAAACACATTATTTCTGTGTAAGATTTATCAACAAATAATAAAGCAACAAAGTATCCTTACAGGAGTCATTCTTCAGTTAACTTGATACTGTATATTCAACCCGCTTCCTTGACTAAAATTTTATTTCATTTAGTGAATTGAGAATACCTGGAAAGTAATAAAAGCATTTAAAATATTTATCTTCATAATAAAGCCCTCATGTATCCATTCAATTAATTTGTATACATACAACATTGGAGTCCTGTATTATAAATGTTTTTAGACATCATCCAAGTTAGCACACTTGACCTTCTTTCTTTGTTAATAAGTATAAATAGTTTAGTTGAGTTTAATTCAAAAGCCACGTACTGGTTACTTAATCACTCAATATCATTTGGATGAAGTAGAAAAGATGCAGAATGAGAAAGGCTACACCGTTATCCAATTATATCCGTCTAAAAACCACATGTTTCAGCAGGTTTTGTAAAGTATATGGGTACTCTTTTATGATATTTTCCACTTTTCTGTAAATAAAAAAAATATATATAGGTACCATTTGATGTAAATAGTTAATAGTTATGTCAGAATTTAGCAAAAAGCTATCTCCTTGTTTTTATTATTTATAATATATCTTGCAAAATATGTACAATGTAAGCTACATACAGGTAAAATTGATAAAAATTAATAATATTTAAATTTGGAAATGAAAACGTACTCTGAGAATGGAATGTTACAATGAGATTAGAATAAATATTTTTATTTATTTATTTACATTATACATACAGTTCTATATATTATAACTATATTACAATAAAACAGAAAAGAACAATAAAGTAGAATGCAAATATTTACAAAAAATTGGTTAGGTATATAATTGTGTCTTTGTACCCACATATTTTTTAAATTTCTAAACGAATTTAAATGAACTTTTTGTTCTATGGCTGTTAGGCGTGGGCAGAACTGAGGGTATAAATTCATTTCGAAAAGTTGAACATTTATTGTAGATACATAACAGAGCAGCTAAACTGTAAATAATAAAATGAGCCGATTTGCCAAAAGTTATTAGATGTGATGAGCTTATTCTATTGACATAATAAGATTAAAGATCTGTACTACCTGGTCTCCATCAGGTATTACAGATCTTTAATTAGTATCAAGAAAGGCAAATATCATAACAAAAGTCATGACCTCATGCCTCCTAACTCCTTGTCTAACCCACACATGTCAAACCGGTTGGAAACATACATCCAAATTAAAAAGCAAAATCTCTACCTGCCAACGCGGAATAGTACGATTGCAAAAAATTCGTCACACAAAAATGATAGAAACCACCAAAGCTAAAGATGCGCTAACATACGCTAAGAAACAAAAAATGGAAGTGGGCCAGGCTATAGGACGAGAGGTGGACCAGCAGGTAACAACGTCTCAAAGGCAGACCCTACACAAGATCCTACGGCAGACAAGCTGATAAAAATAGCTGGTACCTGTTGGCCGCAAATAGCTCAGGATAAAGACATATGACCTTCACCTTCATTAGAGAGATTAATGTATGTTAACAAGGCAACGTTTTCACATTTATACATAAATTTTTAATTACTAATAACATAATTATTTTCTTTAATAAGTTTAAAGAGTACTTAGAATTCACTTTACTATGAAAGTATTAAGTGGTCAACTTGAATAAATTGACTCATATCTAAAGGTATTTTTCTAAACTAATTGTATACAAATTAAATACTGAATAGGTACAAATAACCAATTATTTGGACTGAACTGGGCTTTCTTTCTGATACATTTGTATTTTAAAATAGTTGCTTACTGTGTATAAAAAAACAACTTAACTTTAATTTGACTTGAATATGTGTTTTAAAAGTTTTTGATTTTTTTTTTGTTTTTGATTCTTTTAATGTAGGTCTCATTAAAAGACATCACATTTTAAAATACAGGAGTTAATAATTGATTAATAAATAAACTTGTTTCTATTGGTTAACAAGTAGGATAAGTCCTTTTAGCACTATCTTATGTTATTTACCAAAAACAATGTTTTTAAATTAGGTTGCTATTCTAATAAGCATGCAACATGGTGCAGACAATTCAACTGACTCAACAGAAGAATGAAACAATATTATAACTTCTTAATATAGTAGTAACGGTAAAAGTACCTTGAATAGTTCACAGAGATTATCCTCCTTCCATTTGTTGTTTTGCCTGTTTTTTACCTCAAGTGGATATATTCTCTATTATTGACATTTACTCATCTGAAATAGAATTTCCATAAGTTTATTCTTATGTACTTACTAAACATAGTAAATTTTAATAAGAAAAAGCATAAACTAAAAAAATTACATTAATATTTACATTGGCACAGTACATTATAAATTTCACAGACAAAAATCCTAATATGTTAATATGGTAACTAGTGTGTTCCGGAGAAATGTAGATTTGAAAACAAAGTAGTAAGGACGATTAGTAATAATTATGAAAGAATACAATTGATAAAAGATTATCACAATATCACTGAAAAATTAGCAAGTTATTGTTTTTTATGAAAAAGACAAGGCAAACGAGAGTGCTGGTCACCTGATGGTAATTGATCACCGCCGCCCACGTCCCCATGTAACACCAGGGGAGCTATATATGCGTTGCGGGCCTTTAAGATGGTAGTAAGCGCGCTTTTTGACGTTACCCATGTCGTATCGACCTGGAATACTGGGAGTACAGCCGCAGTCTAAATTGTTTAGGATGAAATTGTAAGACTTCTTGTTATCTTTTTAAGTACATATTGTAACATATTTTACAAGCAGCATCAAAAACGTACTATACGTACTCTTGTTTCTTAGCTTTTGAAAGTTTGTTTTCATATAGTATAAATTTAAATCCGTTCATGAATACTTTTTTAGTCATATATTACATATTAATTTTATGTATGATTTCATTACTTTACCATATTGTTTAAATACAATTTTTAGTTACGGCGTGCGTATAAATTAATAATAAAGTGTCCGGCGTCTCTGATGTATAATAATATTGTGTGACATTGACAGACAACATCATCACAGATAATATAATACAGATTTATTTGTAATTGATATTATGTCTACTAAAATTTTACATTTTGCACTTATATTTATATTTTCTCTTAAATATTTATTTATTGTTACTATTATTTATAAAAATAAGATATATCTTTTGTTAATAAATTATAAATGTGTACATTTCTTTTATTTATGTATTTGAAAATAGTTTGTACGACATCTAGTAGTAAATAGTTTCCGTAAATTTATTTTGTGAATACGAATGAAGTAGTCTCTTTATGTAGTCTGAGATGGCGGCCAAATCGATAAATAAAACATCTCAATAATAGATACACTCTTGTTTTTAATGCTTCCTATTTAAGCAAACTGTATTTTTAGTTCAGATTCATTTTATGTAATATTTATAAAGAAAAATGATTTTCAAATATAATCATGCAGTAAGCTTCTTGTATATTAAAATATGTCAGCATATAGTATTCACTTTCGGTTTTTTTCATACTGCTGTCTTTTATTATCTCCTACGCATGCTCGCCGCTGTCACCAACAACGGAAATACAGAGATAAATTATTCTTCTTTTTATAAAAACGAAATGTATGAAAAGTAGTAATTAATAATAGCTGCTATTGCTGCAGCTGTAGCAAGAGACAACATTTTATGTATTTTTAATATTTTTATTAATAATGTAACTTACTAACTAAATATATTTACAAATTTAAATATAAACAATAGTAGTATTAAATGTCAATATATTTTACAATAAATTAAAAGAAGTTAATAATCATAGCAATTAAGGAAACAATCGAAAAGAGAGTAGAGTAATGTATGACTCCAGAGTTGCAAGCGAGGTGTCCGGGCCCGAAGCAGGCGGCGTACGCCATGCGGTAGGGGAGATGGCTCTGCTCGTAGAGACCGGAGAACATTTCGTGATGAGGGCCGAGAGCGAACACCGCCACGTCGTCGCCGCCGTGCGTCTCCCACGTCATGTTGACGTCCACATGTGACAACCATCTCAGACGGTCACCTAAAACATACGAACTTATTAATTTTAAGCTAAATTTGCTGATTTAGTTAGTTAGAGCTTTATGAACTTTTGAGTGTAGTATATAGTGTGTAGATTTCTACAAAAAATGTTATAATAATACAAAAAATCGTTGGATTAAAGTTTTTTAACAATACTAAAATGCAATTATCATATTTATTATAAATGATGATCACGTGATTTGTTTCCATAAAATTCGCTCGTGTCTATAAAACATACATACCGAAATTACTCTCTTGAGTTGGGTCTGTACGTCTTCCGTTGACGTGGCTTCTGAAACCAGGTCCATTTGTGTAGGATAATGTCATGTAGGGAACGCCGTTTGGATCGGGGCTGTCCGCCGGTCCGAGTATACTGCGTCCTCTTTGTGTGTATCCATTAATTGCCATGACGTGCGCATGGTCAGCAGTCACCACTATTAAGGAATCTTCTTCTGAAAGCAGTTCAGTAGCGCGCGCTACGGCCTTACTGAGCTCGATGGTTTCATCAAGAGCAAGCTCAACCAAGTTGTCGTGATGGGCGTGGTCAATGCGGCCGCCCTCGACAAACAAAAAGAAACCCTTCTCATTGCGGCTTAGCATTCTGATTGCAGTTTCTGTCAATTCCTCGAGAGTTGGCTCAGTGGTAATGTTGACCGTCTCCATGTGGTACATCAAGTGACTTCCTTCGAACAAACCCAACAAGTATTCCGGCAAGTTGTTATTCAATGCAAGTAATTGATTGCGATTCCAAATGTATTGATGGCTTACATTCTGCGCTGCCTTCTGAGCTGTCCAATCTTCTATTAAGTTTCTGCCGTCGCTTCGTAATCCTGATTGCCCCTCTTCGTCAACTCTGTTTGCTGGTAAAAATTCTCGTCTACCTCCCCCTAAAATTACCTGTTGGTGTAATCATAACGTAATTTTTATTTTATCTTTGTAAATAACATTTATTTTATATTATGTATTTATAAACAACTTCTCTTTATAAACACACTATTAATCACTACTACTATCATTTAATTTCTTTCAAGAGTAGTTGTATTCAAGATTTCACATGTATTTGCATTAGTTTCTCTTTTATTCACCTTAAATTTATTCCCCGGATGCGAGTGCACTAGTTGCTGAGCTATGTCGGGGCACGCGGCAGGGTCGGCGGAGTCTGCTTTTACTGCAGCATCGTTCTCCCAGTAACGACTCGCTACGTTAGCGTACACTCCCGCAGGAGAGGCGTGAGTGATACGAGTAGTCGTTACGACTCCTAAATTGCAAATAAAATACATATAAATGAAAGAAATTAAAAAAGTAAATACCTAACTATAAAAGAAATATTTAGACAACAGAGGCTAGTGTGGCTTAGTGGAATGTGTCCGATTGGTAATACGTTGAAATGTGGTTTTCATTCCTCTTGGGCGAAAAATCCTGTATATTAGGGAATGTATATTATTCTATCTAGGAATTTTATACAAATGGTAATGGGTGGGGTCAAGTGCTATTGATTTTTTAATTTTTGCATTTCTTCGCTTTGCTAAGGTTAAGATTAACATTGAGTGCCGCTACTCAACACGCTATCAATGTCTCTTTGAGAATGAACGCAATACAATACCAGCATCTCGTCCATCAGCTAAGGCCCACGCAGCGATCGACTCTACGTGTCTTGACCTTGGAACTGAAGCCGCGCAGTCCCCAAACGGCACCGCGCCGGTCACGCCGATGGCTCCTTCATTATTTTTCACTCCAGTTAAATACGCAGTGGCAGTGCACGCTGAGTCAGCAATTTGTGCATCCATACAATACGTCTAAACAGACCGGAAAGGCGAGATTAGGCATCAAACACTTGGTTCTCCGGTATCTGAAGTACTAATATGAATATAGGCAAGTTCAATGCTGAGTATGTTTTGCATGTTGGTCGACTTCGCTGATCAAATAATTAAGACTATAAACGAAACTATGACTATAAACGAAAATATATAAGAGCCGAATTATTATAATATTTCTAAAATAATAATAATAGTAAAAATATCTTTATTTATATTCTATATTTGATATTTAGCTAATTTCCTTATCTTCTTTGAATTATACGCAAATAATTGTTTTTTATGCTACAGCATCGTGTAATAAGCTATAGCTTATATTCCTATTTAGGAATGATCTGAAAATGCTTTCAAGCGGTCCGTTCAGTGTTACATTAGGCTGTTGCGGGACAAGGCAATATCAAGACTGATATAGTTTTACTTAAATTTAATAACACGCCATACCTTCACGAGTCCTGCAGTTGGGAACGATTCGAAAGATAGTTGTTCTTCTTCACCCGGTCGACCATTTCTTTGTCCCAGTAAGGTACGTGCAGCTGCTAGTGTAGGCACGGACATGCCGTCACCGAGGAACATCACAACGTTCCGCGCTTTTTCAGGAATACTTCGTCCTGCGTATCTCTTGAGCCTCGCTTCGATAGCGTCTTGCGCATCTTTGAACCAGTACTCTTTAGTGTCCTCCCCGGGGAGGACAGGTGGTCGCGAAGGCTTCCGTTGTGTCTGATGGTAAGCGTCATTCCGTGACGCTGCGCCCACCGCCAGTACTGTCACTACTAACAACGTCCACTTCCAACACATGGTAGATGGCACGCTCCGAATGTTTATCGTGTAGCAGAACTAGCTATATATTAGCTATAATTCTTATCGCTTTATCAAATTTGAGATTTGGATTAAATCGTCTCTTAATGTGTATAATTTGCGTGACGTTATCATCGATTAATGATAACAAATAATTTTGGCATACATTAAGTAGTTGAAATAATATGCAAATTATAATGACCTTTTTTTGCTGTATTTTCAGTAAAACATAAACTAATAAAGCAAAAAACACGGTCATTACAATTTTCAGTAATATAGTGGCTAATGAGGCCGGTCGTGGCGCAGTTGTTGGTTCGATTTCCACTCGAGTGGAGTGATTATATTCTGATTATTTTCACTTCCTGGCTCTGGTAAGACAAAGTGCGGCGTTGACTTCCACCACTCAACACGCAATTTCTCGAATTCGGTGGAAAACAAATACTTCTTTCTTCAGTATTTAATACTAATATGTAATCCGCGAATATAAGAACAAAGTTCAAGTCTAAATCATTATTATTTTTATTAATCATAAAAAGATCTTCAAGAATTTACTGAAATTATAGAAATCTACTATTCACTCACTTCAGAAAAAGTTAACATACAAATTAGTAAAAGCGCCATCTATCTGCTCAATTGTGAAACTTGTTTGAAGCCATTTACACGTTTACTGAAGATGGTTCCTATATAGCACTACATTACGTACGTTAGCAATTATGTACAAAACTATGAAAAAATATTTGCGGGAAAGCTGCCTATATGTGAATGTCATATGTCATGCGTATATACTATAAAATAGAATGCAACTGGGATACCATATTTCTATAAATATTAAAATATTAAAAACCAGTTCTAAGTAAACAAATCTTAAGTAACTAACTAATATGTTGAATTTTTATTCAAAATGTATTTTCATGATAAAATAATATTTCTTTTGAAATCGTACCATTTCAGTTAGGACACTTTATTGTTAAACATTTGATAGATACATATCTTATCGCTGTTAATAGACTCGAGATGACATATCAGCGATTGATGGATTCACGGAAGAGGTACCTTTTAAAGAGGTTCAGTGTCATAAGTGCATCAAACGCACAGTGACGTGTTCCGCGAGTGTACTTCACCGGGCGCGCTAATGCACCTGAAACATGTCGCCTAAAGCTTATTGTTGGGTCTTCACTGTTCTAATCGCAATTACATTGCCACATTGGTCCTTTGGTCAGTACTGCCCCGGTTTAAATTTACCAATATTTATTTTTGACAAACTAACATTAAAATGATGACACTAAACTTATTTCTTCGTGATTTGCTTTTGGGTGTTTGATTACTTTCTCTTTTGAAAACAAGTTTTTAATAGTGAGGAATGTAACAAGATCGTGTGATTCGCCTAGTTGATGCTTTTTAAAAACATTTTACACTGACTATACATATTTCAGTGTAAAATGTTCTGAAATCATAATTATTAACATAGTATATGTCTCATCGGTCACGTTATAAACAGTTAATTTATTAGAAAACATTTTTCAAAAACGAAATATATAAATATTTGAGCGCAGCGGTATTTAAACTCGCGCTTCTTAGAAACCGCCAAAGAGTCGCAGGTTCGCATACAGCTGCATTTAAATTTTTACACGTTTTGTTAAAAATGTTTTCTAGTCTTATGTGTGTAGTAACACTTAAAAAATAGTAAACCAGTTTTGTTTTTCTTTTTACATATTATAATACTTCGTATATTTTTAAGTGCACATTGTATCAATAATATTAAAATCATAAAAACGTTCTACATATATTTTAGAGCAAGATGAATATCACAAAAGGTCTCACAATTTATACAAGCATATGAAAGAGTCTCTCAGAAATATAGAGGAAACGACCTCAGCTTTCTGGTACGAGCAGGCACAGAAGGGCATCAAAGCTCGTCCGCAGTTCGGCAAAGCTTCAGGAACAGCCAAAAATGTAATAATGTTCCTCGGCGATGGCATGTCCATGCCGACGCTGGCCGCGGCGCGCACCCTCCTCGGGCAGAGGAACGCCAAACCTGGAGAGGAATCACAACTATCCTTTGAGGCGTTCCCCTCCGTCGGACTCTCTAAGGTCAGTACTTTATACTACATAAAAAATATCAATTTATAATGTAAAGTGTTATTCACACAACGTAAGAAATACAATTTAATATTTTTTTAAAAGTTGTTACGTGTAAGTAAGTATCATTGCACAGTGGGACAGTCTGACTGTAAACGCGCTCACGTGATTATATTCTAAAAATTATCTTCATTTCTCTACTCTAGTATGACAAAGTTCTTGACCATTCATCCGTTTTCATATTCCCGAAAGCGTGTACTAATGTGGAATTCAACGCCGCGATATGTCTATATTTTTAATTAGACATACTGCGTGGACTCACAAATAGCAGACTCAGCGTGCACGTCCACCGCGTACCTGTGCGGCGTGAAGGCGAACCTCGGCACCATCGGCCTGACGGCGGCGGTCCCGCGCTGGGACTGCGCCGCGTCTGTGAACGCCTCCACGCACGTAGACTCTATCGCCGCCTGGGCGCTGGCTGACGGCCGCGACGCCGGTATGTTGTAATACTCAATTCGGGAATAATTCGTGATTATCTCTATTTTTTCAATTAAGCTGCTTTGTTATATGTATAGTAACTATTTTAACTTAAATGTAATAATTAATAAAAGTAATAAATATTGTGTTAAACATAAGGAAAGATTTATCGGATACATTTGTGCGTGCATATAATTTGTTGCCAAAGCAGCTTTGGTGAGCGTATTCTAAGGGAGATTTAATATCATTAAATTGAAACAACTAACGTATATAAAGCACGATGTAGGTAGTTTTTTAAGCTTAACGACTTTTTCCTAATAGCAGGATAGTCATAGATAAGAGACAATCCATTCTCCACAACTCAACGCCGCGCTTAGTTTATCAAAGCGAAGTACTAAAACTAATTAAATATAATCATTCTTCTGACTGTTTTACGGCTCAGTAAGTAAAACAAGATTACAATATTCTGGAGGGTGTGTATGAGGACTGTGGACGAGGCAAAAGAAGCAGCGGCCGTAGTGATTGGTGCTCTGTTCTCTCTGACTACCTCGTCGGGGAAAAAACGAGAAGCAAAAAATATAATTAAATTTTTGATTCACTATTAATGTACCTAGGTATTGTAACTACAACGCGCATCACCCACGCGTCGCCGTCGGGTGCGTACGCGAACATCGCGGACCGTGACTGGGAGAACGACGCCGCCATACGCCAAGACGGGTACGACCCGGAGCTGTGCCGCGACATCGCGTACCAGCTCGTGCACACCTACCCTGGGAATCACTTTAAGGTTAATATATTGCGAAAATAATAGTTTATATTTAGGATAGAACATATATTTAATTAATAAAATAATTATAACAAACACTGCCATGTGTTCGTTACAATCTAATTTAGATTTAAAAATATGATTTGTGTGAAAACAATTATATTATGATTTAAATGTTATTGTATAGGTAATCTTAGGAGGCGGAAGACGAGAATTTCTTCCAAAAGACCAAGTTGATGAAGAAGGAACTGCTGGCAGAAGGTTAGACGGGAGGAACCTTATTGAGGAATGGCAAATGGACAAGATTAAACGTAATGTCAGTTACCAGTACGTTTGGAATCGAGATCAACTACTTAGTGTAGGGGACGACTTGCCCGAATACTTACTGGGATTGTTCGAAGGAAATCACATGCAATACCATTTGGAATCGAATCCTAGTACAGAACCAACACTTGCCGAACTCACAGAAATAGCAATACGTTCACTGAGTAGAAACGATAAAGGGTTCTTTTTATTCGTGGAAGGCGGCCGCATCGACCACGCTCACCATGACAATCAAGTCGAGCTAGCTCTTGACGAAACTATAGAACTGAGTAAAGCAGTGGCACGTGCTGCAAGCTTAGTGTCACAAGACGATACGTTGATTGTAGTGACCTCGGACCACGCCCATGTTATGAGTTTCAATGGATACACACACCGCGGTGGAGATATCCTTGGCCCCTCCGATGACGTCGGAGACGATGGCATTCCTTACATGACGCTCTCGTACGCTAACGGACCGGGACACCGACCACATCAAGAGAATAATCGAGTCGATGTTACACGTGATCCAGATTATCGTAAGTTTTAGATTTCAGATTTACTTACTTTCTGACCTAATTATTTCCTTAACATAAAAAAGGAAAGATCGTTAATAACTGTAAAACTTATTACTTACTTTATGATATGTTTTCGCAGGCACTACGAGATGGCGGTCGCACACTGAAGTGCCCCTGGAGTTGGAGACGCACGGCGGCGAGGACGTGGGGGTGTTCGCGTTGGGGCCTCAGAACGAAATGTTCACAGGACTTTATGAGCAAAACCAGATACCTCACTTGATGGCGTACGCCGCGTGCATCGGACCCGGAGTTCACGCCTGCTCCGATGAATCTTAAATGTACACATTATCCATTTAAATATTTATTACAAAAGTGTTGTAAGGTGGAATAAATAATATTTTATATAATTTAAAAGCTTCTTTTTCTTAGGCGTCAAACAACGTGTTCTCAGTTTTAGTTCCGATAAAATAAAATCTTTGCTAACCTCAAAAATACCAATTTACAATGGAGTGAGTACTACAGCAGTTTAAGTGTCCACTCAAGTTGGTGTGCTACCATCAATCAAGGTGATCGTTAAAAGAACCGTCAGGAATCACGCGGGGGAGGAGGGGGGTGGTGAGGGTGAGGGTGAGGGCCGAGGGGTGAGGGGTCGCCGGCGTAGGAGTAGCGCTTATTGACAGGCATTGTCCCGCTGACGCAGATTAATGTTCCGCACTCGACTGTATCATTGCTTTACAACTATATAGTGGTACGGTCGCCTGTCCGTGACACTCGCGATTTTATCCGCAGCCGGAGTGAGTGGTGCGATGAAAACTATCGATACCGGCTCCATTACGACGTGTGACAGCTTACGGATATATTATATCAGGGAAAAGGTAGCTAGGTAGGAAACAGTGACTGGCCAATAGAGAGAAGGTTTATTTGTATAAAAAACATTCCAATATTATACCTACGTACTTCGTTAGCATATTTAATAGTATCAGTATTGGTAATTTTAAATAATCAAAGGGTTTTAAAATTTAAATATATTTTCTACTTTGACAATGTTTGGAAACATTAATAGTAATAGATTCGATTTCCGCTCCCACTACAAAGCGTGGCGTTGAATTCTGGCCTTCAATAAGCAATGTTCTTCAATTAGTGCTGTATTAAGAAACCAGAACGCTCCCTTATTTATAATAATGTATCAAACTAAAAAGTTTGGTAAAAAACAAGTATTAATTATAATTTGATAAACAGTGTAAGAGGCGTAGTAGAGGCGCGGGAGGCCCCGGCGTGCCAGCGACGCGCACGGAGAGGTCGCTCTGTCGCCGCTGATTATTAACTTAATGTAACTTTTATTTCAGTCCACGTGTACATTGCCTAGCGTGTGCTTTGTTGTTTCGAAGAAAACTGTACATAAATGCTTATATTTGATATTTTCATTGGACACACAAAGCTCCAGTACTTGGGTTCTATGTTAGCTTTCGTCCTTTTAGAGATGGTTATTATTTTTACAACTATACTGAATTCTATTCTAATACTAACTATACTGAATTATTTCTTAAAAATAAAAATGAACATGTGTTTTTATTTAATTAAATAAATTAAATGGATCATTGTGTGTGTTGTAAACAGGATTGATTGTGAGTTCGACCCCACTCGAAATCTGATTACATTTTCTAGAAAAATGATTATACGCGAGGTTGAGTTGCACCATCCTACAGAAAGTTCCAAAGATAACGTTATAAAAGCAGCTTCTTCTTAATAATATTTTTTTTATATCTTTACCACAGAAATATTCAATACAAAACACGGATATAATTTTAGGACATATTTATCTTGAGATATAACGTATAATACAATACACCTACTTACACCTTATCATATATTTCGTAACTGATAACAGAAACCTCGCGACTTCACAACACCTAGTACATGACACTTGTTCGTATCGTCACACCAACATCGATAGGGACGGTCACGTTATCTTATCGACGAACTGTCTTTAAATGGTTATCTTTAAAGATCAAGGTTGTGTGAAATAATTATTGTAATCGAAATATTACATCGATCGTTTGGTTTGCGATTTCATTGGCACTAAGGGAATGATCTTTACATTAATCACTTTCATTTTACCACTCCGGTAATACAACTTGCGGCGTTAAATTCCGTTTAAGCGATAGGTTTTCTTTACTACCCTGCTGCGCGGAAAATTACGTGAAAATGTAAAATAATCTATCTCTCTATCTGTGAGAAAATATCGAATTGTATACAATGAGACGGAGTTCAAATATCAGAAGTGCTTAATTTGCATTTATTTTTTGTCTTTTCTGCGCTGAACACTGCGCTGTATGCGCAGTAGGCTGTCATCATCGGTCGGGCGTATGAAAATACGTTATTTTATTTTATTTCACTTTATTAGTTCTTAATATTTAAAAAAAAGTCTATGTCTGATTTAATTAGATAAAGGTCTAAGTTGGAATGTGTCACCCAACACGCAGTTTCTAAAAATGCACACAGAGTCGGACACCAGGACTTTTAATATATTTTACCATCTTTAAAATATTACACCACTCTTAGAGGATTAGAAAATATTTTGAAACTAGAATGATACAGAGATGTTAAGAAAATAAAAAAGTTTTGAAGAAGTAACACTAGGAGCGGGTTAGAATCCCGCTACGGTTAAATTTTTACGTTTTTAAAAATGTTTTAAATTGAAATATATTATATGTACGTAAAGTACATTGCTATGTCATTCTTAGCCCACATAACCCCACAGACATACATGACGACGGCATAGAAAAAGTGTCATTATCGTTCGAAAACTTCAACCAGCGAAGTGGATGCTCAGTTCTTAATAATGCATCGATTTTTACAACCCCATGTGAAGTAACGTCGAATTAGTATCGCTTTATATCGGGGTGGTTTTTATTCAAGTTCGGGGTAACACGAAGTGCGTAATCCCTTTATTTTACTGTATATTTTACATGCCATTTAACATTTATTCGACAGTTGTTGTGTTATAGGAACTTTTTAATCGTTGACGTCGCAACAGGAACAGTAGGCACGTGAGGCCAATGCTGCTTATTAATCGTATATATGAGTACTGCACGTCCTGGTACTCAGTTTCAATATTAATTTTAATAATTTTTTAATGTAACATTTATCGCTCTACAGACTGAATTTCTCTTTTTTATCATCACCGTTATTTATCTCTCATTTGCATATAATTATATGTGTCGGCTATTTAGATTAACATCCATTTTTATAGTTCTGTGAGTTTATGAAAAAAATATATTATCTGTTCATATCTTTATATAACTACTATTTTATTAGTATTTGAAATACATAACATGGACGCTTCACTTTTTCCCTTTGGTTCTCATACATGATACTGCATATATTTTTCATACAGTAAAATACAAATAATATTGAATTTATAAATTTTGTTTATATTTTTGCATATTTCTGTATTGGATTAATAATTATATAAATTTACTTTAATAATAAATGGCGTGTAAGTTACAAAAACCGCTTATGAAATGAGAGAAATAAAAAATATAGTTTTTTATGTAACACATTTGCAAAGATTGTTAACATCACAACTCCTGTTACTAAATCAGACGCGGATTAGAATGTCAATTTGCAAAGTAAGTGAAGCGGCGAGGGAGCTAGCGCCGAGCGCCGAGCGCCGAGCGCCTGCGATGTGCAGACGACTGTCGAGGGCGCATGATGTTTCAATTATACGCGTTGCAATAAATCGCAGGGAATGCATCGACGAAACACTTGCTACTGCAGACGCGCCTTATTCCCCAACGGTGGCCACTCCATTCTTCCCATCCCAGAGTTTGGTAAGTCCGAATAATCCAAAGCGAATACGAGTTTAAGCTAAATCGATATCTTGCACATTGTGCGATTTCTCTCACTCGATTGTCTCACTCGGCTTGAATGACCGAATTATTAATTTTAATTGCATATTTGCCAGAACAATAAAGTCATTCCGTACTGATTATGCCACTAATTATAACTACTTTACATCCGATGCGGGCGATCAGTGAGATGTACGCGTACGGTTTGCTGTTAATACATAGTCTTTTTTGTTTGTGTGATTTTATTTATTTTTATATATTAACTGTGGCCTGCAATGTAAAACACGTATGTTTATTATTATTGCTATGTCTGGCAATGTCTCGAATCGGGCGCATAGCAGAGAACTGAGTGTCTTGACACTAATTTGTAACTCAACGAAACTTTACCCCGCATATATATATCAGGTTAATCAGAGAAACCTAGTGTCAAAACTCTCCGTTGCCTGCTTTCCGTTAGAAATCGAGACATTTGCGTGTTGAGTGATCTTAACACCACTCGATCTTACCAGAGGGGAGAAGTGAAAGTAATTTTAATTGTAATCGTTCCTCCGAGTTGCAATACCACCCCACAACCAATCGCGTTTACATTAGACGGTGTCCCACTGCGCCACGATGGCCTCTTACATAAACTTAAATGAAATTAAAAAATTAAAATGAATGTTACTTTTCCATATTTATTTATTTAAGAAGCATATTGATTGAAAGAGTTAAGTGTGAATATTGAACTCAGTCTATTGTCTTATCTTAATAAAGCTTTTGAATACTTTAATACTTTACGTCGAATTAATCTTTTAAAAGTGGAAATATATTAAAGTTGGGGCTTAAAAATCTTTTCGCAAATTAAATTGACTATTATGTATGGGCTCTCGATATCAGGTGAAAAGTACTGAAGAGAGAATTTTGACACTATGTTTTCTTTAACTCTCCTACATTGCAAGAAAAAGCGTAAACTGTAAATTAAATTAAATTAAACAATTACTTTGCTTTACTTCTCTGAATATTTAATGGTCTGTATGGAAAATCATATACGTGTATCGAAGCTTCGGCTTCCATAGCGCATAAGCAATAATAACGCAATTACTGTTGGCAGATGCAATGTGTGTACATATTATAATAAAAAATTAAATATTATAATCCAACTACAAGTTAGAGTTAAATATATTACTCTACTACATAATATCGGCAACTTTTAATTTATCCTAATGCAGCGAAACAGTCAAAGCAACGCCGATCCCTCGGGGAGCAGGTCTCCGCTTCGGCGTCGGAGCGTCGCGCTCATTAAAAGCGCAATTAGCGGAATGCAGCAGCCCACATTACGGAATGTCATTCGTCAAAATTTCCCAGAAGAGTGTTCTCCGGGACACAGCCCTCCGTCCTCCGCGCCCCTCACCCTCCTTTCACCCCTCCGTCCTCCCCTTTCCCCTCGCCCTGAGCGACCTGCACTCCGGCAGTATACCGCCCGCCCTTGCGTCGTCACGCAACTCTGTGCGACGAAAGCTCGCTCAACAAACTTTTCCGATATTTGTAACGATAGTTTGAAGTTCTGTTCTCGTGCGAAGTAAATTACAGTTGCAGTGGTGTTTGGTGAAGTGTCTGAATGTTCAGTGAACGCATGCTGTAAAGTTCTGTCGGAGATTGCCATTATCTGACGCGGTGAGAACTATATCTTAAGATAATACGCTTTTTATTGCGTTGTTGAAAGTTTTCTAGATAACGAAATATGAAGAAAATAAATAAAAAATATTTTAGCGACGCCAATGTTCAATTGACACTTATATGTGTTTTCTTGGTATTTTACGCGGTTTTCTAATGTGATTATAAACTTGCACATTGCTTTAAATATACGAAAAAATGCATATTTAAAGATAAAAATTAATAATTAAAGCGTTTGTACAATTTATTAGTATTATTAAATTATTTAGAAATGAATTTTCAAAATATTTTAAATATTAATGGAATAAACATTTTTTTAAATAACTATAATTTTACAAGTTATAATGTACATTATACGGGTGTTTAAAATACATGATACTTTTCCTTATAAATTGGATGAGCACTGCTACAAGCTGAGCTGATGTTAGGTTTGAGGGCCATTAGAGTGAGCCACAATTAAAGGTATTGTTATACTGTGATTGAGACTGGAGTGAGGTCTCCATATAATTATAGGATGTATATATATGTACGTATGTATGTATGTATGTATGCATGTTATAGTCATTTAGTCCTGCGATGTGTTTACCTGATCGTTATGCAAATATTAGAATGATATTGAAGAGGAAAAATAGTATAACAAAAAATGTATAAAATTAAATATTTTGGCAGCATTATAGGGCTGAGAATCGTTTCTTATCACAATAGACATGACTTTATTTGTAAGATAAAAGGCGGAGTGTCTTGATACTAAGTTTTCTCTGCCCAAATGCGTATCCTGTTGTACGCGGTGAAGTGGGGAACTTTTAATTTTACTATGAAGTATAATGACAAAACTCAGAACTTCATATACAGAGTGTCTCGTCACTTGCTTATTTCGATATATATATATATATATATATATATATATATATATATATATATATATATTTCGTAACGTATTGAAGTGAAGATGAACAATAAAGTAAATAAATAATTTTGTTTATATACTGATTTAGTATATGTAAGCGATACAATTTAATTTATAACTTATTAAAGATTACATTAAGACTTTTAGCACGTTACGTAGCAAATAAAAGTAAACAGAATCAATCCCGCGTAACAGTGTTTGCAGAGAGACTCCTATATCAAGACTCTCCGTTGTCCGTTTTCCGTGCAAATTAAACATTTTCGAGTGTTAATTTGCGGAATAGAACGCAGCACTGTGTCTTACCAGAGTGAGTAAACGAAAATAAACTTGGTTAACCTTAATAAGTACTAACGGGAGTCGAACCTACAAATACCGCGATTATAGCAAAGTAGACTCATAAATGTTCTTTACTCAAACACTTGTACTAATAAATAATGAAATTAGCTGAGAATGACTAATTTTAAAACACTCCGCACATTTTTGACCAATTCTAACATAAATACCGATATAAAAGTATGTAATACAATTTTACATTTATTTTAACATATTTTATTCGAAGCATTTAAAGCTGTTTATAATTTGTTGTTCTCTTAAGTGATTACCGACTAGCGTAACTCTTTACGAGGAGGCGCTCGTGTGAACGAGTTGTTTACGGCATTCAGTACTTAAACGGTTTTATTGAATCTAAACATGAACTAAGGCTTGCTTTTCGGTTTCTTGATTTATTCTATTTATTACTTTCTTAAGATTTTTAAGTTATTTTTTATAAATAATGTTTGTTCTTTGTGCAAATACAATCAGTTTTGATTTGTGCAAATAATTTTATTCAAAAGTCACATTGTCAAGTAAATATTATATATGTAAACTCTTAAAATGATATATTATATAAAAAACCTTGATTATTTAGCTGGTAAACACCAACTTACCACTTCTCTCGCAGCAGGATCGACAGAGAAACCTAGTGTCACAAGACACTCCGTAGTCTGCTTTCGTTCGAATTAGAGACACTGCGTGTCTTATTAAAAAAAAATAACACTTTACTAAGCAAATCAGCAGTTTACTTACGATTTGTATATAATATAAGGTTTTTATAAGCTCTTTTATCCTCATTATGTATATATTATTAGATAAATCGTCTACACATCTCGGTTGCCTACATATGGCTTACCGAAAAGTTGCGCTGATGTAATGAGAGGAAATTAATTTGTATGAATTAATCGCGTATGTTTTGGTATTCGGAAATGATCTATGTACAGTAGTAACGAAACGTTTTACAATAGTTCGTAATCGATAGTAATATGGAGACTACGGAGTAAGAACTATAACAGAAAAATATCGAAAACCCTATCTCACTTTGTGGTAATAATATTAAATAACACCAGATACCTAGATACTGAAATGAGTAGAATGTACTACTTAGTTAAAATAAAAAGACTGGCATATATTTAAATCGCCTCTACTAGAAAAACAAAAAGCAGCTTTACGATCTATTCACCACATAGAAGGGTAATCAGATTTGTATCTTTTTGTTTTTGCTTTTTTGACAGCCAACTGAGTGTCTTGACACTAGATTGTTCTAGTGTCAAGACACTCAGTTGGCTGTCTTCCACCTGAAGTTCGGGACATCATGTATTGGGTTACAAGATCAACACCGCGCTTCGTCTAACCAAAATACAGAAATGAAAATACATTTTAAATATAATCATTTCTTCGAGCATTGAAAATTGAACACACACTCCTCGCATTTACAGTCAGACAATGTTCCCACTCTACTACGATGGTCGTTCGGCCTTAATAGATAAAATGAAGTATCATTTAAGACTCTTCTTAATGTAAAATGCAAAAGCGTGTGTATGCTTTGTTAAGTATATACCTTATATTATAAGGCATTGTGATGTCTACTTCATTTTTCAACCGTAAAGGTCGGGGATCCCCTCCTAGCAGCGCGTCCACTGTCACCCCTCACTCTGCACACCGGACTGATAGGGCCAATTAGGTACATACATTTTTATGACGTCATTAGTAAGAAGGGAAGCGTTTATAATAGAGATGAATTCTAGTAATCTATACTTTGAGATATTAATTGTTTTCCCCGCGTAGCAGGTTAGACAGAAAGCACCTAGTGTCACTCTGTACATTGCCATCCACCGAATTCGAGACATTGCGTGTTGAGAGGTAGAACTCAATGCCGCACTTTGTCTTTTACCACAGCGAGGGAGTGAAAATAATTTAAATATAATCACTCTCTCAATTAAGGATCGAACCCACAACCGATCGCGTTTACAGTCAGACGCTGTCCCACTGCGCCACTACCTACCTCAGATATTACTATGGACTCAAACTCGGGGAAATGACTAAATTGTTGTCCTTTATCCAATTTGGTAAGATTAGCACGCATTTCGAAAGATTCGCGCGAAAATCGGGAATACAGGGACTTGACTCCAGGTATACACTGACTTTTGTAAATATATTTAGCTAAAAATGTTATTTTTAAATATATTTTTGAAGAGACAGGATACTTCCATCTATCATCAATTTCCGTTCACCAATTCTTGTTTTACTAAAAACTGCAAATATTGGAAATAAGAATAACCTACAATGAGTAAATAAAAAAATTAGAGCTTTACGCTAAACAGAGTAGACAAGAAGAACCATGACACTCCGGTCGCCACTTTTCGTCCGAAATTGAGACGTTGTTTTTTTATTTCGCATTACAACATATTTTAGTAAGATTAAAAAAGATATATCTTGAATTACCACCTGCAAGGCCGGACTCTGTGAAAAAAAGTAAATTTTCCACATTACAAGATGTGTCTTGAAGTGTCTTAAAGTGAAGTGTCTTGAGTCAAGTAGTACTAATAATAATAAATAATATTTCCGTCCGAGCAAAGCCAAGCTGAACCACTAGTGTCATGAGAAACAAAAGTTAACACAATGAATATTTAAAAGGCCATTTCAATAAAAACACAACCGCCAAAACAAATAACATTTATTTGCAAAAGAAAGCTCCTCAGCCGAGCGCTGTCTTCGCTCGTTTACGCGGAAACCGTTTTTTATTATTTTTACCTTTCATTTTTAATATTCATTTTTAAATAATAAACTTTGTTGGTAAATGTGTCAGAATATTGCTGTTCTATCTTAGAGACCGCAATGGCGCAGTGGGACACCATCTGAGTGTAGATGCGATTGATTGTAGGTTTAATATCCGCTTGTAGCAATGTTTATACTTAATTATTAGCATTTCTCCTCTCTGCTAAGATGTAACTTGGCGGATGTAATGTTTCAATTTCAGACGGAAGTGCAGAATGAAGTGTCTCGACACTAAGTTGTCAATTGTTGTTAAAATATAGTTATGGGATAACACAGTCACTTGAATCTCCACTCTCACACTCTCTCTACGTATTTAGAGAAATTGATAGCGGAATTCAATGCCGCGCTTTATTTAAGCTGTTAGAGAAATTACTATTTGTATATATATGCATCTATTCTATACATGACTAAAGTATATTAGACTGACTAACCCCGATGTAAAATTAGATAGATCGTTATATATATATATATATATATATATATATATATATATATATATATATATATATGTCAGAAGGACACATTTCATACCAACAACATCTCCTCAGCGCCGTGACGTGTGGAACTTTCTGTAATTATTGGTTTATCGCTATATTTAAGTAATGCCATCAGATAAGATTGAATGTTATTTTCAACCTCATTTATCTATTAAATACTTTAAATATACCTATTTACGGCTGGCGAGTGCGCATTGGTGTTGATCTGTTTTGTTTTTGTTTGCTTCTATACTATATATTATGTATTTGTTTTAATATGAAACGTTCGAACTGCTTTCTTATCTTTCTTATTTAATTCTGTTTTTTGATACTTTACGTTGCATTTGGATGTAATTTGTGAAATTTTTCTCTCCTTACATATTTGTACTATGAAAACAATTTATTATATTCATAGAAAATGATATAAATAAATTTATTTTTCAACGAATATTAAAGTATGTGTGTACATTGAGGCCGGTTATAGCGTGGTGGGACAGCATCTTATGTTAACGCGATCATATGTTAGTTGAATTATCATTTGGGAAAATGAATATTTAATTTTTTTCTTTCCCTCGCTCTGGTTGGACAAAGCGCGGCGTTAAGATCCGCCACTCAACACGGAATGTCTTGATACTAGATACTTGCTACCCTGCTATGCGGGCCTGCTATACTGTATGAAATGTATACTAATTAAATCTATATCAATGTAAACCTTGTATTGTACCTTATTTTATTAGAACAATATATCGCAAAATTACACTTTAATGACTTTTTGACACGTATACAAACCAAGAAATTAAAACCACCCACATATACTAGCACTTATTAGAACAGTTAAATATTAATTTCTAAAATGAAAATTAGTAAATCAAATCCCCTTTGCAACAAGACGCCAGTAATCGAGTCAATTGCTCCCGGACCACTTCGTAGACACTCCTTGTCACATCAAAATGGACTCAACTCCCCGACACGTAGAGTAAAAGTGAACACGTCTAACTCAACGGTAGAGTTAAGCGGTTTACTTTCGGCCGTAGTTCCAAAGCCGCGCTCTCCATATTCTGATCGCCTTCTCAAATATCACAAAGGGGCGGCGCCGTAGTGGCGACCACGCGTTGCTAGTTGGTTCATACTCGACTATGGGAAATGTCATAACCATATGCAAATAAACATAAATCAGATAATCATTAATGTCTATAAGATTATCTCTAAAAGTGTGTATACTTAAGAAAGAAATAAAAAACTTATCCACCAAAAATATTATATATTATCTACCAATATATATATATATATATATATATATATATATATATATATATATATATACACACATATACATCGCTGTATAAGTATTTATATGTGGAATAAACAAGTTTGCGTCGCGAGTGTCATTCGTATGACAAGTGTGTAATGAAACGTACTCGACTGTTTGAGTGCTGCGTTGTTCAGAGCAGTTTTCATGATAGACCACTTGTAAATATGTTAGAACAACACTAGACCGCTGTCGGTCCGGGGTTCAAATACATGCTTGTAGCAGTTTTTATAGTATTTAAATTAATTCTTTCTTAAATTTCGTTGCCAATATTCAATTTGTTTTTACCTCCACGCTTTTATCCCGCATGGCAGGGTAGGGTATCTAGTGTCATGACACTCCATACTTCATATCTTCATTTTTGAGCCTTTTAAAGAATATTCCATGTAAGATGGCGGTATCCAATCATACCGTACTTCGACCGAATTTCAGACATTGCGTGTTGAGTGGTAGAACTCAACGCCGCGCTTTGGCTTACCAGAGCGAAGAAGTGGAATAATTTAAATACAATCTCTCCCCCGAGTGGGGATCGAACCCACAACCGATCGTGTCATACGCTGTTCCACTACGCCACGACCGTCCTCAAGAAAGCTTTGGCAGAAAGCTTTTATAAAGCTCTATTAAAGTAATTGTTTTCAACTTACCGCAAAATCTCCTTAAGTTTAGAGTCCAGTAATAAAATCAGAGAAACCGCAGCGTAGTGTTTGTGTCCGGAAATAGATCGGACACGTAATTCCTGTGTTCAGTTAATTTCTTTGTTTAAAGTGTTTATTCCAATTTGTATTGTTTATATGGAAAGTGTGTATTTTCGTAATAAGAAATGAGTAATACTACGGACGCCTGGTCCGTAATTTTTTTTATATATAAACTAGGCTTAGAGCTGTCTAAGTATATATAAAATATATAAGTTAATGATTTCTAAGAGACTCAAGATTTTAATTCGCTTGTGTTTAATTAATTGGATAATTAGGAAGTGTGACATTCATAATTATTATAGAAAAATCAAAAAACAAAAATGATCTGGACAATTGTCACGGCGCTGAAAATATTTCAGAAAGTCACTAAGTCGAGAAATCTAGTTTTGAAATAATGAGGCTGACTGTAACGCGATCGGTTGTGGGTTCGATCCCCACACGTAAAGTAATTAAAGGTAGTTTCTTAAAATGTTAAATGTAATGGACTGTCAAATATATATATTTTAGCTTCACGCTTTTATCTGCATAGCAAGGTATACAGAAAGTATCTAGTGTCAAGACACTCCGTAGAAAATGATCAGTAAATCTACTTATATAGCAATATATTTCACTCCCCTATAAGGTCCAAAGAGTTATTTTTAACATGTTGTGAAACAAAAATGAAAAGAGTTATTAAAATGGCGATTAGACAATAATTTTGATTGAACAAATGTAATTCTTACGGCTTTGATAACTATGACTTGGTGACTTTCACTCCAGCTAACTTTGCTTACGTTGAATAAAATATAGTTTTCGTTAGGAACGCTCACAAAACATATGACTGTATAGATGTATAAAAGCGAAAGATTACTCACTTACTTCACTTATTAATAACGATATCTCGAGAACTATTTCATCTATGAACATTCCTCTTCGCGCGGGCAAGCAGTGTTTGCAGGACATGGCCTATTTTATCTCAATAATTATATCTTTTGAGACGCTTCAAAATGGATGGAATGCTAATAATTGGAATTACACAGCATTTGTAACTAAATTGATTCAACACATTTAACCTAATAAAAGCTTTGATTTTCGCCATTTTTACACATTTATATGAAACTATTTTAAACGGATTAATCGCGTGTATTGTGGTATTCGAAAATATATTTTTGGTCACACTTCCGGGTAGACCGAGGTATTTGTCTAGGGCAAAAAAGTGTTGAATATTATCAACACTTTTTTACCACACAAAAGTAAAATGAGTAACATTTTAAAAGATTAACATGAAACTTGAAATTGAATTTTATTAAAAGTTGTAAAAAATTAAACACAGCTAAAAGTAATTTACTGTGTTGTGAGGATGTTTGCAAACAAAAGTCACATCCAGCGTAGGGGAGCTCCAAGAGATCTCTTTGAGTGGAATATCAATAAAATATGGTAATATTAAGCAAACTTTGTGAGAAATGAAGTTGAAATTTTAGTAACAGTTGTTCCGCGTAGCAAGTATCCATAATGCCGAGTCACCTTCAGGTTGTGAAAATTAAAATTTGGGCAGAGTTTTGATGGCAGCGTGTGACAAATGGAAACAACAACACAAAGTGGCTCCTGCGAGTATCTTTACTAGAACTATAATCACAAAGTACATTCACATTTCAGTCTGAATGCATCACATGTGTTCCGAATGTATATGTAGATCATTTTTCTTGTTTTATCTAAAAAGTAATATTGAAGTTAGTACAAAACTAAATTGCAAAATCTTTAATTGATACTCCAAATAAAATTTGAACTCACAACTATTGTAGGCAACTCAACCCGTCCCAATGCACCTCAGACGACACACATGTCCTATTCCCACAGTGTCGTGCGTGTCGTGCGTGTCGTGCGAGCGGGCTGGCGCGCGAGACGGGACACCTCGCGGCGTCAGATCGCGACGTCACTCCAGCTAATGACACACTCTTGTATTTACAATGCTCTCGACAAAAGGGAAACAAAATGAATTGTTACGTCGATGTAAGCCACCTTTGTTTGCTTAATGCGCACGCCCGCCCTACGCTTCCGCCCTCCGCCCTCCGTCCTCCGCTTCCGCCTGTCGCTCCGCGCCCCGCCATCCGGCATCCGTAATTGACTTGTTTCGTACGTTTCCATATGAATTTTAATTGGATCAGAACTTAAATCCACTGTCGCAAGTTTTCAAGTAACACTTGTACGTATTTGCCGCGATCTTTTTGTTTGTACTGGCATTGTGTTGCCTCGTATTGTACGGTGATTATTCGCACGATAACAAGCTCGCTCAGGACTCCAGTGTTTGCCGGATCGGCTGATAGGTTGCGTAATATTTTATCGTATAACAAGCTTGCGCCCGCGAATTTGCACTTTAAATTGTATTTTATTTTATTAAATTGAATTTTACTTCTTAGAAGTCAGTGTACATATTGTTCAATATATGAGGCCATCGTGGAGCAGCCTCACAACGTCTAACTGCAAACGCGCTTAGTTGTAGGTTCGATTCCCATTTAGAGGAATGATTATATTTCAAAAAGGATTCTCATTTCTTCGCCTTGATTAGATATTTATAGTTGACTTTGCATTACAAAAGACTGTGTCGATTTAGGAAGGAAGGCACTTATCATGGATTGTCTTGGCACTAGGTTAATTCTGATTGGACTGCAATACGAGATAAGGCGTGTTATGTTAGACAAAATGTAACATTGAATTCTTTATTTAGTATTTAGGTACAAAAGAAATATATTTTTGTTTAGACGAAATCATGATTAAATATTATTTATTAATAATATATAATTGTATGACATGAATGTATGTCCAACAAATATATTGCCAGTCGTATGTCACTAATAAACCGTTCACCGGAAACTGAATTTATAAAGCGAATTATGCCGCTTAGTGTAGCTCTGTATACGGTACAGCACCGGGGCATTAATCGTTAGGAACACGAGATTATCATCATGTATCTGTTAAACACGCGAGCACAGTGTTGCATATCGATTTTTGGACATCAGTTATATTTGACATGTTAGACAGGAAATCCCTATGAATTAAGTCAGGTACTCAAATATGTCGTCGCTTACTTTTTTGTTTTTTTAATCGTCATATATATATACTCTTTTTTGTAGCGTGTTGGGTGAGAGAACTCAAAATCGCATTAACCGGATAGGATTTGAAAAAATAGCCATTACTAAGCACAACAATCATAAGTACAATATATATATACAGTCATAATATACTTTATTATTTATTTATTTATTTATTTATTTATTTACCTTTACACTGTTATCTCGCATAGCAGGGTAGAATTCGAAACATTGCGTGTTGAGTGGGGGAACTTTTATATTTTATATTTTAACGATTCTTGTAATACTGACAATACTGACATTCTTATTGAGATATGAAGTGTGATGAAAGTGCTTGTAAAGTGCCTATTTATTTTATTGATATTTTGATTTTGCATAATCGATAATATCAACAGTCAGTCGTGTGGAACATACGTGTTAACGATGCAAGCTGCAGGCGCTGTTGACACAGCCTTACCACTGACCTGACCCCCTTGCGTGAATAGGTCATACCTTAAATAATTGTATCGGGTTTCAAGCACTAGGCACACATATTGACCTCTTGAAAGCTGTTAGTACAACGTTGCCCTCTATACTATTATCATTTACTATTTTAATTAATTATATTTTGTTTGTTTCAGATGGTTGTCCGTGTGTTCATCATATTCTAAGGTTCGAAGGTATCAAAGCGGTCCACATCAGTTCAGTTCGCATCAGAGATGGGTGACAAGCGAGCGCACAGACGCCGGCTGCTGCATGTGTCGTAGTCCGCACCTCGCGCTAGCTGCCTCTCGGACCGCACGATGGCTGACGACAACACTATCATAGAGGGCACTGTGAAATTTCGGGATGGCAAGAAGGTATACACAACATTATATTAGCTGATTATATTGACATGTATGCAGAGATCTTTTCTTAAAAAAGGAGTTGGAGTTGGAGTTAGCAATACAGAACTAAAACTACTGGACGAAGAAATCTAAATTTGACATATTGGTTATTTGTATTGTAGGGGATCACTCATTGATGATTTCTCTAAATGTTATATAAAGTCTAACGTATCAAGTTCTTTTAGACCAAGTGAGTTGTTGAAAATAACACAAAATATAATACACATACGACTGTAGTCGATCTTACAAAGTGACAAAAAATCTATTTTATAAACAAAAACATATCGTACGTTAAGTGCAAATAGACATTCGAATTCATTCAAACAAATATACTGTACAGTGATAATCTATGGAAATAATATAATGCAAATAATAAGAACAAGCGTGTCTTTGTCCCCAGTGGAAGTCGCGGTGGTGTGTGATGCGGAAGCTGTCGCCAGTCGCAGGTGAGACAAACACTTTGATTTATTGTAATATTTGCTCTGCGGGTGGAAGCATAACTTTTCTTGTCAACATCATAATTCTATCTTCTATGTACGGTGTTAATATAACCATTATAATACAAATACGAGAGGGAACAAGGCTAAACTAATTTTTATCAAAATATAGTTAAGACGATAAAGATGTATAATACTTATAAAACTATATTTTGTACTTTACTTATCGTTATATTATTACAGATTTTGCTCCGCTGTGGGTCCTCCTCTATTAGGCACTTTATAGCGCTCAAGTTAATCATATCGTTATAATTTTTAAACTATTCGGGCAAATCGCTTGGTTTAAAAGACATAGTTAATCTATATTAATACTTCAAGGTTTGATAAGTATTCTAAAATGTGCATTGTAAGAAGAATTTAATTTAATTAAATTTATAGTTCACTATTTTGTTCTCAATAGCTTACAGCTCAATAGCTTACATAAAGGATAGCTATTTGCTATCCGGGTGTTTATTTAGAACTTGTCATAGTGAGTCAACCGTAAAGGCTAGACATATGTTGTGGTGGACTTTTTTTTAGAACTTTTAGAAGAGAAAAATTTTGTCATACATAATTTTTGCGTAACTATCACCATTCACCCGACACTGGTAAGCTTTAAAGGCCAAGGTAAGCTTTAAAAACATACAAATCCCGTTTTCTCAACATTTATTATTACTGCTTCACTCTCACTAGGGTAGTCGTAGGGTGATGTTATACAGCCTATAGCCTTCTTCAGTAAATGGATGGCTTCAATATTCAACATAGAAAAAAAAATTTCAATTCCAATCAGTAGATCCTGAGATTAGCGCGTTCAAACAAACAAACAAAAAAACAAACAAACAAACAAACAAACTCTTCTGCTTCATATTATTAGTATAGATATTCCTGTATTTTTTATGATAATTAAAGTAAAATACATTAAAATACTAAAATGACAGACTGCTATGTTAAAGTGATATTATATACGACACACGTTGCTATGGCAACTCGTGTTTTACGCGTTACAGCCATCACAATTAAAACGGATCGTTAAGTGAAATTATTTAGGGTTAAATTTTATATAATATAGGTTGCTTATGATCAATTTTTTTTAACTTACGTTTTCCACTTTAAAGTGGACAAAGACTTGTAAGTCATTTTTAAAATATATAAGTTGTTTTAAAAATATATGAAGTTATCTACAGATATTCGATAGTATTATTAAATTGGTATATAAGATTGCGGCCGTCAGGAGCAGTGCGATAGCGCCTCACTAGCATCGCGAGATTGGTCTTGGGTTCAATTCTCACGAGGGGAAATGTTTATATTCTACTATACGCATTTTGCATTGGTCTTAATATCATTGTCCTTCTTAATAGAGAAGTTAATTTTTAAATTCATTTGTCATATATCACTATGTTTTTTTATTTTCCTACTAAATGAAATTCGAGGCCGGTCGTGGCGCAGTGGGACAGCGTCTGACTGTAAACGCGATTAGTTATGGGTTCGATCCCCACCCGGGAGAGTGATTATATTTACATTTTTTTCACTTTCTCGCTCTGGTAAAAGACAAAGTGCGGCGTTGAGTTCCACCACTTATCACACAATGTCTCGAATTCACTCCATATAATATATCGATTTCGGGCTGGAAGCGGAAAATAAAATATTATATCATCAGTATCTACCTCCACCACCTCTACTATAAAGTGAGAAGCGGAAGACAATTTAAAAATAAATTCCTTCAAGAATTCAAACCCTTTGAGTTTAGTCAAGTTGCAATTATGCTATGGTCCCATCGTCGTCAAATTTAATGAAGATTTTACAGATATAAAAATATATATCACTTTTTTTTAGCTTAACGCTTGTATCCTGCATAGCTGGGTAGCAGGGTAGACACTTCGCTTTCCACCGAATTCGAGACATTGCACGTTGAGTGATATAATCACTCTCCCGAGTGGGGTTCGAACCCACAACCGATCGCGCTTACAGTCAGACGCTGGCCCACCACGACCGGCCTCTTTAAAATATCAAGGTTTCATATTTTCAACAAAAACATTTTCCATGTAAAATTTTCATGTAACATTCGAACCTATGATAATTGACTTACGAAATATATATATATATATATATATATATATATATATAAGTACGAAGTAAATAGTAATTACGTACGTGTAGTAACGACTTAACGAGGCATTAGCAATGCAAGACGCAGCCGGCGGACGACGCGGCGCGGCCGCTGCGTGCTGCGCGTCGTATAATGCCTAGTGAATGCACTTGTTTGAATATTATGGACAATCCTCCCCGTAATTAGATCCACTAGTTTTAGGTAACATTTTCCTACTTTCCGCCAATTGTACTCTAATGAAATATACACGCAAAATTTGGAAACTGTTCAAGCACTAGCCAATTAAGTGCCACTTTTATCGAGCTTCATTGAATTTTATCCTCATAGGTCTATATTTTTTTATCCAGTATAGCAGGGTAGACAGAAGGGCCTAGTGTCAAGACACTCCGTACTTCACTTCCCACCGAATTCGAAACATTGCGTGTTGAGTGGTGAAACTCAACACCGCAATTTGTTTATACCAGAGCGAGGAAGTGAAAATAATTTATATATAATCACTCCCCCGAGTTCGGATCGAGCCCACAACCGATTGCATTTACAGTCAGACGCTGTCCCACTGCGCCACGACTGGCCTATATTATTCATTATGTTTTAGGTAATTTTGATTTTCTTAGTGTGTTAATAACAGCTATTTTCTTTAAATTGTGACCTGGTAGATTAAGATTAAATTATATTTCAACATTATTTTTATTAACGATCAATTACCACCGTACGTGAAATCATAACACATGGTCATGATATTAAAAATTAACTTCTGGAAATGACCTGTGGTGAAAATGAACGGTACTGTGTGTGAACAACTAAAAATATAATTAATGCATACACTTATGCAGCGTGTATTTTATATCGCATTTCATTCTATTGATAGCTGGTAATAGGAAAATTCGATTTGATAAATCAATAATGAGCGCGCGGTCGACGCGATTAATTAACTAATGAAAACGGTACACAGAGCAATGCAGCGGCGGTGAACTGCTTACTTTGAACACCGACCTCAACATTTTTCAGCTTCGCGCTGTTTTCCACAGAGCAGAGTAAACTAAGAAAGCGTTTCTTGTTAGGTGCCGGGGTAGAATGGGCAGCGTCCCGTAACAGAAGTATCAGAGTAACTTGGTGGTAGTAGGTTAATTCTCCGACGGGCTTACGACCACTATCGTGACAGAAACGCTCCGCCAAATATCTGATCATGTGTTCCGGTTCTATGTCATATAAGCCAGCTTTCCCTACTCCCTCTTGCCCTTTTCTCAGAGTGTGGTTATTCTGACGGTTCTGACTACAGAGGCCACTACTTTGTCTCCTCTCACTTCCATCCTAGGGCCGGTAGTGTCCTAACTATACGCGATCTTCTTTTAGTGAGTTGTTTTTGGTTTGCTGTTGTTTCATAAAAATGTTTATTCGAGTAATATTACGCTATTTATATATAGATCATAACATAATTTAGAAAAATCAAGATAAAATTAAGTTACTGCCGCTTAGTTTTTTGCAAGAAATTTAACTAAACTCATTTGTAAATTCATGATATTGTTTAATAAGTGCAGACCTCGCACCTCGCACCTCGCACCTCGCACCTCGCACGTCGCGTCGATCAGTATAGATAACTACAAAGGTGACGACGCGCTCGTTTCCGCGGCTAATGACGGCAATCGGCGCGGTAATGAAGCGCCTCTACGGCCGGAGTGCTCAGTACTCTGTAGCGCTACAACAGTCGTTCTGCATTACCGCAGAGAACTGAGGAAATTCAGGTCACAGTTTTTCTAAATTCATATAACGCTAAAGCCGCTTTGAAAGAGATATCCCTAAATATTGATATCAGTTGATGGTGTAAATGCTTAAAATCGTTTTTAGTATGTAATGAGTGAGTAATGAATTTTCTTGACTGTAAGCTACCAACTACCCAATCTGCTTAATATAACACGTGCATGAGAATACGGAAACAGTTAGAAACAGTTTTAATAATATTTTGATATCTAAGAGAGGATAGTAACAATAAATCAGGTTGACGACGCTTCGTTAGAATAGCAAAATCCGTAGTCTTACGTCCAATAATACGAGTCGCTAATGAGGCAGCATGCCACTTACATGGCAAGTACACAGCGCGCTCCGACTGCGGTGGTAATGAAACGCGAACATCCATTTAGGTTAATGGCGTAATAGAAATGTTTGGAATGAAAGGCTTTTCATTCTTACGAGCCTTTTTACCGCGTCAATGGAAATATTCAAATGGCAATATGAATTTGAATGATAAATTTAATGTTCAATCGAGTCGCTCGCTGCAACGGGATCCGTCTGATCGTCTTGGAATTGCAGCCGACAGCACCACCCCGCCCGCTGCGAGCGCAGACGTGACTTGTTCCTTTTGCTAGTACCGCAAAAATAGAACCTTACTTACAGTTTTAAAACAATCACTAGTTTTATAAATTTTCATAAATTTAGGAGAAGTTACATATATTTATATTGAAATTGTTAACTTTTTGAAATTCATAAATAGTTTAAAAATCTTCAAAAGTCCCTTACAAATATTCCTAATAAAGTTTGTAATATACCATACATTGAACGGCTTTAAACTAACGTTCTAGTCATCTTCATCAACCTAGTGTAAATAAAAAGTGAAGTACAAATACTACGTACCAACAGACAAAGGAATCAGATGTGCTCGTAGAAAATTTTATGAATAATTTCTTTCCATTTACACGTATGCGAGTGCAGTCAAATAAAGTTTGACACGAGGGACGAGGGCACTGAGAGGCTTAGAGTGAACGTGAAACACCTCACGCCTCACGCCTCACGCCTCACGCCTTACGCTTCACGCAGCACTCGCGAAATAATTGAGTCTTCTCAATGCATCTTATATTGTTTTTGAAGCTCTCAAACATCAAGTACATGACGTCAAGTAAGCGAAGCGTGTCCGAAATTGCCAACATGTAGCGTGCCTATCAAGTCTTTGACAATTATTTAAAAAATAAAGAGGTTACTTTTGAGCGCTTCAGATTTATATTGTAAAATAAGTTATCTGTAGGGAAGTAACTATACTTGATGCTTCTATATATATAGCTTTAACGTGTAATTACCTATTAGCGAGTCAAGGTCGCTGGCGTTTAGGTCACACGAGGGGTCCAGTGCATTGTTAGCGGCGATAAGTCGCGGCACGTGGCTCCCTTGGGAGAGAAGGGCGAAGGGTGATAAGGGAACAAAGGGAGGACGGGAACAGGGTCATCGGCACTCGGAGCACGCTCGCGGGAGGTACCGCGGTACCTGCGACCCCCCGTATTGCACGCCGCGAATCAATCCTGATTGCCTTTATAAATATTGATGAGCGCTTAGAGGTCATCAATTCAATGATGAGAGATTATCATTAAATTGTTTTTGTAATATTACCTACTTCCTTATTCAAATTGGCTGTTCTGTAGATGCGGCGCTCTTGGAATTCGAGTCAGCTACATAATTTCAATACTTAAGTGATTTGTTATTTGTCTGAGATAACATTTCTGGTTGGTACGCTTATGAAACTAATATCACTGTAAATTGGAGCTCGTGCTGTAAACACAAATTGGAGTCAGAAGTAAGATGTGCGAGTGTGTGACGCTGCACCCATATGGGTGTAGCGAGCGGTATTTACATTTGCATCGCAGACGCGCGGGTAAGTTTGGATGGCCCTCTGCAGCGCTGCGCGTACTGCGAGTGAGTTGGCACAGTCGAGGTCGGCGGAGACTTGCGCTCAGCGCTCATTAATTACACCGCTCGTTGGGACGCAAATTGCAGCTCCACGAGCCTCTAACGATCGCGTTTTAATTTAACTCCACATTATTTAAACGTATTAATTGGACGACACGGCCGCTGCATAAAATTTAATACCGTTTACCGCTAATTTAAATTTGAAATTATACGAGTGCGAGTGCGAGTGCGTTGGTGCCGAATTACTTCCGGCATCGGCGGTCGGCGCAGTTGGATATTTTTGAAATTGTAATTATCATGATGGTAGCACGTCATGATGTCGAATGATTACATACTGGCCGCAAATCAACCAAAAATAATAATATCAACATCATTCATGCCAGAGCAGCAGCAAGCAATCACTTGTTGAGTCTGGACTCACAACTTGGTTCTCATTATAACAAGTCAAAACTGACAAGCTGGAGTTGGCGAAACAAAAGTAAACTAGTCTCTTAGAAGAACCGCTTTGATAGCAAAACGGAAATGTCACAAAGTATTCCTTTGTAGGCACTTCTTACAAGTTGTTGACAACAATGGCAGGTGCTTGTTAGGCATTAGACATGAGCAAGCGAGGCAGGTCGCGGGGTGCGGGGCACGGGGCGCGGGGCGCGGGGTGAGGTCGCGGAGGGCGCGTCGTTATCTCTTATCCACTTATTCACACTCATCAACAATCGCAGACATTATCTTCCCAAACAGTTTTTATGTTCCGTTTCTAATTCTCCTTTATAGTGTCATTTGAATTTTTGAATTTGAATTTTTTTATGCCGATTCATAAACGAAAATACATAAATATTTATGTAAACTGAATTGAAGAGTGGCGCATGTCCAAAAGATATGGAAATGTTTCCTTGACTGAAGCGACGGGGAAATGTTTTATGACCTAAGTTAGTGTGCCTGGCTGACTTAATAGCTTTTACGAGTTTAGATTGTGAGAGTCTGAACATCAATCTCGGCTTAGACCAAGAGCTTTAATACATATTATAGTCGCAGCCTTAAATCAAGGATGGTGCTACTGCAGCCTTCTCTGGGTTGAAGTTGCTTTATAAAGAAATATATAATACATATACCCCATAAGAACACTTCGAGAGAGTGATTATCTTATTATTTTGAGTCTTGATATCTTTTGAGTATACAGAAATAATTAAACCAGTAACAAAATCATTTGTAGCACATCGCGATACGATAAGCTAAATCAAGCGGAAAGTCCCGAGTCGGCCGACGCAGGACAAATAAAACGTGTCAAATTGTCGACATTCCGCCGCCGAATACGTGCGACTCTGCACAATGGCGAGCGCAACTGACTCCTGGCCGACGTTAAATATGGCTTGCCTTAATAAACCGGGAAATTACGTTGGTTATAATCATTTCACCTCGACCCATACATGACGAGGATGTCGCGCTCGGAATATTATTTCACACTATTCTGTTTTAAACACGTGTCGTTGTATTTAATGAACCGTTTTATATATTCATTTGGGAAATTATTCCTATTAACATTGCGTCTGTAAATTATTAAAATTGACAAAAGAAAAATAATATTTAACAACTTTAGTTTATTTCAAAATAATTTATATTGAAATAGTTCGCAATATCCATATTACGGATGATGTTAAATAATCTGAATTTTAATTAAAACCGCACAAAACTATTGTATTAAAATATACATACGGTATAATAGTCGAGTTTTGAAGGGAAAATAAAAGCGTCCCGCAGTAGATCACTCGCGCACCAGCGACCGCTTTGTGCTCCCCGAGCTCGAGGGCCTACGAGATAAGACACTCGAATTGTCTGAATTAGCCAAATAATAAGTACGACAAATTGTGGAGAAACTGAGATATAAAAGCGTCTTTGTCCCTTTACAACGTAATTTAATAAACCGCGATGGACGCTACAAGGGAAGTAAACGCTCAGCGGCTTACAAATACTTATTTTTTATAATAATATTAATATAATCCATTGCTTTAGCTATTAAAATGTCAGATATTTTTGAATAACTGGAAATAGAATATATTATATACCATTTCTGTAAGTTCTGTAGGTACATGGTACAACAAGACAATAGTTCTGAGATTAAATTGAAATTTCTATCTCGAGTATATTCTTCCTACCACAAAATGAGACATACTAACCTATTGTCGTATGTCCATATTAATTAGAACTTATTTTTAAACATTGGACATGCTTGACTTCAAGATATATCTTTTTAATCCACATGTCAAAGTCATTTCCATCCGTCTGCATCGCATTCATCGTATAAAGAACTGAACTGAATCATCAAGTACCCTCATACAGTATAGAATTGAACGTAGTAATGTTAGGAATAATTAACGTCTCCTAAATTAGCAATTATTAAATTATTTACAGATTTATTGTTAGTGACGACGTTTGTTTGCGATGTAAGCAAAGCGGTATTATAAATGAAATCATTTTAAGCGAATTAGTAGTAATTAGTAGTAATTAGTATTTTGGCATTTGAAAACACATTATTGAAAAATTATACTTTTCCAACATTTTACAGCAGTCCGTGGTCGCGTGTCTGTGGTTAATATCGTTTCATTTTAAATACATGTAGAAAATCCGCATAAATTAAAGATTTCATTAAAACGATTTTTCTTTGTTACTTACAACTAATAAACCGCATATATGACACCATTGCGACACAGTGGAGCAGAGTCCGTAATAGTAGCGGATTTAGTCTCCATTAGAACGATTAATATATTTTTATCATATCTGTGGTCTCTCGTCCCCGGTAAGAGCGTCGCCTGCAGCTCCTCCAGACAACATGAAATAATAAAAAACACTAGATTCCTTGGAAGGAATATGCGGAAATAAGTGTAAGGCTGAAAAATACATGAACCGTTCGTAAAGCTTTACTTGGTAAGCAAACGAAAAGTAACTCATATAACTTTGTATGGATCTTTTTACAGGAGTAAATCAGGCGTGCGAGCCCTCGCTCATAAGCAACTCGTTTATTGCCGGCGCGTCTTCCTGCGCGGTCACAAAAGATTTCGTAACGCTTATTTTCAACTTCATAAAATACGAAGAATGCTCGAATCCCCTTCTTAGGCCTACTTTTTGTGGGATCGATGACTTTACTGTTCGGGATCGATCTAATGGTTACAAAGGAAAACCGCGGGCTGTGTTAGAGAGAGGAGTTAGACGTGTGTGTGCATGTATGTGTATATTGCCTATAGTCTACTTTATAAGGGTTTATATTATTTACTATATTAAGGCTTATTTTAGTCACTAATAGTTGAAATTCTTAATTTTTACGTAATATACAATTACCAATATCTTTTACGTTTTTTTATTGCCGTGACGTTGTTGCGACGTGCCCGCGGTACAGAGTACAACGTAGTTGAAAGTAAACACGAATTCCTTCTTGTGATATTAGACTGAACCGCTAATTATGAAAAGACCAAGAAAATAACAATATTTAATATTTTTCATTTTCTTACTGTCAACTGACTAATTATTCACTTTACACATGTCTGAGTATAAACAAGGCTGGTCTTGAATAAACCGCGGATGAGTTTCGCCACTCAACACAACAAAATGTCTGGATTTTGGTATTGAAAACAAACAACGTCTTTTTTATTCTTTCTATAGGATTTTAATGTTGCACAAATATATTAATTCTCATCATTAAATGTTTTGTTTAGATTGTGTCCACTTGCAAGTATACCGCGATTCTAAGTCGCGTTGGGGAGGAGCCGCCAGCAAGGCGTCGCTGTCGCTGCAGCAGTACCTGGGATGCGAGGCGGGGTTCACTCTCGACAAGCATTCCCATACACTCGCTTTGCTTTGTCGAGACTTTACAGCTGTTCTTGCTTTTGAAACACGAGAAAGACTTATACAGTGGCAGGTGAATATTTTCATTCATTATAATGGATTTTTTAATGCTTCAAACCGGAAGTTACTCACTAAGTGCTATACCGTCAAAATATCGATAAAATATGCAATGGCTCAAATTCAGCCGGAACATGGAGAACAGTTTCTCGATACTAGGTCCTCTTTGCGTACTTTGCTATGAGAAAAATAGCGTAGAGTTGATAGCCACATCGATTAATGAAATCAAATTATTACCCGAGAATAAGCGAAATAATTTATAGTTTCTTATTGAAGTATAAGTAAATTCACAATATGCACTATAGGTGAAAGTTGGGGCTCAGCTCGGTGAGGCTCGACAATATCTAGTACTGGTAGGCTCTCCGAGTGGTTCCGGCGCGGGCAACAAGCGCCTGGCTGCCGGACCCGCTCGCTTGCATCTCCACCACCGACGATTTGCACTCACATCTGGTGTCCCACCACGTCTGCTTGGGGTTTGGGAGATTGCACATCTAAGGTACTTTAATATTTTTTTTAATTTAAGCGCTACTATATACCAGACCATACGGGGCCGTACCTTTTACAATTTCTTCAATAAGTGTTAATAAAAATTGACTGAAATAGTGTTTAAATATTACTTTTTTATTGATCAACGTTTAAAGTGTTTTCAGTACATTATAGAAGCGTCTTAATGTGGATATATTATTTTTTAATATAAATAAGTAACTGGATTTTGAACCTGCAGCTCTTACAGTCCTTGTGATCAGTCTATCGGTAATCCTCGGCAGCACATTCATATATTATTACAAAATAGATTGTGTTTGCTACAACACAATGTACATATTTGTGCCACTGAAGTGTAATTATTTACTTCGGCTTAACGTATTTAGATTTGTTAACAAACACAAACGCAAAATATTTTATACTTCAAATTTTTAATAATCTTTTATTTACTATTAATTTTTATATGAATTTGTTATATATATATATATATATATATATATATATATATATATATATATTTGGCTGATGAATTTCGTCACTTAACACAACAAAATGTCTGGATTTAGGTGTTGAAAACAAACAACGTCTTGTTCTTTCTATAAGACTTTAAAGTTACACAAATATATGAATTCTTATAACCAAATGTTTTCTTTAGATTGTGTCCACTTGCATTGCTATGCAAGTGGACACAACCTAAAGAAAACATTCAGTGCATGTGTAATTAATCTAAATAATGTATAAATTATTTTATCATATATATAATGCAACTTCTATTTTCTCTTAATAATATGTAATCTGGAACTAATCATATTTGCCAGTTTATGTTATTTTCTTTATTTAGACGTTACGGCGTAGTGGATGGGCGCTTTTGCTTCGAGGGTGGCTCACACTGTGGTAAAGGCGAGGGTTTGCACGTGTTAGTAACTGACCAGGCAAATGAAATTGCTAGGGACTTCGATCTTGCATCTAGAGGACAACTGTCTCCTAGAAGAAGGACTTCGGGATTCAGAAAAGATGGTAGTATATAGTCATTACTTTAAAATTAGCAGTATCGAACGGACAAATTTTTATTTAATTATTTTTCAATGAAACAGGTACACAGAGTCCTCATTCTCAAAAATCTTTGAAAAGATCAGATATAAGAAGATTGGAACTAAATACAATAGATAGATCATTGCCGCCAACAGATATGAGGCTTTATGAAGATCCTTGTAACGATGAAATGGGGGCAATATCACCTTACTGGCCTTCTGCAGAGAGAACACAGTTTCAAGACATGGGCCTAGGTGATACAGCGTCTGTTAATGAAACAGTCGATGGCGCCGATATGGCGCCATGGAATGGTAACGGAAATGTTATGTTAGAGAGATGCATGAGTTGCATATCGAAACTAGGTGCTTTATCAAGATCATCGACTGCGGCATTAACTCCAGGAGCCAAGCATTTTAGTCCTGCGTGGACAATGGAAGCATTAGATGAAAGTGAAGTAGGAACGACCGAGGCTGCTTCGTGTAATGATGCAAACGTTAGTGGAATAAAATCTGAGGAATTTTGTCGTTGTTCTTCAGACCGACCTCCTGAACGACCACCAAAACCTATAAGGTTAGAATTAAATCTTACAAAAAAACCTCCAATGCCTCTACCGATCCGATCATTTAGCCACACACAGCTATCCGCTATTGGAGAAAATAACTCAAGTATAGGTCCTTATGAAAATTATGACGTGCCAAAAATACCTTCAGCAGAGGTAAACTTTTGCGATAGTCAAATAAGTACTTATTTTCCTTTTTTCTACTTGCATGTTTTTAATTAAATTTTATTGTTACTAGGTGGAAGGAGAATACTACGACACTCCAAAGAGACTAAAGGAATGTCTTAATAACGAACTGTTCAAGATAACAAAGAGCTCTACGTCAAATACTTTGATTTTAAAGAAACCTTGTGGCTGTCTTCTGAAATTAGGAAAGAAGGCAAAGCAGCCTGTAGTAATTGATACAGATGAAAACTTTCAACCTCCAAATTGTCCGTGTCAGAGGGTAACAGATTGGGCTAATAATTGGATAAAGCTTCCATATTGCAAAAGAAATACAGATGAGAAAGAAGCCGCAACGTCTAATAAGGAAAACATTACAGTTAACAATAGTGATCGAACCGCTTTGTATGCAACAGTAGACCTTTCTCGTAAAACAAAAAGAAAAACGTCATCGGATGTGTTTTCGACTTCTAACGATTTAATGACACGAAGTCTTGATTCGAGATCATTTGAGATAGATGAAGGTCCACAAGCAAATTATGAAAATCTTAATTTTGCGTTATCTTTAGAACATTACGAGAATGCAAAAGATTTATTACGTAAAGCTGGAGTAACGCAGTTTGAACTAGATGCGCTTAGTGTTAATTTGAAGCCAATTATGGGATTTACATCAATTAGCGGCAAAAGTATGTGTTCGAAGTGTGGACATTTCAAAGAAGGCAAAGACATTTCAAACGACAGAAAGAATTCTAATGATGAATACTTAATGATGGAACCGAATTCTTTGGAAAGCAATAAATTTGAATCAGACAAACTATTACCTTCGGGATATACCCCCATGTCACCTATAGGTAGTTTTGGATTCCATACGTTAAAATATCCTGCTAAAAATCCCATTAGTAGATTATTAGACGAGAAATCTGCAAGTAACCCGACTTTGTCGGGTCCTGAAGAGTCTCGACCAAATGCAAAATCCACAAGTGATCAGGTAGAATTACGGGCTCCGGGGCATCAACGAGCCGAATTCCGTAAAAGATCGAGCTCTGCTGATTCATCAAGATTCCTTGATGATGTCAAAGAATTTGATGGCAGTGTTGGTAGTCGTGGATCGGCGTCTTCTATTGAAACTCTTCGCGATATAGGTGCTAGGGAAGCAAGCACTCCATGTGACTGTGCCACTAGTAAGCATTCTGACGCTGATAGTTCTGAGGCTTCTAAAGTTAAAGGCATAACGGTGACGGCTGGTGGTAACAGGGACTCGTCAAGTTCAAATGATTCAGGAGTTTCTAGTTGGTCGTTGCGTGGAGAAGCAGCACCTGGAGCTGCTGACTTTGAACTTCCAGCCACTACTGCAGCAACCCGTCGGCGATATAGAACTGCAAGGCGCGCTAATGATTCACCCCGTGGCACCCCTCCACGTAGATCTCGATCTTCAGGGGGAACCAGGAATTCCCCGCCTACTACACATAAATGTTGCTCCGCTGAGGCGGAGGTTCCGGTGCTAATAGTTAAACCATTAAGAGGTAAGTTTAAAGACCTCTAGAATCTTTCTCCTCTAGTGATATTATTTTTTTACCTCGAAAATAGGCTAATTTTTTTTATAATATAGGTGTGATGGACACGCATAGCACATCCAGTGGCACCTCCGATATGTCAGATTACATTGAAACTTTATCGATCTGCTCCTCACATTCTTCATCAGACACTCCTATCACTATGAGGTAAGTTTTTCAAAAATGCAAAAAATTACACACAAATTGCAAAATTATTGGATTCAATATCTTTTTGTATGTTTATAAAAAATACGAATGACTTTACGTATTGATTTTGAACAGGGTCATGCGACAAACAACTAGTACGCTTCGACCTCGTTCAGGAAAAGAATACCAACCGCTGGCGCCGCGACTTGCCGCCGGGCTACGATCTACTCAACCACATTTATATTCAAATTTACCCTAGTAGGAATTCGATAAGTCAAAAATGGTAATAAAGTGTAATTCAAGTATATAAACTTTATTTTTTGGTCTAATTTAATTTGATTCAATTCAAGTTTATCAATACTTAACTCTTATATTAAATTACTACGAACGTACTCTGAATACATTAGAATGTTAAGTGCCAGAATTTTGTACTCTTTTTTATGGTTAGTTGTTTTAACTTCACTAGTCATATCGCCTTATGTAACACTAGTCGCAGTAGCTGAGAATATTCAATGATATCCCAACTCCCAAGTCACATGTACCTCTTTGCGTATGTTACTCTGCTTGTTTGTAAAGGCCTATCATCTTTTTGTCTTAAGTATGATCCGTCCAAGGTCTGTCTCCAAGAGTGCCAATTTTCGTGATCATTTCTGTCCTCATGTAATATTAGATTTTCATATTGTATATTTCTAAAACAAAACGTAGCGACGTAACGGTTGCATCATTTAGTACCATTTCATGGATTTTGTTTGAATTATCTTCAAAACAATTTGATTTTTCTATTCAAAAGGAGTATGTGAGACTTGTTACTCTAAGTATATTCACATAGATCAGAAGTTGTCAGTAAGAAGTTGTTTCTATCATTGTATTCGCAATATGAGCTTAGAACAATAAAATATGCATGTCTTTTTAAGGTTTTGGTATCGATTTATAAACTTAATGATATTTATACCTGTCTGTTAACAACTCAACGTAGAGGTAGCTCTGTCTGTTGAAAGAACATGTCACAACAAGAATGAAACCTTTGGTCGTTAGTGATAAGTGTACGGGCAAGTGTTAGTGATAAATAATGTACACTAGCTTTATTATAGGATAAAATTTACCACTGAAATGAAGAAAAACAATTTTGTGATGGCCCTTTTATTTGAATAGTGCCGAAGAAGTACCGCTACCTGGTTAAAATTTGTAACGAAATTAAGATGAATATATTATGGAAAAGAACTATACGAATTACATAACAGGTTAAATAAAATAGATGTTAACAGAACGCAGTGCTCGGAAACATTAGCCTAAGACCCGCCAAAGTTAATCTTACTTCTAGTCATTTTTACTCATTATTATTATTATTATCATGATCTATATTTAAATGGCGAATAATGTATATAGAACTATTTAGAGACATAAATATTATTGTAAATGAATTTATTCTCTACGTACAACGACTTTCTCGTTCTTTTATTTGTTACGATGATGATATTTTGATATTTGAAGTTTATTTAAGAATATTTAATCTGAGGTTGTTCGGAGCGGTCGTCGGCGTCGCGTGCTCGCGCGTCGCCCACACACTATAGCAATAAGCAGTGCAACTGACGGTGATCCCTTGTAACATATAAATGATAATATTTAGGGTAAGCTGTTGAGCGCGAGGTTGAGACTGGACTTGCAAGCAGGTTGTTTAGACTTTACGCTAGAATGAATTTATAACTAAACTAATGTTAATGACTCGAATTTCTGAATAAAAACAGAATAAGTACATTTGTTGTTTTTCTTATCTCCTTAATCAGTCATTAGAGGAAGATGAATGTAGACATCGGGCGCGCAACAAAAGCTCCAAATAATGACGACGAAAAATTTGCTGCTTATCGTCTTCGCAGTCGACAAAGAATAATCACTCTCTAAAATGATGAGTTTCTTAAAAGGAAAACATGTTAATTAACGATGAAAGACGGCGCGCGGCGTCTGGTCGCTGCGTGGAGCGACCCCGCGGGCCTGCTGGCGGAGTGCTCGCTACAATACAATGTGACGAATCAATCAAAGTCAATTAAGTGAATTCTTGATAACATTTTGCTCACCAACTAAAATGCTATCTGATAATACAATATGGAATTAATCAGTTCTTTATCTTAATTTTGAAGGAAAAATACTGAGATATGTATTTATAGGTAAGTAATTTATCTACTTACCTTAAATAACTTATACTATATGAGTGTATTTAAGTTCAATTCGTATATTAATATACTAAATTTGGAATTAATTAGAATATTATAGATTTGTACAGTAATATTCACATTAAACTGTAGGCTTTATTCGTAAAGGAGTGATTTGTAGAAATTCAACTGATGCAAATATGAAATGGCGTTATAGTTTAGTATTTTAGGTTTATAGTATTTGTTATTATAAATAATTAGTGAATAAATATAAAAAAATTAAATATGTCAATTTTGTCTAACACTGACTCGGAGTTCTCTTCATCTTCACTCACTATTTTAGTTTATGTTAGGTTATTGATATTATAATATTTTTACCAGTCACGGTCCGTCGTCAAATGATGTAAAATTACATTATATTCTAAGAAATAATAGCATTTATCATTTTCATGATTTTGCTTTTTTCATACATATAATGTTACCTTGAATTTTGTTATTATGAATATTTAAATGTTAGTTAACAGAACCCAAAATCCAGACACTTCTACCTCCACTTTCTGCTCCTGCATCTTAAGTATTTCAGAAATGAAAATAAAAATAGAAAAAAACGAAAGAGAAAAGAATTTAGAACTTATCAAATTTGAAGTGGTCTCTTAATTTTATAACAAAACAATGTAATTAATGAAATATTTAATATAGTCGAATAATAATGACAGTGAAGCAGACGCAAACACTGCGGCGAATGAGGGCTGTTTACTGTCGCCGGCTCATTGCTCCGATACGGGCTCCCGCTTATAGGAACATTGTATTTGAATACACTTCCCGATCTCTATCTAAAGGATTCTAAAAAGCATTAGCAAATTGCTGCTGGTATTCACGAACTATAGATTTTTATTTAAATTCAAGTGAGAGCTGTAAAATTGGAAAAATTACTCTGATTTATTTTAAAATGTTTTACTTCACTATATATTCAACAATTCATACAATTCTTATAACATTTTAATTACTTTTTTTTATTAATGAGAATTTATTTTTCTATGATCAAATATTTATGATATTTGAAAAGCTTCAAATATATGTATGTACTCTAAATTGTATTAAACATATTTCCTCTGTTCATGTTTATTTAAATATTTAAATAATGTGTAGAACTTATTTTTTGTTTGGTATTCAAGTTTTTTATTGATCAATAATATTAAAAGATATAACAAGTACTGTTTCATTAAGAAATACAAAATATGACCTAATTGGGAGACAAATAGCTAGTAGTCGTCAATTAGCAATTTATTTAAAAACTTTCGATGTTTCATTATCTGGGGGGCGGCCAGGTGCCCCCGCCCTCACAGGCCATCGCCAAGTCGCCGAGCAATTTTTTTGTACCGTTTATTTAACTTCACGCTTCTTTCCCGCATAGCGGGATGGACAGGAAGTGCTTAGTGTCAAGACACTTCGTACTTCGCTTTCTCATTTTCAGGCCCCTATTTGAGAACTTCTGAATGGGACTAGAACGCTGGAAAGCGAGAGCAAAGTATCATATTTTCGACACTGATCATTGATCATCAAAATAGAACTGGCAATTCGTGTTGACCTGAATCGCTGAAATTTATACAGAGGTAGGACTCTACTTAGAGAAAAGACTATCCCTAGTGAGAAACCGTAAAATTATACCCAAATTATCGACCGATCGGTGCATTTAATGCAAATATAAAATTAAATTAAAAAAAAATATCGAGATATTACTTTTGACCATCAACGTTAAACGTATGGTATAATGTATTAAATTATTATTTTTATTTCTTCATTTACGTGTTTAAAATTAGTATGTAAATTCCAGTATGAAACGGTCACGCGGCTATCACAGGACGTCGCGATTATTAAATTTATTATCTTTGAATTATCAAATGGCACAAGTCCATTTTATAATTATTTTCATCAGATATGAATTCGAGTCACGTTTTTAATTAGGTTTTGCATTTTAACATTCTTTCTTGAATACTTATTATGTTTTGTTAAGTTTTATCTCACAGATTTCGGACACTTGGAGATTTCTATTTTTATGTATGTTTTCTTACTTTGGAAATTTGAATTAAGCAAATAACGCATTCATAACTGTTCTTTCTTTGATGTGTAATGTACATATAAGTGTATAATCAATGTTTTGATTCCCTGGTTATATTCTATATTTTAGAGAATTAGTGAAACAGAACTTATTGACAAGACAAGACGTAAAAAAATAATTATTATACATTTGCTTGTGAAATCTATATTACCAGAAACAAACAGTGCTTAATAACAAATCATGTCAATGATTTACATGCACTTCCCAAAGTACAGAAAAGAATGTGGTAAGATGTCAACAAGGAAAGAGGATCTGTGACCCGCATGTTTTGGACATCGTCCAAGAGAAGAAAGGAAGCGTAGGCTCGAACCTCGCGGCGTACAAATTTTCATACATTTTTTCAAAATATTTTCTAATACCAGGACACTCTAAAAATTGTCAAATAGAAAGATTTTACTAGCTGCTACTTTTCACTTATTGTCTCTTTCATTAACCAATTTTGTTTATCCACATCTTTGTTGTAAAATCTCACAAGTCTATCTACCTCACAAGTCACTCAAACTATAAATTTCATCGTTGATGATTCTTTACTATAAAGTATGATTAGAACATATTTTTGAAAAAACGTATAAAATTTTGAACGCAGCGGGATTTGAATGCGCGCCCCTTGGATACCGTCCAAGCTAAGCATGGAGGCGCGGGTTCGAATCCCACTGTGTTCAAATTTTAAAACATTTTTTCAAAAATATTTTCTAATCCTAAGTGTGGAATAACACTTTAAAAATAGTAAATATATAAAGTATGATCTCCAAATTAAGAAATATACAGTGATATTACGAACTTATATTTTTGGTTTCACATTTAGCCATGACAATGCTGAACACCAACTCCTAGATATAAAATCAATTACGTAGCTAGATAAAGAATCAGGAACAATTCTCTCTAATCTCTAATCTAAGTCTCTAATCGCACATAATCAGTCCATCTACATTACGCTCGTTGCCCTTCACTTATTAAATACCTGTTAGTTTTGATTGATTAGTATGATCCAGGTAATGTTTTATGACATTATTTGCTTTTCCAATCGCATGTAATCAATTCCAATCATTGCTGTATTATAACCACATTCTGCTGATAAAATTCTATATTTATGGCTCATCCAGTTTTGATGACTTGGGAAAATATAATTTTAAGCCGAATGAGACTTTAACCCACAATCCACGCGTTATGTATGGCGTATGGCGGGCTTTATTGGCTTTTAGGTTTATTGTATTTTTTTTTAATTAAAGCAATTTTGCAAAGGATTTTGAGAATCAAATGAGAGAAATCAACAAGGTGTTTGTTTTTATTATGTATTCGACAACATTTTGAAAAGCTATATACAAACTTTGTCTTTAATGAAATATGATCAATTAATTAATTAAATGTTTACACAAATAATAATTTTTAAAGCCACATCACAACAACACTACACTAAAAGTGTGAACTTCACCGGCAGGCAGTACTGGCGGCGTGTGCGCGACGAGCGTGCTGCTGCCAGCCGCGCCGCATTGTGAGCGCCGAGTGCTCTCCTCATTATTGAATTTCAATTGCAGGTATCAGCGGCCTCTGCAGAACTTGACGCATTTGTTTTGCCACTAGATACTTTGCTTTCAGCTTACTATTCGATGTCGGGCTTGTTTTGCTGATTTTTTTAATATATTATAACATATTACATACATTTGGTGGTATACAGTGGCAAGTAACATCAGTGAGAGCCTACTGAATCAATTTAGAATTGACATTTGACAAAAATCGAAACTTATCGTTATATTTTTTTTAACTTTACTTTTAGCTTCACGCAAAGACACTCCGTACTTCCGTTGGCGGAATTCAACGCTGCAATTTGTCTTACCAGAGCGAGGAAATGAAAATAATAATTTGTTTTAGTGGGAATCGAACCTACAACCGATCGCGTTAAAAGTCAGACGTTGTCACACTGCGCCACGACCGGCTTCAATGAAAATTTTTAATTTATTTAAGTAAAAATTATTTAAATATATTTATTTCGATTAAAATTTGAACTTTCAATTACACTGAATGGGTTTTTGTATTTACTACCAATACCACGACAACTATATAGATATATAAAAGGATATACTATCGCCGTGTAATAGGACAACGTCTGACTGCAAACACAAGAGTGGTGGGTTCGATTCCCACTCACGTGAATAAATACACAAATTCTATATATTTTCTCACTCTGACAATACCTAGTGCAGCGTTAAGATCCACCACTCAACGCACTACTAGACAACACGGGAAAATGCTCACTGGAAATAATTTTATATATAATAAATTATCTTTTAGTATTCATGTCTCGCGTGTTGTAGACTGACAGAGAGAGGCCCCTCAGTGTAGCATCATCGTCATAACAAAGCTTAATGTGATCTTAACTGAACACTAAAAGGTATAGTACCTTTACATCCACCCTCTGGTCTATTATATGGAATAAAGTACGACATTATGAAATAATCTTTTGTGAGGCTTCAAATTAAAAATGTAGTTTTATTTAGTTATTGCCTTGCAACGGCAGGCGGAGTGATAGATTCGTTTAATTGTAAACGCGGTGGTGGTGGGTTCGACCCCTCTCGGGATTTAAAATATTTTCAATTTCCTCCTTTGGTAAGACAAAGCCCGGCGTGGTACTCCGTCATCGAATACGTATATATGTCTCAGATTTGGACAGGAAGCGATAAATGGTTTGTTCTTTCTACCAATTCCAGAATGAACGTGAAACTTTAAAAATAATATTGTAACAATAATATACAAACTCATTTAAGCACATTGAGTGTCGTCCGCATCGCGACTCCGAGTGGGGAAGCCATTTACATATAACGTATTCTGTTAAAGCTGGTAAAGTTGGCAGATCTTAAAATTTCCCAAAGTGATATTGTTTTTTTATTTTAATAATTGTTGTTTTTTTTCAATTGTATTTTTTTTTGTAAGCTGAGGTTAACGTGGGACATCTGTCAGAATGTTTATACATTGGTGTGGGGTTCAATTCCCACGCGGAGGAAAATATATTAAAATTAATTACATTTCTTGGTTTCAAAGCGTGGTTGTTGAGTTCTCCAGTCAACACGCCATATTTAAACTTCATGCCGAAAACAACGTCGACGGAGTACCTACTGGTAGTCTCTGACTAAAGTGCTATGCGGGACAAAATGTGAAGCGGTTTTTATTTCTTACTTCTGATAGCCTTATTGATATCTTTTAATATTAAATATGTTTTTGTTAACTATATAATAAGTCCATATATGCGGGAGGTACGTGAAACTACAAGATCACTCCATAGACCAGCAGACTGTTGTAAGCGGTACATGAGTGTGGGCTCGATTTCCACTTCGAGTAATGTTTATATTAAAATATATTTGTTTCTTTACATCTAAAAGTTCAGAAACTAGAGAGCTGAGTAACTCATGGCAGGATTATTTTTACTAAAAAAGTATTTTTTAGAAAACATAAAATTTATAAAGGTTCAGATCTTTTGCCTAAATAATATTTGTAGTATTAAAAACATTTTTACTATAATAATTGAGTGAATGACACTTGAAAAATACTTTAAAATATAATATATAACAGCATGATCTGTTGCCAAACGATGATTTCTCAGAACTAATCATTGTTTTGAATTTTGTAAACAAAAACATTTTTACTAAACGTATGTTTTTTTTTCTATCAAAAATGTTGTTCAATATCAACACTTCAACGGCTTCATTTGACGTCCGGAAGTAAAGGCTCACGACGAGCTACATCCGTTCTAATAAACATGTTATAAAATATCAACGAGATAGTCTGTTAAATAAACAAATCAATTTTAATATTTTACTATTTTTAAAGTATTATTCCACACTTAGGATTAGAAAAATTTAAACGCATCGGGATTCGAACCCACGCCTCTTTTTCGCTCTTCGCTCTGTACAATTCTAGGTTGGACGGTATCCAAGAGGCGCGGGTTTGAATCCCGCTGCGTTCATATTTTCGTACGTTTTTTTTAAATATGTGATTATTTTTTTAAATATTAGAATTTATAATACAAGTTCATTAAATTCTTCTGTAGACTAGCTATGCCAGTGGCTTCGTTTGCGCACGCAATACTTGCACTGTAAAGTGTCATCTATATTGCTTGAGTAAAACTGTTATAAATATCTCAACTCAGCTCTCAGCGCTACTCAATTCGCAATATCTTGAATTCGACGGAAAGCGGAGCGCGAATAAATATATATATATATATATATATATATATATATATATATATATATATATTTATATATATATATATATATATATATATATATATATATATATATATAATATATATATATACATAAATATATATATAAATATATATATATATATAAATAAATACGAATAAGCTAAGCCCTTGTCGCGTTCACTGCAATTTTACTCTCGCAACTGCATTTTATTCAATTTGCAAGTGTTTTATTTACATTCAGTGTCGTACACGCGCGTCTTTGTTAAGTAGCTGTTGACTCGCGGCGGCGGGCGGCGGGCGGCGGGCGGAGGGCGGGGAGCTTCGATATTTTTTATCTCTATACACTTTTTCATATGAATTTTTTCTAATATATATTCATTTTCATTTTATTCCTTATGAATTTTTAACTCGATTATATAAAGCTGGGTGTGTATGTAACCAGTTGTAGTCAATATAATTAGAAATATGTTCAATAGTTTTACGCTTTTAGCGCAGGGGACTTTATGTTAAAGCAGTCTATACTCCATTTTCCGTTTGAGATCGACTCATTGTTTTTGATTGATGCGTGGAAAGGACGGAACTAAACGCCGCGCTTTTTTGTACGAGAAAAATGAAATAAAAAATGACAATAACTAAAATTAATCATTACCCAAGCGGGCTCAAGCCCACAACCAGTCATTACAGTCAGATGTCTGCGCCAAGAAAAAAATAAAGTATTTTTAAAGAATATAATGCGGACTTGCGAAAACTGAAACCGTTATAATTTATATAGAAAAGAAATGCAGAATGCTCATATTTTATTGCTTGTACAAAAAATATATACATTAAATTATACTAACGTACTGATACATCGTTAACGCGTCAACGGCACGTCTAGTCTAATGTCTATAAAAGAAATCACTCAATACATAAGCTATCGGCTCTCTGAACGCACGCTGATTTGTTGACATTAAAAGCGGAACTAATTAAAATTCGAATTTACATCCGTGGGGGGTAATTTTTAATAGGAGTTCAGTGGTGACCGGCGCCGGAAGCAATATGTCGCAACAAAGCGCCCTTTGCCCGCAGCGGGAGCTCAAACACTGATCACTAACTAGTTTTGGTCGACGCCAGCTTTTAGCTAAACCTCCCCGTGCCTAGACCTAGCTTCCATACTCTAATATTAAACTGCACGGAAAATTTTGTTTTAATAACGTTTTTAGAAATACGTCCGCCTAAAAATTTAAAATGTTTTCTTTCTTTAAAAAGTTTGTAGTAACTTGTTAGTATGTAAGTCGAGTTAGTTAGAGATGATTAAATATCGCAAACTGAATATCCCATTAACCAGTGGGATAAAGTGATTGAGCTGATATTTTTAATATACGTTTAGTTCCGATCATAACGCTTATAAAATCTTATTTTTTCTTCTTTTATCTTGTATATTTATTTATACGAAATTCCATAAAAGATTTCAAGGTAGCAGGGTTTGAATATGCATCAATTGGATAATTGCCATATTTTTAATAGGATTCTACTTAAAATGAACAATATAAATTCTATACGTTAATTTTAAAATATATCGACATGTTACAACAGTAAATTGTAATATTATAAACTCATTGCTATTCACAGTGCACGTTGCAAGTATCAATAATATTTTAAATATAAGAACACCACTATTCAGACAAGTTGAAAGCAGTGCGAGTGGGCTGTTTAAAAATAATAAAAGTTATGATTGAAATTATTTTTAAATAATATTAAAACAGATTTTTTTTAGCTTCACTTGTAGACAGAAAGTACTTAGTGACAAATCACTCTATACTTCGCTTTCCACCGAATTCGAAACATCACGTGTTGAGTAATGAAACTCAACGCCGCGCTTTGATTTTACCAGAGCGAGGAAGTGAAAATAACTTAAATATAATCACCGCCCCGAGTGGGGATCGAACCTACAACCGATCGCGTTTACAGTCAGACGCTCTCACACTGCGCCACGACCGGCCTCAAACAGAATTTCATGTTTAAATTAAACTGAAACCAAGCAGAAGCGCATGCTCTTGTCGAATATGATTATATTAAAATTATATTAATTCTACAATACATACAGAATGCTTTCCATGGCGTAAGGAGACTTTGGGTACAATTCTACTAATGCCAAAGCGTTAACTTGTAACGTCTCCATTCCATTTGTCAATGCCAACATAACATAGTCTGATTAACGATTATAAGTATGTACCTGCCTATTTGTACATTTGACAATTTCTACTATATATTAGTATCACCTTTTGACCCCTTATTACCGATACTGTGTGATTTGTTTGATAATTTGAACCTGTAATAGGATTCCTTTATATAACCTGGCATATAGGAGAATTTTTAACAGAAACTTAAAACGAAAAGCCGAAACAAACCGAGTTGAACAGCAATTGTAATAATGAGCCTGATATAAAACGAAGGCAACCAGTTGCTTGTAATTCGTTGCTTCAATTAACTATCTAACATCTAACATGAGGCCGGTCGTGGTGCAGTGGACCAGTGTCCGACTGTAAATGCGATTGGTTGTATGTTCGGTTCCCACTCGAGAGAATGATTATATTTAAAATATTTCCTCGCTCTGGTAAGACTAAGCGCGGCGTTGACATCCATCATTCAAAACGCAATGTCTCCAATTTAGCGGAAAGCGGAGTACGGAGTGTATTATCACTGCGTACTTTATGTCTACCCTGTTATACGGGATAAAAGCGAGAACCTAAAAATGGCATATAAAACTAACATAAACATTTTCATAGCATGACCTTGATGACTTTACTAAGAAGACAATAGCAAAGTTAAAATTAACTTAAATAATTAACTTTTGATACGAGGCGACTGTAAACCGAGTGCATCATATTATTATAAGCTTCACGTCTTACTAGAGTGAAGAATTGGAAATAATTTAAATATAATCATTTCCCCTAGTAGGAATCGAACCCACAGATGGCCAATCGCGTTTACAGTCAGATACTGTGCCACGGCGCCATGGCCGGCCTCTTCATAATATTGGCCGAAATGAAAATCAAACAAAAATACATACATACCTGTATAACCTTACATTAGCATATTATACCTTCAGTAACAGTCAGATTGTTAGAAAGGTAAATAAAAATAGGTAATGTATTCAGTAACTCCCTCAGGTCGCTGTCGATAAATCTAAATATTCATTAGAGGAGAGGCCCTCCAAGCGCATTCATTAAGGCCCTCTCGTCCTGCGTTAGTGACTACTTGCTGCAAAAAGTTTAGGTCTTAGTGAGTTAATTGGGTGAAGAAAAGGAGTTAAATGAGTCACTCTGCTCTCCATTGTTGAATTAAAGACGATTATTATATACTATATACTATGTATAGCATCTAAGCGTGGAGACATGGCATATAAGGCAATAGTCTGGAATCCTAGTTTTTTTATTTTTTTTAAAAAGTTTATTTCTCAAAGATTGGTAAGATTTATGTATATATTTTAATTTTAAAATTATAAGAGGTATGCCTTAATATAGGTATTAAAGAAAGAACTTTATATAGGTATTAAAGAAAGAACTTTAGTGTATTGTTTTATGAAATGGTACTAGAATTTCTTAGTATTTCTTAATTACGCTTATTAACGTCGGAACTCAACGCCGTGACGTCTGTTATTAATGAGGAGAAATGAAATTATTGATATAAAAAATACGCGAGTTGGGATCAAATCCACATCGAAAAATATGTACATTGTGATCCTGTCCCACTGGACCACGATGTTTTCACCCTTCATACAAAACAAATATTGTTTTAATATACATTTGGTTAAATAAATCCCGGAAAACTTTCATTAATCTAAAAGGAGGATCTCTTCCAGGCGGTGTGGCGTCGTTAACCGAGCGCTCTCTCATCCCATCTGCATTTACATCTTACGCAGATTTGTATTCTGATCTTCACGCAGCATCCCGACCACCTCCGTCCTCCATCATATTAATGAAAGTAATTGAGACAAAATACGCACGTACCGCCTCCTTCGGATCGCAAATAAGCTAATCACGTAAGTATTACACACTATTGTCTAATGGTCTGTATATATATATACATATATATACATAAAATGTGTGTTCAATTAATTTCAAGTTCTATACAGTATTTCCTACAAGAAATGCATGTTGTTTGTTTTTCCAGAAACAAACATTTCTCTTTCAACTTTTTTTATCAAACATGGAGATGTGTAGTCCAAAATAGCAATATTTTTAGCATCTTTACACTTTATCCCGAATAACAAGGCAGTCAGAGAAAACCTAGTATCGCGACACTCCGTTGACCGACACCGGAAAGGTGGAAGGCAGTAATTATCATAAACATTCCGTGCTGCGTGGTGAACTCAATGCCGCGCTTTTTCTTACCAAAACGGACAATTGAAAATAAATTTTTAATATAATCATTCCTCCAAGAGGGAATCGAACCCACAACCAATCGCAGTTGCAGCCAAACAATGTACCACTGCGAAACTTTAAATTATGGTAGACAAAAACATTTACCTCAGTATGAACTCACAATCACCGACTTATTCAATTAGACACTGCAAACTGAGTTAACATGGCGTATTTTTTTTTACTTAGTTTCAAGCTAGACAGAAATTATTTATTAATGTTATTTAGACGGAAAGTTTAGGTACTTTCAGTGTCAGGAAACTCCGTACTTCGCTTTCCATCGAATTCGAGATACTGCGTGTTGAGATGTGAAACTTAACGCCACACTATGACTTTACCAAAGCGAGGAAGTGAAATTAAATTAAATATAATCACTCCCTCGAGCGGGGATCGAACCCAGTACAGTCAGACGCTGTCACACGGCACCACGACCAGCCTCTCATGGTACTACTATACGACGTAATAATTATTAATTAATATATCAACAAACACTTCTTCAACAAACACTTCCATGTTTGTTAAAACTTTTTGTCGGAATCCAAGAGGCGCAGCTTCAAATCCCACCACGTTTAAATTGTACGTGAAATTTTGTAACGAAACAATTTGTATGTAACCTTGCACAGCAGATTAGGGAAGACAAACACAAAGCACGGGTCAGTGTCACTTATTAAAGTGTTAATGAAGATGACGTAAAAGTAGCTAATATTGAAGCTGCCCTGGTGCAGTTGGCAGGCTGTGGGTTTAAATACGTAACTCGGGGGGAGTTTCGTTTATTATCCAGTTTATGATGATCTAATATCTGTAGTTGTACTTCGTCGTAATTGTTTATAATAATTTTATTTCGGCTCTTCTAAGTAGAACTGCCTCCCGTGAGACTGACAATACTGACATTTTTATGTACAATTTAATTGATTCGATTCTAATAAGATTATTGTTTTACGTGATTTTTAAAAATTATAATTTAAACTATTTTCAATGGATTTATCGATACATTTTGGTATTCGCAAGGTATTCAGTAGACTACAGTGGTATTCGTTTTTCTTGTTCACACAAAATAAAATAATATTATACTTAAACTTCTGCTACTTCTTAGTCTCCCTGGTGTGATGAGGTTGGGTGGAAGCTAAAAACATATCTGGATAAATAATATTTTGACTTCATTATAATTATCAATTGTATATCGGTGAGGTCTCACAATCCCTTAGCATTACGGACGTCCATTCTAGTTAGTGCTAGTATTTTCCTGTCAATACAATGGAGTTGTTCCTGCTGTCTCCTTTTACGGCATTACACATGTCGGCACACAGTTTGCGTGTAACGTTCGTACCTCGACATCTTTATGTCCATATACGTGTAAATTTCAACATTTTCGAATATTTTTACATCAAGTGTTTGTTGATTGGCGGAACTAAACGCTACGGTCTGTCTTACTATAATGGATATAATAAAACACTTAAATTTAATCGTTTTTCTAAATGGGAATTGAACCTAGAACATTGTATTAACAGACGCTGGGACACTGCGTCACCATGGTCTCAAATAGAAAAATTTAAAAAGCTTTTAATAATACTTTAAGCTGTATGAAAGAACTATTTATAAACATGGTTTTGTAAGTATACACATATGTACATATATTGAATCGGTTAAACATCGCCAAATAGTATGTTATGCAGGTCTCGTAAGGCGCGGCGCGGCGAGGGCGGCGAGGGCGGCGAGGGCGGCTGACGAGATAACTACCAACCCTTCGCACTCTATATATACCATTTATTTTACCTCTCGTTCGGTTCTTTTGATAACTTTTTTCTTACCTTTGTTTACTTTGTGAAAATTATGTGAACGGTTTTGTTTTAACTTCTCTTTTTTCGATATTTTCTCGTTATCTGACTTTTATACAACTAAGGTTATACATTATACATGTAAGTCGTTATATCGAAGGCGGACTTCGTTTGAAATTATTATATTAAAGACTGATTGTCATTTCTCCGCTCTGGTAAGACATAGCGCGGCGTTGCGAACACTCAACACGAGGCAATGTCTTAATTTCGAGTGAAAAGCAGTCGTCAGAGTGTCTGGACACTGGGTTGTTGTTTTTTGACTATATATTGACTTCTTTGATATGGAGTATAAAGCGTGAAGTTGAAAGAAAATATTATTATATAAAGATAAAAATGAAGGTAACCTTAGTGATCATTAACGAGCGTCCGACCATTTCACCTAAAAAGTAAAGCATTTTAGTAATACTATAATATATACATGTTGTTTGTGAAAATATTTTAAAGGCGTGAGACCTTACAAATCCATTTCAAACATTAGAACTACGTATATAGTATAGTCGATTAGTATTGCAAATTTAAAAATTAGTAACATTTATAACTCTTCTTATGTATCCACTAATTCTAGGTTTATGCTTAAATTGTTAAACAGATCTCAACGCCGCACTTTGTCGTATCAAAGTAGAGAAATGGAAATAAGTAAAGTATAATCTCTCCCTCAACTGAGAATCAAAGTCGTAACCATCGTATTTACTTTCAATGCAATAAATCCTTCCATAATATTAGGACTATTTATTAATGAAATAGAGTCTTAATAATAATATTAATTTTTTTCTGTTACATTAATCTCAAAAATAGCAATTAAAATGCAGTTATCATTTTATTTTCCAACCTCCTCTTAACATTTGGTGTCTGTTTCATTACAACTGGGTCCTAAATTAGAAAGTCAAGTTAACTCACTTTTAAATAATAAATAGACAAAAACTAAGTCTACATGAATAGCTTATATTTTACTATTTTCAACTCAACTTAATTTAACAATTATTAATAACTTTTCAAGTTTCATTTAAAATTTAAATATTGTATACAATTTGTACCAGAACGTTTGAAAAGCTCGATATTTCATAAATGTCGATGAAACTGAAAATTGAAATATATTCAAAGTTAAGCCGAAAGCAAACAATTTTTATGCAGAGCGCGCTCGTGGGATGTTTAGGTGAATCGCGTGCGTCAGATGCTTGCGGAACGAGCTCAGCGTCTCTACGATACCGGCTCTACCGCTCACTATTTTGATATATTTTCTAACTCTATTATAGGCTTAAATATTTTAAAAAGGTCTTTTAAGATTTGCAAATCTTAGAATCAGCGTTTGTAAGCGCGGTTGGTTGCAGATTCGATTCCCACACTTTGGCTCTGGTGAGATATAAATATCTCGATTTAGTGAAGAAAATAGAGCATGGTGTATATTGATTGGTTCTTACTCTCCCCACCTGCTTAGATGATCATGCGACTTAAAAGCTTTTCTGAAATAGTACTACAGTCTTGGGTATAATACCGAATTTATTGAAAATCTTTATGTTTTTATACGTCGAGCTAAGTGTAAAAAGAGAATAATTATTTTAAATCTATATGTTATTTCCCGTTCTAGTTATACAAGGAGTTAAGTCATATCAATGTTGTTTTTAAAAAATGCAGTGTTAAATTCTAACAATTTTCTCTGCTTATATTCTTAAATATGAATATTTTCTATGATTTAAGCTTCACACTTTATCCCCAGCAGGTGGTCAGTGAGATCGGAGCGCCAAGTGCTACGGTCCTGACATAGGTATGCATTCGCGTCGTTCACAGTACTTAATCTTTCCATACGCCCTGTATATTAAAATACAGCAAGTTATATATGTCTATTAATCATTTAAATATTATTTGAAATTATTTTAAAATTATGCGGCCGGTTGTGGCGCAGCGGACAGCGTCTCACTGTGAACGCGATCGGTTGTAAGTTCAATCCTCACTCGGGGGAGTGATTATATTTAAACTATCTCCACTTCCTCGCTCTGGTAAGACAAAGTGCGGTGTTGAGTTCCACCTCTCAACATGCAATGTCCCGAATTTGGTGGAAAACGTGGAAAGCGATGTACATATTGTCTTGAAAATAGGTACTTTCTACCTTGCTGGGCGGGATAAAAAGTGTAAAGCTTAAAAAATATAATAATTACATTTATTTAAAATGTTCCCAAAAAATAATATTTAAAGAAAATACATTTAAAAGCAGCTTGCAAAGGCTTATTTTAATCGTGCACCTGTAAGGCCTCGGCGTGCGATCGTTCAGACGTTAACGAAAGCCGTCATCGACTTAACCTGTTATTCGATAGTAATTGCATTCAAACTTAGACGCTTCCAAAGTTAACATAACATATCGATTTACTTGGCTTATTTTTTTATTCCACATTAAACAGGCGGAGAGAACTTAGTGTTAGAATACTCTGTTTACAACTTTACTGATTTTTATAATTTGGTCACTTAGGTATTTTTGCTCCACATAATGTCTTGATTTTGTATAGGGAACAGTCCGCGTAGTGTCTTGACATAAGATTATCCCTGACTACTCTGTTATGTTGATAACGTACAAAACTATTCTAAAATCCAGTTTTTCCAAGAAGAGAAACACCTAATACGTCGACCGGAAGTGAGAGGCACCTTTCGTTATAGATTCTTTGTGTCACAAATCCGGTGAAGGTATTCTAATCGTTTAATATCATTAGCTTACTTGGAATTATAATATATATAGATATATTAATTCAAACACAGACTTTTGTAACCTTTTCAAAAGAAATATGGAAAAGCTCAAAGCTTTAATTACCTCCAAATATGATATTTCTTCAAGAGATACAATATGCGATGAATACTCGAATAAAGTATTACGGATACTATGAAAAATAATGAATACATACAAAAATATGATCTGAACTAATAAAATAAAATGAAATACGCTCTACAAAAATATATTCGGTCGATCTTTTTATACAATCGAGGTGGAATCGCGGTGAAGTAAACCGGGAGATCTAATTATTACTGCGAGTACTTACCTCGCCTTGATCCGCCGCCACTTTCTAACGGCAGTTAGCAATAGATACACCTGATGAATCATTTATTTACATCGTTATTATAACAATTTTGTATATTTCTGCTGTAGTGGCTTAGTTGGAAAGTTGTTTGTAGTGGTTGTAGGTTCGATGATCACTCGTAGAATGTTAATGTTATCGTTAGTAGTTATTTGTTGTGTTAGACAAAACGCGGCGTGGAGTTCCGTCAGCTATTCAGAAAACAGAACTCCACGCTGTCTAAATATTTTAGAAAAACACTCGAGAACTGAATAACAGAGTTTAAACTTCAAGGTTTTTTTCTACTTTCTTAATATTCTCAATAATAACTAATATTTTTTTGTATCGTAAACCAACGTTAACATAAAAAAAAATATTTTAAATTCCAAAGATCGACTCTTTCAAAACCTTTCCTCATTAATGTCCAATCTTAATTTAATAAATTTCTGTTGAATAAAATACAAAATTAAATATAAGTAAGTACCCGCAAGCCTCGCCGAGGTGTTAGGGGAATGGTAATCTGCAAATCTCTTTAGCGTCCGTCCTTGCAGGACACGCTGTTATCAGTTGCCAGTCTCTATTTCGTTGAAAGGCGTGTAAATTAAAAGGTGAGTCGCTTTATATCTCATAGAAGATATCGTTCCGAACTATCTATGAGTGAAGACTGATAATCTTGGATCCAAAAAGTTAGTTGGATTGTTAATAGATTCATATACGAGATGGTTGCGAGTTCAATTTCTACTGATAAATTATTTTTTTTTAATTTGAACGCAGCGAGATTCGTATTCGCGCCTCTTGGAATAACACTGTTGAAAAAAGTGTGGAATAACACTGTTGAACAAAACATATAAGAATTTCGACGCAGCCGGCAGTAGAGGGCATGGCTTAGTGGTCAAAACGCTTTGGATAGTTTCCAAGAGGCGCGAGTTTGAACACAGCGGTTCAATTTTTTAAGCGTTTTATTAAAAATCTTTTCGAATACTAAGTGTGGAATAATCTTTTAAAAATAGTAAAAAAATATATCTATTTAAAATTCATATTTGGCGGTCTGTATACACAAAAGTCGGTAACCGCTGGGATATATTTCTACAAGTAGTTTATCTTAGAATTTTTCTCTACACAGATGCTAGTGCTGTTAAAAATGTTTAAAAATAGTTTATAAGTTTTTTTATTTAAAATATTTCCTCAGGGATTGCACAAGCGTAGTGTATTCGTATATTTTTATTACGACGTGACATTTGGAGGCGACCGCGGCGGGGGTCAGTCGGCTAACGACTTCCGTTTCCGGCGAGGGTTGCGCCGAATATATAGCGAAAGCTCACTGTGAAGTACAATGATCTTATATCACGCTCTAACTCGTCACAAATTTATACGTCCATCTCATTCCCGTATGATTACAATATTAGGCAAAGCTATAAAAGTTGCATAGAGAGATATCCTGCAGAGGATGAGTGTTGAATTTCATGGACTTTTTTTGAATGTTAAAAAAAATATATCTTTTACATATAGTTTTGTTTTTAAGTCACATTTGTAATTCACGTCACTCTGTTCGAGGATTTAAAAATTGTAAAAAATAAGTTTTGAACTCTTTAGAGTAGTCTGTGGTGTCAGGTTGGCTGAGTTTATATGTCTTTTCCAATACTAAATTATACGCTATTGATATATTTCAAATAATTTCATTTAAAATTATAAAAAATATATGTTAAAACAAATTTTAATTTCCTTCCTTCTACTCAGCAGACCTGCCTTCCGAGCAACTAGTTTCTTTATATATGAGTTACAAAAACCTAATTTGATTCTTTTAGAACAAAAATGTTACTTAAATCTTAAGAAAAAGTATAGTGTAAAATAATGCGAACTATTACATATTTCGGATTCATTAACTTTTTTGTGTAAATTACATTTTTATTAAGTACTTTTAAAATATACAGAAGAATAGTACAAAATCAATTATTACTTTAATACATCTAATAAGTGTGTGACAAAAATAAATTTATATTAAATGGCCTACATATTGCTAATGCAATGCGCATCACATGTTATCTTGACAACTAATGTTATTTAAATATACAAAAGAATAAATAATACGTTCATTGTAAATATATTGCCAAAGGTTTCCAACACCGAAACGTAAACAAAGATTGTGTGGACGTGTTCTCGCTGCGTTTATGAGTATAGCATCAGAGCCAAGGGCTAGAGTTGATGGAACTATAAAAATGTAAGAGGATATAACGATGAAATGATTCCCTGTATTGCGATACGGATCGCTTTGGAAATTGTCACAATGATATATATATTGACAATTCAAAAGTATTTGTAAACAGCTTATTTAAATAAAAATATTTTGATTTCGCTTCTGATTTTTTCAAATCGTGAAGTTATTTGAAACTGTTCTTAAAGAACTAGAACTTGAACGCAGCGCACCTGGGCCCTGGATTGAACGTATAGCTTAGTGGTTATAATGAATGGACGATTACGAAGAAGCGTAAGATCGAGTCCATTTTCAAAAATAATAAAATATGATCATTCTGACGAGTGGGTACCAAACCAATAATATACACGTCACACGCTGTGCCACTGCGCCTTGACGGCCTCTAATTGGATGATAGATTTCGGGTTATCAAATAGATAACACGTTACACTTACAAACCCTCGTATCCGTCTCTCCTGTAACTGAAATGAAAGCAGTAGCTGCTGAAGCTATTAAATAATTAACCACTGACTATTTAGATGTAAATAATTAATCAACCCTAACGTTCCTTTGACCAATTTCATAGAAACTTTCTAAAGACGATAAGATACCATCGTCTATGCTTATTGTATATGTTAATCTAGTCAGAGGTCATTTTACAATGATACAGTAGCTAATTACATTCAGAATGGTTGTGGGTTCGATTCCCATTTTTTTAAAAGTCACGTTTTTATCCCGCATAGCAGGGTAGACAGACAGTACTTATTGTTAAGACACTCTGTACTTCGCTTTTCACCAAATTTGAGACGTTGCGTGTTAAGCGTTGCAACTCAACGCTGCACATTATGGAAATAATTTAAATATAATTACTCCCCCGAGTGGAAATCGAACCCACTACTTATTAATTATTAATCATATTAATATAATAATTTTATATTATATTTACATTTGCTCTTACTATTTATATATATTTATGTAACTCAGGTAAGACCAAGTGACAGTTAGTCAACTCGAAATTAGTTAGGTAATATTTTGACCCTTTCATCATCGTTTGTATTCAGATACTCTCGTCAACGCCAAATTATAACATTTAGTATTGAAATATGTAGTTTAAATATTTTCACGAATTTGTTTATAATTAATCTTTACTTTCTAGCTTTGATGAGATAAAGTGCAACATTGAGTCTCGCCACTCACATGCAATGTCTCGATTTCGGTGGAAAGCGAAGTACGGAGTGTCTTGGCACTAGGTATTTTCTGTCTACCCTGCTATGCGGGATAAAGCGTGAAGCTTAAAAAAATGTAGTTATAATAATTTCGGGCAAAAAAACAAAATACGAAAAAAACTATATAATCGTTTATTACCTTACCTTACTTTATTTATTTCTGTAATAATACATCAATTTAATATTTAATCCATTTGCATTAATTCACATTTATTCACGGATTACACCGTTTATGCAAAAATATTAATTTCTGTTGCATTTTCAGGAGACGACACGCAATCGCCGAATCGCAGTCGGGTGTAATTTTTATTAAAGCAAATGTTTCTTTTGAATTCCTCTTACGTAAGATGTCAGATCCGATTACGATCGATTATTGTTATTATTATTCGACTTTGGCGACACTCTAATGTCAAGACATTACGTTGACTTGAGTTAACTTAATGTCTTGACATTAGGCTGTCTCTGATCATCCTGCTGTGCGGGATAAGACGTGGGGTTAAATATTTTTTCATGTTATTATTATTGCTTAGTCAGTTTAAGGGATATCACTATAAATTAGAATGTTCAGATAAATATATCAATATACATGTCTATATCTTTTTTTAAACGTAAAAAATTTAAATGTATTAAATTGGAATACAGTTTAAAAAATAGTAAAATTTGTCTATATCTTCTTTGTTTTGGTGGGACAAAATGCGGCGTTAAGTTCCGCCACTCACCACACAATGTCTCAAATTCAGGTAAAATACGGAGATTTAATGTATAAGTATCAAATAAGAATCCTTAAATAACGTTAGTAGCGCTTTAAACAAAGTAATAGGTGGGTGCGACTGCGGCTACGGCGAGGCGGGTTGGTGCAGCTCGTGTATGAAAACCGTGAAATTTATCCTTTACGAATAACATTTTGTTTTTAGAAGGTACTTTCTGTCAAAATCTTACTTCAATTTTATATATAATTTAAAATAATATCTAAATATTTCCGCACATCAAAATAAGCCGATTTTTCTGCTTATATTGCTGTGCTTCTAAACACTTTGAGTGGTGGAGCTGAACGCCGTGTATTGTGTAAACAGATTAGGTTTTATGTAACCATATGCAATCATTCACGTTCGTACCGTCATAAAATATTTGACTTCTTAGAGTTTTTAGTTTTTTTTATTGTATCAGTGTAAAACGTAAGCTTTACACCACGTAGCAGTCTAGTATGTTCACACTTCTCAATTGAACTCGTGACATCGGGTTATAGGTGGCGGTGCTCAACGCTGCGCTTTCTCTTACTGGCGTTGAGAAATCAAATCCATTTAAATATAATAATCCTAATGAGTGGGAATGGCGCCCACCACTAATCTTGTTGAATTTTGCTCTATATTCTACCAAATAAAATAAAACCAACTATTAGTACTCGAGAGATGTAATTAAAATTTCCCATTTTTTATATTAATTTAAATATGCGATATAGATAATAAGATATAGTATAACAGTCAATATTGTCGCGATGGTTTGCGGTTCGGCTTTACTTAACGCATTTTGTTAAATTTAGGTGAGAAATGGAAAACACTAGGTGTTCCTTAACTTGGCATAGTGTCTTGATACTGGACTTTTTTTTGAATACATAAATAACTCTAATAATGCTTTATAACGCCTTGTTTTAATGTTTTATCTAGATTATAAATAACGATGTATGTTCGTTATTATGGCCGCGAGTTCCATTCCTACTTAAAACAATGTTTATATTTCAATTATTTTCAGTTCCTTTAAATAATGAGATGAAAGGCAGCGTTAAGTTCCGCAACACAAAACGCAACATATCTAAAAATGGTAAAACTAAATGAGAGTAACGGAGTGTTATCGCTAAGCTCTCTCTACCTCTCCTGCGAAATAAAAAAAATAAAGAAACTAACCAAATTCCCTTATAAGTAAACATGTTCACATTACAATACAAACACATATAAACGTGTGTGTATGTCAGTACAGCTGGCCCCCGGCGAGGGCGGCGAGGGCGGCGAGGGCGCCCGCAGATAAGCGTCCTATAAACGGACCTTTGTTTCTTGCGCCGGCCGCTCCGTCGCGGCGCGCTTCGATTAGATCGTGTGAAGATGGACTAAGGATTTGAGCTGAAAGGAGATTATTTACTTCTTTGTGTTTGATTCCTCTCTAAATTGGGACAAATCCGACGTATTTTGTAAAGATATGGGGTTGTTTGTTTTTGTATTTTGTTAGTGACTAATTATTTTTAAATGTAAAATGTATATTTAGGTATTCGAAAATACATTTTTGAAAACTGACGTTTCGAACACTTTACAGTAGTCCGTGGTCACACTTGCGGGTAGACTGACGTGGCAGTAGTCTGTCAGTTGATACTAAAACTGACAGACGAATGTCACTCATCTACCTGTGACCACGGACTACTGTTCGAAACGTCGGGTTTTCTAAAATATATTTTCAAATACCAAAATATTCGCGAATATTTAATTTAAATTTCTAGTAACATTAAAGATGTCTTTGTAAATGTCAGTCCGATATGGTTATCGCTGGCGAGACCGCCGAGATCAGTTTGATTCCCGAGGCCTCAAAGCGCGGCGTACCTTAAATCCTACAACTATGTTTATCTTCCAATGCCCTTTGTTTGAGTTGGAATGAGCTTCGTTCAGCAAACAAAGCAGAAGCTTCTTTCTATATAACTGAATAGAAGTACAGTACGTACTTTGTAAAGATTACATACATTTCAGATGTTTGCGTTAACTCTCAGTACCTATATCTGTTTGTTTGTTCGACCACCATTACTATAAACGTGTTATAAAATAAAAAAAATTGCCTTCCATAATATTATTTGTATATCAGGTTGAAAGTAGAAAACGGAGAGATTTATCACTAAGTCACCTCTGCTGTAATCAGCGCATACGTCGACTAAATTCTCTCTATCTCATAAGATCTATGGTAACCTAAGTACATACTTAGTCGTTATATTTTGGTCTATTTTAATGTATTTCAGCTATATTACAGTAAAGCTTCATCTAAATATGTTTTGTCATTTTTACGTGAAACAGTAACAAACATCCATTCCCATTTACAACATTAGTAGAATATGAAAAACGAAGTGAATTTGTATACCAGTTGTTTTCACATATTCGGCGTCAAAACGCACGCAGTGATAACTCACTCGTGTCTGCTGGTGTGGTGACGTGGAGCGCTTTGACTTCATCCAGGCTTTGTTCGAGCTGCACAAGTACGAGGGAACATTCTAACATTCCTGTTCGTAATTGAGACGATTTGCAACCGACCGCCGCAATTACACTACGTGTTTATATACGAGTATAACCGCTCTCTACTTTGTGCGCTAAATAGAATTTTATATGTTAGTCGAGGACAAGAACGGAATGCTTTATTTTAGTTAAGACTTTATTTACAAATTAAACAGCGCTACACAGCAAACGAGGCTATATTTTAACTTTATGTTTTCTTTCACGTAGCGCGGGAAGCCAGAGAGAAAAAAGTGTCAAGATACTCTGTTCTTCGCTTACCAACATTAAGACATTGCGTATTGCAAGCGAATAAATGAAAATAAAAAGAATTAAAATTTACGTTTTTATCCCGCATAGCAGGATAGACAGGAAGTACCTAGTGTCACGTCATTTCGTACTCTGCTTTCTGGGGAATTCGAGGCATTACGTGTTAAATGGCGAAACTCAACGCTGCGCTCGGTCGTACCAGAGCAAGACAATAAAAATAATTAAATTAAAATCATTCCTCCGAGTGAGGACTTAACTTAAAAACGATTATATTCACAGTCAGACTCAGACCACCACGCCATGATAAATTTCTACGTACAACATTGCGAGTATTTTAAATTACTTTCTAAGTACAAAAACACGAAATACAACCATTCTTTACTTTAGTTAGGAGTCGCCAATGTTTAAATGTGCGCAAAATAACCATTACCACTAATTCAACCTTAAATTTTTAGTTATAAATTAAATGCATGTATTATTAAAAAAAAACATTAATTTTTTTTTTCATAAAATATTATTATTGATTAAAAACCCTAACCGAAACCACAGCAAAAAGCTAGTGTACACATAACAATATAAAACATAACGGTTTCGGTCGGTTTGAAATGTAAATGACTTGGCACACTCGTATATCAAATCGGTTTTGTGTACTCCACATAGCTTTTGTGTAGTTTTGGCGGAACCGGAAGGAAGAAAGCAAATTAAACTTTATAATTGATTATTTAACAGTTTTGACGTATTTGAAGCGGGTAGCCTCCGGTCAACTGCGCGGAGATGCGCCTCAAAATAACTAGCGAGTTAATTCTGACGTTCAGACCCATGTCTATATTTTGGCAAATTAAAGTAAATTTGTGGGTCGATGTTACAAATTTATAGTAAATATAGTTTTTATACATACTAGCTGTCACTGGCAACTTCATCTACGCAATAGTGGAGATAAAATATTATGGCGATTTCCACATATGACACTATATTTCACATGCGAATTCACTGCACATGACATTTGCACATGACATTACGGTCCACATGTGATTTTATTCATTCCCATATAATATGATGGTCCACACATGATTTCTCTCGTCCACACATGACACCATAGTCCTCATGTATTTTCCCTCATCTACATATGACATCAAGGTTCACATGTAATTTCACTCTTCCACATATGGCATCATGGTCCTCATGTGATTTCACTCATCTACTTATCAAATCATGGTCCTCATGTGATTTTACCCATCCACCTAAAATTGAATAGCCAGGCTAACATGATTCAACCCTATTTGTTCCTCCATTGAATATCTCACGAGGCAACATGCCGACTTCTACTTATTACTGAACATAGGGCTAGTGATCTCTATAAAGAGATTTGACAACCTACAAAAAGAGTTTTTTCATACTCAAGTTCACACTACGTTCTCTACTCCGAGACATTGTACTCTGAGTGAGCGAGGCGGAACTCAACGGTATGGAAGATATTAATAATTAATATTTCTTGACCTTCACCATTAGAGTAGTGTTTGTAAAACAGTATTTTGTATCGCACATACATTTCTCACTTGGAAAAATACATTGAGAGCGACTGGGATTCAGACTTATGTTCATTTATTTATTTATTTATTGGAAATAGTCACACCATCGACTTATCACTAACACATTCACTTAGCAGTAGATACAGGGTATTAAATCTAGGTGAATAAATCATTACAGGTATAAACAACATTGACCTTAAGATAAGACTATGCTAACCTAATTATATATTTACTAAAAATTAAAAAAAAAATAAAAAATAAACTATACAACATTTTTGTTTTAAACAAAACAAAAATGTTCTTTGCATTTTAAGGTGGATCATTAAAGTTTTCATAAAATAAAATATTTTCATTTAAAATCTATAATTGCGTCAAATTTTGGTTTCTTTATCTAGTAAAGGTTAGTCATTGAAATAAGAACAATCTTTGTAATAAATTTTTATACCAACTATGAACCCCAACAGCTACTACTTAGAGGTCATGCAATGTCCCGTCATAGTGATTACCTACATTTAAAAAAAAAACTACCACAAAAGTGTTACATTTTTAGCGTTTACAGTAAAGAAATTTCATACAAACTTTCAACCCCAATTCCTAACTCCATAAAATCAAATTTTGCAATGTTCCATCTAAGGGATCACTTACGTTTTACCTTATCATACAAAGAACCATTATACAGAATTTTACACTCCTAATACAAAAGTTTCATATAAACTTTGAACCCCAAAATAACCGGTTATGGGTGGAATTTTATTTCAGCACCCACGTTCTAAAGAAAACCTCCGTACAAAATTTAAAACTTCTGCCACCCATAGTTTTCGAGAATTCGTGATACGTGAGTGAGTGACCTTTCGCATTTATATATATATATATATATATATATATATACATACATATATATATATATATATATATATATATATATATATATATATATATATATATATATATATATATATATATATATATGGTTGTGAATTCGATTCTTGCTCAGGAAAATAATGATATTTGTAATATTTTCATTTGCATGTTTAAATTAAACTTACATAAAGCGCTGCGTTGACTCCCGTCACTCAGCGTGCGGACTCTCTGCGTTAGCGTCATTCAATATACTTTTCCATCTTACCAGCAAAAGCTCAGTCTGTATATTATATAAAACTTTTACGTTACTGACTGACTGACGAGTATCGCATAACCGACACTAAGTAAACACAATGGTGAATTTTGGAAATATATTCCTTAGAAATAAATTTTTGCGAAATCTGTGCAGAACTGGACATATAAGGATCTTACATGTTACAATCCACGCAAGCGATGTTGTGGGCTACAACTAAGATTAGAAAACATTTTTGAAAAAAGTATAAAAACTTTGAACGCAGCGGGAATCGAACCCGCGCCTCTTCGAAACCGTCCAAGAGGCGCAGGTTCCGCTGCGTTCAAAATTTTTATACGTTTTTTCAAAAATCTTTTCTAATCTTAAGTGTGGAATAACACTTTAAAAATAGTAAATATTACAACTACGATATTCATAGAGTTACAGGACATTATGGAGCTTTGGATAAGTGTTCAGATACTGATTAAACGTGGTAGTTCAGGATTCAGTTACATTTAGTAGGTTTTCACTTCTCCGGTTTTGTTTAAACACAAAAATAACCGAGCTGTATTTGTTTCGAGCTGCTTTGTTTAAAGCTTCGTCCATCGCTTTGCAGGGAATAGGGCTTTAAACTGAAGGGCCCCTTTAAAATGCTCATTAACACTCACTTCTACTGTTCGAGCTCTTTCTCCTCTACACAAGTATATGAAAGGATTTTATTAACACCATCTTCAACATAAATATGTAGAAGATATTTATTTCTCTTACAATTTTTAGCTCAGTCTTGTAGGTATTTTAATTTAAATAAAACGTTATTTTTACGTTAAAAAGTGTTTTAATTAATAATTAATTAATAAGTCGTAGTTTTGGCAACTAATTTTCATAAAAAATAGTTCAAAATTTAGCTTATTAGTCATGCTTTGAACACTTGCGAAGTACAATGGTTGGCTTTTGAATAAAACATTTAATGGTGGAAAATTGTTACAATTACTCTACTTTTACTCGGTTATATTTAATTAAGATTTTGCCTTGATAGCTGAAATACTCATTCCAGTGTAATAAAATTGACTATTACTGGGGACAGTTAGCCTAAAGGAGAAATCAGTAGAAATTGCATGTATTTAAGGAAAATATTGTTTTTAATTTTTGTTTGTACTAGAGGAATATAATAAGGAGAAGTACAATTTACTCACCATTATTAGTAAATAATTCTATAAAATATTCATGATAATATTTTTTTTATCCTGAAACTAAACATTTTTTCTGCATAGCAAGATAGTCAGAGAGAACAGTGTCAACACGATCCACTCGAGTTCGAGACGAGGCACGCTGAGTGACGGGAGTCAACGCAGCGCTTTATGTAAGTTTAATTTAAACATGCAAATGAAAATATTATAAATATCATTATTTTCCTGAGCAAGAATCGAATTCACAACCATATATATATATATATATATATATATCGAATTCACAACCATATATATATATATATATATATCGAATTCACAACCATATATATATATATATATATATATATAACGAATTCACAACCATATATATATATATTCTTGCTCAGGAAAATAATGATATTTATAATATTTTCATTTGCATGTTTAAATTAAACTTACATAAAGCGCTGCGTTGACTCGCGTCACTCAGCGTGCCACGTCTCGAACTCGAGTGGATCGTGTTGACACTTTGTTCTCTCTGACTATCTTGCTATGCAGAAAAAATGTTTAGTTTCAGGATAAAAAAAATATTATCATGAATATTTTATAGAATTATTTACTAATAATGGTGAGTAAATTGTACTTCTCCTTATTATATTCCTCTAGTACAAACAAAAATTAAAAACAATATTTTCCTTAAATACATGCAATTTCTACTGATTTCTCCTTTAGGCTAATAGTCCCCAGTAGCAGTCGATTTTATTACACTGGAATGAGTATTTCAGCTATCAAGGCAAAATCTTAATTAAATATAACCGAGTAAAAGTAGAGCAATTGTAACAATTTTCCACCATTAAATGTTTTATTCAAAAGCCAACCTTTGTACTTCGCAAGTGTTCAAAGCATGACTAATAAGCTAAATTTTGAACTATTTTTTATGAAAATTAGTTGAGAAAACTACGACTTGTTAATTAATTATTAATTAATACACGTTTTCAAACACAAACAAAAATAACGTTTTATTTAAATTAAAATACCTACAAGACTGAGCTAAAAATTGTAAGAGAAATAAATATCTTCCACATATTTATGTTGAAGATGGTGTTAATAAAATCCTATCATATACTTGTGTAGAGGAGAAAGAGCTCGAACAGTAGAAGTGAGTGTTAATGAGCATTTTAAAGGGGCCCTTCAGTTTAAAGCCCTATTCCCTGCAAAGCGATGGACGAAGCTTTAAACAAAACAGCTCGAAACAAATACAGCTCGGTTATTTTAGGGTCTTAACAAAATCGGAGAAGTGAAAACTCATTAAATGTAACTAAATCCTGAACTATCATGTTTAATCAGTATCTGAACATTTATCCAACGTGCCATGATGTCCTATAACTCTATGAATATCTTAGTTGTAGCCCACAACATTGCTTGCGTCGATTGTAACATGTAAGATCCTTAGAAGACCTTATATATGTACATGTAAGACCTTATATATCCGGTTCTTTTCAGATTTCGAAAAAAATGTTTCTAAGAAATATAATTCCAAAATTCGCCATTGCGTATACAATAGTTGCGGTCATGCGTTACTCGTCAGTCAGTCAGTAACGCAAAAGTTTTATATTATATACAGACTGAGCTTTTGCTGGTAAGATGGAAAAGTATATTGAATGACGCTAACGCAGAGTCCGAGTGGGCCGTCACGGCTGTCCTAATTATCTTTGTAATTAGTTGCCGTCTGCTCTCAGCACCGTCATCTTCGAGGTATACTTCACTAGCTATGCAACCTGACTTTGCTATGCTGATGTTCGGTTTTGGCGTATTTTGATATACACATGTCAAATGGGTTTGGGATTGGTAAATACATTTAACAAGTAGCTTTTTTCTCCTTTTGCTGCATTATGAATAATTGTTCGAATATAACGGTAACAATCGCTTGTTTCATTTCACGCTTTTATCACGCAAAGCAGGGTCGACAGGAAGTATGTAGTGTCAAAACACTTCGTACTCTTCATTGCGTGTTGAGTAAAAATTCTACGCCGTGCTTGTCTTACCAGAGCGAGGATATGAAGCTAATTTAAATATCATATCGTTTCGAACCCACAACTGATCACGTTCACCTTTAATACTATATCCAGCGTCATTTTTCTTAATGTAATTTATAAATATAATAAATAATTTCTAAAATCATCATCACTCTATGAAAATACATACATACCTACAAAATAAATATAAAAAAGATACTTATTTTATAGAAAATGGACGCCACCGATAGGTTTTAATGAAACACATTTAATACATAAAACATGAAAAAACATTAAAGCATTTTATTCTACGCCTTTAATTTAGTTACTCGAAACGTTTGAACTCCATACGAATTCAATTACGAATAACTGGTCATATTAATATGTGATTTTTAATTTCCTTTACATTTTTTTACTAGGCATTGGTAGTGGCATATTATAAATTACATTTTTTTTTAATATTTACATGTTATATTTCCTGTAGTTAATGGAAAAACAATTTCCTTCTGTAACTTGAAATGAGATCAGAAAAACGGAGACCTGCCCTCAAGTGAGTGCATACATACTAAATTTTACTATCGCATTGCCATAAATATAACATACACATATCGGTATCACAGTCGCCTTGTTGAAATAGCCATTGTATTAAAGTAAGTTAAAATTTCGGCTTCTCATGGCGCACCGGGCCGACATCTGACTGTAAATGCGATCGGTTCTAGATGCAATTCCTACTCGGGGTTAAGATTATATTTAAATAATATTCATAATAAGATCTTTGATTTTTGCGATTTTTATACATTTCAAATGAAACTATTTCAACCGGATTAATCGCGTATATTTTGGTATTCGAAAATACATTTTGGACATCTGACGTTTCGAACACTTTACAGTGGTCCGTGGTCACAGGTAGACTGGGATGGCATTCGTCTGTCAGTTGATACAAAAAATTAATCATATCAAACTACCGCCATCTATTTCTTAATTGCCTCGCGTGCTGCCCTGGATTCTTGCAGAATGAGCTCACTGTATCTTTGTCTCTGGTGTAGTGGATTTGAGACTTTAAATTTTTAATAAGTGGGTCCCAGGTGGTAGAGAGTTTCCAAACATCTTCTCTATTGAAATTTGGATGTTTTTGAATTTAAATAGCCTCGCGGATCATTCTAGGAATATATCAATTATCCTCGCTAGGGAAAGTAGATATGTTCCTAGAATGATCCGTCAGGCTATCGAAATTCAAAAACATCCAAATTTCAACCTCAGTCTACCAGTGACCACGGACTACTGTAAAGTGTTCGAAACGTCAGGTGTCCAAAATGTATTTTCGGTTAAAATAGTTTCATTTAAAATAAATAATTTTCATTTCCTCGCTCTGGTAACGTATAGTTTCAGCGTCAAGTTCTGCCACTTAACACGTTACGTCTCAAATTTGACGGATAGTGCGAGTACGGCGTGTCTTAGCACTATTTACTTTCTGTTTATCCTGATAGAAGCGTGCAACTAAAAAAAAATTAGAAAAAATAAATAACAATAATATTTGAATAGAAAAGAAACCAGTATACCCGGTACCACTTGGTCTTCTCTTCTCTGTCCTGGGTTATACGGCTAATGACGTATAGTTCTTGATAATCATAGTATTTTGTACCCACAAGACTACATTGTAGTAAGTAGAAGTGTAAGTGTGAAGTAACAAGTGCCTCGCCGTGCACCGTGACGCGGGTCGGGACGGCTGCGTCGCGGCGCGTCACGTCGCAGTCGCTCCGGCGCGAACTAATTATCTTCTTAATTAGTTGACGCTGGTATCAATCTTTAGAACTTACGATTTAAGTAATATAATATTGCACTGTTAATTTCTAGTATGAACATAATTTATTTTCATTTCTCCGCACTGATAAGATGCAGCGTTGAGTTACGCCGTTTAACTTGCAATATCTATAAGGCGATGGTACTAATGATCTGATCTAAAGTGGGGCAGATTGTCCTGATACTAAGTTCTCTCTATATATAGAGATGACAATTATTTTTTACGGTTCAATAAATGTTTCATTATAATACAATAGTTGCTACCCTGTGATAGACAGATAGATAAGGAAGTGGGGTTGGATTTTCTTAATAAATATAAAGTTGAGGGTTGAGACAGGGGTCTATTACACCCCTTGGATTGGAACCCCAAACATATTCAATGATATTTTGGATAATGATTTATTGAAATTGTTTCATATTTTCACTGTAAAGTATAAACATTACATTATAGTTTTATTATTTGTATAAAACGAATTATGGACAATAAAATATATTTGAGGCCGGTCGTGGCGCAGTGGGACAACGTCTGACTTTAAGCGCGATCGGTTGGGGGTTCGATCTCTAGCACTTTAATATAATCACTTCCTCGAGGAAGTGATTATATTAAAGTGCTTTCACTTCCTCCGTCTGGTATAAAGACAAAAGGCGGCGTTAAGTTTCACCACTCAACACGCAATGTCACGAATTCGGTGGAAAGCGAAGTACGGAGTGTGTTGAAATTAGTCACTTTTGTTACTAACGAAGAAAGATTAATATGATGTTCATTTGTTACTATTACATTGTTGATATATTTATGTATAAGTTCAAATCTCGTTATTTAAAAATCATATTAAATTAGTATGTATTGTGAAGGAAATAAAAGTTATATTAATACAATTTTTTAGCCCGTATGTAATAAATAGCTGTCAAAAATAAAATAATTTTGTTTTAAATTAATGAGGCTAGTCAATGCACACTCGGAGAGCATCTGACTGTAAACGTGATCGATTGTGGGTTCGGTTCCCACTAGGGGGCATTGGTTACATTTAAATTATTTCACTTCCTCGCACTAATAAGACAAAGTGCGGGGACACACAATGTCTCGAATTCAGTGGAAAGCGAAGTACGGAGTGTCTTGACACTAAATACTTTCTATCTACCCTGCTGTGCGCGATAAACCGTGAAGCAGAAAAAAAATCATATTAAATTGAAGTTTTCATAGTTGTAATCGTACAGTCGTGAAGAGTAAAGCGGCGCTATCAACGTCTATATCAAAGTCGAGCTCATCGGAATCGTGTTACATAATCTGTCGACAAATTTGATTTTGAGAGGAAATTGCTTATCTGTGTACAATGTTAGTACAAGATTTTACTTGTCCAAATAAACGATACTCGTATCGAATAATATACAATATTTTTGGGTAAATGGGAAAATAGACTTTCAATAATATACGAAGTAGAAAAATACTATCGTGGAAGGAGCAAAAAGGCTATGCTTAATATGGCTAAGAGTTCTATTCATTTCATTTCAGTCTATGGCTACTTTCTTAAAACTAAATGGATAAAATAAAAAACAAACGAAATATTACACTAATTAGCTTCACGCTTTATCTCTTGCGAGGTAGTCAGAGGGTACGGAGCGCCACACGCTACGGTCCCTGCATATCTCTTTCGCCTCGTCCACAGACATTAGCCTCTTCATACATGCCCTTCGGGAGGTCCTCATGCTTTTTACCTTTGCTTCAATAAATTAATACAATCAATTCATAAGTGATTCAAATATTATGTTGTTACGCTGCTCATTTGTCTATCACAGTACCGTGATATAGAAGTCACTGAAACACACAAAAAAATTCAAACGATGGTATGTTTTTCAAATATTTTAATATTTTTCTTAACTTGACGATTTTATCGCGTATAGCAAGCAGGGTAGATGAAATGTACCTAGCGTTAAGACGCTCCATACCCAGCTTTCAGAATTCGAGTTATTGTGTGTTGGGTGGAACTGAATTCTACGCTTTGTCTTACCAAAACGAGGAAGTAAAATAATTTAAATATATTCATTCTCTCGAATGGAAATCGAACCCATAACCGATCGCGTTTTTAATCAGACGCTGTCCCAATGCGACACGGTTGGCCTCTATAATAAATAAAATAATATATAATTAGTTAATAATCTATTTACGATATTTTTAACGACATTTTTCTGTAATAATTGTAAGGCTCTAAATTCTCGGAGCAAAATGATGTGATACCCGCGGGAAATGTTTCAAGTGCACTTTTCTTCATGACTCCTCTCAGCGATGGAGCATTAAAATTAAACTGGTCGTGTCTAGAGAGTACTCACTACTGAAAAATATCATTGTACATTTATTTATATTGTAATTAATAACTAATTTATAACTGTTTAATGTAAACATATGCATTAATCGATCTTCAGTTATGTTATAAGGAATCAGTTTAGCACTTTTTCCAAAAAAAATAATATTTTAAATATATATTTCTACAGTATGAATTTAGAAGCTACATCAAGACAAATACGTCTTAAGTAAACCAATTTTAAATAACTGTATATATATTTTGTTACAAACCTTTCACACCATCAACTGAACATCAAACGCTCACAATTAAGCACAGATCACGGATAGCAATAAAAACTCGGAAACGCAAAAAGGTCAAACCACGGCTCAGAATCAAAATGTAAATGCCAACAAAAAGCGGGGCTTAGACAACAAATAAATGGCGCCCGATGAATAGATTAGTCCCTGCCCAATATTTGAGGAGGATAATTGAGTAAGTTCAGAAATCAGACGGGCCGTACAGTGCGCGAGTTGGTGAAACGGTTGTTAACTGAATCACCGGCCGATGATGCTAGCAAGTGTCATGTTTAATTCATGAGACGTCATGATCTATCTGATGGGAAAAGATTAAGGTGATGTAGAGGATAATGTCTCGATAATGTCCACTGTTTGGGTTATTATAAGGGACCTTTAAGGGGCCTTTATGGCTCAACATCTGATTATAAACGTGAATGGTTGTGTGTTCAACTTCCGCTCAGGCCACTTATTATATTTAGTTATTTGCTATTCTACGCTCTGGTCTGGAAAAACGTAGCGCTAAGTTAAGATGTTACGTCCCTTTTTCTCTGGTTTTCGGTTCTCGGCTTTTGTAGGAAAAAGCGTAAAGATTCTTTATTTTTCACAATTTAAGATATATACATAAATAAAAGTCCTATTTATGTATGGAGTACACCGTTATGGCGCTGTACGTCAAACTCGTGTGATTGATACCGACTCGGGGGCTTGTTTATTTTGTATTACATAATTTGGTTAGAGCCAGATTACTTTGATTCCCTCTGCCTATCCCACAGTAAAAAACGAAACAAATATTCGACAAAAAAAGCAAAGATTTTAAATTTCTTTGTCTAATTCAGCTTTTTAATTGAAATCTGCTACTTTATTAAAGTGCCCATGGTGAGTGGTCAATTGTCCTGTGACCACATTGCGTGTTGAGTGAGTAATTAAGTATATATAAGTAAGTATATATAATTAAGTATATATAAGTAAGTATATATAATTTTAAATATAATCATTTCCCCGAGTGGGGATCGAACCCACAACCGGTCGTGCTTACAGTACAGTAAAATATAGCCTGAAGTCAAATTGATCTTTAAAAATGTGTACAAAATGTAAAAACAAGAGCTCTTATTATTAAGCAACTTGTTAGTAAAAAAAATATATATATTGTGAATAATTTTTATATGAACAAAATAATTAACAAAACAATTTTATTAGTAGAATGACTCAAACCGCAGTGTGTCGGTGGACGCCATAAAGAGGCACACAGACTATAAACCAATTTTAGTTTATACTAAAGCATCGGCTATGTTTTTATTTGCTGTGGATGTCGACCGCCGAGTTAATTGAAACTATACCATTTCAAAATATTTACTATTGAAAGTGTTGTCACACGTTACACTTGGTTTTTGTATATAAAGAAATGTAAGAATATCTCTCTATTTATGTCTTTGAAAATGTCAAGGTGATATATTTTAATTATTTTTCTAGAAATGTATATATATATATATATATATATATATATATATATATATATATATATATATATATATATATATATATGATATATATGATATATATATATATATATATATATATTCGTTATAAATAATTGAGGCCGTGAGGTCGTGACGTAGTGGGACAGCGTCGGTCTGTAAACGCGATCGGTTGTAGGCTCGTTCCCCACTAGGAGAAATGATAGTATTTAAATTATTCTCATTGCGATTTGAGAGCCAAGTCTGATAAGACAAAACGCGGCGTTGAGTTTCACCACTTAACACGGAATGTATCGAATTTGGCGAAAAGTGGAGTACGGAGTATCTTGATACTAGGCACTTCCCGTCTATCCTGTTATGCAAGACGAAAGCGTGGAAAAACCTTAAAATTCAACATAAAGTAACATTAAAAACATTTGACATTCAAAGGAAGGCATTAGATTGATCGCAACATGTCTCTGCAATTTTCCTACGCGCAGGAAGTACGCGCGTGTGCCGATGGATCATTTCACGCGATTTATCTTAATTTATTAAAAAAATATATTCCTTTTTAATATTGGATGGTTTTTATAACATACAGACACATGAGTTTGCGCGTAATTGAAATGAATAAGCGAGGGAAAAAGTTTTATTCGCGATTGTTTTAAAACTAATGAAGCTACAATGGTTGAGGCCGGTCGTGGCGCAGTGGGACAGCGTTTGACTGAAAATGCGATCGGTTGTGGGTTCGCTCCCCACTCGAGGGAGTGATTATATTTAAATTTTTTGTACTTCCTCGCTCTGGTAAGACAAAGTGCGGCGTTGAGTTCTCCACTACTCAACGCGCAATGTCTCAAATTCGGTAGAAAGCGAAGTACGGAGTGTCTTGACACTAAGAAATACAAAAAGGATTTTCAATGTTATACAAAAAGGATTTTCATTTATTTTAACCCCTACTTCTTTTTGATGGCCCCAAGAAGAATACAGTACTTAGTACTGTAATAGTGATACAGCATCTCGCTTTACCCGCAAAGCAACACCTTGCTCAGTCAGAGAGAACCTAGTATTAACGTGAAAATCGAGACATGAGAGATGAAAATTGAGAGACAGAACTTAACGTCGTGTGTTGTCTTACCAGAGCGGAGAGATGAGAAAATGTGGTCTGGTTCATGTGTCCCATTACTAAAGAACATATTGTGCTAACATTAGTACACTTTCTTAATTTCTTTGCTAATTCCAGATTTTCTTTTTATTTTAGAAGTTAAATCTTTTCTATATAAATATATATTCAAGTACCTAGTATTGGCATCAGAATATTCATATCCACAAGCGAACAGAAAATACTGGTTTAAGTCAGTGCATTTCAAGGCGTATGCCGTGTTCCAAGTAATCCGGATGACAGCGCAGCGGCATCCGCGGAGAGGCTTTGCGAAAATTGTCTTCAAGTAATCTTGGCTAACAAACCCGTACCTGTGCGGTGTGCTCGTGAGCTGCGCGCTGTTACTAGACGTTATTAGTTTGTTCTTGTCTTCAAACGCTGGATTGAGATTGCCTTTATATTATGTTAGAAGGATTGAAGCCAGAACATGCTTATATAGAACCAAAATAAGATTTTAATACCGTTAATAGCATATTATGAAATCAGTCTCGAATTATTGCCAGGACTGCAAAGTCACAAAGAACCAAATGTTAAGACTTTTCATTTGATTTTTTTTAACTGGATGGCGAAACCCAATGCTACCTTTTCATAGCCATAGTGAGGATATATATATATATATATTTAGCTTCACGATTTTATCCCGCATAGCAGGGTAGGCAGAAAGTACCTAGTGTCAAGACACTCCGTACTTCGCTTTCCACCGAATTCGAGACATTGCGTGTTGAGTGGTGGGACTCAACGCCGCACTTTGTCTTACCAGAGTGAAGAAGTGAAAATAATTCACTCCCCCGAGTGGGGATCGAACCCACAACCGATTGCGTTACAGTCAGCTATATGTAATATCATCCACCATCGTGTAGAAATTATGGTGAAATATATGAATCTTTTCATTTGGCTTAAATAAAAAATGTTTTCCCAACATGGGACTTTGTCCAACTAGAACGGGAAACGAAAATAACAATACTAATGGAAATAAACCTTAAAATGCATGATGTACGCATGACGTATAGCACTTGCTAACTATATCACGATAGCATTTTTGATAAATTACACACAACTTAAAAAAGATGACACAAAACTGTTACACAACACACAATTCACCAACACAACATATAATTTTTATGCTCAATATACAAAGTGACAGAGTATTTAAATTAATATTACTTGCGGATGGTTCGTGCCAAATCTCCGCGCACTATGTAGAGCGGCGCGGCGAGCGGGCTGGCGACGGGACGCCGAGGAGCGCCGGCAGTTCGCGGCCCAAATTATTTATACGCCGACTTGTTAATCCACAACAAAAGCCTTTGATCTGTAGCACAAACTTCCGGCGAGCCTCCATCCTACCGCCTCCGCCCCTCCCCCCTCACGCACCCCCCTTACCCTCTCCACGATAAGCGTTTGCAAGAATTCGTCTTTTATCTTTTAACGGGCACACTTACGGAGTTTTTAATTCAGCTTCCGAGTTGTGCCAAATAAATTTTCCGCCGACTTCCTTATTTTTGTGTTAGTAGATAAGTCGTGGAGCGTACAGTCGGACCCTGTTGTGGACACAATTGTGTTAGAGATTTTTGATACTTAGTGTGCAATGATAGGATTATTTATGTCGAAATTATTTGTATGGATTATGTTATATTTTTTATATTTTATTTCTTTAATAAATGCTTCGCTTAAGGTTCATTCCGACGCCGGCGTGTACAACATGTATATATCTCTTCTCTTTTGTAAAGGCTTTAACACAAAATTAATTATTACTGTACTAAAGAAATTATTATATTTTTTCACGCTGATGCTTCACGCTGTGATCCTGACGGGGTAATCAGAGACAACGCAGCGCTAAACGCTCCGGTCCCTGCATGCCTCTTACGCCTCGTCCACAGTCATTACCCTCTTCATACACACCCTTAAATGCAATCAAAATATTCAAGTTTAATATGTATGATATATTTATATAATATTTGCAATTAAATACATAAATTGTACTGTTACTTAAAAAGAGTTAAACATAACAAATAAGCTATAAAACGTTAGATACAACAAAGTTTTCAATAACAAGAGTTTCGACAAAGGCTTGTCTCCCGCTTCTTTGAAACATCGCGCTCAAAGTTCAAGGCGAGTAATTAGCGATAAGTGTCCGAGTTTATTTAGAAACAGGTAGATTTTGTTGTTGGTAATTATACGATAATGAAAAGTAAATCGGAAGTAACAGAAAAAAATGCATACCACCTAATTTATGATTGAACCATAGTTTGCTTCTAGAGTTACTAGATGTACAATAATATATTTTAACGCTGTGGGATTTGAACCTGCGTACCGCTAAGCCATGCATTTTAGAAAATAATTTACGTTTTTTCAAAAATGTTTTCTATAAGAAAACACATTTTAAAAATAGTAAAATATTAGATACTATATTAAGTGTAATCAAACAAACAAACAAAAAATTATAATAATAGATATAGAAATTACAGGTCGAGAGAGGCCTATAATTTGTATATCTATGATTGAAATATTGTGTGAAGAGAGGAAGGTCACGTTAAAAGTATGAGGATCTCCCGAAGGGCGTATATGAAGAGGATAATGACTGTGGACGAGGCGAAAGAGGTGTGCAGGGACCGTAGCGTTTGGCGCTCCGTGCTCTCTGACTACGCAAGGGATGCGTGAAGCTAATAAAAAAAAATAAAAAAATATGTATACAAGAAATAATCGAAAATAAATTCTTATCGAATGTACCACTTTGAAAAATGCTAAATATATCAAAATAATTTTATTACAGCTTCAAGCTTTTATACTGCCTAGCAGGGTATACACACGAAGTATCTAGTGTCACGACACTCCGTACTTCGCTCCCCGTCGAATTCGAGACACTACGTGTTTAATGGTGGAATGGTCTTAATAGACTGAAGAAGTGAAAATAGTTTAAATAAAATCACTCTCCCGAGCGGGAATCGAACCCATAATTATGATTTTAAACATAATTTCGTTTTTCTTACCATTGATCATAATTAGACTTGTATCAAAGATCGAAAAAAATATATTTTAAAAATAACGTTTTTGGATTATTTACTCTTCAAAAATAATAACTTGTGATGAATTATAAATATACGGTATCTATTGCTTAATTGATTAGAAAGAATTTATTTCGAGGGAACAAGACAAGTAATGTATACGACTTACCGCTGGCCACGGCATCGCGTAGTTGTTAACTGTTACGCTAATTGTCCGATGTATCACATCCGCTTATTTATTTCACTTGTATTACGTACAAGTGAACACTTCGCGTTGTTATGGAATTTTAAATTGGTTACAATATTTTCAGTTGCGATATGTTTTTTTTTGTTATTTAAAACGATAAATATAAACTGATTTCCTTTTATTCAGATTGTAATATAATAAAATAATATTAAAATACTAGGAAGGCTGGTCGTGGCGCAGTGGAACAGCGTCTGACTAAACGCGATTGGTTGTGGGTTTAATTCCCAGAGGAAACGATTGTATTTAAATAATTTTATTTCATCGCTCTGGTAAGACAAAGCGCAGCGTTGAGTTGCACCACCTAACATACAATGTCATAAATATGGAAAATGAAGTACGAAGTGTCTTGACATTACGTACTTCCTGTGTACTTTATTTATGGGATGAAAGTGTGAAGCTAAGAAAAAGAAAAGAAATACGAACAAACATCCCAACAAAGTCCCTGTATCAGAACCCCAAAAACTATCTAAAAGTCGATATTGATAATAACAGCAATGTGAGATCGTTGTCACATTAACTAACGTATTAACGATTTGTTTCTCATCGATAAAAGAGGGTTCATTCCCTTATCCCTATTCCCTATATCCCATAATTTACTTAGACCCATTAGCTAAGCGGTATTACGCTTTATCCTGCGAAGCAGGGTAGTTAGAGACAACCTAGTGTTCCTTCTCCAAATTCCAGATTTTGAGATATTGCGTGTTAAGTGGCGAAACTCAACGCTGTGTTTTGTTATCAAAACAGAGAAATGAAAATAAATTAAATATAACGTTCCCCTGACTTGGAATCGAACCCAAAACCAATCGTGATATACGATCACCCATTAAACATAGAAATAATCATCGAAAGCTATCAAAGTAACTGATTTGCGATTTGCGATGAAATATGAAGGGAAGTAACGTGTGGGGGGGCTGCGGGGGGTCTGCGGGGGGTCTGCGGGGGGTCTGTCGATGAATAACATAACGCGAGTCAAATTAAAATGTCGCAACGTACAGAAAGAGGGTAGACGCGGTCGCGGCGCGAACTGAATATATGGCAGGGGTGGCAACTGTTGCCATGGGTTTTCTAATTCTTTTTATTTTAAATATTAGTATCAAAAATTAGATGTTTTTTTGTATATGTAGTGTATTTTTGTAATTTTTGTTAATCTATCTCCTTATTTATAATATAACTTAGCTATAATATTATTTTAATAAGCTCTAGGTAGCAAGGCTTTATAAAAATCTCACTGTATAATTTTCATACAAATATCTTACTGTAAATTACTTTCTCATTATTGTATTCAAATTATTTACTTGACTTGTACTGTGTGAATGTGAGCAGAACGGATGGCAAATTTTTTATTGTTATTATTCCACCTTATATACCTAAGTTGCAATACAATAATTTTACAACTTAGACACAAACATTTTTTTACTATTAAGTAAAACTAAAAAATTAAACACTACTATTAAGTAGTGTTTAATTTTTTTAAAGACTTAAAATAAATTAAAAAAATAGGAGTTTCATATAAACCTTGTGCCAACCCTAGCAGTAGCTCAAGCGACTCACAGATTATTGAAATGTACTCTGCCTACTATTGTCGCTTCACGAATACTTTTGTAAACCCACTGTGCACGACCGCGCCAATTCATTATGCACCTTAACCCACACGCCTAAAGTCATAATTCCTTCAACTCACTTGTCACGGGTTCAAATTTAATCTCATAGAGATAAATCATTTTAAATCTTTACTAAAACAGCTCCGTCGAGTGAAAACGTTGAACACGTACTTATGTTTGTGAGGCAACTGCGTTCTGCATTATGCGATTGGAATTGCACGCTGTGTACAAAGACGGTCCTTTTTGGCTGCGTGTCGTCTGGCAAGTTTTCTCTATGAATTTTTAAATGTAAGGTGTCAGTACAGCCTGGTGTCAGGATGATTCACTTAACGTGTTTTAGAGCGACGTCATTTTGAAATATGTGATTTTTTTTTATTAAAAAATATCTTCATGCTTTTGAAAAGTAAACGAATAGAACAGAAATGTGTCAGCTTTTGTAATAATAATATTTATTATGATACGTTTTAAGAATAAGTTTACTATGGTGGTGGAGTTTACAGTACGTCTGCAAGTTATATGAAGGATTTTAGTACTGAAAAGTGTGTATCAAAGTTTTAATATAGAGATTTCATCAAAACATGAGTTTAAAACGTTATCATTTTTTTCTCTATTATATATATTTTACAAAGTAAACTATGAAAAAATAAAGGAATGTTGCGCAAGTTGCGAAAATGTATGATTTTGTTCATGATTTTCATCAGGTTTAAAAATTTCACATGCTTTTTAAAATAACCAAGCGCGTACACGTTGACTTACTCTACAAAGAAAATATTTTAAATTATATATTATATAAAATATATATTATAAATATAAACACTACCGCAAGAGGATAGACAGTCCATTGATTGTCCATAATAGATTTTTTTTTGTACTATATGAAATCTATAGAAACTCCATCGAATTTCATACTCACCAGTTCACAATCTCTTCCTAAAAACGGGACGGGAAAGTCTTTTCTTATCATATCCATATATAGATACAAGTATATCATCTAACAGAGGGATCAAGTGGCACAAGGCGACGCGTAGCGGACGGCAATACAACTAATATGCGTTATGAAGATGTCGAAGCAAGCGGCAACGATCGATTGCGGTACGGCTCTAATTATCATATTGTGATAATCAAGTAGGTTTTACAGTAATGACGCCTTCATTTGACAGCTTGTAAGTGGAAATTATTGGTCATGAGTTCGATTCCCATTCAGGGAGGTGTTGTATTCGAAATTGATTATCATTTTTTTGCTTTTTCGCTTGTAAATCAACACCCAATTGGATAGATTTTTTATAAACCCACATGGTAAATATATTGAATAGAATGAGATTTGAACACATCTTGGTTCAAACCCGCACCTCTCGTAAGCGTCCAAGCGCTCTGATATTTCGTATCCAGCTGTCTCGAAGTTATTATACGTTCGTTACATGTCATTGTGAAATTTTGATATAACATTTTATGAGTATTTATAAAAAGTCTACATTTTAATTTATTTCAACAAAAAGCCAAGTATCAAGTATTAGTATTGAGTCTGACTGTTATCGCGATCAGTTGTAGATTCGATCCCTATTTGGGGAAGTGATTATATTTAAATTATTTTCATTTCCTCGCTCTGTTTAGACCAAACGTAGCGGTGACTTCTGCCACTCAGCAAGCAATATTATCGAATTCGGTGGAAAGCGGAGTATGGAGTGTCTTGACACTAGGTACTTCCTGTCTACCCTGCTATGCGGGATGAAGGCGCGAAGCTAACAAAAAAGCAAAATACAATAGAAAATTGAAAGCAGCTGTTTATTAATAAAAAAAAAACAATAGTGTAATCGTGTAACGGAACGCCGCGCCGGGAACAATACCCGTCGTTAAGACGTTGCTGTTGTTTGGAGTCGCGGCTCCGCAATAAAGGTTTCATTAAGTTATTTTCTGAAGTCCCACTATTTGTTAGCGACCAAATTAACGGGCGGAAAATAATTGGCCGGACGACTTTACGGTAATTGCGAGTTAGCGTTTTAATAACTGTTGCGGGCACGTTGTATGGAGGTTTGAGGAATTTGCATTTTAGATTTATTTATTCTTTGTAATATTATATTATAAAAGAATAAAGAACGAAGCAAGTGCGATATATGTAAGTGCGATATTCCACGCTATTTCTTTTCAGCTTCACGCTCTTATCCCGCATAGCAGGGTAGATAAGAAGTACCTAGTGTCAACACACTCCGTAATTCAGTTTCCGCCGAATTCAAAACATTTCGTGTTCAGTGGTCGAACTTGATATAGCGCTTTTGTGTTAACAGAGCGAGGAAATGAAAATAATATAAATATAATCATTGTCCATAGTGGAAATCGAACCTACAACCGATCGCGTTTACATCAGACGTACGGTACGTATTGCTTACTACCATAATGCTTTCAATGAAAGTAAGTTTTAAAGCCATAAAATAAATATAACAAGCACTACTGTGTGTTTTACTTTATTTAAAGTAACATATACGTTGCCAAGGCAACGCGTTGTTGACGCGTCAAGGGGACCACCAGTCTATAATTCCGCGGCTGCCCCTCGGACTATCGATTGAGTTTCGTAAATAAACCTGTAACAGTGTAACAGAGCAATTGATTTAAACTAAAAGTGACCACACACTTAGTGTTAAACACGACAAGTAATTACCCGGTCGGTGTTTGACTACAACACACACTTAAAGTCGCTGGAGAGAAAGACTTTGAACACGTTCATGGGAAAATAAGCGCTAATGGGAATATAATAATTTTAAGAGTTTCTTTGATGTCTCCCATAATGTGTGGCTCACTTGTTTGTTCCAGACGATGTAATTAGAGATTTAATGTGTACTGATGATATTTAACTGCGTGATGCTTATGTATTCAATATTGACTGCTTTGTGTGTATTGCTAAATGGGGAATTGAATTTGGGGTTCGACTTGTCTCATGTTTCTTCTTTTAGATATATTTCCTCAAAGTGCTAATGACTGTAGTAACTTTATAGTCTATGAAGTATTGTACTATACAGGTATCGGATGATAAGAAATTAATTATATTCTAAAGATGAAGTCAGCTTATAAAGAGAAATATAACTATTGAGCAGGATTTATTAAAACACTTCCCGTGTGCTATTTTGATGACGGAAAATTAACAAAATAATGAGTGAAATAAAAAAATAAGAAGAAAATATATGCACTAATCTGCAAACGATATAGTAGATATTTCATAATAGAAATTCATTAATAATAGGTTTTGCCAAAATCTTGAAATTACATTGGAATACTGCTACGAATCCTTGTACTATAAAAAATACCACTATTTATTTATTTGAAGCCGATTAATTGTAAATGCGATACAGTTTCAATTCGACAAAGACAAGACTTTGGTAAGACAAAGTGCGACGTAGAGTTCCGTCACTCAGTACGCAATGTCTTCGGCGGAAACCGAAGTACAAAGTGTCTGGACACTAAGTACTTTCTGTCTACTTTGCCATGCGCGTTAGATTCAAAATCGGCGGAATTGTTTAAGCTCATCTTCCCGCTCTGGTAAAACGCGGTGCTGAGTTCCGCTACTGAACAATGTCTTGAATTTTCACTAAGAACAGATATCGCATTGTTTAGACACTAGGTTCTCTCTACCTACCTTGCTGGGTCGAAATAAAGTAAAGCTGAATAGAAAAAAAAATAGATTCTTAGATATATACTTATACTTTTTCATATCTGTTATATTTTCAATATGACCTGAAAGTTATCTAATATTACACTCCTGAAAACAAAACAAATAAATAATGATTCTCTACAATACATTATTCCATCTTAAATAATACAAAACGCAATACGTTTGTATGTATATAATTTGAAACTATTAAACACAGCATAGAATTTGCGATTTCAATTTCCTCTCTAAATAATATAGTGTTTGTTTTGATTTGAAAAGTTTATTTACAGTCATTCACATCCCTTCAATGGAAACGCTCCGTCGAAATCACGAGCTGGCTTAAATAATCAATTCTGCGGCATAAATATAATAGTAGATTCTGTTAAACAACGCCTGCTAGCAGCACACCACCGCCAGCGACGCCACGGCGCGAGCATCTCGTAAATGTCATAAAGTTACTTTAAATTATAATCTATGTAAAACTAATTAATATTTTTAATATATAATATTATATTTCGGCTCCTCTCGCCAGGCTTTGTATTTTAAAGTCGGTAGGTAAAAATATAGTGTTGTTTAAAACTCAACGGCATGTCTAAGAAAATTGCTTCTGCTGCAAAGTAACATATATATATATATATATATATATATATATATATATATATATATATATATATATATATATATATATATATATATATATATATATATATATTTATATATGTATTTATATGTATATATATATATCTAAATGTTGAATGCTATACACTCGGTACTTAGTAACATTTTCTTGTACGTGAAGAAAAGCTTCCTATAAAATTCTATATAGAAAAAAAATATTATAAATTACTTAACACTATAAAATATATAGGAGTGATATATTATCATATATATTTAGTGTAACAAAGAAAAAAAAACAGAAAAATATCGACACATTTACAGGGTTCTCACCTCGCGGCGACGTTGTAGAGGTGTAGATTTGCAGCGGGAGTAAATTCTATTCATAATTTTGAATAGTTACAAATTAATCCGCATTTTGTCGGAGAATCGTCCTGAAAACGGCATTTAGACGCCGGAGGGAAATAAAAAATGTTTCACAGTAACTAAGCGGGATGAAAGGAGGGCTCAATTAGGTTTATCCATTATATGGGGTTACTTCATATTTTTTTCATTTATATGAAATGTGAATTATATATTACATACAATTTTTTTTTATCTTCTATTCAGAGTAAGGAGAGAGAAAATAGTGTGAATACTCTCCGTTGTTCAATTTATGCCTATTTCGGGGATTATATGTGTTGAACGGTGTAACTTAACGCCGCGGTTTGTTTTACTATTTGGTTAAATAAAAATTACAATTACAATTATATATTTTTTTTTTAATTACAATTATCCAGGATTCAAATCCTTGATGATTTTTGACCTTTGGAATGCTCGTTGTAATATTGTAAGCTATTAGATATATATTTCCCACTAGAGTCTAAAGCTTTCAAGTTTTTCTTTAAGGATAAAGCTTAGAAGGTTTGGGACTAACTCACTGCCTTATTACGAAAGTAATAGATAAGATTATAAATGAGCAATCGTTTATTTATAATTTTAAAGAAATAATACAAATATCTCAAAAATCAAATTTTTCGTTTATTTTAAAATTTCCACGGTATTCGAGACATTGCATGTTGCGTAGCGGAACTTAACGCCACGTTTTGCCTTACTAAAGCGAGGAAGTGAAAATAATTTAAATATAATCACAACACTGAGTGGAAATCGAACCTACAACCGATCGCGTTTACATTCAGATGCTGTTCTTCTGGGCCTCAAGTTAGGCTTGTTTTACAAATTTTAATTTATCAAAGATTTATAAACGGAAAAACATAAACGGAGAAATTTAACTCTCTATTCCGAGTTACAGTGAATTTTCTATATAACACTACATATAACGTCTCGTAGTTACATGAGCATTTAGCAAGCCCTGGGAATGTGATCCTCTGATATAATAGGCGGAGGTCGGCGCTGATGGCGGGCATTAAATATGTATTCACTGGGGTCCAAGCTTTGGGTCTCACGGCTACCGATACAGTGCGGCTGTACTCTACAGCTATTACGCTTATAGCCTCTTGAATGTTTAACGATCACTGTTTATTATTGTTAAAATATTTATTGTAAAGCAAAATTATTTTTGAGGCCAGTTTGACTTTAAACGCGATCGGTTGTGAGTTCTTTTCGCACTCAGAGGAATAATAATATGTAATTTGTTTTACCTCGCTCTAGTATGACAAAACGCGGCATTGATTATCGAATTCGGTGGAAAGCTGACTACGGAGTGTCTTGACACTTGGTACTTCCTGGCGATCCTCCTATATGAGATCTTTTTCAAGAATTAGACTAGATTTACTGAATTTGAGAATTATTTTTTCTTAAATATCTTTGTTCCAACGAACAAACTTTGAACAACGAAAAAGCCTCGGCTGTTTCCGCATATTCTGCCGACTCTACAACGAGGAGTGTTCAGAAGAGCTACTTGGTTATCAGAGAAGCTCTTCGGAAGTAGTGTGACCCTTACCACCTGATCCTGTATATTACGTATGTTTTTCCCACCAGATGTATTTTGGTTTTAAGGGAATGATAATATTGAAATTATTTTTGTTTTTCCACTCAATTAAGATATATTCTAGAGTTAATAGTTAATGTTTTGATTTCGAAAAACGTTTGAAGTTGAAAGCGAAGAATGGAGTGTTTTGTCTCAAAGTTATATCTAACTACTGGAAAAATTACATTTATATGTTTTAAATAAAAGTTTAGAAACCAGCTTTTCTTATAAAAGTCTCAAAGTGGAACTGTACACGATGAGTAATAGCATCGAGTTAACGCCTTCAATATGTAAGGGAATAGAGACGCTAACTTTTCTCTCAGATAAGCCTATGGAAATGTAAGAACTTTCGATAAAACTTACAACTTTGTGAGGAATGTCACCATGTAAAGTGTTGTGTGTGTATGTATATATATGTATATATATATATATATATATATATATATATATATATATATATATATATATATATATATATATATATATATATATATATATATGAATATATATATATATATATATATTCACCACTTTGCTATGCAAGAAGCAAACACATCTAGCGTAAAAGTTTTTCACTTTTCATCTATGATTGAGACATTAAGTAGCGGAACTCAACGCCGTGGATATTTTAAATAAACTATGAGGTAAAGCGATTCTTGTGTTACATTAAATAAATAAAATTTTATCGAATGGGAATCAAACTGACTACCATTGTAAACAAGAAAAATCAAATCGTAAAAAATCAAATAAAATAAATATGTATAGTTGATAGATAAGTCAGTCAGTCACATCGCTACACGAGTTAAGTCTAATGCCCAAAGCCTGCCGAAGCTCAAAGCTGTTTGAGAAGGGATCCTTTGCAATTAATTGCTAACAGATTAAAATTAAGTATTATATATTTTTATTAAAATTTTAGTTTTACTATAATATCCATACCGGCGCCGTCTCCACATGCAGTGGTCACGGGTTTGTATTTGAGTCAGACAAAAAAGTAAATGATATATTTTCTGAACATTGATCTAGATGCTATGAATCGTTAAATCTATACACATGAAATACAGTTACAGAGTTTGTTTGTAATACATATACATATTTAAATATTCACATTTTCTTAAGTGTATTTGGTTTTCTACACGGTACATGAAATTAACATTTTTTTAGTACCTAGTGTCAAGACACTCTGTACTTCACTCTCCATCGAATTCCAGACATTGCGTGTTGAGTGGTGGAACTCAACGCCGCACTTTGTTTTACCAGAGCGAAGAAGTGAACATAATTTAAATATAATCACTCCCCCTAGTGGGGATCGAACCCTCAACCGATCGCGTTACAGTCAGACGCTGTCCCAATGCGCCACGACCGGCCTCATGAAATTAACATGTTTTTACAATTTTTGTCTGTCTGTCTGTTTCTTTGTTCCGACAAATTTATCGACCAGTTTAACTAATTTTGATAGGACCTTCACTGGCATATAGTTGAAGTAATAAGGAGTAGCTCAATCTTAGTACTTTTATTCCAGAATTATAAAATAAAAATCCAGTACAGTTAGTAGTATACAAAAATTTCATAAAAATAATACTAATAATTAAATATTTTATTAATATTATATAATTACCTGTCCTTGTAAACATCCTCAAATAGGAATCCAACCCAAATACTCCCACCTGAATCATGATAGCGTTTATATATAAATATATATATATATATATATATATATATATATATATATATATATAATATGTATATAAAATGATGAACTGTCAGTTTTCGTCAACCCGCCTTCAGTTAATAATAATATATTCACAAACAAGTGGCGGAGGCGCGGCGCTGTGCATTTTAGCGATGATAGTAAACAGTGATTAACAGATTATTACTACTGAAACAAACAATATTAGATAATTATATAACTAATTCAGTAGGACTTAACTAATTCTTATAGTATTTTGGCACAGCTCGACCAATACGTATGGCTTAAAATTTTTGAAAATAACGTATATAAATTTGAACGCAGTGAGACTCGAACCCGCGTCTCTTGGATACCGTCCAAGCTCTCTGACCGCTAAGCCATGCGTTCTACTACCAGCTGCGTCGAAATTATGCGTTTGTTACGTTACTTATATTGTTATCATCTCTGTAGAGAGATTTTTACAAATTTCTACTACTTAAAGATTTTTAAGAAGTAATCATTTAACAAGAGAGATTGCTTTTTATTTTTTTAAAATGTTTTCTAATCCAAAGTGTGGAATAACACTTTAAACATAATAAATACGTATGGCTTAGTTAGGCCAAATTTTTGGATTCCAAGGGGCTCAGGTTCGAGGCCGGCCGATACAAAATGTTCACAATTGAATGACGAAAGGTACACCACATATAGCGTATTATACTTCAAGGCAATACACAATAAATAAATATAGCTGAGCTTAACGCTGTTTCAGTTCAATATTTTTAGCTTCACGCTTTTTATTCCGCATAACAAGGTAGTCAGAAAGCACCTAGTGTCAAGACACCCCGTACTTCACTTTCCACTAAATTTGTGACATTGTGTGTTGAGTGGTGGAACTTAACACTGCACTTTGTCATACCAGAGCGAGGAAGTGAAGATATTTGTAAATATAATCACTCCCCCAAGTGGTGATTGAACCCACAACCGAACGCCAATGAAGTAAACGTCTATTTCTACTAAAGTACAATAAAAAGGTTACAGATTTTTAAGGTTTTGTTCATAAAAAATATTTTTGAGTATAACTTCTTTTAAATTTATTGCGTCCCTCAATACGCAATATCCCGATTTCTGGCGGAAAGCAGTCTTGTCAACTACCCTGCTAAGCTGATAAACGGCGAAAATGTAAAGAGAAGTGAAAACGTGAAATTACTTTAACTGTTTAAATATAAAAATCTTAGAACTTTTTACTCGTGCTATTGAAATTGTAAAAAACATAATTATCAGAATTCTATATTTTTCCATGTAAATATAATAATTTGGTACACACACGCGAGTGAGTGTGAGTGGGAGTGCATCTCAAGCCACATTATATCCGAGTTAGTTAACACTGTACGCTCAGATATTCGTCTCCAGTATTTGCATAGCAAATGCATCCTTTGCAAATTTGTTATCCATTATACTACAAAATGGAATCTCCGGACACAAACGCCGTGTACAAAGGGACTTCTATATCGACTATTTACTTCTTGGAATGAAAAAAACTAAATAATTTAAGTAATTATTTTTATTCCCTCGCTCTAGTAAGACAAAACGCAGCGTTGAAACACGCAATGTCTTGAATTCAGCGGAAATCGGAGAAGAGAGTGTCTTGAATAGGTATTTCCTGTCTAGCCTGCTATTCAGGATAAAAAAACAAAAAACAAAAAACAGTATGCGGAATTATCTCAATATCAGCTCTAACAAAAACGCTCACTAATACATAAATTCCCTACGAAACTATAATTTCTCGATATATTAAATAAAAATGTCCAAATCTTCCGGTTGCCCTAAAGGACTTCTCAAGACGTACATACATACAAACATATCTGCGTATATTTCCATGTATACACTTGTACGGGCCGCGCTCGCTAGTACTGAGGACGCATAAAACTCTGTAATTGCGCCGCTTATTCACATACACTTGTATCACACAAAGTGCCGCCTGGTTTTAATATTTACATTTCAACGTCATTTGAGTGTGGTTTATTATTTTCATCAAAAAAGGTTTAGATTTCAAATTACAGTTTTGGTCGACACATATAGATGTTCATAAAGTATACACACATATATATATATATATATATATATATATATATATATATATATATAAGTGGGATTTAAACCGCAATAATGGCCATAAGATGTAGACATATTGCTTTTCAGTTTTTTCCAATAAAAAACGAATAAGTATAAGGTAAATTATGTTAAGATGCGAAATTTAACACCGTTTGTTTTCTTCCACAGCGAGGATACGATAATAAGTAAAACAATGGGGGAACCCATTGGAAATCGAACGCATAACTAACGCCTTCAGAGCCAGACGCTGTCCAACTGCGCTACGATAGCTTCTATCTAGGATTGTTCACATTATAACTTATTGAATTCAATTGTACGACATTTTAGGTAACGTGAAATAATCTAATTCCCCAAGACTCTGCTCTGCTCGAGTTAGTTTAACTTTTCAACTTTTCTCAAGTTTAGTTTTAATTTGTTTTAAAAATGTATTTCTTATTACTCCTTAGCGTTTGTAGTTACTACTATAAATCTCGAAGCTTGATATTTAAAAAAAACACCTGCTTTTCTATGATTTTCCCTTTTTGACTATATAAGCCACTCAATTTCCACTCAAATAAAATACATTGCGTGTTGGAATGCAGATCTTAACCCTATCAATTGTCTAACAAGGCGGTTAAAGGAATGTGTTTTAAATATAACAATTCACCCATGTGTGTATCGTACTCACGACCACCGCGAGCTCCCTCAGACTTTATATACGTAAGTATTTCATTTTGTGGTCTCAGCACACTTCCACTGCGCCGACCGACGGAATTGTCTGACTGTGAACGCGATCGGATATGGGTTCGAAGTTCCGCCACTCAACCATGTCTTGAATTCAGTTTAAGCGGAGTACGGAGTGTCTTGACACACACAGAAAGAATGATATTATACTACGAGATGATTTTATTATTCTTTCTGTTTAGATTCACACTTTTTATCCCGCATAGCAGGGTAGACAGAAAGTACCTAGAGTCATTTTCTCGTACCAGAGCGAAAATTTAAAATAATTTTAAATATAATCACTCCCTCGAGTGGAGATCGAACCCACAACAGATCACGTTTACAGTCAGACGCTGTCCCACTGCGCCACGACCGGTCTCGTTCTTTCTCTTAATAAAACGTTGAATTGTTGATAAAAGCAGTCGTTGTCTCGTTTTAATTACGAATGGGAACATCTCCGGTGAATGTGAGGTCTGTCTAATTCGCGTGCTCGTAACGCGCCGCGACGACGTTACACTGGGTAGTTGTTTATGTCTGAGTTTCATGATTATTTCATTTGTAAATGTTTATTTTTATATAAAATGCTAAGTTTGTGTATATATATATATATATGTAAATGGATAATGGATATATAATTATAAATGGAGGCATTCATTAAACCAATTGAACCATAAAAATACATATTTATATTTTTTCCTGTGTGTATGTTTGTTTCTGCGTTTATCATTAATCTCCGAAACAATTTTTAATATTATCGGCACATATTTTGAAATGAATATAAAATATTTTATTCTACAAAACTGCTAAAAATAACTTTTATTTTTATTATTTCTTTCTTGAATTTGCTGTAAGTTTAGTTTTCAATGTAGACTTCTTTACAATATCTATTCATGGTTAGCAGAATTTAAAAGTATTTATAGCAAAGGTCAAGTTCACGCAAATGAACTGGCAGGTATTCACTAGTGCTTAAACGAGCAGAAAGGCCACCTGATAGTAAGTGATCACTCACATCATAAATGCGTCGCTGGCCTTGGTATGATGGTGGAAGGAGATGAGGGAAACGATGGGTTGGGATTGGGAAAAGGGAAAGCTGGCTTACATGACATCGAACCAGAACACATCATCAGACATTTGGCGGATCGTTTTGTCATGATAGTGGTCGCGAGCCAGCCGAAGGATTAACCTCTTGCCACCAAATCACTGGGATAACCGCCTGTTACAGGACGCTGAGGATAAATACCCAGCAGCGGAGGGAAATTGTATGGAATACGGGGTAGAATACCCCGTCCCCTCACAGGGTAAGCTGAAAGTACTCTGCTTAATAAAAGAGGTCATCGTGACGCATCGAGACATCACGTGACGTCAATTGTTGTAGGTTCGTCCCTCTCTCGGAGTTATGATTATATTACATTTATATTCATTTCCACTGCTAAGGCAATGCTAATGTTTCAAATTCAGGAGGAAAACAGAGAAAAGATTGTCTTGACACTTAGTTCTCTTTGCCTCACCGGCTATGTGGACAAAGAAATCCTCGAAGACTGTAGACACACGAGAGTATATCTGAAAAATCCGAGATTTTTAATCTTAAAGTCCACACGAACGCAGTCACAGCCCACTTGTAGTATAAAATAAACCGCCATTTCTCATCCCGTTATGTCAAACAAGAAAACAACGATGTCATTCATTAGCATTTCCTTAATTACAAGAGCGCTCAGCTAAAGTGCCTCCACTAGCGAGTTGATGCGAGTTTCATTTGCTCTTCAAACTTGGTATGCGACTCATATGTTTTATAATTATGTAAAATTAAAGAAAATTGACTACTAAATACATATATCTTCCCGCTTTCACCCCGCATAGCATTGTAGACAGAAAGTACCTACTGTCAAGAGCCTATGTACTTCGCTACATATAGCTATGTACGGGGGATGTAGCCATAGAGATACTCTAGTGTTAAGGCTCTCCTTTCTCCTCTTTCCATCGAATTTTAAGATGTTAGTAATGGTGAAATTCAATACCGCATCTTACTTTACTAGATTAAGGGAAAATATATTGAACAGTATTTGAACCTGCACCTCTTGGAATACTACAAACGGTTATAGTTAGAGTCTATTTACCCATTCACTCCCGGACTATGCATGAATAGTGTAGTCAAATACTTTTGTATAACAATTTTAACCACTTTCTAATCAGAAATGTAGAGTACATTTCTGGGTAAAATAGATTCTGACAGGTTCTGATTAAATACTATAAAATTAGCTTCTTTAAGATCCATTATATTAGCATCATATTTTTATTGGTAGAAACTGAAATATATTTATTTAAACACTATATATTAATAATTAAAGTAAAGCTCTGACTGAACTGACTTTTAAGAAATGTTATGGGATTGGAGGAGTATGAAATTTGATTTCTATAAACCTTACAAGAAGAAGCAGTGTGGAAAAGTCATATTATTTATAATTTGGCGCCATTAGAAATACACGAGCGATTCACGTTTTATCCCCCATAGCAGGTTAGTTAGAGACAACCTAGTGTCAAGACGCTACGTAGATTGCTTTCCGCTCGCAATCCGGACTTTACGTATTAGGTGAAGAACTCAACGCCGCGCTTTGTCTACCAGAGCAGAGAGTTGAAAATAAATAATAAATAACACTCCAAAAGGGAATCGAACCCAAAATCCATTGTGTTTACAGTCAGAGGATGTCCCACTGTAACACGAAACGAAATACACACTCAAAAACACATTCCTTTTTTAATTTAAATATAGATCTTTAGTTCTAAGTGGGTGAATATAATTAGCAAATTAAAAATAAATAACAATAAGGAAAGAAATACAGATCGCGTCTGTAATCCATTAAATTTTATATATATATTTTTTTTGAATAAAATGCCAATAAAATATTAGAAGTCAACCGGGCTACTGTTACCTTTATATCCACAGAGTAAAAATGTTATTTAATCTGTATACGATTAGTTACTTACCTCCAATGGTTGGAAATTTTTAATCGAGTCCTAACCAAATTTGTACGGGACGCTCCCTCGAGAGCGCTAATACAGAGATGTTTTATATAAATGTACATGAATAATAAAACATTAATTTCTGGTAACTTGATCTGTAATTGAAATTTAAATATTTAAATAAAAAAATACACAACAGTTTCACATTTTATCATGACAGGGTAGTCAAAGACAACCTAGTGTCATGACACTACTGACTTACTGTTCGCATGAAATCGACATATTGCGTGTGACGAGATGCCGTGGTTTGTCCTACCAGAGCCAAAGGATGAAGATAAATTTGAAAATAAACATTACACGGTTTGGGAATTTAAATTTAAATTGATATTAAAAGTTAGTTCACTTAAATAACATGAATACTTAGTTTTCAGTCTATAGAATAAAACTGGAAATTTAAAAAATTGCTTCACACTATATCCCGCATAGCAGGATAGTCAGAGACAACCTAGTGTCAAGACACTCGTTGATTGTTAGACACGCGATGTCTTGATTATTGGCGGAACATATTTTTATCTCTCATATTGTTTATGACATTAAATATGTATGCATATATATGGTTATATTTAAATAATTTATAAATAATAACCTAAATGCATTATGGACTGTATGTATGTTGAATTAAATAAAAAGATCAAAACTATTCTGGTGCTGAGTAGTGTGTCAGTGGAGAGACAACGTACAGACGACACCATTGCTGATACTTGACATAACATTTATTTGAAGAACAGTAAGTAGAGGACTTCCTGAAATACCAACTGAAAGAAAAGAAAAAAATCATAGGTTTTACAATCCATTATAAAATTAACATACAACTTTTATGCATATCTTGTTTCAAAATGATGACCCATCTCTGAAATCTAAACGCTCCATTATCCACTGTTCACTTGAGAATTTTCGCATATTAAGTAACGCAACTTAACGCCGTGAATTATCCATTTTTAAACATGTAACTTAAACTCATAAATTTAGATCATCATTTACCATCTGAACTCGAGATAGTAAACGGAGCTTCACACTAGGTTCTCCGTGCTATCCTGAGTGTCATCACCTGTTTCATAACAATTACAACTAACTAATATAATACCAAATATCTCCACGTGGCGTCGCGCGTCGCGGCGAGATTGCATACTTGATTATCAATCGCATTAACCATTCCAATACCTCTGAGATCTAATAGCGAATTGCTCGAGAAGCAGAAACGCGTCAATATTATATGAGCGGACCAACTACTCATACAACTCGCCTTAATAATGAATCAAGGATTTAGAATACATTAATATTTAATTGAGCGGTGAGCTATATTTTTATTTATTTCCACGTTTTCTAGTATACTTTGTGTCCAATTTGCAGATATTCTATGTTGAACAGCGAAACATAACGCAGCACTACGTCTTACCAGAGCCAGGCCGAGCAAAACAATGAAAATATTAAAAAAAAATAAAAACTTACAGAAAAAAACTAAACGTCCTTCGACTCGAACCTACGCCTTTTAGAAAGTGTATCTTAGTAGAGAATAGATCGAAGCCACAACCACCGCGCTCATAGTCAGACCCTGTCCACTCCGCTACAATATCTTCAGATATTCTCATTTTAACTTGTTCCTTCCTCTTAAAACGGAACTGAAAAGAAAATTTCCATCATAATTTACAGTTTCGTTAATATTATTAAAAGTAATTATACTTTGTACGAAGGTAATATAAAACTCGAGACACGCTGTTATTACGCCTTGAGGTAAGCCTTCCTTTACGTTATCGACCTTATATTGCCGATAATATTAAAGATACTGTGAGATGTTTTAACAAGCTTTGGGTTTTTACTCGTATTTTCTTTGTCTTTATAAAATTATCGTATCGTATAGTGTTGTAGGCAACGTGGCGCAGTGGGACGGAGTTTAAGTGTAAACGCGGTTGGTTGTGGGTTCCTAAAAAGGATGTAACTTTTTTATAAAAGAAGGAAGCAAACGGGCAATAGGGCTACCTTACGGAAAGTGGTCCCCTTCGCTCCTGGATATTAGAGTTCTGGATGCATTGCCGGCCTTGGGATGGAACTGAGAGGAGATAGCGTAGTGGCCTCGAAAGCCAGAACTATCGTAACCACTAAACTCTGAGGGAATGGTTGGGTGGGAATAGGGAGGCTGGCTTATGACATGGAACCGGAATACATCATCAGATATTTGGCAGATCGTTTTGTCATGATAGTGGTCCAGTCCACTGGGATACCTACCTCTTACGGGACGCTAACCAGCAGCAGAGGGGTATTGTTTTCTACCCCGTCCCCTCACAGGGACACTTCGAGATGGTTACATTTAAATTATTTTTATTTCTTCGCTCTGGTAGGAAAAAATGCAGCGTTGAGTTCCGTGTTCACATAATGTCTCGAATACGCCAAAAAGCGGCGAATGTAATGTCTTGACATTTGATTTTCTATGCCTTTTAATATATGGCGTAGTTTTTGTAGGTAGAATGAGAGTTGGAATGAGCCGTTACCTCCTTTTCATTTTATCTTGATATGGAATCGAATTCCCCTATAGGTACAAGGATATAATACAAAAATTATAATTCGCTATTTAGTGGTAGCGGCCATTTTAGATAAAATAAAATATTAAAAATATATAAAACACCCACGCTTCATACTTTTGTCCCGCATAGCAAAGTAGACAGAATGCACATAGAGTCCAGACACTCCATACTTCGTATTCAAACAAATTCATAGATATTGCGTGTTGAGTAGTGGATCTCAACGCCGTTTGACTTACCAGCAATTCAAATAAAAGCTCGTAAATTGAGTATCGCAAAGATATCAACAACAATTGACACCTTTATATATCACCTTCGATAAAAACATTAACGGAGCGAAACACTCATAAACGAATGAAACAATGCCTATTTAATTACAGTTAATTTCATTTCACGCGACTCGCGTGTCGTAACGGCGTAACGGCGTAAGTGATTATCGCTTGCAACTCGATCAGCGGTCGGTAACGGCCGTTATCGTTACATGTTTAATATGTTATCGTTTGTTACATTGACCTACGTTATAATTGTAGGTGAGGCGGAAATATCAAAATGGGAAACTATGACCTGTTTTTGTAACATTATTACAAAAAAGCCGAATTATTTCTGTTTAAAATTTTAGCATTTAGATATAAATAAAAAACAAGATTAGAGGGATTTCATATGTTTCTTAATTTTTTTTGACATTTACGCTTTAATCCCGCTTAGCAGGGTAGACAGGACTACCTAGTGTCAAGACACTCTGTACTTCACTTGAGTAGTGGAAATCAACGCCGCTCTTTGTCTTACCAGAGCGATGAAGTGGAAATAACTTAAATACAATCACTCCCCCGAGTGGGGATCGAACCCACAACCGATCACGTTTCAGTCAGACGCTGTCCCACTGCGCCACGACCGGCCTCATGTTTGTTAATCTTAACAGTTATTCCAGCTTAATAGTGTAGATAATGTAAACACACTCTTCCTAACTTGTATCTAAATTCCAAACATTGTGTGGTGATTGGTAGAATTTATTGCCGCGTTTTTTCCTACTTATAATTGAAATATACGTAACAAGCTCGTCGAGTAATTATCAAAACCCATGATCAAGGCGTATAAAATCAGACGTAGGAGGGAAACGAGTTAAGTGGGTGAGTAAAATGATTAAAACAAAGCGAGGCGTTGAGTTACGCTATAAAACATTTAATTACACGGAATCAGGCGACAACTAACAAAATATATACACTATTTTGATATTTTATATTGTCCCAAGAAAATTTTGTTCCCGAAAGTATTACAAATTTCGATGTTGAAGCGCACTGAAGCTCGTTAAATCAATAGCCAGTAAGACAGTCCCGGCGAGTCAAAGGCTGCGGAGGACGTACAGGTGTGTAGCAATTTAAACTAACTTTAACGAACACGTTTACTTAACTAACTGCAGTAAAGTTTGTTAATTGGTTTGTGTTTTTGCTTGCAATATATAAATTATAACCGTTTATTGTATACTAGCTGTTTATCATATCAGTTGATATCGTTTGCGTGAACTTCATGGGCCCTGGCGTACTAAGAAATGGGACATTTTTATTTAGCTTCGGGCGTTTTCATCCCGTATAGCAGGATAAATAGGAAATAAATAGTTTCAAGACATTCCATACTTTGCTTTCCATTGAATTCGACTTAACAGCCAACGAGAAAGTGAGAATAACTTAAGTATATTCTAGTTGGAATCGAACCAACGACCAAGATTTTTATATATGTGTATATATATATATATATATATATATATATATATATATATATATAAAATCTTGTACAAACATAATTTCTATATATCCGTAAGTTATTATGTAGCTCATATTTTAGTTTCACATCAGATGTCATTAGAAATTAATACATTAATGTACATCAGGCAACCATTTACTTCCGGGGTCATATAAGCATTTTGTCTTCTACTTTCCGTCCATGGAAATAATGGTTGTAACTAAGTTCAGGTTGTACTTTACACGCGTATATTTTATATATTTACAATTTGAAGCAGTTTGACGTTTTTGTCTGAAAAGCAGAATGTATCGGATTCGACACTTAATATTAGATTTAGTGTTCCTAGAGCAAAGCGAGCAATTCTTTTTGCTTCACACTTTTATCACGCATAGCAGAGTAGATAGAAAGTATCTAGTGTCAAGACACTCCGTATTTCTTTTTCTACCAAATTTAAGACAGAATTGAAATAAAGCGAAGAATTAAAAAAAAGAATACAACAATAAAACATAAATGTTTCTAGTGGATATGGAACCAAGTACGTCACTATGTCCCTCTTTAGTCTATGATAATTAAATATAATTTTATTTTCATATAATGAAGTATATGAAAAGATCCTAAAGTTACGATCTATATTAAATATATATATCATAATATATTTACTTAAATAAATACTACTTGTTGACATGACGCGCGTCCGCTTCAGCTGCCTCTACTCCAATGCCTGCGGGAATCAATGATAACGTTCGTACAAATTAGTCAACACAAACAAACATATATATATATATATATATATATATATATATATATATATATATGTATAAATAATTTTAATTCAATTAATGGCCCCAGATATTGGGATTGCCGTACTTCGGTTTGTTCGAGCCAAAGAGGAGAACTGTGAGGTTCTAGTAAATATGCTGACATCGTCCAGAGTCCCACATAACCTGTCCCGAGTCTTCGTTTGGGCAATACAACAAATAGTTAATTAAATGTTAGTTAGTTACTTAAAATATAAAATCATCAATGTATTGTATTGTGTTATATTATATTTAAATTATTTCCATTTTCTCCAAGAAAAAGCGGGGCATTGAGTTCAGCCATTCAACATGCAATGTCTCAAATTCACATGACATGTAGTGTCTTGATATAAATTACTTTCCGTCTATCCTGCTAAAGCTTAATAAAAATAAAAAGATATATTATGTAATAATAATTAATAAGATAAATAAGAAAAAATATATAATATAAAAATAATTTCCAGCAAGTAAAATAATCAACATCGGGCTCCATTCATTAGAAATATATTGAAAAAAGGTCTCCACTATAATATTACGTTACATAAATGTAATGTCACAATTCACGTTCGTTTGTGGTTTGAGAAAATTGCTGAGAACGTGATAATGTGAACAAGGCGCTTCCGGTCCAAGATCTTCGGATGTACGTGTTGTAGCGTTCAATAGAACACCTAGCTTTTTGAATCGAATTTTTGTCGGCTTCGTGATGTCCTCTTACAAATCATTATATACGCGTTTTAATATACCACAGCGAAAAAATGAAAAAATGAAAAAATCAGCAGCGGCTCATTAAAAATATATAACTATTTCGTAAGTATCTCAGATAAAACGATCCAGTGACGCGTATATCAAGAGTATAGTCATTCAATTGCCTGAGGAAAGACGCTACATTTAACATCGGTTGCGATGGCTTCTCCCTTTACATGGGGAAATGTCCGTCTCTTCTTAATTACACACAAGGACGTTAAACTAAAATGTTAGTAATGTTTATATATATTTCTTTCTTTAACTTTCTTATTTTATTTGTCCCAGCTTAGCCACTGTCTGCCTTCCTATTTTTTTAATTGCCGCCGAGCCCACAAAAGATTGGGGTTCCCGTAGTCCGAGATATACGGATGACGGCGGGAGTCCCAAATAATCTGTTCCGACTCCAAGATCACGCAGGTACTCATAACGGATTTCTAAAGAAAAAATCTGCCTTCTCCTCAGCTTTACATTGTCTTTGGCATATATGTAAGTATGCGTCTATGTATGTTTATGTGTTTATACACATTTTAAGTAACGCTTGCTCTTATTTACGTTATATATATTCTCGGTTATTAGTTATAAATAGTTGCTAAGTTGATACATTAAACATATCCGTAGAAATAAATAAAAGTATATATTTAGCGTAGATATACATATATGTAGAGATGTTTTGTGCCTTACTATCCAAGACGTTGGAACTATAGACAGCGACGACTAGCAAACTCACTTTACGTACAATCACGATCTGTCCGCTAACATTTAGTTTATTTCGAGAATACACTTTCTTGGTGATTAAAGGCTCTTGGAGAAATGGCATCTAATGTAACATTTATTTGAAAACACATAATAAAGCGTCCTTTTGAGGAACTCCCACATGATCTTGGTATACTCACTTCTTACTTCTTCTATGGTATACTTGCTTCTTCTTGTATAAACGTTGTTCTGTACTTACCAGAACAATGAAGTTAGAATATTTTCAACAAATTCAAATTTATTACTTTAGTCTACATGTAAGATACAATTGTAAAATTTCTTTTAGTTTATGTTAAATTGGAGATGCGCACATTTTCTTCATATTAAAACAACCCCAGATCGTAATTTTATTCGTATTCACTTTAGGTACCTTGCCATATTTATAATATAAAATGTTAAATTTAACTTATTTCTGTTCCTAAATAATTTCACTGTATTTCAAAACAAATGTTCATATGTATGTATTGCAATCAGTTGTTCTAAGACAGACCATACTCGGCTTGCTCATTCAGAATTCAGGACTTAACTTCGCGAACAGTGAATCATTGGACGAGCTATTTAGATTTAAACTTACTTACAAACTAGATAACAAGCGTTGCATACATTAGCTACCAGAATAGACGGGACTCGCAAAAACTTTCTGGACACGAAAATAGATTTAAGGAAAGCCTAACACAACCTGTTTCTTGTGGTTGTATTTATTGCAAGTGTTTTGGACTTATAGCAATATTTAGTAAACACTTCTTAAGTTAGAAGTGTCATACAATCATAAAAAGTCCTATAGTTACTTCTATTAGAAATTTCACGAATTTGTCATTTTTTTAGCTTCACGCTTTTATCCCGCATAGCAGGGTAGACAGAAAGTACCTAGTGTCAAGACACTCCGTACTTCGCTTTCCATCGAAGTCGAGACATTACGTGTTGAGTGGTGGAACTCAACACCGAACCTTGTCTTTTACCAGAGCGCAGAAGTGAAAATAATTTAAATATAATCACTCTTCCGAACGGAGATCGGACTCACAACCGGTCGCATTAACGTCATTTTTGCCTAAAATACAAAATATTGTACAGAAATAATATTTTTCTTGTAATAATCATGTTTAGTTTAGTTAATTTTAAAATAGTCATTATTGTTTAAAAAAATGGAAGTAAAACATATAGTGCTTGGACAGGTCCAACTCTTGTGTTAATTCATTTGACATTAATAGTCAGTGTTTTGCTTTACTTTGCAAAATTTCAACTCCCTTTCATCATCAGATAAAATTAAAGAACATAGGCTAATAGGATATAATATTACTAGCCTTACAGAGACTGAAAAATTTATTTTAATATAATTATATGAAGATTTCCCCAGAGTATCAAAACGCACCAACTTTCATGGTGGTGTGTATGGTGTAGTGATAATTATTTATGTATTTTCAATTATACATTCCCCTACTTGCCCATACAAAGATGAAAACTCACGAGTTATTATCCCACCCATCCAGTTAGCAGTTTCGATTAACGTCACTTGACCTGGCCCCTAATTACCTAACAGCAAACACCGAGGTCAAACAACGATCTCATCAGCGCTAATTGATTTCGAATGTGCTAACATGTTATTTATTATTCCGTTGATTAGGAAATAATAGCGACGCGAGGGCAATGCCTAGACGGTGTTAAATAATTCCTTTTTGTACACCATGAAGTGCATGACACTTAAATCTAAAATGAAACAACCAAAAATCGATCTTATTATCTAAAATTCAGATTCCATAATGCCATGAAGATATTTTTCCTTGGATATCAGCCGTGTGAAGGGTAACAGTGTTATGTCGCTGCAGGTACGTTGGATGTAACTTCGGATCAGACTTGAGATTAGTTCGCGTGTAAAGACATCAAGCGGAATAATTAATGGGATTTGCCTATTTTATAATATGTAAATGATTAATTTGAACAGTGTAACTTTAAATGAGCACACTAGGAATTGGTGCGGCTTCGTTAGCAAGATCACTTGATACCAATTTGTGAGGTTGATTTGTTTATCATTTTCAACGGAGGATATGATGCCTGTGTATAGAATTAGTAAAGTGAAGTGTCTGTTAAACTAACCACTTTATACTTAATACCACTTTACGTACATCAAATTTTTTTATACAATTTTTGTCTTTCTGTCAGTTTGTTCCGGCTAATCTCTGGAACAACTCGACTGATTGTGACAAGATTTATATGGGTAAATAACTGATGTAATGGGACATTTTTATCTATACTATCTAGAATTATATATTTATCTCGAATTTAAGTAGGAATTGAATCTATTGTCATAAGGACAACATAACTATATATACGAGATATACGAGATAGAAATCTATCAATCAGAATATTCATTTATATCATGGCACCTAAAGATGTATGACCCATGTAACAATGTCCAAACAACTTACCTGCTAAAAGAATACACCCTTTAAGACGACACGCCGTGACTTGCTAGTCACTATGAATCCTTAACGATAGTTGAAAGTGCTTTAAGCTATACTCGGTTTAAGCGTAACACGCCTCGACACGGTCTGTTCACTGTTGACACGCTAAGTGTCTCACTACTTAGTAAAGTGGACTGGAAAGACGCTTTATTTATAAATCATTTAACGTCATCATTGTTTTTTTAAGGTCATCGTGCCTTTTTCTTATCAGAGTGTAGAACTAGTGTTTCCATGGTACGCTAACAATTTTCTCAACATGTATATCACTTTATGTAAACATGGCTTTCAAGCACATGGTAGTATGTGTTTTTAGGCAATACTTAAAAATATATTATCATTCTGCACTCCTTATCAATATAAAATAGGTATAATCGTATTTAATTCTTTTAAAGGGTTATTCCACACTTAGGATTAGGAAAAATTTGTGAAAAAACGTATAAAAATTTGAACACAGCGGGATTCAAACCCGTGCCTCTTGGATACCGTACAAGCGCTCTAACCGCTAGGCCATGCGTTATACTGCATCGAAATTCTTATACGTTTGTTACAAGTTATTTATGTTGTTTGCATCTTACACATTTCTACTACATAAAAATTATTAAGCAATAATCGTTTAACAAAACAGATTGCTATTTTATTTTAATATTTACTATTTTTAAAGGTAGGTAGGTGAGTAGGAAGGAGCCTTCATAGTGACTGTAGTAACGCCAGCTCTATACCCTACGGTACCCTACGGTAACTTATTATAATTTATTTTCTTCTATTTATATATAACAGTAAAATTCTATTCGTCTGGACGTACGTAATATATGAAGAAAGCAATTCAAGTTGTCAAGAAGGGAATTACTTGAAGACGTCGCAGAGGAATTTACCGTTGACGTGTCCTGTCTAGTTTCGTGAGCTCAGTCTAACTTTAAAGAGGTTCAGAAACTGTTGAACCTTTGTTTCTCAATTTTGACGTATATTTATATAACTTATAACTTGAAACGCTAATAGGATTTTTGATATATAAATCTATTTTAAACCAATTCGTATATTTTGGTATTCGAAAATATATTTTTTTAAAATATTATTTTTAAAACCCATCGCTTTGTATACAGTTTTGTTTGTTGTTTATTGATACAAAATATATTATATCAATCTTTCTTAATCACCTCGCATACCGTCCTGGATGGTGTCCCGACTGTATCTTAGTCTATGGTGTGGTGGATTTTGAAATTAAAAATTATTTAGAGGTCCCAGAAATTGTAAATATAAATGTAAACATGTGGGAAAACATAACCATCTTCTGTAATCTGTAACAACCCAACTGTATCAAAACGACGTAAAATACATACGTATAGGTATTATTAAATAATATAAGCTAGCCGTGCCCGCGGGTGTGGACGGGTGTGTTCTGTTCGGATGTAGCGCGCGTATCGTTGCATCAACGGTAACGAGCCGCGCTGTGGCCAAGAGCTTCATTATCGATGCGAATTGAAGCCAACTTTTATTTTACCAGCATTTTCTGAAAACTATTGCTCTGATGCTGTGATACAGGTATTGAAAATAAATGTGCTCCGACTACGTACAATATGGCAGTAAATTGCAAAGCGAATCGCAAAAACTTGATTTTTGTATGTGAAAAGCGCTAGTGTGGAGCCGGGAGCGCGCTGTGCTCGTTTTTCACAAGGAATATAGCGATGATGCTACATCTACGATTTTAATGACCGTTTCAGGCGGAACCGTTTATATTTTTAGTGAGGGCTATTCCGGAACACACACTTTTACAAGGAGATGGGAATGAATATATGTTGCTTGGTTTTTGATTCTGAATACAGTTTCAAAAAATAAGTATTCAAGTAGTGATAAGAACCAGCTTGGTTTAGAAGTGAACGTACTATTGGGTATAATTATTATATAGATTCTTACCTCTAATTGAAAATAAATAAGAAGTAAAGATCTTAATGATGTTTCTCTATGTATTTCTTTCATTATAACGGTATATAAAGGTGGTGAAAAATATATAAATATTTTTTTACTAATTTCTTGCCAAAACAAAACTATAACAACTATTTTGAGTAATAAAAATAGGCCCAAGTAATAAATAAAAACAGTTCACGAACAATCGCGTACAAAGAAATCATAGCTCCCTCCCGTAAGAAACATAACGTGGATTTCAATGGAGTCAAGTAGGATGTGAACTAGGTTGTGTTCTAGTGGATGCTAAGTGGGAGTATTGAGAGTTGTAAATAGCAATCGTATTATGAGTAAATGTATGAATATGTTTGAATTATTGAACTAAACAGTTATTTAAGTTTTACGCCCATCTAGAAAATAGCAGTAAGAAGAGAGAAGGTAGTGATAGAGCACTATATAAAAAGACAATTGGCGGAATTTAACGTCGTAGCATGTCTTAATAGGGAAATATCAAGAAAGAAATGGAGGCCGGTCGTGGCACAGTGTGACAGCGTCTGACTGTAAACGCGATCGGTAGTGGGTTCGATCCCCACTCGGGGGAGAGATTATATTTAAATTATTATCACTTCCTTGCTCTGGTTTAAAGCGGCGTTGAGTTCCACCACTCAACACGCAATATTTCGATTTCAGTGGAAAGCGAAGTACGGAGTGTGTTGAAATTAGGTACTTTCTGTCTACCCTGCTATGCAGGACAAAAAAATATAATTATTTTCGAAAGTATAGATCAAAACCCATAGTCATTGCGATTCAAGTCAAACACTGTACCTGTGGGCCACAGTGACCTCATTGAAACGCTTCATATAACAGCTTCGTACTGAAAACTGAAATTTAATTGTAACAAATGTACACCGCTCATAGCGCTATATCGGGAGCTACTAAATATAATTCATATAATATTGAAAATTGAAATACTTTAACGATTACGAGCTTGTGTTTATTTCAAATATTCGTTTTATATAAGTTCTTTTCTTTGTTCGATTTTAATTTTTTTAATTGTTTTTAATTACTAGCCTTTATATGATAATTTTAAAATTATATAAATATATAATATTATTTATTTCTTAATGCTATATTATTATTAATTAAATATTTAATTATAAAAAAAGAAAAAAATATATATATTTAATTTAGTAATTAAAATTTTTAGATAACGTATAAATATTTGAACGTCGTCGAACTCTGGTACCGCGCCTTTTGGTATACGTCCAAAGCAAACACTTCTCAAATTATACACATACACACTAATACATTTTTATTTTATTAGAATTATATCTTACTATATATATATATATATATATATATATATATATATATATATATATATATATATATATATATATATATATATATATAAAAATGCATTCAATGTTTTGACATAAAGTCAGATATATAAATTTTACTATAAAATCTAAATTTATATTTAAAAATAAATTTTAAAAGCTTCCCTGAAAATAATTAACGCGAACATTTTACGTAATTTTTAAACCGTTTCAGAGTTTTGTGTTAAAAGCTCGCCCTACTTGTGAAGTAGGGTGTAAACAAAGCACACGTTTAAATGCATCCCTTAGTGCAAGGGCACTGTGTTAAACGCCAGTTAAAAGAGGTTTTGTCTTGTCCTCCACGTGACCTTTCGGGGCAGGGATGTGGAGTATCTTTATGGAATTATGTTAGCGTTTCTAACTGAACTGGGTTGGTATTTGTATTTTATATTTGATCCCACATCGTTTAAGTATCTTAAAGTGAATGTAGGTATATATATTTAATTTAATCTGTTCTGTTAAGATAAAGTGCGGCGTTAAGTTCCGCCATTCTATACTCAATCTCTTGATATACAATATGGTTGGCTTGAACGGTTACTAGACATTTTGTGACTATCTTGATAAGCTGACAAGAAGCTTGAAGCTGCATGATTTATGAAGTCATCAAGAGGTAAAAGTGTTATTTTCTATTTCTATTCTGATAATTATTATATTTAAATTTCATTTTATTTACTCACTGCGGGAGATAAACTTGGCGTTGAGTTCCGCCACTCAACACGCACTGTCGGTCTGAACGGTAAAATAATTCTGTCACTTTTTATTAAATGAGCCAAAAAGGAGTTTCTCGGATCTTTATTTTTTTTGTGACGCTGGGAAATACCTTTATCCAGACCCAGTACCGATTAGTCCCACAGTACCGATCCCTCCCGTTTAGGATGGATCGGTACTGTGGGACTCATCAGTAGAACCGATACTAACTACTAAAACCCAGCGGAACCCTTTCCACTCCGATGAGACGTCGCAGGATCGCTAGCGCTTGCCACTACGACACCTCAGTGGAAGGCCTATGCCTTGGCTACCGTCACCTTCAAGGAATTCTGGGGTTTCTTGCAGAGCAACCGCAGCCTCAATGACTTGCAGAAGGATCACTTTGAACCTGCAGTAGTTCCTCTAGGCTAGAGGAAGTTTGAGATGCGGATACTGCCTTCTTCTACCCCCTGGCCTACGACGGCAGAGCGGGTCTGCATTTTCACTGGATTCGCACACCCGCTTCACAGCCTCTAGAGAGTGCCGCCATCCACGATATCGTATGGTATCCCCGAATTGCTCTCACCGCTATGACCCTTTGCGCTTTTCACAATTGAGTCCTGTTACAAGTGGTGAAAGAATCCGCCCATACGGGCGCACCTTACAGTGCCATTTATCTCAAAAAAACGATATAAAGCCTTCGGCATGGAGAATCTGACCCTCCAACTTTAGCAGCAGCCTACTGAGGGCCCCGGCGGCGTTCACGGCGCAAGCTGAGCGAAGTGTGAGCCGAACGACCATCGAACATCCAAGGCTAGATTAGGTTACCGAGATACCTGATCTTTGCCCGTACATCTACCTTCTGTCCCTGGATGCGAAGAGTAGCCCTATTAGGGGGTCCCTTGTGCCCGCCACGAAATAAGAGGGACTCAGTTTTTGGCATGGGAACCCTCAGACCTAGCTCTTCAATACGGTTAACGATAAGGTGAGTGCCGACTTCAGCCAAGCGTGCCACCTTCTGGTAAGCTGGGCCCCAAGCAGAGACGAGAGTGTCATCCGCATAACAAATGATATTCAGCCCGGGGGGAAGACGACAACGCAGGAGCCAATTGTATCTAAGGTTTTACAAAACTGACCCTAAAACTGACCCTTGTGGAACCCTGCAACCGACACTTCGTCGCTGATCCTACCGTTTCTCCCAGTCCCAGTCATTTAACAACCGCCGGAGATAGTGAGATACATCGCGGTAGCAAAGCACCTCACGCCTCAAACGGCAGGCTGTTAAAAGCATTGATCACATCAAGCGATACGGCGAGATGAACATCCCCTGCTGTTGTTGTACCCAACGACTGGGTCTTGAGAGCATATAGGGCATCGATAGTTGAACGACCAGTCTTGATCCCATACTGTGGATGTAAAAGACTTGGGCCTACCTCCTCTAGATGCTGAGTGAGACGATTGGCAATGGTCTTCTCATTTCATTCAGCAATCTATCATTAAGGTATTCCAGGGCTATGCTAAATTTCCCTGGAATTCCATCAGGCCCGAGGGCTGTTTTCTTGGTTTTCAGTCTTTCAAGGACCAACTTCATTTCCTCCTCAGTAATTAGCGGTACTACAACTTCATCCTCTGCGAAGAAGGAGGGCCCATTCTGGGAGTAATGTATGCAGCTGGCCCCGGAAACAACACTGCAACGATATGCCGAAGAAGGGCTAGAAACCGTACTTTGTTTCGCGCAGTGAGGTAGGGCCGTCCCTATGGGTTAATGTTTAGAGTCGCCAGTAGCGCCTTACGGGGCTCCCACTTCGCTAGTCTTATGGCAAGTTGCAGAGCCTTTTTTCTTTCCCCTATAAATGCTCTGTAGGCGACTTTTGAGTGCAAGGTTAAAGCCATTTCTTCTTCTGCACCTTATGTACGCACGTCAGGCCCTGTTGCATATTGATCGCAAATGAAAAAATTCTAGCAAACACCAGTAAACTTGCGACAAACTGGACTACGCCTAGTTCTTGGCATGGCTGAATCACACGCTGCTGTCAAAATATCCTGTATCCGTCCTGCCAACTTCTCAATTCTAAAGCCTGTAACCGCCGTATTGCCCTGAGAGGACCTTTTCGTCACAATGGCCGCTTCTTTTACGAGTAGTGCTCCTAGAATCCACAGTAACCACCCAAGTCACCGAACCAGCGAGGATTATCAAAAACTAAATAGGACTCACAAACCACATATATTAATTTATTTAGATCATAACATTTAACAAAAACTAAAGGAAATACAATTTAAAAAATATAAAGCTACCTGTTTCATATTCAAGGTGAATACGTCATGAGCAAGAAAATTGTAGAGATTATTTTTTTAAATAAAATTCGATTTTGATTCAATCAATCAGTATAATTTGTAGGGCTTAATAAAACTAACAATGGACGGAGAGTATGGAATGCAGTGTCAAACACTTTGTTCTCGCTCTCTATCCTGCTATTAGGAAGATAGATGAAACTAAAAAAATATAGCATTATAACAGTTTGTTTATGTATAAATATCATGTCATGACAAAAAGCAATTTGACACTTTTTGTCGCACAGCAGGATAAAGAGTATCCCGTGTCAAGTCGACCCTTAGGAACTAGTCATTGCATGTCGAATGATGGAACTCAACGATTTGTTTTGCTTCACCAGAGCGGGGAAATGAAATTCACAAACTACCGTATGTGTTTATAATCATATTTCAATGTATGAAAACGGTTTTAATTCATAGTGTTTTTTTAAAACAAAAACTAAACAGCATAGATAACAACTAACCACCCCAAAAAAGGCGATATTCGTGTGACTAAAAAAAATGTTAAATAATTTTAGCCACTTTATCACTTGGTCCACAGAAAGCTCTATTGTGACATTTTTATTTGTTCTGGTACTAGCTATGAAAATGTAAATGGACGATTTAGCATGATATTAAACGTATCTCTTTTTCATAGCAGGCCTACGCCACGTTCATTGGCCTGCATTGAGCGTCGCGATCGCTTTGATATGCAAATGGAGTCAACTGAGGATGTGTTTTTTCCCTGTACACTTCCTACTTTTACTGTTTGCTCTGTCTTTAATAGGTTCAGATTTTACTGATAGATTATGAAACTATTTATTTATTGAAATCGGGTTGTGGGTTCGATTTCCAGTTGAAACATTCAAAAGCGTTATATATATATGTAAGCCTATATACGATCAGTCGTATATAGGTTAACAAATAAGAAACGAAATTAACGAGACTTGGACTATATCATATTTATTTATTAATTTATTCATATTTCTATTTCTATCCTATAAGTGTAGTTGTCTTACCTAGATTTCTGTGGAACGACGACTACAGCCTCCTTACATGGAGGAGAGGGGAAGTGGGGTCATTTAGGGTACTATATATTTCAGATATCTCCATTTAAGATAAGGTTCTAATATTACAAATAGACATAAAAAGTATAAGGACCCAGGCCAAAAATGGACGAGATGAAAGAGGTATGCAGGGACCGTAGCGTTTGGCGCTCCGTTGTCTCTGACAACCCGACTACGTCAACATTTATTCTATCTTCTCAAAAGGTAAATCATAACAAACTATAAAAATATTTAGTATAATTCAATAACTAAAATATTAATAAAAATCACATATCAGTTCGGTATCACAAATAAAAACGGTTACAAGAAAAGGTCAGCCGTGTCCTACATAGACCCACTCGTTTTATGCTACAAGCATCTGCCAAAGTAATAACTTTATTCTCTAGAAAAAAAAGGCCGATTTCCTTGATTATTATCTGGAAATCTATAGAAATATTGAAAGTCTTTGTGTTTAAGAATAATAGGGTCAGGTTCAGATGTTCGTGCGAGATTAAACACTCGAGGGTGAATTGAGTGGACGCGGTTTTATGAGATATGCCATTTCAAGAAACACCTACGCAATTGACGATTGTTTTTGTAATCAACTTACTGAAAAGAAATGTATTTAAAGAAATACGTTTAGTAAAAAATTCTGGTTCAGGTCATGAATTGGGAAATTTTCATTAAAAAAAAATTAAAAATGATTCCTAACTATGTTAAACATTGGATTTTTGGGTTACGGAGCTCAACGCCGTACTTTATCTTACCAAACTATAAATATAGAATAATAATAATAAAATTTATAATAATAATAAAATTTTCACTATAAGGTTAGGTACATAATTAAACCATCTTATATTGATAATAACTGCATTAGTATGAAACCGAGTCGCAGTCGTTAGCGCCCTCAACGCGCCTCACAAGCGTCTCTTCAAAAAACCAAAGTAACATCAAAACTGTTAATATCGTTCATTATACAATCAAATAACACTAAGATCTTATGAATTGAGCTTATGTGTGTGTTTGTGTTTGTGTGAATATGAGTGTGGGTGTATTGTGTGTGTGTGTGTGTGTGTGTGTGTGTGTGTGTGTGTGTGTGAGAGAGAGAGAGAGAGATATGTTTACACTTATAATCCAAAGTATTGTTAGATAATAAGGAGATCTTCTGTCTGATTATAATTTCATTTTAATAACAATTTTTAAAGTTAATTTTACATTGATGATAAGTTAGAGGGTATATATTTATTTTTTTTATTGATATTATAGTAAAGAATGGGACTTAAGAAATAAAATTTTCTATTAGAAGATATGGTACGTCGCATTTCAATTTTAAAAATTTTATGAACTCTGCGTTTAGAATAATTTAGCTATAAGCATTCGTATCTTGAACCTACCACCGTAGAGTGTTAACCAGGTACATTACAACTTTGCTACAATGACCATATTGATAGTTTATAGTTAATACTAATGTAATACATATAGTGTGGTAATTAAGTATATATTCAAGGAATGTCGCATTCCAGTTGGCCTACATAATTGCTCATTACATAAGTACAAAGCACCCTCACATCAAATTTACTTTAAGCAATTCTAGCATTTCGTACAAAGCATTTAATTACATAATTGTGTGTATATTATGAAATATTTGCATCTTATTATTATCTATACTAGTTGTGCTGACCAGATTTCTGATCGGAACAGCATCTTGGTCAAATCATCATCATATGGTATATTGATGAAATTAAATGTAGTTGTGACTTTGTGAGGAGGGTAGTAGGTTCAATAAATGTGGAGGAAAGTGAAATTGATTGGTACTTTATTCCACAGCACGTTCACGTTTTATCCTGCATAATAGGATAGTCAGGCAACTAAGATATCCCGTTCAATGATTTACAACAGAAATTGAGACATTGCATGTTGGGTGGTCAACTCACGCTTTGTCTTACCAGAGCGGAGTAATGAAAATAAATGTACTAGGGAATATAATTCCCGAGTAATAATCGAACCCAAAACATTCGAATGCAGTGCCACTGTACCACAGTGGCACAGTCTTTTTTTTGTCACGCCATGTACTGATACTTACAGGTGCAGGTAATTCACTTAGTGTCAAAACACTCTGCTATGCAAATTTCGTCCGTATTCGAAACATTACGTTGAGTTGCTCTACTCAACGCTTCACTTTACGTTACTAAAGCGGAAAACAATTAAGTAACCTAACTCTCGATAGAGGATCGAACCTAAAATGATTGCGTTTAAAGTCAAACACTACCACTGCGCCACGATAGCTTAAAATATGCACGTTCTCCGTCATATGATAATATCGCGTTTATAAATTGCAATAATGGTTATAAATCCAACACATCTAGTTGGACTAATGGTTTTTGTTACGAAGTAGCTTTTCCTCGCATCTACGTAAATTTATACTAAAATTTACTTTATATTTGAATGTTTAAATAAAATGATTAAAACTACACTATTTCACGGTAATAATGTAATGAAAAATAATTTTGAGAAATTATATAAAAACCGAACGTAGCAGGTTTTAATCCTGCGCCTCTTGGAAACCGTCCATGCAACGCGAGTTCGAATCCCGCTGCGTTCAAATTTTTATACCTCTTTTTTTTAATATTTTCATTAAAATAATAATACTTTAATTTAACGCTTTCCACTCATGAAAATACATTCAGTAAACTGAAACACTAACAGAAATAAATTAAAGAAAATGTAAAAACATTGTTACTAAAATATTTCATCTTCATATTGTCACCTCTCACATCTAATCTGTCAGTTCCTTATCATGAACATTACCCGCTTCATTCGTGCTTTGACCCGCACAGTGGAGGAGTTAGAGAGAAAAGAGCCAACTCTATGTTTTCCAATTTTCGCCTAAAAACAAAATTGTGTACTGGATTTTATTACACGCAGCTCCACGTCACGTTTCGTCTTATACCGGAACTGAGAATATTTATATAAAATATTTGTCAAAGACGCATTTAAAAATTCACTGTAATATCTAAATATTCAAGATTTTCTGTAAACACGATCGGATGTGGGTTCAATCCCTACTCGAGGCAGTGATTATATTTCAATTATTTTCACTTCCTCGCTTTGGTAAAGACAAAGTGGGGCGTTGAGTTCCACCACTCAACACGCGATGTCTCGAATTCGGTTGAAAGCAAAGTACGGAGTTTATTGACAGTAGGTACTGTCTGCTATACGGGATAAAAAGCGTGAAGCTAAAAAAAAGAAAAAAATAGAAAAATTAATTTTTTAAAGTCTCCTACAAAGTATATAGATATGCGGCTGTGTGTATGCCACGTCAAATGTCATGGAATTCATAACCACTAGCTAGATGCCCAGAAAGGACAGAAAGTAGGAATAGAAGAAGTCGAAAAATATTTACTCTTAATATAATACTAACATGATTCACGCATTTTATCTTATAGTAAAAACAACTTACTGATCAGGAGTGTCTCCTATTCATCCAATACCGAGGTACAGCGCGTTAAATAGGCAGAACTCAACGCCGCGATTTGTCTAAACAGAGTAGATATATAAAATATAATTTCACAACACACGATTGGTGTTATCTATTAAAATATAACCAATATAGTCTTTCGTTTCGATGTCAAGATTTTTTCACGCAAAGCACTTTCCCATACAAAGTCTAAGTAAACATTGCATAAAAGCAACGGGGGATAAATCTAAGAGAACAATCCGGGGGAGACTATAAATCTGCAAGTGGAATTAAGACGCAATAAAAACATGTTCGCGGTCATTAATAACCCGCTCCGACCTCTCAGCGCTCTAACAGCGTACCTACTATGTTAGCTGTGTAGTGGGGAGAGACAAGTTATTTTATTCACTCAATGTCGAGATATTACGTGCTGACTGGCGGAACTTAACGCCGCGCTTTGTTTTAGCAGAACAAAGAATTGATATTATCATCTAGTATCTTATACATAGAGTTACATAGAGTAGCTAAGTAATAACTGCAGTATACTCAATTGTATTTATACTTCTTGTAGTGTTTAGTTACGAAGTCTTTCCTCTTTTTCCCGTCAGGTAGATTACGGACAAATTGACGGAATAAAATTCGTACATACTGCCATATTTTGAATCTATATAAAGATACCCATTTGTTTAATCTGGCTTTATAATTTACTGTTTACTTATTGAGAATAATCACTAAGTTCTAAATATGTATATAAGCTCTTCGTTTTAACTTATGTACATTTGTATATATTTTAACTATCTGATCTTTGAGTACTGGTCTTGTTAGAATCATATCATATATATATATATATATATTACAATTTTTAAAAGGTTATTCCATACTTAGGATTAGAAAACACTTTAAATAACTTAAAAAAGTATAAAAACTTGAACGCAGCGGGAATCAAACGCGCGCCTCTTAGTTGGTTTCCAAACACCGCGAGTTCGAATCCCGTCGTGTTTAAATTTCTATATGTTTTTTAAAAATATACACATATTTACAATAGAAATTAATTTAATTATATATTAACAAAAACCACCAACACCAAATATATTTTTTTAATTTGTCCATGACCAGATTTAAAATATGAAACAAAAATATTAAAAAAATGCCCACTAAAACCTCTTAGTATTCAGTGCGCAAGCGGCCGGGACTCAATTATTTATCTGTGCACTCGACGGTAGTCGCAAATAGACTAGCGGGACCGGAGCGCCCGCCGATGTATTTCGCTTCACACTATGTTTAAATATTACCATTATGTCTTTATAAAAAGAATTATGTACAATAGTATATTTGAGGCCGGTCGTGGCACAGTAGGACAGTAAACGCGATCGATTCCCACTCGGGGAAGTGATTATATATTAAAAAAATGCCCACTAAAACCTCTTAGAATTCAGTGTGCAAGCGGCATTTAAAATTATTATCACTTTCTCGTTCCGGTAAGACAAAGCGCGGCGTTGAATTCCACCACTCCACACGCAATGTCTCGAATTCGGTGGAAAGCGAAGTACGGAGTGCCTTGACACTAGGTACTTTCTGTCTACCCTGCTATGCGGGATAAAACGCGTGAAGATAAAAAAAAATAAAAAAGTAACCCATGTCCAGCTTAAAACCCTTAAGTGTCTCTTAGAAATTCCACCACAATTCGTTCAGCGGCTTAGTCGCGATGACGTCACAGATAAGCATACAGACAGAATTACTTGGGCATTTATAATATTAGTATGGAAGTGTTGGATTACTTTGTATTGTAAATTAATTTTAATATTGAAACTGTCAATTTTCCTCTCTCATGATAGATCGAGTGGCGGGAACTGATGCCAAGTACTGCAAATACCTACGCTTAGGATAAAGCGTTTTGTGAATTATGATAAATGCTTAAAGATACAAAAGCAAGAAGGAAAAATTAAAATACCTAGTTCTTATTTACTTTGAGCAAATTTGTTTGTATTTTTTTATTGATTCGTTTTTTTGCATTGACTTCGCTTTGAACGTAAAATTTGTTTCTAAACTTGCGCATTAAATTATATGGAAAATCTAACTGTTAACACGATTGGGTGTGGGGTTGATTGTCATTCGGGGAAATGATTGTGTTTCAAATTTGTTTCCATTACCCCACTCTGGTAAGACAAAGCGCGGCGTTGAGTTTATGATATCTCGAATTAACTGAGTGTCTTGACACTAGGTTTTCTCTGTTTACTGTAGAGTAATCAGAGACAATCTACGGGATAAAGCGTGAAACTGTAACATATTTCACTTCTAGATTCCAGCTCATGAGTGGTACTTTTTTTATTTATTTTTTTGCTTCACGTTTTTATCTCGCAGGTTAGACAGAAAGTATCTAGTGTCTAGACTCTCCGTACTTCGCTTTCCACCGAGTTCGAGACAATGCGTGTTGAGTGGTGGAGCTCAAGACCGCACTTTGTTTTTACCAGAGCGAGGAAGTGAAAATAATTTAAATATAGCCACTCCCCCGAGTGGGGACCGAACCAACAACCGATCGCTTTTACAGTCAGACTGGCCTCACAGGTGTTTGCTATTATAATTTGTAAATGTTAACATTTATGTGTAATGAATTCGAATCTATGATACTAAAAGTGTTACAATTAACAAAATTATTAAAAAAACAACTAACCTAACATTATTATTACAGCATTCCATCCACCAGCGCCTCTGTTTTCTTCCCCTCCTAAATAATTTGACACGTTATGATGAAGCGTCTTTGGCCGCATTTGGGCGCTTTGAGATGGATTTTAAAAATAATGATCTGATCACGCAGGTGCGGTTGTTCGCGGCATTGAGGTTTACTCAGCGGCCAGTTACATTCACATTTAGGAAGATGTAGCAGACAAATATGTTTTATGTATTGTTTCTGTGTTCTTTATAATCTATGGAATTGTTAATATTCTTTCATGTTTATTTAAAAACAAATAGTATTTCCATTATACACAAACTTTTTCTCATGTTTCAAATTTGGAGTTGGGTTTATGAGCTTAGTGACTATATATTCCTTAAAACAATCCTGCACTTGGAGTTATTACAAAATGTGGTGGAACCTAAAATTGCCCTTTTTTTACCATTCTCGCCGTCTATGTATGTATGTATGTATGTATGCATGTATGTATGTATGTATGTATGTATGTATGTATGTATGTATGTATGTATGTATGTATGTATGTATGTATGAAACAATAAATGCTTAAATAATGTAAATCTCTCCAGATAAGGAAATTATATTAAATATAAACGTTTATCTGAGTACACATTGAACCCAATCGCAAACATGCTTGTATAGTTTTCCAGTAGCTTGTCAGCTTTTCCAGCTTGGCAATATGAAAAAAAAAGTATAAATAAATTTATGTAATCAATTCTACATCTCCCACACACATGTAAATGTAAGCTTGAAAATTCCGGTTACATACAAACAAAACATAAGAACACAAGACGTGCGCTGTTACGTACAAAGGTACAATACATACGGGGAAAAGATTTCCAATCCGTTCCTTTAAAAGGTGAGGTGATTTAAATTGAAATAGAAAGTGGGATCCAAACAATGCGGGCCGATAAAACTGAAATTCCATATTCCAGATGTGTCCCGAGCCGCGTGCCTCGCGCCTCGCGCCTCGCGCCTCGCGCCTGGAGCCGCCGCGCTCACCAAATAGACGATAACGAATGTATTTTGAACAAAATATGGCAAAATTCTGAGCGAAGATGGATGAATTGTTGCTGTTCTTCAATTTAAACAGTATGGAGGTGTTAAAAGCCTTTGCAAGTCAGGAAACTTGAATGTAAGTTAGTCGAAGATAGTTGGATTTACAACCTGGAAATGTCTTTGTCTGAAACATTTTGTTTTCTTAAAATAGATCGTGGCTGTGCGTCGTGAGGTTAAACCGTTTGTATGGATTTATGTTTTTAGGTGTAAAGGAATTGAGTCTATCTTTCTAGATTTTCTTTGATTTTACTTCAAAAATTGGGGTGCGGCATAAATTGAGCATGTGAATTATATCAGTACCAGTGTTAGCAGGGAAGAATTTTTAGTTCCTAACATCTTCGAGTTACTTCGGAAGTGTTAACTAATAGCGTAACTTTAAAAGTGGTAATTATGATACTTTCTAGAGATAACATCAATTCATAAATATATAAAACAATTCCTGTTGAGTTTCTTTGGCTGGTTATTCTTACTTCAGTCAATTGATGGTCAAAATGTGACGACCAAAAAATTAAGCACGAAAAAGGATCACTTACTTCTCTTAAAGGAGTTACTGCGTGTTTTATTTCCGGTTCCGTTCTCTTAAAACTTTAAATTTGTCAGTTTACTATACAAGTTCAAATCCTGCATTGTCCATGTTTTTACATAGAATGTCAGTACGTTTATAATCCTAAGTGCGCGAATAACACTTTAAAATACTATAAAACAGTGGAGTCGGTACACAGGCGGAGTACAGATAGTACTGCAATGTATTTACAATCGGCCTTTTTGCCAAGCGCAATAAAAATATACGAGCGTTTCACAAAACCCGTGCAGATATAAAAAAGGGAGATCATCAACATAACAGATTCTTTTTTACGTTTTTTTTAGTTTTTTACGCTTTATCCCTTCCGGGAGTCAGAAAGACGAAGTAGCAAACACTCATACCTCTTTCTCTTCCTCCACAATTCTTAACCTCTTCATATATGTCCTTTGGAGGGTCCTCATGATTTATATCAGCTCCAGCATTACCGATATTGTATTCTCGAAGGTCAACCGAGGTCTTCCATGACTTACACAACTCAATATGAAGTATGTAAAACAGTAAAAAAATCATTTTGTTTTCTATTTTTTTAAGTTAAGGAAAAACTAGTGCCGACACTGTATTTATTGTTTCTTGTTGAAATCAACTATACATTATTACAGCTAATAACAACTGGAAATGTCTTACCAAAAACAATATGTACAAATTTGACTCTGTATTGAAGGAACGCTTTAGTTTCCACGATCTGTTAAAGTACTTATTTTATCTGTTAATTAAATGTGCTTAAACAAATATAAGAGGAGTGTGTTGTCAATATACTCATTTTTATTAGAAAATTGCTTAAAAAACAACGTATATAGATGTGAACACTATTAAATATTTCAGCGGAATTCAAACTGACGCCTCTTGGCAGCCGTCCTAACACTCTGACCGCTCAGCCATGCGTTCTTCATACGGTTAACGTCGAAAATCTTAAGTAAATATTATTATTATGTTTGAAGTATTATTCCACACTTAGGATTAGAAAATATTTTTGAAGAAATATGTAAAAACTATAGCAAATTCTACTATCCAAAGATTATTTCTATGAAATAATCCTTGGAGAAAAAGGATTGCTATTGTATAAATATTTTACTATATTTAAAGTGTTATTCAATATTTAAGTTAAGGAAACATTTTTTTTCCTCACAAATAATCGTCAAATCAAAATGGTCAAGAATTTCTATCTCAGAATGTAGTGTATTTAGTATTGATTTGTGTATATATATGTGTGTATGTATATGTATGTATATGTGTATGTATATATAGAATATGTATGTTTGAGAATTATTTAGTTTAAGATCTTTAATATTTTTTTTTCTTTATTTTTTTTTTGCATTTTATTGTTTTGCACCGCATCATGCCCGCTCTTTATGGTAAATCCTTGTAATTTGGTTGCCTGGAAGAGATCACTCTCAGTGATAAGGCCGCCTTTGTGCATTTTATTGTTCTTTTTTAAAAACCTATGTACTATTTAATCAATGTACAATAAAGTTTTTAACTTACTAACTAACTAACTAAAATATGTTAACAAAATGAAGTAGTAACAAACGTATAAGAATTTCGTCTTGGTATGGTATAAAACTTTAGAAATAGTAAAATATATGGATATACATAACAGTATTAGTTCAGAGTAGTTGTAATGACGTAGACCTTTTTAGTAAAAGAGGATTAACAAACTATCCTATTCAAACACGTCGCACCTTGGAAATGTGTTAACTTCTAACGAATTACACGTTTTTAGAGAAATCGTATTAGAAATGGCTGGAGCATGGAATTCTTTAGAGAATTTGGACCTTTTATTAGACTGTAAGACTATTATGGCGTGATCAGTGACACCGTGTTTAACTGTAGATATTATTGGTAGTGGGTTCAAATACTCCGAGGGAGTAAATATACTTCATTATTATCACTTCTCTACTTTGTAAGGGTTGAAATTTTAAAGATAAAGCCCGGGGTACGGGGAACAGAATGTATAGACATTTGTATAGACTTTTTTAGACCTGTAAGATATCCGATCCGTTGTGACGTAATGAGACAGTGTCTGACTGTAAACACGATCAGTTGTGGGTTGGCTCCCCACTTGGGGGAGTGATTATATTAAAAATTTTATCACTTCCTCGCTCTGGTAAGACGAAGAACCGCATTGAGTTCCACCACTCAACACGCCTCTAATTTGGTGGAAAGCAAAGTACAGAGTCTTGACACTACGTATTTTCTATTTACAATATTGCGCGAGATAAAAAACGTAAAACTAAAATAATAATATCGATAGCCTTTAATGAGTAATATATGGGTTGTTTTATCAACGTCACTTTATACTAAAGTATCAGACATAAATGGTTAATAAAGTTTCCAGTTCTTTTAATAATTTCTACACTTTCTCTCCATATAAAATATAACATTTTAACTATTTCAAACTCTTTATTTATTCATTTTCTGTAACATCGATGAATAATTCGATATTTTGTTAATAAAATAATATAACAATATAATGTAAGACGCAGTAGTACAGTCACACCTAATCGCCACCGCCGTTGCTCCACGTCGCCCCGAGTTTGCTCGACTGAGAGATAATCTCAAATGAATGACAAGTAAGTGACACTACACTTGTACACACTAACATACACACACACATACACACACATACACATACACACATACACATACATACACACATACACATACATACACACATACACACACATACACATACACACATACACATACATACACATACACATACATACACATACACATACATACACATACACATACATACACATACACACATACACACACATATATTTACTTATTTATTTTATATATTCGTTATTGCATAATTTCATACATATGCACAAAAGGCGGGCTTAACGCATTTTCTACCAGCCAACAAGTGTCGGTGCAAAAAAACATAATAATGTTTCTATTAAAAATAAAATATACATATACACACATACACACACACACACGAGCACAAGCGAGGGTGTTAATACCTTCTGATTGAGTCGTCGCGAGTAAGCGGTGAAATGTTTAATTTGGGGTCGAAGGAAATACTTTTATTATTGAATATTTTTGTTGTACACATATTTGACGTTTGTAATGACACTGGGGACCGTCGTGGCGCAGTGGCATAGTCTGGCTATAAACGTAATAAGTTGTGAGTTCTATTTCCACTCAGGGGAATGATTATTTATTATTTTATTTCATTTCTGGTTAGACAAAGCTTAGCCTCTCATCACTCAATGTACCGATTTAGAATGTAAAATATATAAAGTGTTAAATGTTCAGTATATAAAGTGGCTTGACACTGGATTCTCTTACTGTCCTGCAACGTGATGAAGCGTAAAGCAGAAAAAAGGTGAGAAATCCCCAGCGTCTGACTGGATGAATTGATACTGACTTCTCTGTGACTACCCCGCTATGCGGGTTAAGGCGTGCAATCGGCTTATTGAATTGTATTTTATAACTTACTCTAGCCGGAAGCCGGTCGTAGCGCAGTGAGACAGCGTCTGACTGTAAATACGATTGGTTGTGGGTTCAATCCCCACTTGGGGGACTGATTATATTTAAATTATTTTCACTTCCTACCTCTTGTAAAAGATAAAGAGCGGCGTTGAGTATATATTTTGTTATAGTTATTTTTACAATAATTACACTATACTTATAAACTTGTATGTATGTTGGTACATTCCTTTTTCTGTTTCAATTGATATTAATTTTTAAACATCACGTTAGCTTAAACAAAGCATATCGCGCGGCGTTTAGTTTCACCATTTACCTCGATTTTTTTCGATTTTGAGAAGAAATAGTCCATACTATTGTAATATAACATTCTCTGATGCGCTATGTATGCAGAAATCGTGAAAAATAATATTAAAAGAAAAAAAAAATATCCTGGATTTGCTCTTTCCGGTAACTGAGGAATCGCATTGCACCTGAAATTATTTTACAAAATGGTTCGTTAGTCATTTAAAAATAAATATCAACACTTCATACATATTAATATATTAGGTTTAAAGGCAGGGCGCTATCTCATGTGTTTTCTGACAGTGATTATGAAATCATATGTTTTTACAGCTTTATCTCGCACAGTAGGGTAGTTAGAGAAACTCTAGTGTCAAGACATTCCGGTACTGCTTTCCACTTGAAATCGAGACATTAGGCGTTGAGTGGCGAATATAACACAGCGTCTGGTCTACCAAAGCGAAAATAAATTTAAACATAACCTTTCTTAGCGGGAAGCGAATCCATAACCAATGCTTTATCCATACACATGTCAAGACACTCCGCTCTCCTTTCTTTGCTTTCTTTACATTATAAATTATTTTAACATGCGTATGTTTTTAATAAACTACAATACACTGTTACTTAATACTGTTAGTATTACATGAGATGTTTCAGGAAATTCAACTAAACGGCTCCGCCGACCGGATTAGCGGAGCACTTTGACACGTGACATCACAAGCAATCTGTAAGCTAATTGAACTCTTATTCTAAAGAACATAGAATTCATAATCTGATAGCAAATTATCACTTAGAAAGGAATTTACCGCGAGGGCCCTCGGTCAAGCCTCCTCGTCTCAAAGACATGGCGTAAGATGGGAATAGTGTAGTAGTAGTAATGTTTACACAAAATCTTTGCTTTAAGTAACATTATATAAATATTCGCATGTTTCTTATAAGAAGCGCTTTTTACATGTTTTACATTGTGTTGATTGTTTATTAATTTAATATATTTTTATACATTATATTCTATATATTAGCACTCTGCACTCCTTCTCTACATAAATTATAACTATGGAAAATTTTATACTTGTCAGGTACAAAAGTACAAAGATTTTGCTTCACGTATTCATATATAGATATTCTAATTATGATTTTTTTTGTTTATTTTTCTGTTGATCAAAATATGAAACATTATCAAGCGTCACAGTGCCTTATATCTTTGTTACAAATCAAAGCTAGCTAAATAGAATAAATACAATAATTAGAAGTGGGATATTAACAAATATTGAGATATTGAATATCTCATCATTGAATATCTCATCATTGAATATCTCATCATTGAATATCTCATCATTGAATATCTCATCTAACTAATGACAGTTTCTATACAAGTTAAAAAAATAGTACATTTGATGTCTTACGCATTCAACCAAAACTAATTCGAAACGAATTAAAAAAAAATAACAGACAAGTCTCGTTTTTGTATCACAAAAACGCAAACGTGGAATCAATTAAATCAGTCAGCCAAAGGGATATGATAGAATTATTAGAGGTAGAGTCGAGCTAAAAACAGAAGTGCACCGGCGCGAGATGCACCGGGAAATGAATGGAGCAACTCGAGGACGAGGGAGGCTGCGCGCGGGTACAGTGTACGGTGTACAGTGTACAGTGTATAGTGTATGGTGTATAGTGTATAGTATATAGTGTACAGTGTACGGTGTACAGTGTACAGTGTATAGTGTATGGTGTATAGTGTATAGTATACTTTCATTAATGTGAACTAAGAGGCCGGTTGTGGTCTGACTGTAATCGCGACCGGTTTTGGGTTCGATCCCCACGCGGGGGAGTGATTATATTTGAATTATTTGTCACTTCCTCGCTCTGGTAAAGACAAAGTGCGGCGTTGTATTCCACCACTCAACACGCAATTCGATGGTAGTTTCTAAACAAAAGAAAGCTAAAAAAAGAAAAGTGAAAAAAAATACTTTTTGCGATATATACATTGACAATACATTGTTAGTAGTAGAGTTTTGGCGTAACTTAACGCCGTGATTTTTATATTCGGATTATATAAAAATTTCATCTGTATTATTAAATAGAAGAAATGAATACATACATTTTATTTAATAAACGTTAATATACACAAACTAAGCTTTTCCTTACTTTTTGATTCGATTCATTATTATTATATTTCTTTCTTAAACTCGTCATATGGTATGACACTTCTATGAGAGGGGAATAATATACAGCCAATGAAAGGCTCGACTTAATCGAGCCGGAGTCACGTGCTGTCCTTTTATAATATTTTCAATTTCGTCATCTATGTGAGAAACTTTGAGTTTTAAACGTGTGGAATCAAGGTAACATTTTTCACATTAGACAAACTCACCTGTGTCCGATATATAATAAGGTACACAGAGGGAATTTAATGTTATGATACTACGTTCTTTACTTTACAGTCTATTTACAGTCTATTTACAGTCTATTTACAGTCTATTTACAGTCTATTTACAGTCTATTTACAGTCTATTTACAGTCTATTTACAGTCTATTTACAGTCTATTTACAGTCTATTTACAGTCTATTTACAGTCTATTTACAGTCTATTTACAGTCTATTTACAGTCTATTTACAGTCTATTTACAGTCTATTTACAGCCTATTTACAGTCTATTTACAATCTTTTTATAGTCTCTTTACAGTTAATTTTACCGACTATTTTGCAATCTATTGTACAGTCTATTTAAAATATATTTAGCAGTCTATTTTATAGTCCATTTCACAGTCTATTTGCAGTCTATTTTGCAGTCTATTTTACAGTCTATTTTACAGTCTATTTTACAGTCTATTTTACAGTCTATTTACAGTCTATTTTACAGTCTATTTACAGTCTATTTTACAGTCTATTTTACAATCTATTTACAGTCTATTTTACAGTCTATTTACAGTCTATTTTACAGTCTACTTTACAGTCTACTTTGCAGTATATTTTACAGTCTATGTAACAGTCTAATTTACAGTCATAGCCTGTTGATTGATTGGGATACTAAACCATATTGAGTCATAAACACAGAAACTAAATAAAAAAAATTTTATAGCTTGGCTTTTTATAGCATGCTGTTTTCGGTTAGGAGGCTACCCTCCTAGAACAGAACAGAACCGAGTGGGAAAATAAAATAAGTTAAATATGTAAGCAGTGAGTAATATATATATATATATATATATATATATATATATATATATATATATATATATATATTTCATATTATTACACACTTTCTTTTAATTTACCTTAAGTGATAATCAGCGCGGCGTTCAGTTCCACCACACAACACGCAATGTCTCAAATTTTTCGAAAAACGAAGTGCGGAGTGTTTAGACAACAGGTACTTCTTGTCTACCCTGCTAAGCGAAATAAAAGCAAGAAGCTTACAAAAATCGAACCTAAAATCATCGTCAATACAGTCCCACTGATTGTACTGTTAAGGATTGTAAACCAACTGCGCCTAAATAACGTTGTGCATCTATTCAGTTATAAAATATATCCAAAAGCTCTACAATTTTATGCTCTATGTTTTTGATAATAAGGCTTAAATTATATTGTGGGTATTGTAGGTAATTTATTATTTATTGGGCAGCTGTAAAGAGGTTTGCCCTCCGAGACTAGTATGAATATTTCAAACGAATAATAATGGGTTGATGTCGAATATGAAAAATTTTATTTGCTTATCGCAAAATGCAGGCCACTGATATAGAATGGTAGAAGAAGAAACTCGTAAAAACGTGCATGTGAAAATAGGAGCCAAGTTCAATATTAAGAAAGCGCTGGTTATCGTTATCTCTGATAAAAGAATTTATTTATATTATAATTTATTAGTGTATAAACAATTTAAACGAAATATAACTTAGTTAAAAATTACATTTGAATTTTATATATTATTATGTAAAAATGAGTAGATTGCCTCTGAGTATGAAATTTAGTATGACAGAGTAAATCGTAAGGACGAGTGAACGACGAGAAGAGAAAAGAATTGTGTCAATAGTTCCCTCATTTTTAGTTTGAACTTGAGTCACCACGCTGCTGCATGTCTAGTGGATAGTGGAAACTGTCGTACGGTAATGGTTTAAGTATCTTGATTTATATTTGGTCCGGTGGTCACTTGAAGCTTGAATATACAACTGAGGATAGTTGTAAGGAGCTCTTGGATGTGCTCAAGAGGTGGAATTTCAGATCCTGTTACATTACAGCTAGTCATAAAAAATCAAAAATTTTACTGGCTTTAGTATTGGCAGTCACTTTAGAAATATATCACTTTAAAAATATATTTACTATTTTTAAAGTGTTATTACACACTTAGGATTAGAAAACATTTTTGAAAAAACGTATAAAAATTTGAACGCAGCGGGATTCGAACCCACGCCTCTTGGATACCGTCGCCTCTTGGATACTTGAACAGTATCCCAGAGTTGCAGGTTTTAATCACGCTGCGTTCAAATTTTTATACGTTTTTTTAAAAATGATATCTATTATTAGTCGGTACTTTACCATCTGTTGTGTCTGTTTGTGTGTTTGTGTTCTGTAGTGTATATATATTTTTAAATAGTTTAATAAATAGAAAAGCGGAAGTATTACATGACCCAAAAAATCTTGTAACAATTAAGACCTTAAATAGAATTTTTTATATTAATACGTAAAGAAAAATCTTTGTACCCTTTTTTGTGAAAATAATGCGAGCAGAGAAATATTGAAATTTGGCACTGATATGTTTATATAGAGAAGGATCGCAGATTGCTTTTGTATTGCCAGTCACTTTAAAATATTATATTACATACAAATCAATATTTCCCCTGCCAATCGGTAGTTGTTATATTTAGTGTTAAGATCGTTTTCGATAGTCACAACAATACTAATATGGTACACAAAAACATGAACAAGAAGAAAAACATAATGAGATTTCTTCGTTCTGTTAACAGAAAGCACGGCGTTGAGTTGCGTCACTCAACACATAATATCTTGAACACACCAGGTTTGTTATACAGAGAAAATGCTATACATAAATATATATATATATATATATATATATATATATATATATATATATATATATATATATATATATACATATATATATATATATATATATATATATACATATATTTCCGTCTGTACTCTCTTTGTTCAGGGTGACAATGTGAGGACATCAATAATGGTGTAAGTTTTATTGCGAGTCGCCTTCCTCTGTTCCGCGCCGACGCTCGCCGACACTTGCCGACAACACTGTCTCCCGTAATGCTATACATTACAACTTACTTCTGATGGGAACTTTCAAACTAATATTTTTTTTTTATTTTTATTTATTTCAACATCAACATTGAAAATGTTTGACGCCAGTCGTAGGTCAGTGGGTTAGCGTCTGACTGTAAATGCGAGCGGTTGTGGGTTTGATTTTCACTGGGGGGAAATGTTTCATCGCTCTGGTAGGACAAAGCGCGGCGTTGAGTTACATAATTCAACATGCAATATCATGACTCTATGAAAAGTGGAGTACGGATTGTCTTGATACAAAACACATCTTATCTACCTTGGTACGCGGGATAAAATCGATTGGCTAAGTTGAGATGATGGCTTCCAGAACTATAAAAACTAATAAAACCAGTGAAATTAGTTACTGATCCATATCCACTGATGACCAGATCAAAGAAAAATTAGAAATAAAAAAGTATCTATTTATTAAAAAGCAAAGACAAACGAAGTAGTATGAAATTATCTATACTTATATATTTATAATAATAACTACAAATACATAAAAAATTCAAACACGTACTATATGCTTCAATTTAAATATATTATAATAAAACGCAAAAGGCTAATAACAAATATAGGACCAATGGGTTCAAGCTAATGAGTTATATATATATATATATATATATATATATATATATATATATATATATATATATATATATATATATATATATTATGGTTATATTTTTATATATTCGTTCAAATGTAAAATTCGATCAAGTTACGAGCGACATCTTGAAGAGGGTTTGAGATCAAAACAAAACCTAAAGAAATATGAACATTTTAAAATTCTCTTCATCTGTGAACCGCAGAATTGTGGCAAAGAAATAAATACCATTTACAAGCAACTTTGCCGTTCAAAGTGAATGTAAAAATGCTTAAGAAAAAGCGCGATTTCTTTAAACGTACGTGAAGCGGTTTGTTACTTTCCAATATTACGATTGAGAACCACTCAAGTACTATCGCAGTTGGGAACACAACGTCTAACATCGACTTTGGTGCCTGTTACTTGCGATTGCAATTATAAAGGAATTTTGTTTGTGTTTACATTGAACGTATTTTTTACAGCTGTACGCTTAGGAGGGTAGTCAGGAGAGGATCTGTCAAGCCACACTGGACGCCAATTTCCGCCAAATTGCGGAACTTAGCGTCATGTTTTGTCTTACCAAAGCGGATAAATTAAAATTATAAAATCATTCTTCCCTCCCATTCGGGATTCGAACCCACAACTAATTGTGTTTCCAGTTTGACACTGTCCCACAGCACATAACCTGGATGGCCTTTTCTTTTCACTTTGGATTATCACTTTAGCTCGGCAAGCAGTCACCGGAGCGTGTTGGGTTGAACAGTGGGTTGTCTCTGAATACTCAGCTATAAAGGATAAATTAAGTGGAGAAAATTAATCATCACACAAAAGTACCTATGGAAAAAAAAATTAAAATTTGCATAGAATATAAAAATTATCACTTTTGTAATATATGAATATATATGTATATACTAAAATAACATATTTTACTATTTTTGCCTGTCTGTCGTTTTGTTGCGACTTATCCTTAAAATGGCTAGACTAATTTTGTTGTGATTTTCACTGGTTGATAGCTGCAATAGCAAGGAATGACTAAGGCTACTTATATTTAAAATAATAAAATATAGACGTTAAATTCCACGTGAACAAAAGCCCGAACCATGATTCGAACTTAAAGTCACCCGAGGCATTATATTGCAATGCACAGTAACCACTGTAGCTAACTAAACAATATGGATTGAAAGTATCGGCTGATTTAGTTTGTAGGTTACAAACTAAATCAGCCGATACTTTCAAAATGTAATTGGAGCAAGAAATTCATCTATATAAGAGATTTATTAAGGCCAATAAGTATTCGAGTGGACAAAGCCAAATCTTCCTGATGGATAAATGAAACGGGGGTATTTACGACCGATACAACATTCAGCATTCCACCGACGTACGCCGGAGCCTCGCATGAGATATATCTTGTTATTGAACCTTACAAATTATGAGGACGCTTTGTTGTTTCTAATACTGTACACGCGCAATACTTTACTACCTTGGAAATTTTCCGATACAACATTTGTAAGAAAATTTTAAGTGAATTTCTTGTGAATTTTTCGTTTCTATTTACTGTATTTGATAATTTTAGCATTGATGTAGTTGGCTAAGTAGAGATAACTTATTTTTAAAACATTGCATACTAAGTGGCGGAACTCAACGCCACGCTTTATACAAGAGCGGGTAATTGAGATTTTTTTTTAGCTTCACGCTTTTATCCTGCGTAGCAGGATAGACAGAAAGTACCTAGTGTCAAGACACTTCGTAGTTCGCTTTCCACCGAATTCGAGACATTGCGTGTTGAGTGGTGGAACTCAACGCCGCACTTTGACTTACCAGAGCGAAGAAGTGAAAAAAATTTAAATATAATCACTCCCCCGAGTGGGGATCGAACCCACAACCAATCGCGTTACAGTCAGACGTTGTCCCACTGCGCCACGACCGGCCTCAATTGAAAATTATTTAGTTATAACCAATCGTTTACAGTTAGACACTCCCGCCCTACACTATAACCTCTATCATATGATTTTCAAAATATTGTAATTAATAACACCATGTATAATGTACACATGTACGTACATATATACACGTACATACAAGTTGTTGTATACCGACTCCCGAACAAAGTTTGTATCGTAAACGATCCGCTAACTATACGTTAGCTCAAACGTGAAATCCTAATTGTTCTACACTGTTATACTATTACTTTACTATTCGATGCTCGGTAAAGTAAACGTGACTAGAAAACAATGTATGGGATAACGAATAATTTAGTAACATTACAAATTTCTGAAACTATATTAAACGGATCAATCGCGTATATTTTGGTATTAGAAATTGCATTTTTGGAAACATGACGTTTTGAATACGTTACAGACAAATGCCACCTCAGTCTAAGGCGAGCAAGGACCACTGTTAAGTGTTTAAACTAGTTTTATTTGAAATGTGTAAAAATCGCGAAAATCAAAGATCTTATGGGTAAGTATATTTTTTTTTAACTTCACGCTTTTATCCCGCATAGCAGGGTAGACAGGAAGTACCTAGTGTCAAGACACTCCGTATTCCGTTTCCGTCAAATTCAAGGCGCAGCGGCTTGAATTTGTTGTGAGACGGAACTCAACGCCGCGCTCTATGATGAAAGTAAAAATAAAAAGAAACTATAAATAAATAATTATTTTAATACAAAAAGATTTTTTTTTAATTCTTAGAATAGAGATAGATTATTAAAAAAAGCTTGAAGCTAAATAATTATTTTATATTAAAATATATTTTTATAAATAAAATATTTTTTTTTTCAATTTTAGTAATATCTCTATCACAAGACACATAATTACTATATTTTGAGTGTTATTGACCTACTTGTTAAATAGAAAAAATAAAACAAATTTATAGGAGTTTTCCAAAGGGCAAATCCAGTTTCACTCATAATTTAAAAATGTTTTTCGCATAACCATATTAATTTTGAAATTAATACGTAAATGTCTTTAATCCAATTATTAACTAAATCCGGTCGTGGCGCAGTATGACAGCGTCTGACTGTAGATGCGATCGGTTGTGGGTTCCATTCCCACTCGGGGGAGTGATTATATTTAAAATAAATTTTAATTTTCGCTCTGGTACGAGAAAATGCGACGTTGAATTCCAACACTCAACACGCAATGTCTTGAATTCAGTGGAAAGCGAAGTACGGAGTGTCTTGACACTAGGTACTTTCTGCCTATCCTGCTATGCGGAATAAAAAGCGTATAGCTAAAAATAAGCCATTCACTCACAAATATGAACACGCTTAAATTTAAACTAATATTTGCTTCAACACCGTCGCACAAACACAGTACTGTTGTTATTTTTGATAAAAAGGACAGCCTCATATCGCTGAATTATCCGGTCTCATACTTCCACGAGTGCTGCGCCCAGCGTTTTGAAACCAGGGGGAGAACGCTTGAGCGAACTTAGTGCATATTAGGAGGGATGTGAAAACTGAAATTAGAAAATGAGTATAACGTAATCTGTAAGGGCTTATATAGTAATGAGATTTTTTTATAGCACGTAAACAGGAAGTACCTAGTGTCAAGACACTCCGTACTCCGCTTTCCATCAATTAGATATTGCGTGTCGAGTGGCGGAACTCAATGCCGAGCCTTGTTTTATCAGAGCGAGGAAATGAAATTAAACTAAATATAATCACTCTCTCGTATATTATCGAAGTGTTGTTAATAAAATAAATTAATCGAAGTGTTGCGCCACTATCGGCCTCAATTTTAATTAGAATTAATACTTTAAATACAATTAAAATAGTTGATTTCGAATTATTGAGAACGGAAAACTGATAAATATGTAGGAATTTTGTGAATTTCGTTGTTTAATTTTATACATAACACGTATGTCGATTTTGTATGAATACGTTACTACTTTATGCCTTATCAGAGCCAACCTAGTGTCAAGACATTCCGTTTTATGCTGTCAGTCCAAAAAAGAAAATATATCACGTTAAGCGGCGAAACTTAACGCCGCACTTAGTCTTGTAGAAGTGAGACAGCGACTGACTGTAAACGGTCGTGAAATTAATAGAGAAACAAAGAGTTCCACCAACAACTTCTTTCTCGTAGATGTATGAAAACAAAATACTATTTATTCAAATTGGGCACGCGAGGCAGGACATGCTGTCCGCAATCTGTTTAAAATTTCCACTTCTAGGTCGCCAAGTTTAATTTGTAATTATATTTCATGATTTTATTAAGTTTTGTACCATAGATTCTTTGTTAACAAACTTGATTTAATATTGATGAATTATATTTAAAATTATTATTTATTTATATTATATTAAAAATTATTTTCAATCTGTCACTCCGGACAAAGACAAAGCGCAGCGTTGAGTTCCGCCACTCAACACGCAATGTCTCGAATTCAGAATGTCGGAAAGCGAAGTACGGAGTGTCTTGACACTAGGTACTTTCTGTCTCTGTATCTGGATAAAAGCGTGAAGCCGACATCATGTATATATATACATACACACATATATATATATATATATATATATATATATATATATATATGTATCTGGCGTTGGTGTTACAAGAACTGGCATCAACGTTGAAGAATCCGAAGAATCCGAAGTAATAGTTGTGACAGCAATTAGGGACGTCTCGAGATCGAACGCCCCAATAGCAGTCGCGTAACGAGCAAAGTTTACACGTCACACTTTAACTTGCTTATTGTTCACAGAGGATGAATAAGCGATGATATTTTGGATATATATGGTGTTTTTGGGGCTATTTTGGTATTCGTGGAGGGAAAGTATGTGTTCGAATCGTACTTGTACAAGTAAATCGGGGTTACCAAGTTTTCAGAAAACTTTAGATTTATTTTGGTTTCTGAAAAATTCTTTTTACTTTAGCAAAAGGAGAGCCTTAAAGAAAAGGGAGTTTTAAAGAACAATGTCACATATACAATGTCTTTGTGTAAACTATTAGCTTCGCGCTTTTATCTCGCATGGTTGTGTAGACAGGAAGCACCTAGTGTCAAGACACTCCCAAGGTATTCCGCTCTCCGCCAAATTAGAGACATAGCGTGTAATAATAAATATCATTGTAATATATTAATTTGAGTATCTGAATATTGGGAAGGATATGAACGTGCCAGATGACTCCAACTGAATTACAAACGGGAAAATGGTGGCTGGTGCCGTTAGCCGTACATGCCCTGCAATAATTACTTATATAACTTTCAGTTTTAATTCATCATAATAAAAAGACAATGAATAATTCGAATAACTCGAAACGAATATACCTTGCTATTATTATTAAAAGATAAAAAATATTGTTATATTTTTCATCTTCAGGTTAATCGAACGGAACTCAACACCTCGCTTAGTCTTGTCAGTAATATATCACTACTACTGGTGAGAGAAGTGGCGATGAATGCGGCGTTGGGGACCGCCGCCTCACACGCCATGTTAGGGACGGCGGGAAGTGGAGAACGGAGCTACAAATAGATACGTGGAATGTAAGAGGAGGGATGCAACAGAAGATGAATGAAATATTAGGTGTGATGGTTGAAAGAGATTTAGATGTTGTTTGTGTGATGAAGCCAAAGTAAGTGGTATGGAGGGGTCGGGGGAGACCTCAGTTGAGCTCACGTAAAAAACATGAGGATCACCGAAGTGCGTGTATGAAGAGGATAATGATTGTGGACGAGGCGAAAGAGGTATACAGGGACCGTAGCGTTTGAGGCTCCGTTGTTTCTGACTACCCCGCAAGAGACAAAGCGTGAAAACTATCACTACCCTACCATTACTTAATTAATTATGTTATAATAATATACAGAAAATGAAAAAACTTTTTTATAATGTAACAATCTCTTGTAAAATAACTTGCAATAAGCGTATAAGCATTATGACGTAGTTCGATAAGAACATATAAGTCAAGGCTAGATCTTAATTCTGTTCGGTTAAAATTCGTCTACATTCAATTCATTCAAATTATGTGTGAAATATCAAACAATTAAAAATATGAAACAAAACACTTTTTATAAAACAGTTTTAAAAAACCTATAATAACATAATAAAACGTATAATAATTTGAACGCAGTGAGATTTGAACTGGTGCCTCTTGGAAACCGTCCAAGCGCTCCGACCACTAAGCCATGCTTTCTTCTACTGGCTGCGTCGAAATTAGAGTAGATTGCGTAGAGAGAGTTTACTAGAAATTTCTACTACCCAAAGATTGTTATTTGAAATAATCGTTTGGAAAGAAAGAATTCTGTTTATTTAATTTTTTTTATTTTGAAATATGTTTTCTAATCCTGTTTGGAAGTAGTAAGTGTGGAATAACACTTTAAAAATAGTAAAATATTAAAACACTATTTCATTCATATATATATATATATATATATATATATATATATATATATATATATATAACAAAAATATTCTAATAAAATTAAATTTAATCTTGATTTTATAAAACCGCCGGAGCTGCTTAAGTAAGTTTTATTAGTGTGCGGGAATCCTGAGTCTCATACATTATTCATGCTAGTTCTTAGAGCGCGTTTCAATGCGCTCCGACGTCTCTTTACGCGGAATCAAAGTTTTAAAAAGGATACCTAAATCATTATTCTATTAACCCTTGTTAGACGTAGTAATTTAATGTATTTCTCCCTATAGCTTATTTGTTAGTGATATATTTCGTACATGACATAGGTCGCAGATTCGAAAGTTAGTTACTGAAGTAAGTTTTGTAGTTGCTCTGTTATTGTTCGGGTATCTGATGTATTAAGAATCAAGGCATGTGGTAAAATTTCAATAATAATTTTAATATAATATTTATTTAACTTCTTATTAAATTGACATTTATAAGTAAACTAAAGGCCGGCCGTGGAGAAGTGGGACAGTATCTGACTGTAAACGTGATGGGTTGTGGGTTTAATTGCCGCTCGGAGGAGTGATTACATTTAAATTATTTTCACTTCCTCCTTCTGGTAAGATAAAATAAGGTGTTGAGTTCCACCACCACAATCTTGATACTAGATACTTTCTATCTATTCTGCTATACGGGACAAAAGCGTGAAGCTAAAAAAAGTAAACGAAAGAAGGCAAGTGTGGACGTTTCTGAGACGAGCGCTAAAAATCTAATTCTACTATATTAAAACGTTTTTGTAATTCTAAAGTAATATTATTACTACAAAAAAATATATTCATAATAAAAAAATCTGAAACTACTGAAAAGTTACCAATTCTTAATCCTACACCTGAAATATTTACAAAAAAAAAGCAAACACAACCTAATAATATATTCATGAAATTTCCAAACAAAAAAGTGTATGGAAGAACAATATCGTAATACAGGGAGCGTGTAAAATTTTTAAAAAATAAATCTGATACTTAAAGTATACTGGAGTGGAGTAGTTGTTAAAAAGCGTCCGTTATTTTCCCGACAAGCTTATTATGAAAATCTTTGCTTACGAAAATTATGCAAAATAAAGCAAGACTCTTTTATTAACTTTATATTTGTTTGTTACGTTGTTTGTTTTTTATCAGGAACATCGAAAACGTTATTGGGATGTTCTATTTATGCAATAAGATTTTTAAGTAATTTTATGAATAAAATGATGCCGTTCGTGGCACAGTGTGACAGCGTCTGACTGTATATATTATTTTCACTTTCTCGCTATGGTAAGACAAAGTGCGGCGTTGAGTTCCACTACTCACCACGCAATATTCGAATTCAGTACAGAGTGTCTCGACACTATTTACGTACGTATTTTCTGTCTGCTCTGATATGTGTGAAGCTAAAAAAATAATAATTGTACTTTTTAAATGAAGCTATTTTAACCGGATTAATCGCGTATATTTTGGTATTCGAAGATACATTTTGGACACCTGATGTTTCGAACACTTTACAGTAGTCCATGGTCACAGGTAGACTGACAGTCTACCTGTCAGTCTACAGTAGCCCGTGGTACCAAAGTCCAAATGTATACAAATCGCGAAAATGAAAGATTTCAATAATTGTACTCTTTATTTCTAGCGCAATGCAATAACGAGTCATTACCTGTACAAGCAAGTAGGTATTTTTATTAGAACATTTGCGATACGATTTGCAGATACTTTACATATATGATTATCACTAAAGTCTGTTTGTAATAATAAAATAACTCTATTTACTAAATGCATTTATATGTAAACACATTACATACAAATAAATCAGTACATCTAAATAACATTTTTACTGTTTTGTCTATCTATCTGTCTGTTTATTCTGTATTCTGAATAATCTCTGTAACAGCTGGACTGATCTTGACGGGACTTCCATTGTCAGATGGCTGATGAGAAAAATTTATTAGACTAATTTTATTTTAAAATGTCTGGAGATGTTGAATTCTATGTCGACGAAATCGCGAGCACAGCTCGTATTCTATAAAGGCATGTAAAAGCAGTATTGCTTGAAATATTATTGTATTTTAATTCCAAAAAAATAGCTTTTCCTGTACAGTTAGAAATAATATAAAAATGTATCAATTAATTTAACAAAACCTATAATATATTTTTGAAAAAATCGTATAAAAATATCAATACAGCGGGATTCGAACCTGCGCCTCTTCGATACCGTCCAAGCACTCTGACCGCTAAGCCATGCATTCTACTCCTAGCTGCGTCGAAATTGTTATACGTTTGTTAAGACTTATTTATGTTGTACAAATCCCGGTGCATTCAAATTTTTGTACGATTTTTTTCCAAAAATATTTTCAAATCCTTAGTATAGAATAACACTTTAAAAATAGTAAATATTAAAACCTATAATAATTTGAAATTATTTTAGAAAATGGATCTTTGATTTTCGCGATTTTTAAAAACTTTAAATTTGATTTTAACGGATTAATTGCATATATTTTGGTATTGAAAAATACATTTTTGGAAACCTTACATTTCGAATACTTTACAGTAGTCCGTGGTCACAGCTAGACTCACTAAGACACAAAGATATATTTTCTAATATCAAAATAAACGCGACTAATCTACTTAAAATAGTTTAGAAATGTATTATAAAACATACTAAGAAATAAATAATAAAGACTTTCTAGCAAATCGTTCAGTTACGTCAAGTAAATGACTTCAATTCAATCTGATATACACTAAGTGCTGTATGTCGTGGTCAGCAACAATTTAGATGAACACACGATACGAATATAGATATATTAGGAGAAACATCTCAAGATGAATTTAGAGATAAATCGCCATTGAGTTCAGTGAATTAAATTAGAATTATTGATTTCACAGTCTGCTCGGACAAGGAAGAGGCGGTGTCGGCCGTTTGGACGCCTTGCTTCTGGAAACTGCTTGTAATGAAACTAACGTTCTAAATAATTTACTTTAATACCATGATGCTTCATATATTAGTCATTCAAGAAACACACTTTTTGTAAGTGGCCGGATGGAGGAAACAGATTTTTTATAATAAAATGCATTTTTAAATGGATTTTTCTTGTAGCTTCACGCATTTATCTCGCTCAACAGGGTAGATGCAAAGTACTAGTGTCCAGACACTCCGTTCTTCGCTTTCCGTCAAATTCGGGACATTGTATGTTGAGTGGTGGAACTCAGCGCTGCACTTTAGAGCAGTGAAAATAATTTAAATATAATCCCTCCTCCGAGCTGGAATCAATCAAAATCGATCACGTTTCGCTTTTTTGTATGTATATATATATATATATATATATATATATATATATATATATATATATATATATATAATAATAAATATTCGAAGTGTATAAATTGATGACAATAGTTAGCTTTCACAATCCTCTATATTACCGGAAACTAGATAAGTCACGTCCCTCACATACTTAAAGTACATTTAAAAACCTAAATTCAAAAACCCAAACCAATATTATTTTTAAAAAGTCATCAAATTAACACATCAAAGACTCAAAAATGTATTTTCTAATACCAAAATATACGCGATTAATCTATTTAAAATAGTTTACAAATGAATTATGAAATATACTAAGAAATAAATAATAAAGACTTCAGCAAATTCACTTGTTTGTTTCACCCCTTATTACTCATATGTATATATTGAAGAAAAGATTACAACCATGCGTTTAATATTTCAACTATTAAAATGCAAATGAGGGCAAACGATACAGACAGACATACATGCGTAATACTTAGCATTATCTTATCAGCTCATAGTTTTTTATAATTAAATACATACATATAGCCTCTCGGGAGGCGGGCGGAGCGCGTGGCAGCGATTTGTCCGTCAGATTACGCGCTATTTGCGGCGCGGCTTCGTACCCGCGTCCAAATTGTTTCATTACCGGCAAATCTGGCGCATCAGTCTCGCTGATGGAATTATTGCCAGACTTATATTTTACTTCGCTAATTTCATGATACGAAGAATTTGTTTGTGGAAACGCTTGCTTTTTAATATTCAATTTCAGATTTTGATTGAAAATTTCTTTTTTTTAGTCGTAACAAGACATTATTATATTGTGCTCAGTATTTTTTTTTTAGTTTCACGCCTTTATCCCGCATAGCAGGGTAGACAGTAAAATAATAATAATAAAATAATGCTACTATTTGGTAATTAAATCTTGTAAGTTTCACCCCTTGTTACCCACAGGCGTCTATTTAAGGAAAGAATACAACCATGTTTTTAATATTACAACTATCAAATCCTTAACATGAACACCTTAAAATATTTCTTCATCGTGCTCATTCAGTATTGACTTTCATTCAACATTTCACTCGTTCTCTATAAAGAACCCATTGGTCTCATTAGCAACGCGACGCGGCCTCCAAATCCAAACTCCCATTCCGGATCAAATAAATCGGCAATCAGTAAGTAATTTTCACATTGTTCAGAACAAGCTGATACTATTAGCTAACTGGCGTTTGCGGTGACGATAAATTAGCTCGGCCCGCTCAGACTAATCCCGCGAGGATCTGGCGCTCGGCTTCGACCCGTGCACTCACTATCTAAGCCCGATTACGTACGATAGCTTTCTGTCCACTTCCGGTTATGGTTATAGTGAATTATGCATGTGTTGAGCTTTTGATAATGTAGATGAAGCTTCGGCCAAGTGTTTTGATATGTTCTTAATAACGTTCAAGAAAATATATTGTTTGAATCGATTATAATTTTTTGATCATTTGATACCAGTGTCCGTCAATTGGCTAGTTAGTAATGGATGTTAGATATATGTACATTATAACATTTGAGCGTGATGATTACTTTTGTGGCACAGTTGTGGGTTCGATTCCCGGTTGAGGAAGTGGTTATATTTAAAATTTATTTTCATTTCTCCGCTTTTGCAATTCCACATGTAATGTCTTAGTTTCTGGGAGAAAGCAGTCAACGGAGTACCTTGACACTAGATCTCTTTTTCTCTCTACCCTTCTGTGCTAGTTATAGCGAGTAGCTGTTCTCTATATTTCTATCAAAACGGAAATGTATATTTTACGCGTCCATTCATTCGTAATATCATTCACAACATCCTTTCACACATACTAAATTACTCAGATATCCGAAATAAGATTTTCATATTTCTGTTATATTTTCTGCTGATGATTGCAAAGTAGAATGTTATACTGCTCTCTGCGTGGGCGGAGGCGTTACCGAGATGTGCCTTAATGACCCTACGCGTTAGGAACATTACGTGTCGCCCAAATCTTCGTGCGGGCTTTATTACGGAATTATGCGATACAAAAACTTCAGGCCCATATTATGGTAATTGCGGCTGATCATTAAGAAATTGTTTTCTTTGATCGCGATTTTATGATATAAGTTCAATTTTTTTATATACTTAAGTGTTAGAAAACATTTTTGAAAAAACGTATAAAAATTTGAACGCAGCGGGATTCAAACCCGCGCCTCTTGGATACCGTCCAAGCGGTTTGACCGCTAAGCCATGCGTAGAACGCAGTACGTAGAACGCATGGCTTGGACGGTATCCAAGAGGCGCGGGTTCGAATCCCGCTGCGTTCAAGTTTTTATACGTTTTTTCAAAAATGTTTTCTAATCCTAGGTGTAGAATAACACTTTAAAAATAGTTAATACTTAAGTGTTATTTACACACTTAGAATTTAGTCTAATTATTTTTTACATATCAATCATTGCCGAGAGCTGGGTTAAGCTGGAGCAGAGAGTCAACCTCGGGAAGGGTACGGTTGAGAACGGCGGTCTTAACCTAAACGTAACAAAGACTGAGTACATGATTTGTGGTAGCCCGAACTCTAGCACTATCTATATAGGTCCTGAACCAGCCGTTAAGTCGGAGAAGTTCAGGTACCTTAGATCCATTATGCATGAGTCTGGGGGCATTGATCACGACATCCATGCCCATATCAGCACTGCTTGCGCGAAATAGTGTGAGGTCACAGGTGTAGTCTGGGACCGCAAAATTTCTTATATGGCAGTGAATGTTGGCCAGCACTATCTCGGCACATTCAGAAGCTAAGAAGATACTAAGGTGGATGTATGGCGTAACGCGAGCTGACCGCATACGTAACACATTCCTCTCAGGTAGTCTTGGAGATAGTATGGAAACGTTGCGCGCCTGCTTCAGAACTATGTAGGACGAAAATGCTTGGATATGTCTGTCCCTGGAGTTAGACTCCACGGACGCCCAAGGAAGCGATGACTAGATGTCGTGAAAGATGGAGAGCCAATGGATTTACCACTGAGGATGCCAGAAATCGTGCATAGTGCAGTAGGTTAAGTGGGAAGGCAGACCCTGCCTTACCTGGGACAAGGAAGGGCCAGGAAGAAGAAGATTTTTTACATATACTTCTTTTAACCGAGACTCTGCCTTTTTTATTAATTATTAAATGTTATTAATATAATTTGACTATTATATAATAAAACGGATAAAGTCCGTTTTATTATATAATAGTCAAATTATAATAATTTATTTTAAATGTACCTTTTTCTGATGTGTAATCTATACATATGTAGATAACAACACGAGTACTTAAAACACGTAGTTACTTGAATGCAATAGACTTACATTGAACTTGTAGCCCATTATTACACATTTATACGTGTTTCCCGGTGTGGGTTTATATTTAAAACACGGCGTTAAGTTACGCTTTACATAAGCGCTAAACGTTTATAGTGTCTATACGACTAAAGCATACTTACACATAGTTACATATCGTATCTAATACGTTCAAGAACATTGCGGGACTTGAGAACTCAAAGCTTTTGTCAAGTTTCGACAATATTTAGCCACTACTGAGTGGAAGATAGTACTAGCACCATAAGAGCTTGTCTGGTTAACTTTGTTTAATTAATATTACATATTTGATACGCCTTTGGTTCAAGTGGGAAAGTTAGCTTACTATGAAGATCTAGATCTAGATCTAGATTTGTGAATAGTTTTCTAATTTTTTTTAATTAATTTCAACTAGACTACTGTTTATAAATATATTTAAGTAACGAACAAAATATATAAGAGTTTAGAAAAATCTAACTATACGGATCGCATATTTCTAATGATTAGAAAAAACATAATTTTTTTTGACTATTGATTACTACTAAAGTATGGAAAATTTATCAATACATTTAAAACTCGCGTCTTTTAAATACTGTCCTAGTAACTTAATAATTTATCCTATATTATAATTAATAATCGCCTTGTAATATTATATACTGGAACCATACAAGAAGATTGAAAGAGCTAAGTAATATAACCCACTACAGAGCGCGTCAGAGCGCTTGGACGGTATCCAAGAGGCGCGGGTTCGAATCCCGCTGCGTTCAAATTTTTATACGTTTTTTCAGAAATGTTTTCTAATCCTAAGTGTGGAATAACACTTTAAAAATAGTAAATAAATAAATAAAAATGTTGAGATAATGTTGGTATTATACATACGTATAGAGGGACAGCGTCTGAATGTAAACGCGATTGGTTGTGGCTCTATTACCACTTAGGGAAACGATTATATTTGAATTATTTTCATTTATTTATTTTTCATGTTAGATAAAATGTGGCGTTGAGCTCCGCCACACAACACGCAATGTCTCGAATTCGGCGGAAAGCGTAGTACGGAGTATCTTAACACTAGGTAATTCCTATCCACTATGCTACACGGATTAAAAGTGTGAAGCTAAAAAATAATTGCTAATTACAATAAATGAGAAAGATCGGGAGATAGCAATGTTAATAATAATAGAAAAAAACAAAAAAACAGAAACTAAATGATATTAGTAGTTGTTTTTTAAATGAAACTATTTAAACCGGATTAATCGCGTATATGTTGGTATTCGAAAATACATTTTACGAACACATAACGTTTTGAACACTTTACAGTAGTCCGTGGTCAAAAGTAGACTCAAAGTAGTGGACAGGTAGTGTAGTTTGTACCCAGTTGTTGGAGACACTTGCTGGTTTAACTATCAATTAAGTAGGAAAAGATTATCTATATCTGTCTTAAGGTTTTGAAATTGGGAAACAAAATTACAGACAACTAGAAAAGATTATTACCCTTACAAAGTAAAAGAAAAACCGTTCGAAATATTGTACGAGTGTAAAATTCGCCTAGATTTTCTATTACATCAAAATACAGTAAAATTTTTCACAAATCATTTTCCTGCTCCACACCGCGCTGTATGACTTTCCATTACATGTTAAGTTCTTGCATAGAGTTCTTCAATAATTCAGAGCGAGGACAAAGCATTGCTCCAACAAACAAATTTAACGAAATACTGATTTCCTCTATGTAACCGTCGTCGCCTGCTAACTATTTATAAGTACATTACTTAATAGTTGACTCTACATTATTTAAAAGAAAATATCCTTAAAAGTGATTTCTGTAAGGAAAAGATAAATGAAGTAAAGAAAAATTCTGTAAAACTTTATAATTTTGCCGGACAGGACAGGACACTGTTGTTGATTTCATTTTCAGTGCTAGTATTTTTTTTAGCTTCACGCAGTTATCCCGTATAGCAGGATAGGCAGAAAGTACCTAGTGTCAAGACACTTAAGATAAGACAAGTTGGTAGGATAATTGTGTTTAATTTTTTTTCATTTTTCTGTTCTGTTAAGACAAATTAGCGTTGGCTGCCTCTTAACATAGTAGTATACATCAGAAATTTTTAACACTGGTGTGGCAAAAACCGTAAAGTTGAAAAGAATTATGATGTTGGTACATGATGTTTTACAGAACTGATAATAGCAGGTTTAAATTTCTTTTCTAACAGAACCTACGTACTATATACTTTACATATATCGTGATTCCCTTCGTTTCCCCACAAATTGCCAATATGCAAAAAAATAAAGAAAAATACTTACGTAAAATAATACAATCCTTAAATGAAATTAGATATACCATTTCTTCCAAACAACGAATGGTTTAATTAGAGAGCCAATTCCTAGTAAAAAGAAACATGAAAGAAATGTTCGTCGACGATTTGTTGCGGTTCCTTTCAATTCTGTATGAAAGAATACAAATTAAAAACCTTTTAATGGTGGCTTTTTAAATACGAAACATTTAGAATCATTATATAAATGCAAATATTTTCTAGTTATTTTTCAAGATATTGTGTGTCAGGTTCTGGAACGTCTCAGTTACCTGTTACTGGAGCGAGAAAATGAGTATAATTTAAATATATCATTTACATTCCATAATAGGGGACTACACCACAATCATCTCATTACAATCAGATTCTGCCCTACTGTGCTTTGATGACTTTATGATAACAATTTTACCTAAAATATCTATAAGTTCTAAATATTTATCCTGAATTTTGTTTAAAAACAACTGCACATATAGTTATTGTAATTGGAATAGTATCATTAAACCAAACTAACTTTATAATGACTCAGTCCTCAGAGACACTGACTCTATACAAATTCCAGTATGAACCCAGTACCTCAGCACTTTGCACCTCAAATTGAGAGAAACATCCATCATGTGGCACTCGAAATAAATGTTCTTCGCTTTCCAACAAGACTACTGTGACTGCCTCACGGAATCCGAACGTATAGTTCGTTTGCAATCTTATCAGTTTCCTGTCACCTGACACTTTAAGCTGTGACAATAAAGCTCAGTTTCCTGTGTCCAAAGTTTCGGTGGAATTTTGCATAACTTAACTCATTACACGCAAAACTATGCCCCCACAATCCCCTCGTTACATTCGATTCAGCCACAATAGAAAATCGATGACTGTTCAACTTTTCGACTTTTAAGGGTATGGGCTTTTTGCCAAGAAATTGGAAATGCTAAGGGCTTTTTAAGTTGGAACCCGATAGCTTTAGATACATTACGTAATTTTGTGATAGGTAATATGCTTAGTGTTACGAAAGTCGAGAGCTTTTTCCCGTATTTACGATGGAATATTAAATATTATTTTCAATAGAACGTGAATTTTTGTGAGTGTCCATAAAATTATGGAAAACAAGTACATATTAAAGGTTATAGTTTAGCTAACTTTCCTGAAAACTGACAAACACAGATAATAAATTAAAAAAGCATTTTAATCTTTGGGTTACAAAAAAAGGTTTTTTAGACAGTTGTTTTAACTGAATACAATTCTTTAACATAAATTTGATTATTTCGTTTGTTATTATGATTATGCATTGTGTGTGTGTTACTTTCAGAGTCTAAAGATAGTTTGAATTTGGCAGCCAGCAGAGCTTCGTCATGCGTTACTGTATTCTGCACATTCTGCTCATTTAGAGGCATCGAGCAAAACCGCTTCCACTTTATCTGACACAGACAGAAAAACGTGTATTTTATATATATATATATATATATATATATATATATATATATATATATATATTGAAACGTCATCGTGACTTAGTAGGACGACATTTGATTTTAAATATGAACGATTTTGGGTCTGTTTGCCACTCAGCAGAAAGTTTGTTATTATTCACATTTCCCCAAGCTGGCACGACAAAGCACGGCGTTATGTTTCACCATTTAACACGGAACTCTGCAAACGTAAATAAGAAATAAACCATTTTCTTTACAAACACAAAAGACTAAATGTGGAAGGAAAAAAAATCAACATAACAATTAAATTTCATAAAACCAACGAAATCTCATACAAAATAACGTAATTTGCGCACATTTAAGCAGTTAATGGAAGTGTCCAATTATATCCCGACTACATAATTCCGCCAGGTCTTAGCTAAAGTCCTCACCCTTTAGTCTATTCATTTGCGTTAATTACATTTTTTCCTCGTTTGTCTCAAAAGGACTCGAATTTAATCATACTTGTCGCTAATAACTCCCTAGATGCTGAGATAAGGTGCTGCGTACATTGAATTGTTTGCATGAAAATTATTTATTAATTATTTTTTAACTTAACCCCTTTATCCCACATAGCAGGGTAGACTGGAAGTACCTAGTGTCAAGACACTCCGTAATCCGCTTCCTACCGAATTCGAGACATTGAGTGGTGAAACTCAACGCCGCACTTTTCCTTATCAGAGTGAGAGAGTAAAAATAAATTAAATATAAGTAATCCCCCGAGTGGAAATCGAACCCACCACCGATCGCGTCTACAGTCAGACGCTGTCCCACTCCACCACGACCGGCCAATGTATGATTTGATTTTTAATTATTATAATTTGCAAATTTACCAAATAATTAAAATTTTAGAAAATCTATCAAAAAAATTAACAAAATTATAACATATTTTCTTTTCTTTCTTTTTGCTGAATCCTACAAGGATCCTGAAGAAATGAAAATGTCTGTTTGTACCGGCTAATCTCTGGAATGGTTAGACCGATTTTGGCGGAACTTTTATTGGATAGCTGATGTAACTTAGACTACCTTTTTGCTTAAATTTATGAAATAAAGATCCAGAAATATTTAATATCACGTAGACACAGCTCATTACAATATTACTATTTTGAAAGCTCTATCAAGATAAAACACGGCATTGAATTTTATCACTTAATAATGTATCAAAATTGAAAAGAAACCCAAGCACGTAGTGTCTGAACACTAGGTTCTCTTTGACTACCTTCAATTCATTAAAAAAGCATCTTGTTATATCTCTAGTGAGCGTCCAACGTAACGCTCCACTGTTTTGCTGAGCGCCGCGTAACGAAGGACGGCCTGTCAATCCGATGCTAATGAACATGACAATTTTATATTGCAAATTTACATCATTTTTTCTATTTTACTTTCATACATTTTGTGTTATTTTTTAATTATCTATACAAACTATCCAAGTACATTTTTATATATATATATACGATTTATCTACGATTCCCTATTTGTGCGTTAACAACGCGTTGCCATAGCAACGTGTATATTACACTCTGAGTAGCGTATGTTATTTAGATATTATATTATATTATATTTAAAGTGTTTTTATGCATTATTTAAAAAAAATTTCTATACTCCTAGTAAATATCGTGAACAGAGAGTTTTGTTTTATATAGTACTTTATTTTTACAGGTAGTCTACTTGTGACCAGGGACTACTGTAATGTGTTCAAAACGTCAGTTTCCTAAAATATATTTTCGAATACCAAAATATACGCGATTAATCCGTTTAAAATAGTTTCATTTAAAATCCATACTAATATTATAAATGAGAAAGTCTGTCTGTCTGACTGTTACGCTTTCACGGGTAAGCTGAAGCGATTTGTATAAAATTTGAAATAAAAATACTTAAGAACCTGTGGTTAAATAAAGGCTACTTCTGTTTTCAAAAATCAGCCCCTAAAAGATTAAAATAAGGGATGAAAGATTATTTGTTTGGTGATATGGATTGGGTTTCACGCGAACACAGTCGCGGGCAAAAAGCTAGTGTGTAATAATTGGAAAAATCAAAGATCATATTAATAATTTGTTATTAATTAGATTAGAGTAAATTAGAGAACCAAGTCATTTCTCGTTAACTTTTCTTTGCTCATATAGAATTCAAATAATATGCTTCAATATACATTCTAAAATTGAAACCAGAATATTTAAGTCAAATTTACTAAGTTAAACGTACATTAATAACAACCTTAGAAGCAAGTGGCCAATTCTACTAACATTTTGCATTCCCCAGTTCAGACCTTCGATTATTACTACTCCCAGAGATAGTTGCAGTCGTCTCGATGTTCCTTTAAACGAGCCAGTGGCGTTCAATTTGAATGGATTTAGAATTTCGTGGTTAAACTTGTAACATAATTGTGTATTATAATGTGATTCCTTTTATTTTAACGCAGTGTCTGGTTGAGGGTTCGATACCTACTCGAGGGGTATATTTGAAATTATATTGAAATCAATTTTGCTTCATTGCTTTAAGCAAAGTGTAGAGTTGTATCCCGCCATATAACACATAATATCTTGATTTCAAGATGAACAGAGTGACATTAAGTTATGTCTATTTTGTTAAAATTATTTTCCTAGATGTAATTTCGTTTTTTGAGCCCAGTCGTGGCGCAGTGTGACAGCGTCTGACTGTAAACGCGATTAGTTGTGGGTTCTATTACCACTTGAGAGAGTCATATTTAAAATATGTTCACAAACTTGTTCTGGTGAGTGTGGCGTTGAGTTCCGCCACTCAACACGCAATGTCTCGAATTCGGCGGAAAGCGAAGTACGGAGTGTCTTGACACTAGGTACTCTCTGTCTGTCTTTCTGTTTTGCGGGATAAGCGCGTGGTGCTGCTTTTAAACAATATATGGAAAATTTTACGTGAAGTGCTAAACAAAATGTTTTAAAAAACAAGTAATAATATGAAATATAATATTATATAGAAAAGTAATTCATACGTTTATATTAATAAAGGACAATGTTAGAGCAAATAGTTTCATACTGGCTTTGTGAGTTGTCATCCCTGTATGATCTAGTGCGAGGTAACAAAGGCGCGGCTTCAAAGTGTTCGTTTTGCTTTTGCTGACAACAGCGTGCCCCAAACATTATTGCTATTTTGGATTTTATAAAGGTAATACGGGTTGAGTGTGTATTCTTGACATTTTCTGCTATTTTTAATTCTGTGTGAAGGGATAACGTGAAATGTTAAATGTTTTTTCGAGGCCGGTCGTGACGCAGTGGGTTCGATCCCGATTCGGGGTGTGATTGTATGTTTAATTATTTTCACTTTCTCGCTCTGGTAAGACAAAGTGCGGCGTTGAGTTCCACCACTCAATACGCAATGTCTCGAATTCGGTGGAAAGCGAAGTAACCGACCTAGCGTCAAGACACTAAAGGAAAGGTAAAACAAATATTTTTGTAGGATTTATAGTTACACATCTTCTACTTCCAGATTCAGGTCGTTACTGCTTATCAAATTAAGTAAAGTAAAACTCTTTGATAGAGGGACAGATACAATTCCCGATTGTTATAATATTTATATATTTTTTTTTAATTTTCCCGTTTTGGTAAAATAAAATACGGCGTTAAGTACTGCCAAACCAAGGAAACAATATGAAACAAAACCATTTCAAGTTAGTCAAAAGTATAAACTACTATTTTATTTAGTTATTAGGGTTTATATTTATATTTGTATAAATAATGTTTTCCATATGAAATTGCTTGTAGAATTCATATATTTTATTAAATGTACCCTGTATTTATTTTTTAACATTAAATATGGCGTGTTTTTGAATTCGATGCCAATGTAGTCTGAGACATTATAGAAAGCGGAATAATAAAATTTGAAATATAATTTAATACATAAAATTACAATTATATGTAAAAAAAACATAATTCATGTAATAATATTACAAGTTTAATATCAATAACACTAAAATAAAGAATTTCTGAACGAAGCCATCGACGTGAAATAACCAGAAAACGATAACACACTCTAAATACCAAAGTACCGCAGTACATTTGGCGGCGCAAATAAAGGCAAGACAAGACGCGCGGCGCGGCGTGCCAACGACGTGATGTATGTAATGTTCCAGACTTGCCAAGTGGTAGTGTAGCAACGCCAGGAGATGTTTCAGACAAAAAGTTCCAAAATTCACTAGACTGTGACTGCGACCTGTTACTTGAGTTATGGACGCAGTGATCTCTTTTCAAATGACCACTGTAATGGAAGGGAGTTTTAGTTAAACATTTATGTTGACATGTGTATTTATGGTTTTTGTATTATTGTTTAGATAGACAGGTCGTGGTACAGTAGGACAGCATCTGAATGTAAAGACAATCGGTTGTGAGTTCGATTACATTTAAATAATTTCCAGCGTCTCAACACGTAATGTCTGGAATTCGGCGGAAAGCGAAGTACAGACTTGTCTTGATTCTAAATATTTTCTGACTACTCTTTTGTGTCAAAAAATTGTATAATTTGTATCAAAATACCCTATAATTACTTCATTCGGCCTGAATTTGACACATTACATGTTAAATTACCGTAGAACTTACTATACAAAATAGCGTTTAGATTTACAACAGCGAATAAATGAAGTAAAAATAATTTAACCAATTGTTGGGTTATAATTGAAAATATCTTTTCTTTCTTTCTGTAATTAAATATAAACATCTATTTTAAAACTTTAAATTAAAATTTTAGATTAAAATACATGAAATAATCACTGTCTTTTCTTTTACAAGCAATTTCGGATCGTCAGTCAACACAAGTGTCAGTATTGTCAGTTCTACAAGAAGCTTCCACTGGCTCGGAAGGCAGTTCTGCTGAGAAGAGCCACAGAGAAACTCAACAGTTGCTCTTTACATATGTAGGTTTACAATGAATTTTTTTTAGCTTCACGCTTTTATCCCGCTTAGACAGAAAGAACCTAGTGTCAAGTCACTCCATACTTCGCTTTCCACCAAATTCGAGACATTACGTGTTGAGTGGTGGAACTCAACGCCGCACTTTGTCTTTTTCCAGAACGAGGAAGTGAAAATAATTTAAATCACTCCCTCGAGTAGTGATCAAACCCGAACCGATCGCGTTTACATTCAGACGCTGTCACACTGCGCTACGACTGGCCTCAATGAGTTTATGACAGTAATTTGCTTCTAGATTTTTCCAAAAATACATTCTTAATATTAATTTCAAATGTCTCTAGCGGCAGTACTGACATTCTTTGTGGAATTTTATTATATTTGCATATACTTTGTGCTATAAATGATTTATTTAATTATTGAATATGTAAACTTACGTAATCAGCTTATTTTGATTATATTGATGCCGCGTCTAGCAATGTTTTTTTTTTAAATAATTTTTAATATTTTTATGCACAAACAAAATATTTTTACGTTTTTTTAAATTCATGATTTTATCCCGCATTGCAGGATAGACAGAAAGTACTTAGTGTCAAGACACTTCGTACTTCGCTTTCCACCGAACTTAACCGAGACTATGCGTGTTGATTGGTATAACTTAACGCCACTCTTTGTCTTACCAGAGCGAAGGATCGGAAATAATTTGAATATAATCACTCCACCAAGTTTGCATCGAATCCAAAACCAATCACCACTGCGCCACGACCGGCCTCATTCAGAAATATATTGATATATAATACTGATGTTATACCAACTGTGTATGGAAACTATACATTTCACAGTATAGATGCCAAGTAAAGTACAATGGTATTCATAGTACCAGAAATACAAAATCTCAAAACCCCATATACTGGCTTTCGAATTGATTTTTTTTCGGACGAAGTCAAACAAGCTCATGCGGCACCGGTGATGAGGCGTCGCGTCGGTTCGTTACACAATGCTGTTATTATTTGTTCTCGGTTACTTAATAGGATTATGTGGGGAAAACGTAATGTCGTTCTCTGCGGAACAAACGTACGGCTAATTTTATTATATATTTTATTACATATATTGAAATGGTAACGGTTTATGTTGGGGCGTTGATAAGTAGGCCGTGGTTACATATTCAAACCCTATCTAAAGTGTCATATTCAATTTTCACAGTTTGAGTTCGACGACATTAGATTAACTAGTAGCTAATTTCTTGTTTTGGGCAAACAAAAGGAAAAAAGGAGTTAGTTATCAAAGTTTTTCTTTATTATATTCATAAGGCCATTCACATCGACAGGGTAAAATGACTAAATATAATAAAAAATATTAAAATAACATATAATACAAAAAAAAATATTTATTAATTTCTTTGTTTGTTCGTTCGTTCGTTCCTTTGTTTGTTTATTTATTTATTTTAGCTTCACGCGTTATCCCTGGCGACTCTGACTACCCGTCAGAGGGTACGGAGCGCTAAACGCTACGGTCCCTGCATACCTTTTTCGCCTCGTCCACAGTCATTATCCTCTTCATGCATGCTCTTCGGGAGGTCCTCATACTTTTTACGTGACCTTCCTCCAGTATCTTCGATACTGTGATTTCGAAGGTCAACCGAGGTCTCCCCCGACCTCTCGTACCACTCACCTTGGCTTCATAAATCCATAAATGGTAAGAATACCATTCTTTCCTCGCTCATTCTTTCAACGTGTTCAAACCACCTGAGCACGTTCTTCTTCATTCTTACTGTGACATTCACGCTCACACCTGCCATTCTGCGTATCTCCTCGCTGCATTTACGGTCAGCTAAACTGACTCCGCATATCCAACGAAGAGATCTTATCTCTACAGCATTTATCTTTATTTCATTCTTCTTCTGACATACGTTTCGCTGCCTTATAACAACGTGAATATCAGTACTGCATTGTGAGCGGCAAGACGTGTAGCTACGCTGACGTTTTGCCATCGCATCAATGCAGCAAAAGCACCGTTACCACTGTTACTACATCCATTTCGTATCTTCCATTTCTACTAAACATATTTCCCAGATATATCACCTCATTCACTTGTTCTAATATCTTTCTATCTACCATAATCTTGCATTCCGTTCTTTCTTCGTCTCTTTTAAATACAAGAACCTTAGTTTTGCTGGTATTCAGGCTTAGACCATTACTTTCATATCCTTCTTTCAGAGTGGTGACCAATGCCTGTAACTCGCATGCTAACTCATCTGCGTATAACAGATAGTTTACTGTCAAATCACGTTTCACTCCTATGCCACTTTCTTTCACTCCTTGGACACAACTATCAAAATACAAATTGAACAGCCAAGCTGACATGGCGCAGCCCTATTTGACACCCGATTGAATATCAAACTGAGGCGACATGCCAGCTTCTACTCGTACACAGGCTGAGTGATCTCGATAAAGAGACTTTACAGCCTGCAACAAGGGTCCGCTCACATTGTACCGGGGCAGTATCTCCCATAACTTCTTTCTTACAATCCTGTCAAATGCTTTTGCTAACCTTACCACATTTCAGACTTAGTATAGCATTCTCTACTTCTTTTATTCCGATTTCTCAATCAGCTACATCAAGACTCACCATATTGCTGTCGCTCGAGACAAAGACGTCATTACATTCATACATCTTCTTATAGAATCCCGCCCATCGTTGCAAAACGTTTGTTCTTTCCGTAAGTATTTCACCGTCCTCGGAAAGCACCCCATTCATTCTACAGGTTATCGAACAACGCCGAGAATCACTAACTTCTCGCCAGAAAAGCTTCGTGTTTTCCCGGAAATTGTTTGTCAATCTGTCGTCTCTTTCACGCTCTGACTTTTCACGATTCATCTTTATCACTGCTTTCGTTAGGTGCTTTTGCAACTTATGTTCTTTCTTCTCAATCCCTCTCGTACTTTTATTCTTACTCGAAGCTCCCTCCTCTTACATTCCACGTGTCTATTTATAGCTCCGTTCTCCACTTCCCGCCGTCCTGGACATGGCGTGCTGGGTAGCGGTCCCCAACACCGCATTTTTTCGCCACTTTTCACACCAGCGGGGACGCACTGGTGCGCGTCGCCTCGGGGGACGCCCTAGCATGAAGGGTCCTGGTGCTCGCAGTGGATGAAATGTTGCAGCCTTACACAACTGTTGATGTTATGTAGGGCTGGCAGGGGTCACTGCGCGCAAATTTTCTATCGTATCGTATCTAAATTTATTTATTTTATATATAACAGTAAAAGAAGGAATAATAATGATAATAAACAAATAACAAATGGAATATAGAAGACGGCCTTATTGCTTATTTCGATATCGATTTCAATTTATATCGATTTCTTTTAGACAATATTTGGTTGAATAGGAGTGGTGTAAATTTAAATATATATATTTAATTATATATCTTTACCTCGAATGGCAGGGTAGGCACAAAATACCTAATATCAAAACACTCCATAGTCCTCTTTCCGCCGAATTTGAAACTTTGAGTTCAGGCACTCAACGCCATACTTTATCTTACTTGGGCAAGGAAATGAAAAATTGAAATACAATTATTCCCCCCGAGCAGGATACGAACCCAGAACCAATCGCATTTACAACAAAATGCGGAGACTGCGCCACAACCGCCTCATACTTCTTTTAATATGCTGATATTTGAGTACAATAACTCAGTTAATTAAATCATTGTTTAAAGAAACATTATCCCCGTTCCCAAAAACGTTACAAAATAAGAAAATCATAAAAATAAACGCCTTATTTAAATTTTCGAACAAAGTAATCTACGGAAGATCAACACTGATTATTTTGCTGAGAAAATTGGTAGCTCCGTACCTAATCTAATTGAACACTCCTTTGCAAAGTATCCTTATAAAATATATTTTTCGATAAACACGATAAATATTTAACAGGAAATATGAAACGATACTTTCAGATGAATGGTTCACTTTAAAATATTATATGTTTTATTTAAAACAGCTTCAATATCATTTGATGCCATCGAGGTAGCGAGGCTGGTCGTGGCGCAGTGGGACAGCATGTGACTATAAACGCCATCGGTTGTGGGTTTGTTGCCACTCTAGGGAATGTTTATATTTAAATGAACTTCATTTACTTGCTTTAGTAAGATAAAACACAGCGTTGAGTTCCACCACTCAACATGCAATGTCTAGAATTCGGTGGAAAGCGAAGTACAGAGTGTCTTGACACTAGGTACTTTTTGTCTATCCCCATCACCTTTTCAAAAAATCTTATGATCTATCTATATAGGCTGTAAGATGCAATTGATATACGTTTGACAACACTGTCATGGTGGCGGCTCACGTGACATATGGTTCAAAAGTTTGCTTGAAATAATTTTAAATTTTGTATTTTGTATGAATCCATTGTTTCATCCCGACGCTGCTGTACGTCAGCGAAACGTGGATGTGACAAGATAAGATTGAACGCTGCAGATGTGATTTCTTCAACGGATTTGCAGTCAATTTAGCTGACCGTATATGTAACGAGAGCGAAGTGGGAATGACAAAGTAAGAAAGAAAGAGAACGTACTCGGGTTTGGGCACATCAAAAGAACTTAAAAGGCAGGATGTGTAGATATGTAACTGTGAACGAGGAGAAAGAAGAATGCAGGGACCGTAGCGTTAGGCGATCCATTCCCTCTGACCCCACCAGAAATAAAATGTGAAGCAAAAGAACAAAAATAAGTAAAGGAGCCCTGGACTTAATATTAAGTTTTATATGATTAATCCACTTTAAAAACTAATTTACATTGAATTTTTTTTATATATAAATATTATTGAGGCCGGTCGTGGCGCAGTATAACAGCGCCTGACTGTAAACACGACCGGTTTTAGGTTCGATCCCCACTCGGGGGAGTATAGTAAATATAATCTATTTAAATTATTTGCACTGCCTCGCTCTGGTAAAGATAAAATCCGGCGTTGAGTTCCACCACTCAAGACGCAATGTCTCGTGTTCGGTGGAAAGCGAAGTAAGGAGAGTCGTGATATTAGGTTCTTTCTGTCTACCAGCATAGCAATACGAGATAAAAGCGTAAAGCTAATATATATATATATATATATATATATATATATATATATATATATATATATATATATATAAAGCATCGCATCCCTTAGTTAGTTACTTCTATTGTAGCATGAAGATTCGTTCATATTTTAATTCCATAAAAATGTTTTCCACTATACTTGAAATATATTCAAGAATTCTGTCAACTAAAAAATAAAATTAGCGCTGTGAGAAATGCAATGAAGTAAAGTAGTATTAAAATGAAAGGAATAAATTGTTACTTTTATATTATGTATGAGAGATTTAGCTTTTGCTGTCGACTTAGTACTTTCTTAGTACTGTATAGAGATAACTATCATTGTATTTTAAATTAATGAAATGAAACTATTTTCAAACTGATTAATTACGTATATTTTGGTATTCGAAAATACATTTATGGACTCTGGACGTTTTGTACACTTTACATTAGTCCGTGGAAACAGGTAGACTGAGGCATTCGCCTGTTGGTTGATACAAAAATTAGATTATAGGTAGTTTATAGAATTATATATTATTATAGAAAACCAAAATGTACGCGATGAATTCCTTTAAAATAGTTTTATTTAAAATGGGTAAAACGGCGAAAATCGTAGATCTAACTCTATAACTATTGCAATTTAAAAAAAATAAAACAAATATTGCAAAATGGGCAGCTCTCAGCCGTGTCTGATATATCAGTGTGGGCCAGCTCTTGTTAGCTGAGTAAGTATGTACTACTTTTTAGTACCCGATTGGTCTTTCTAATAATGTTATTATTATTTAAGAAATATTATGTTTTATCCTAAATAGCAGATAGCGATCGATTATACATGAAAGGGTATATCCTTGTGTTCAATATCCACCCAAAATCGATACGTTTTGTGTTGTGGCGAACTCAACAGCTCACTTTGTCCTAACTTAGTGGAGAAAGGACAGTAATATAATTCCCCTGAGTGAGAATCGAACCTACAACCTATAGCGCTTACAATCAGACGCTGTTTCACTGCGCCACGTTGATCTTGAAGGATATTTATGCATATTATAATGAAATTGTAGTTGATCCCTGTCTCTGTTTGTTCACTCGTTCACAGAAACCTTCCTAATCTCCAAACGCTGAATCTTTTTAAATGTAACTGTTACTACTGTATATTTTAAACCGTTCTTTAACATAGTGGGTTCTTAAATAAGAAAGTTATAAAAAGATTACGTTCGACTAATTTATAGCATTCATTTTCACTTCCTCGCCCTGGTAAAAGACTAAGTGTGGCGTTGAGTTCCACCACTCAAAACGCAAAGTCTCGAATTCGGTGGAAAGCGAAGTACGGAGTGTCTTGACACTAGGTACTACATTGCTATGCGGAATAAAAGCGTGAAGCTAAAAAAATATATAGCAAATGTCAAATCGATGGAAACAAAGTTGCGGGCACGCACTAATATTTAATATATCACTTACAAATACGTAATTAGTCTTGCTTATTTGCGCATAGCAGGGTAGATAGAAAATACCTAGTGTCAAGACACTCCATACGTTGCTTTCCGCTGAATTTGAGACATTGCATATTAGCGGAATTCAGCGGCGCTCTTTGTATTACTAGAGCGAGGAAATGTAAATAATTTAAATATAATCACTCCCCGAGTGGGAATCGAATCCACAACCGCTTACAATTAGACGCAGTCCCACTGCACGATGATCGGTTTCAAATAGGATTTGAACTCGTATATAGCGTTCAGTTGGGGATGTATCTCTGCTGTACCGTGATGGAGTAAATTTTAAATTCTATAGAGAAAACATCATTTTAATCATAAAACATGGTTGAATGTGACATTTTAAAAAACTTTATAGAACAGAGTTTATGAAACTTTTTTAATATACTTGTGACGTCGAATACTTACATTACGCTTAAGGGCTTCGTACGAAATTTACAAATAGAAAAGATTAAATTAATATAAAATTCAAATTTCAAATGCAAATATAACAAAGAATTTGATATTTTTTTTGCTTAGTTGCTATCTGCAATTGGACGACGTTTGACTGTAAATACGATTGGTTGTGGGTTCGATTTCCAGTTGAAGAAATGATTATATTTAAAACTTATTTTCATTTCTCCGCTTTGGTAAAACAAAATTCAGTCTCGATTTCCAATTAAAAGAACTCAACGGAGTGTCTTCACACTAGGCAGTCTCTGTCTCACGCAGAGGAATTATGCGGGTTAAAGCGTTAAACGTGCTAAATTTATTTATATATACACATATATGTACGAGATGATTTTTTTTTTTAATTTTTATCCGTCCGTCTGTTTGTTCTGGCTTATCTTAAGACCACATGGACTGACAGATAGCTGATGTAAAAGGAAGTAACATAAGTCACCTTTTACTTTAAAATTACAAACACAAATACATAGGCACAGCTAGTTAAGAAATCTAACTACGTATGACAATATTTCTCTTTCTAATATTGAAAGAAAAAGCATATATATATATATATATATATATATATATATATATATATATATATATATATATATATATATATATATATATATATATATATATATATATATATATAATTTCCACGTCTAAACAAAGATAAGTGTTGCTTGTCGCATTTCCCCAACGCCAGCGTAAAACATTGCTCCACCAACACCCTCGTCCCACCTTCACCCGCTATTCTTTAGAGGATACTAACAATTTACATATCGGTGTTATAAAGATTTTGACATCGTAAGGATATACATATGTTAGAGAGGTTGTATTGACGTGTTGTTTTGTGATTGGGTGTATGTGATGAGAGGAGAGCGGAAAACGTAAATATATTATTAATTTTTATTTTTTGTTTATATAGAAGAATATTGATGTTGGATGTGGCGCAGTGAGACAGCGTCTGTCTGTAAACGCGGCCGGTTGTGGGTTCGATCCCCACTCGGAGGAGTGTTATATTTAAGATTATTGTAACTTCTCGCTCTTGTAAGACAAAGTTCGACGTTAAGTTCCACCAAACAACACGTAATATCTTGAATTCGCTGGAAAGCAAAGTATGGAGTGTCTTGACATTAGGCACTTTCTCTCTACCTTGCTATGCGGGATAAAAGCATGAACCTAAAAAAAGCAGCAATAAAAAAATATATTATAATTAAATTCTTGTACCAATTTTATTGGTTTATTTATGGATTATATCAAGTATACATAGTTTTAAATTGATAACCAACTTCGGTAGAAAAAGTATAGCTCTTGTAAACTTTTCGTTGGAAAACTGAAAATTTAATTTATTCAATAGAATACCATTATTATGTTACTTGATATTTGCAAGTTAATTTTGATCAGTAAAATTATTTTAAAGAGCCCTATGTTATGTGAACAGTTGAAACAAAATGATACATAAAATTTATTTTGATCGTATGAATGAATTAATAAAATATTAATTATAATCTTTGAAGCTGGTCGTGGTGTTGTATGACAGCGTCTGACTGTAAACTCGACTGGTTGTGGGTTCGATTTCCACTCCGGGGAGTGATTATATTTAAATCATTTTCACTTCCTCGCTCTGGTAAGGCAATGTCTCGAATTCGATGGAAAGCATAGTACGGAGTGTCTTGACACTAAGTAATTTCTGTCTACCCTGCTATGCTGGATAAAAGCGTGAAGTCAAATAAAATCTTTTTAAAAACGGGCTTTTTTCATAATTAATTGTATTCCATAAATTATTTCCTATCATTTGATATCTATAATACGTGCATATTTGGTATGCGGCGGCCATTTTAGATTTAATAACAATATAGACTATATGTTATTTCATTGTCATCCAGACAAGTCAAAATCCAAATATCAGCGTAACCGGATATTGAGAAGCGGGTCAAATTGAAGTTGCTAGACTTAACTCATGCTCACCAACTGATTCGACAAGGTAAGTAAAAACTTGAAAAAACAGATGATGAAGAAGGTGTTAATAAAGGAATTGCTTATATTACTGGTGGAAAAGAAACATTGTTTATTCAAACAAGCGGTCTACCAAACGGCTTGTTTTCATATACAGGGGTGATCAAAATTTTACATTAAAACAATCAACGGTATTAAAAGGCCTCTACATGTATTATTTTTAAAGTGTTATTTCACACTTAGGATTAGAAAATATTTTTGAAAACACGTGTAAAAATTTGAACGTAGCGGGATTCGCACCCGCGCCTCTTGAATACCGTCCAAGCGCTATGACCGCTAAGTCATGTGTTCATATGTTCTACTACCAGCTGCGTCGAAATTCCTTTGTTACAAATTATTTATGTTTTTAGCATCTCTGTAGAAAAATTTTTAGAAATTTCTACTACTTAAAGATTATTAAGAAATATTCTTATAACAAGAGAGATTGCTATTTTATTTTAATATTTACTATTTTTAAAGTGTTATTCCACACATAAAAATTTTGTACCAAAAAATACATGGAAAATTTTTTATATAATATTATTTTAATCAACATTTTATCGAAAGAAAATCGAAACTAAGTTTCAAACAGTGATCCTTCTAAGACCTTGTTAGAACTAATTAATGAATCTAGGATTAGACTTCTACTTTTACAAGCTTTTATTTACTTACTTTGTATGTTAGTTCTGTTCGGAAAAGTTCTAAGTATAAAAGGTGTTCTCAAAAGTTTTATTAACTTAGTTGTATTTAAAGACAATCTGGCCAAGAAGAGGAATTGATTTATTGTTAAATTATCTTGATAAAAAAAAAATTACAATTACTTGATACTTCATACTTAATTGATATAAGTATGGCAGTATTTTCAATTCCACAGAAGGCTGTATTCTGAAAGTTCCTTCCTACCTTTAGAATCCCACAAAACCCAACCAAGGAGAGTTACGCATAAAGGGCTATCTTTAGGAAAACAAATTATACCTGTTATATAAATTTATATTTTCAAGACAGGCAGACTTCAGACAACCTGTCTACGCTTCGATGACGTCTTCCAGTTTCTTCATTTCATTAATATTTTACGTAAAGTTTGTTACAAGCTCCTACGAGTACTTGGTGGAAACAAAGACTCCGTAAATTCCTAATAAAAAGTTTTATAAGGCGCTTAAAGAATTATATAAAAGTACTTTTTCAGTACCAAATAGAAATAAGTTTTGTTTCAGATGTCCTAAAATTAAAATAAATAGGTTTATATTCTTGAATTCACCCGTTACTACCCACGCCTCCTCCCATCTCAGTGAGGTCAACAGAGTGATTGCACTGATTGCGAAGTACGGAATATAATATATATAAATATAATATTTCTAAGCATTTTTGAAGATGGATGGAATTTCTTTAGTATTTTTCTCAGTAAGAACATATTCTCTGTCTACCGTTCTATACTGGTGAAGTGTGATCTGTGAATATTCCTATGGCGCAGTGGCATAGCATTTGATTAAAACATGTTCGATTGTGGGTTCTAGTCTTATTCGGGGGAATAATTATATTTAAAGCATTTTCATTTCCTCGCTCTGATAAGACAAATCATGGCATTGAGTTTTGTCCCTTAACACACAGTAACTCCGTGGAAAGCAGAGTATTGAGTGTACACTAGGTCCTGCTACCTTGCTATTTGTGATAAGACACCAGAAGCTAAAATATACATCAATTATGTTTTAATTTATATATATTTCATAATAGTAAATAATATCAAAATTCATTAACTAAAATCACTTATTATTATAACCAAATAAAAAAGGGTCCCTTTGAAATACTTTTTTTAACTTTCTATTTATTTATTTCTGCTCCACACATACGTAGTGTACGTGTAGTGGATGTCACAAAAGTTTGAATAATTAGAAAGTCAGAAATATATTATACACAACAATAATAAATATATATATAGATGGAGACAACGTTCGACTTAGTGGTCAGAGTAATATATATATATATATATATATATATATATATATATATATATATATATATATATATATATATATATATATATAGATGGAGACTACGTTCGACTTAGTGGTCAGAGTGCTTGGACGGCTTACAAGAGTGTCAAGTAATGATTGCATTTTTATCCCATACAGCAGGGTTCTCACAAATAACCTAGTGTCAAGACACTCTGTTGAATGCTTTCCGCTTTCATCTTCTATTCTTTCATTGATCTTTAATTGACCAGCAAAGTACAAAGTAAAAAGAAAAAACATATAGATAAAACTCAGAGCCTCCTTTTATGAAATCGGTTAATATACTAAAACCGCCAATCGTGCACATCAAATGGATAAAATCGGAATGTCTGTTTATCATATTGAAATAACTGCTTTATACTAAATACATATGTATATATACACGATAAATATAGCAAAATAAGATTATTTACGATTTTTGTTTGTTTGTCTGTTTGTTTGTTATTTCATATATCTGAATCGGTTCGATCAGCGCGCGTCTACTGTCCATCAGGTTGACTTGATGCCAAACAAGCATTCCTCTATAAGTCTAAAGCCCAAATGAAATGAATAATATAAAGAATTATAGATTTTAACGAGCAAAAAATAAATAATAATGGCAATTTTTAATGACACTCGAGTCACCGTGCTCGCCGGGCCACCGCCGCCGCGGTCACTCATCGAGACAGATGACAAGTTGACAAAGGACGCATAAAGGGATGGAATTACGAAATTTTTCGGTTTTTGTATCGCATTATACAAAACTATTCGTTTTTTTTTTATTTTTCAAGCACTTTTGACTTCGAAATGTTCTTTAGTGTGGTAATTTGTTATGTGGGATGAAAGCTTTTGGGGTGAATATTTTAATTTACTTAATAGTGAGATAATACTTTAAAATTTTATAGTACTGGCAGATCTGATAGGTTATCTTGATACTTGATTCTCTTTGCCTACCCTGCTGTACAGAAAATCGTCAGGCTTAATTGAACATTATATATAATATGCTAGCTCACACTGTTATAACAATGTACTGTAAGGTGATTCAAATCCTGTGTTAAAATAAAACAAAAGGGGGAATGTTGATTGCATACGATTGTATTTAATATATATATATATATATATATATATATATATATATATATATATATATATATAAAACAACAGTAAGTTTATTTCAGCCGTTTTCGAAAGCACCATGCACGAACGAACAGACAAACAGTTATACGGAAAAAAATATAAATATAAAAATATAAATAATTGTTTTGTGTTATAATAATAGTTAATAAATGTCCCCAATAACAGTTTTATCTCATATATCTGCTAAGTGCAGATAGCAATCAGTTACGTTTTAAAATATAACATTTTTTTTAAACTTAAAAGTAGAGGAACATAGCAATATACTATTCTATTTAAGAATATAATTTTAATAAACATGATCGAAGACACAATACAGCGAAGAGGTTCACAGAAAGGCAGGAGTAAGCGTGAATGTTATAGTGAGAATGAAGAAGAACGTGCTCAGGTGCTTTGGTCACGTTGAGAGAATGAGCGACGAAAGAATGGTAAGAAAGATTATAGAAAAACATTATTGAAAAAAACTTATAAAAATTTGAACGCAGCGGGATTTGAACCTGCGCCTCTTGGATACCGTCCAAGCGCTCTGACCGCTAAGCCATGCGTTCTACTACCAGCTGCGTCGAAATTCTTATACGATTTGTTACAACTTATTTATCCTAAGTATGGAATAACACTTATAAATAGTAAATATGGTAAGATGTATGAAGCCAAGGTGAATGTTACGAGAGGTCGAGGGAGACCTCGGTTGACTTTCGAAAACACGTCAACAATACTGAAAAAAAAACATGTAAAAATCATGAGGACTCCCCATAGAGCACGTAGGGTAAAACACCCATTTATTGGCACTTTAAGGGACTATCTCATGAAAACCTTAAATAGTTTTTACAATATAGAAATTTAAAGAAAAAAAATTGATTTAAACTCTTTTAAAAGTATTAGAAAACCTTTTCCAATAGATTTTATTATAGATTATGCGGTATAATTTAACATTTTTCGGAATTAAAGATGTTGAGTAGAAAAACCAGTTATTGGCACAGAAAATCCCATTATTGACAGTGATCATAACCAATTATTGACATGTCCTCTATTCTACTTAATTAAGACACTTAGGAACAAAAAATGCTGGTATACTATACCAGCATTATTTTTATGAAAAACATTATAAAATGAAAACAATAAACATTTTTATTAAGGAACATATATTAGGGACTTTTTTTCTCATTACACATTAAAACAAATGTCATTTGAACATGAAAACTACATAACATTATAAATATCTATAAAAATATTAATTATAACAATGTCTTAAACTGAGATCGTTTTTCATACCAACCTATATTTATTTACATGTAACACCTACACACCTAAAATCTAAATAAATTAACATTTTGAGATCGCTGTAGATAGGTACCTATGTAAAAGGCATCAATCATCATCTAATTCAGTCAACATTTTTTCTATTTCGTCCGTGGTGTATGTTTTATTATAACGACTTCGTTGCATTCTGTTTGTATCAATTAAATCCTGATTTTCTTTATTTTCAACAATGGCTTCAGTATTAAATTTGTAGAATTTCTCAGAAAATAGTATTTTCGAATTTTCGTCTTTAGGGTTCTTCTTGTTTTTGGTTTGTTTCTTTGGCACCTGTAGTTTCTCTTTTTCTAATTTCTTTCGTTCCCTTTCTTCGTTTCTTTTCTTGATCCCTTCTGCCTTCTTTTTTTATTCTTATTTTTTCACTTTCTTGTGCTTTCCACTGTTCTAGAGGTTAGTACAAACGGAGTTTTTATAGAGTTTTTACATCCTTTTCTTGTCGGTGTTTTAGGTAATATCAAAATGTCATTTAACTTTACGGGAGTAAGATTTTTCATGGGTATTGATGAAGGTGTGACAGATGGATTACACTGATCTGAAATAATTTGTATTGACTGAAGTCTTGTTAAATTCTGATTTTCGGGAGTATTATGTATTTGAACACTGTGGTTTATTAATTCAAAATGAGGTTCCTGTGATAAATCTTCCAATAATACGTTGCCTTCATCTGAGCACTCTACAATTTTTTCAAAAACAATTTCTTCTGTAATCAGGTGTAACTTAGATTCGTCTGATTCAACCATGTTATTTGGACAATGATTAATAAATATTTGCATATTTTCGACGTCTAAATTATTATTCAAGTCTTCAACATTATTTATAACTTCTGGTTCTGCATCTAGACTTTGCTGTTGATTTGAAGATATATTTGCTGATGAACTGAAGAAATGCCAGATTTTTTTAATTAATTCAATTGACTCCTCTGGTGTTAACTCTCCTTTTTCTATGCAATCAATGCTATTATTGCCTACTAATTTATCAAAATCTTCTGAGAAAATGACAAATTACTCTCAAAGAGTAATTTGTCTTTTTCTCAGAATGTCAGAAAAGTTGGATTTTTTTATGGACTTAGCTCCAAGGCATTTACTGTAATCTACTGCATTTCATTCCACGGACATATCCCTGTTGCTCTAAACCCGTTGATAATAGTCTGCGGCTTTATGCTTTTTTCTATTGTGTCTTTAAGCAATGGTACAAATTGATTCTTAGTTATTGCTTGAAATGGATTAGTTCTTCGCCATTCTCTTAAAACTGCGGCATTCTTGCAAATTTTGGCTTTTTGCAAATTTTCTTCGTAATACATCTTCCGTTTTGTACGAGGCTTCATTTTGAAGACAACTGAAAATATTTTTTGAATGTAAGGATTCAAATAGAAATTATAAAAAAGAATTTTCAGGCAATTAAACATGGATAAAAATATAGAAAAAAAATTTTTAAATAATTATTGGCACCCCAAATACTAATTATTGACACTGCTGCTAATAAATGGTTAACCATTCCATTGGCAGTGGGCCAACATTTGGAAAAAAATGTTTTTAACTTATGACACGCACTTATTTGAAATTTGCATCGAAAGATAATTAATATTAAGTATATTTTGACATTAAATATTTTTTTGTTTATTTTACCTAATGTTGGCACAATGTCAATAAGAAGGTTTTACTCATATTATTTGTACCATATATTGGCACAGCAAAAACTTTACAAAATCGGTTTAAACAATAAAAATCGTTATTAAAAAAAGTTACCTAAACTTCTAAATAATCGTATAAAACAGTATCTTTAACCAAAACTCGACAGATTTGCGAACATTATTGAGAATAGTAAACGTCTTACCTTAACAAAACCACAATTTTTTGTTAGTTTTTTTCATTTAAGTCCGGGTACGATAAAGAAGTGTTCACCGCGGCGCCATCTTCAAAAAGGAGCAACTTCTGTGGCGCCAGTAGTATAGCACGTTAAAACTACTATTTATTGCACGAAAAAAATACCGAGTTCGAATACTGGTAACCTTATTATTGATAAATAACTGTAACGTGCCAATAAATTGGTGTAGTGCCAACAATAGGTGGTTTTACCCTATTAAGAGTTTAATGAATGTGGACGAGGCGAAAGAGGTATGCAGGGACCGTAGCATTTGGTACTCCGTACTCCCTGACTACCTCGTAAGAGAAAAAGCATGAAGCTAAAAAAATCACTATATATCGAGATAATGCAGGGTCAGGAGTTCAATTTCTATAAGAACAATCGTTATGAAGAGGAAACCACCTTTTCAAGTCCTTTACAAACATAAAGGTTATTTATTTGATCGATATCCGATAAAATATGTACTCGACGCCTCAAGTGTCAACAAAGTTGGCCAATCTTTCTGTTATTAATGGTATTCTCATACGAAATTCGACCTTATGTATTAGACATTAAGGCTTTCGCAGTTCAGCAGGCAAATGGTACAGCGAGCCTCTTTAATATTTCAGTCCAGGACTTCGATATATGGGAAATATTTATTGTTTGATGTTGAACGAAGGTATAATTTGAATCTTTCATTTTCGCTAACGTCACCTGTTTATCAACAGGAAGTAGGTTCAATTTGTTGTCTTAGTAAATATTGGTACATTTTAAAATGATTCGCTCAATAGCTCATAGATGCTGTGTTGAAAACTGAACAACCACTTAATCGATTTTGATAAAATTTTGATATAAAGATAGTTTAACATTTAAATTATTACAGATTTAACATAAATACTTTTCTTTGGCAAATCGCAGATCAAATTAATAATTATTTTCCAAATACCTAGTATAGTATAGTGATAGAACTTAACGCCGCACTTTGTATTACAAGACCAGTGAGTCGTACTTATCAATAAAATAGAACACATATTCGAATCGGTAATCACCCTACGCAATCCTGCCCACTGCGCCCCGATAGTGTCTATTTCCATAATAATTTCAATATGAAGTACTTTTTGTATACTATTTAATATATAGCAACGCTGACAAATTCCGAAGCTCCAATAAACCACAAGAGGTGGTATAGCGTGACAGCCATTGTTCATGGCCGGGTTACACAAATTACGTTGATTGAGCAAATGTTTGTGTAACCTGAGAGCAAAGTCAACATGACAAGAACGCGCTCAATGGAGATGCGCCGCGCTCAAACAGTATAAGAGATTGAAATGAAAAGAGCACTGGGTTTCCCTTGCAGTGATTTATCTCGGCCCGTTTCACGTATTATATGTACGTTACAAAAACAACGTGTTTGTTTTTTAACACGCCGAACTCCAAGCGATAGTCGACAATTAAATTTTTCGTTCAGGCCGTGTCAGTCAGAGACGTTTAATATATTCACAATAAGTGACATTTTCAATATTAAAAGTTAAAACTTGGATAGAACTGTTATATGTAAAGCATAGAATCTGGTACTCTTAACATTTCCATTTCTGAAAATTAAAAGAAAATCCAATGAATAGAAAGAAGCATAGGAGGGTAACCAGAGGCGAACTAGTGTCAACACACTCCGTTAATGGTGTCCGCCCGAAAATGAAAGGAGAATCAGGAGACAAATTAGGATTTTATATAGCAGGGTAGACAGGAAGTATCTAGTGTCAAGACACTCTGTACTCTGCTCTCAGCCGAAAACTGCCGCGGTACGTAAAGTATGCGGAGCTCAACGCCGCGCTTTGTCTTACCAGAGCGAGGAATTGATAAAATTTCCCCCTTACGGAAATCGAACAAACAACCAATCGTGTTTTCCCACTTTTTTGACCCACTGCGCCAATAGTAATCAAACAATATTACTATTTACTTTAATTAAGCCTTACTTAAAATGAAACAGTCTTTGATCTTCAAATTTACTTGTAAAATATTTTAGTTCAACTCTTGTATTTCATTTGACAAGTAAATCTGTATAGAGTCTAGTACAAATGTGATGTATAACAAACCTTTGATCTTGGAAATCAAGTTTAATTTAAAACAAAGAACCGAGCAGACTACTTAGTTACTTCTATGAAGTAGAAAAGTTACACAAATATTAAATTAGTTATTTGGAATTATTTATCTAAAACTTGGAATTACTTTCGTGTATAAGAATTAATGATAAGACTTGAGCGAGTACGAAAAATAGATATATAGAAATAGTTCAATTTGATAACATCAGGGGAGACCACGATTGACCTTCGAAAACACAGTATCGAAGATACTGGAGGAAGGTCACGTAAAAAGTATGAGGACCCCGCGAAGGGCATGCATGAAGAGGATAATGACTGTAGACGAGGCGAAAAAGGTATGCAGGGACCGAAGCGTTTGGCACTCCATACTCTCTGACTACCAAGCCGGGGATGAAGCGTGAAGCTAAAAAAAACATTGGAACAAAGAAGGGAATATTCCGAAACAAAATACATTGCCCAGCTACCACTTACAAGTTAAAATAAATTTTAGACTATCATACCGATGCCATAGAAAACAAGTGTCTTTTAGCACCCTTAATTAAAAAGACAGTTTTTGGGTCTAATGCGAGTATTCCTTGCCTCTGTAAGCTTTATAGCAAAATCGGTAATCGGTCGATATAAAAATATATTCACCCAATACACTTACACGCACCGTAATAATATCTCACATTCTATTGATGGGTTTTTGTGACTTCTATGTGTATTTATTTTTGCAGTACTGTTTCTTGTTTTATATATAATAAAATTATTTTAAGTTAATTTTCTACCTTAATTATCATTTTAATGTATTTTGGTTATGTTTTTGGTATAATATAAGACGTTAAAATTGTGAAGCCGGACACAAAGCATGTCGTGTTTGTTTTCAAACGGTTGTACATTGCTAACTATATTTTTTGTATGTTACTTCTAAAATTTATCAATATATAATAACCACTAGCCTTGCACACCACTAGCCTTAACCACACCTTGTACAAAATACGTACTTAAAATATATAAATAAATGATATTTCAGCTTGAATAAAATGAAACTAGAGGCAGGTCGTGGCGCAGTGGATATCTGACAGTAAGCGCGATTGGTTCTCGATTACGTTCCCACTCGGAGTAATATTTATTATTAAATCTTATTTTAATTTCTCCGCTCTAGACAAAGCGTGGTGTTGAGTTCCGCCCCTTAACTTAGAATGCCTTTACATGCGTACTTTCTGTCTATCCTGCTATAAACGCATAGAACAATATAAAATAAATAAAAACAAATAGTACCAATTACTATTCTAGCAGAAAAGATGCTTTTGTTCTGTGCTAGAGCGTCTGACTGTAAACGCAATTAGTTATGGGTTCAATTCCCACTCGGAGTAATGATTATAATAAAAGTTTATTTTCATTTCTCCGCTCCAGTAGACGAGGCGTGACGTTGATATCGCCACTTAGCACGTAGTGTTACGATTTCGAGCGGGACACAGTAACGAAGTGTCTTGACACTAGGTTATATCTGAACCCTCTCTTATACAACATATAGTGTAGAGCTGTTTTATACATATGCACTTTTCACAAACAAAACTTATAAACGAAAAAATCCTAATAATACTTGTAACAGAATTTGCCCAACAAAAGTGGCAATAATGCGAATGTCGTAGTGAGTTGGCATGCATTGGGCTTTATACCTTTTGCACTGAACACTAGACCCTAATGATTATTGCAGCGCCTTAATAACAACACGTTTTTGTGATAATATAGAAACGTATGAGACTTTTCTAGATGGTCCTAGATTCAAATACAAAATAATAATTATATTTGAACGTTGTTAATCCTGAAATTGTTGGAGCAAAGTGCGGAGTTGAGTACTGTAATGTATCTGTAAATGGAAAGGGGAAAATCTGTTTTATTTGGGTGCTTATGGTCTCTATTAAATACATTGTGTTTTTTTCTAAGTTTTTTTTAAGTTTTATAATATTGTATTGATTAATTAGTTAATTAAATAATATTTAAAAGCATTAACTTCAAAAATTATTACAATATGAAGGAGTTAGGTAATAGAAAAAAAAATAATTGAGGCAGGTTGTGGGTTTGATTCCCACTCGCGAGAGTACTATCCAAGCGTTGACTCAACACTTAATGTATCCAATTCGCCGGCAAGCGGAGCACGGAGTGTCTTAACACTATCTAACCTGTCTATCCTGCTATAACTGATGCTAAATAAAAAAAAATAATCAATTTCAAGCATTTTGTACAATTTTCATAAGAATCAGTAAACAAAACCCTTTGTAGCCAAGTATCACAATGAGATCTACTAATAAAGCAGTAATAAGGGCGCGAGGCGCTTTTAATCGCCACGTCAAGAGGCATCATGAGGTAGCGTTTTCGATCCCCGCCTAATGACTTCTGACGTAGATAGATTAGCGGCGTTGTTACAACACGTGTACTGTATGATTATTCCTTTGTTTCTCTTACTAAGTAGATACGTGGAACTAGTTAGTGGTTGCTCTGCGGTTTCGCGTGTGTTTATTTTAGTTTACTTAATACCTTTGAGTTGCTTTATTTCAAATTTTTATAAATAAGTATGAAATTAATGTTTAAGTATATATATATATATATATATATATATATATATATATATATATATATATATTGATATTTTTTTTTAGATTCACACTAAAGTTATAAATGTTAAATTAAGTCTGTCTGTCTATAAAAATTTAATGTAGACATACTTACATACATATTTAATAGGTTCTTGAGATGAACATATTCCTCCCTCCTCCTCCCTTTACTCGATTATTTTTTTATTTTTCTAGGTAGCTCAAATTGCGGTCAAAAGCAACCTTTTCATAATATTTCAGTATACTAGAACTCACACTTTTAAGTTCTTACTTTAATCTCGCATAACCGGAATACCTGGTGTCAAGACACTCCGTATTCTGCTTTCTGACGAATTCGAGATATTCCATGTTAAATGGTGGAACTCAACGCTGCGATATGTATCCGATCGCGTTTACAGTCAGACGCTGTCCCACTACGCCACGACAAGCCTCAAATAATATAAGAAGTAATACTTAAATAAGAATAGACAAGGATATAAAGAATTTTTTTATCATACTTTAAAATTATCTTTTATTTACCTAATAATTTAATTCATAGTATTATTATTCTGCTCTAAAATATGACGATATCGTAAAATATTTCCCATTCAGTTAACATTTCATGAATGAATTATACAAATAATGTGTCAAATATTTGATATTATTCATTCATTCATTCATTCCATACTTGATATGCTCGACAATGTCTTCCTAGACTTGTAATACAAATATTTTGAACTTGAAATAGGATTTTGTTTACATCTGTAGCTACTTGTTTTTTTAGCTTCAAGCTTTTATCCCGCATAGCAGGGTAGACAGAAAATACTTAGTGTCAAGACACTCCGTACTTCGCTTTCCACCGAATTCGATACATTGTGTGTTGGATGGTGGAACTCAACGCCGCTTTTTGTCTTTACCAGAGCGTGGAAGTAAAAATAATTTAAATATAATCAATCTTCCGAGTGGGGATCGAACCCACAATTGATCGCGTTTACAGTCAGACGCTGTCACACTGCACCACAACCGGCCTCCTACTGTAGCTACTTGCGGTTGTTAATATATAATATGTGAAGTTTTTAACTTACTTTTAATGTGTTATTCTCATACTTAGAATAAGAAGTATGTTTTTAGACCAAATTTACTGTCGCAGGAATATATATACTTTACACTTTTCCTATCTAGATTCTAATAACAATAATTTATGAATACTAATAATAAACAGTTTTCTTTTACATTTTATTAAATCGCTTCCGCTTATGACTTAACCCGCCATTGGCAACTACTAAAAGTCAAACTAACCTTAGTCCATATATAGGCTTGTAACATCAGAAGTTCATATTATTATCAAATTACATCAAATCTTACAAAATTATACAAGGCAAGCTTGTAACCCGTAGTGCTGGCTTGTAATCCCGCGACCGCAATCGCCCGGGACCATCTACCCAGCTTATCCCAATCCCGGGCTCTAATCTCACAAATTACACTCACGTTCACGTCACTTGTTTTAGTGGCGACTTATCGAATTAAAACTTAACTACTTAAGGTGTTTTATCGTTTTCCTTTTCTTCAGTCTGTGGTCGTGTTTTTTAAAATGTTCCGGATAATTAGTGTTTGTGGAATAGTTTGTGTGTACTGAAATGCAGGAAAGTAATTTTTAAAGTTATTTTTCTAAAACATATTGTATAAAATAGTGTATAAAATTTATCTTAAGCTTATTATTGGATGACTTTGAACCTGTATTTTGTTAATATTATGATAAATAAAGGCTATCGTGGTTTCGATTCCGTGCAAAGGAATGATTATAGTTTATTTATTTTAACTTTTTTCATTTCCTCGCTCTAGTAAGAGAAAGTGCGGCGTTGAGTTCCACCACTCAACACGCAATATCTCACATTCGGTGGGAAGCGAAGTACGGAGTGTCTTGACACTAGGTACTTTCTATCTACCCTGCTATAGGGGATAAAAGCGTGAAGCAAAAAAAAATTACATACACTTTGAAAAATCACATAAACATTACTATAGCTACATATAATATATTTTACGTACCAACAACACCTCTATTTATTATTACTATTGAAATACTAAAAAAAAAACTTTATTTTTCAGTACACCATATATAATAACACAAACAAAAGAATGTGTTACCAACGACCAACAAAACAATCACGCCTCGATAACATTTGGTGTAAGACACCCACTGTCCACAACACAGTGTAAATAACTATTACACTCGTTTATACTAACCACAATTGAATTTGAATCTTAAAAGTTAGACAGTAAGGTTTAAATTACCTTTGATTTGGTATGACGAATATTTGTTAACAAGTGACGGCTTTTGACATGGGTTTGATCATGTGATATATCTAGTTGCTTATTTATGTTTTTAAATTATTATTTGCGTAACTTAAAATATTCTTTTAATATATTTCTATTTTTACGTTCTCAAGAGCGGCGTTGAGTTCCGACTTTCAACACGTAATGTTACAAATTCAGGCAGATATTGGAGAACGTAGTGTTTTAGCAGTTCCCTCTACTTGTACTGCTTTATGTGATTAATTACTCTATTTTTAGTCCAAATTCGTTAAATAACATAACGTATTAAACGACGGAGCTCAACGTCGCACTTTGCCGTATCAGATCGCCTGAAAATAATATAAATAAAATCAATCCACCCAGTGGGAATCGAACCCATAACCGTTCAGATGAATCACTGCGCCAAATTGGCTTCAACATTTGTGTAATGTTTAATATATGGATCTATAGCATGGTCTTAGCGCAAATCCGTCAGTTTGTTCAGGACGTTCATCCCTTGTCAGTCAATTTACATTCGCGTTTGATCCCGAACGACTCAAGTTAAATATCACTTGTTTATTTTATACGCCATGTAATGTTGAATCTTATTTTTGTTCAAATTTTAAGGGAAAACGTTGCTTTGAAAATCCGCTTAAAGTAAAAGCGTCTTATTATAAATGCGTTGGTAGGTTCGATTCCTGATTGAAGAAATGATATTAGTTATTAGAGGCCGGTCGTGGCGCAGTGTGACAGCGTGTGACTGTCAACGCGATCGGTTGTGGGTTCGATCCTCACTCGGGGAGGTGATTATATTTAAATTATTTTCACTTCCTCGTTCTGGTAAAGACAAAGAGCGGCGTTGAGTTGCACCACTAAACACGCAATATCTCGAATTTGGTGGAAAGTGAAGTACGGAGTGTCTGGACACTAGGTACTTTCTGTCTACCCTGCTGTGCGGGATAAAAGTGTAAAACTAAAAAAAATGATTTTTTTTTCTTTATTGAACTGCTCTGGTAAAATAAAGTTGGTGTTGAGTTGCGTTAGCAAAGAATGTTTTGAACTCGGGTGAGAAGCTGAGAACTTAGTGTCTTGCTATATAGGAAGAAGCCATGTTACTTACAGATTATTTTAATTACATACATCATATATCATATATAAATGTTTAGCTTAATACATTTTTTTTTAAATTAATTCCAGCCATGAAACTGACTGCAAGGCTAATAGTTAAGGAGTTGATTCCGATTTGGGGGAATGAACAGAATATTTAAATTAATTTAAATTAATTACTAGCTCTGGTAAGACATATTGCGGCGTTCAGTTCCGCCACTTAACACACAATGTCTTGACACTAGGTTGTCTCTGTCTATCCAGTTAGGCGAAACACTTCCCAACAATATTACAAAACTGTCGATTTCAGTACAAACTGCACCTTGCATTTCGTTAAAGCACCTCTATAAGATAAGACACTTTACTCCTTCGTCTTTACATTTAAACAGTGGTCCTTGAGACGCATCTAATGCGTCAAAACCATTAAAATCTCAGTATTCAAAATCTTTCTCGCAAAAGGACTAATCTGTACAGTGATATAGAAACTGGCGGTATAGTGGAGCAATTGTCCAAGACTTGTATTTGGGCAGATTTTAGAATGGTATCTTGACTTTTTCTTACTGTTTCTTGTGATTGCTACAGACTTTTGTATGCCCTGGTTTTTTTTGAGTTATTATTATTATTGTTAATTTTTCTATAGATAATTTAATGAGACTGTGAAATCACTTTCGTTTTTTTAGGAAAGCTAATAAAAAATAAACTGGTAAATGGAGGATGGTATTTTTCCTTTTCTCATGTCGTGTTCAGATCATATGCCCTGATAGTTTTAATTATATTTGTGTTTCTTCATTATATAGGTTTTCTTAGTCACACAGAATTTTTATACATACATGAAATACGTGAAAAATAAACCTTCTCTTCAATACTATACAAAACAAAAAGCAAGCCAAAATATGCATTTTTTTCACCACACTCATACAAAAGTAAAACTTAAAATTTTCATAAGAAAAAAGTAATAAGACGAGTCTTGAGACACATCTTTTGATATGAAAGTGTGTTGTTGAGAACAATGTAACGTTTTCAGAAGTGTTCTTATGTATGTATGAAGTTACACTGAATGTAACGGGTGGCATTTTTTGTTACAGTTTTCTAGTAGTTTATTTCTTTATCCATGGTAGCAAAAGAATAACAGATATCTTGCAGTATAGATATGAAGTACAGGGAGAAATCATAGTGATATATCAATCACCCTAGATGTAAATATATATATATATATATATATATATATATATATATATATATATATATATATTCCAAAGTCAACTCACGGCATAGAAATTCGTCTATTTGTGTCTGCGTTCTCGCTTAAATTTACAATTTTATCAGATTACAAGACTAATATAACTAGAAAACATCTTTGAAAAAACGTATAAAAATTTGAACGCAGCGGGATTCGAACCCGCGCCTCTTGGACGGTATCCAAGAGGCGCGGGTTCGAATCCCGCTGCGTTCAAATTTTTATACGTTTTTTCAAAGATGTTTTCTAATCCTAAGTGTGGAATAACACTTTAAAAAATAGTAAATACTAATATAACTAATATATTAAAAATATCTAAATATAAATATAATGAAATTTCATACACATGTTCTTTAGAATCATAAAGTCACCTTAGATCGGACCTGAGTGACGTAGAACAAAAACATTTCCCGGAATAAAAAGTACCCAGTGTATTGGAACGGGATGTTGAAATACAATCATCCCAAATTTCATTTTAACCCAACCGCTAGTTCCTGCGTGATGCTTGAACAAGCAAACGGACAAACAGACAGGATTTTTTGGAAACACATATTTGGGTTTTATTATTTTACCTACCTTCTAAAAATGTTTTTAAAATATATTTAAAATTTATTTACATGCGGAAATAATTATTTATTAATTACACCACTTACAAATAGGGTCTTGTTGTATTTCTTTGCCTTACACAGATAAACTGTTAAGTAAAAGAACTTTTTCGAGTCTCTCGTTAAACATTAATATTTTCGCCTTAGTACTTTTGAATAGCGCGTTTACTTGAGGGAAACTTAGACAAAGAATCTTAATAGAAGTGATATAAATCTCTTACATATACAATATTAAAGTTTTCTTGAATCGTATAGCAATAGAATTGTTTCAGGTGACGAAAAATTTTGTTAAATCGAGATAATCAGGATTTTTGTCAATTATACTTCACATACCCATGTGTCTCACAGAAACAAATTTCATGACGTAATTTATTTTGTCATCTTAAAATTTTGTATAAAAATAGAGTATAACTGAATAAGATAAGGATTAAGACTTAATAAGATCTTTGATTTTAACACATTTTAAATAAAACTATTTTAAACGGATTAATCTCGTATACTTTGGTATTCGAAAATACATTTTTGGAAACCTGAAGTTTCGAACACTAGACTGAGGTGGCATCCATCTGTCAGTTCACTAAGTTTATTTATTTTTTTCGCTCCAGCCGTTCCAGAGATTATCAAGAACAAACGGACCGATTCACACACATGAATTAAAAAAAAATGTCATTTTCATATATATACATACCGTGTATACATTGTACGGTAAAAAGTGTTTATTTTAAAAGTTCAAAAAGACGTCTACGAGGCGTACGTCTGTCTGCATGTTTGTTTGTTCCAACTAATCTCTAAAACGGCTAGATAGATTGCACTGAGAGTTATCTGATGTCATAAAGGAGTAACTTACGCCACCTTTGATTAAAAACTATAAAATAAAAATCCACAGATGTAAAATTTCTCTAAAGACTCCTTTTAATTAAAGTATAAAACTTATGTATGAAAAACACAAATATTTATTGTTAAGTATTAGTTCTATGCCGCAGTATGCAGAGTGGAGGCGTAATATCCGGCCGGCTGGTGTACATCCAGTGTGATCTAATTGTTCTTGGAAACGAAGGAAGTCTGTACACAACTATACATATCATGTTACTTCAATAATAAAGCTTAGATATACGAATATATGAATGTACTGAAATGCAGTATTCCTTCAATTTAATTATTTAGCTTCTAGTTGTAACTGGTTTATATGTATTTGGGAAATTTCTGTTGGTATTATGATGATGGGAAACAGTTCTATTGTTGTTAGAGAGATGTTTATAATTTTTTTCCTTGATCTGGTTAAATGGAATGCGGAATTGAGTTACTTTGTTTAATGTGTGAAATATATTGAAATAAATATCTACTTTGTAAAGGATTTAAAAGATACTAGACTATATCAGAAATTACTTCTTATTGTTTGCTAACTTTTATTAAGTAAATACTTTACGTCGATAGCTTGAAATATTAACCAGTTATTTTTTTAATATGTTACTATATATTGAAAATGTGAAATAGTTATATGTATGATTAAAAAGCTTTTGACCTATTTATAAGATAATAATAATTTTGATCTATTTAAAAGAGCATGCACGTTGTTAATACACTTTCGTACTTTCATATATTCTATATATACATTTTCTATATTGCTAAAGAAACGCGTATATTATACATAAACGGACACACAAGTATGGACCAAAAACATGAACTGTCATTGACAGTGACATTTGATCAGTTATATCGTTCATTATCGTACAATTGTCATATATGTATCTCTGATTCTGTACAACGGATTTCCAATCTGAAATCACTCGTGGCGGAGGGATAGAAAAGTTTATTACACCCCTATTTGAGATCATCAACATTCGCGTCGCAGTGTGAGGACGTGATGTGTGGCGGAGTTGAAAACGATTTGGGATCGTGCCTTTGAGATTCAAACACCCTGTGGAATATAAATATATTTTGTTTTTCAAATTTCTGTCTAGCCTAAATTGGGCAAACGGGAGGCTAGACTAAAGTTCTGGATATATACGCTTCCGAATTTCTCCAGTCTAGTGTCAAAACACTCACTTGCATGAGTTACGCCAGAAATCGAGACATTGCGTTAACACACGCATGGTGAACTTAACGTTGATATCTCCGACTACCCTCGACTTTTCAAGATTTGAAATAAAAACTAGACACGTATTTCCTTCATACACGAACAACCTGTATTAAATATTAAAATCAAATGAATCGACAATAAGTTCCTAATTTCCATTTCCAAACCGCCAATTAAGTATTCCAGCACCCGCAATGTTTTATATCACGAACTATCAAAAATTAAGTACCGAATTGCGTATAGCGATAAATAATTCCATTATAGCCGCCGTTCAGTAGACACGATTTTAAAACAATATTTTAATTTTCCAGACGCGACTTTATAATCGTGTTATTGAAACAAATAATATTGTATAATAAAATTGAAAACGGTATAATCGTTTCTAAATCCATCAGTTTAAGAGTTAATTTGGCGTGATATATTTTGGTGATTTTGGTTTATTGTCGGTATTGTATATTGGGTCCGTTTTTAAAGAGCAAACTGAATTGCCTCGATACGGTCGAGCGATAGTGAAAATAATAAATCTCCGGCGCTGGAATTTTGTGCGGTAACACTGTAATAAAATTGTTGTGTGTGTGTTTGTGTGTGTGTGTGTGTGTGCTTGTTGTCTTTTGGAAATTAAAGTTTATGATCGATATCGGTTATGTTTACCTTTCATTTAAGTGTTTCCATTTAATGTAATCTTTTTTGATGCTTTACATTTGACGTATCTACTGACGGACGTTACATATTGACGTACCTTATAGTTTTTAAATGAAACTATTTAACCGGATTAATCGCGTATATTTTGGTATTCGAAAATACATTTTTGGACGCCTGACGTTTCGAACACTTTACAGTAGGCCGTGGTCACACTTGCAGGTAGACTGAGGTGGCATTCGTCTGTCAGTTGATACAAAAAATTAATTATATTAAAACTACCGCCATCTGTTTCTCAATTGTCTCGCGTACTTCCCTGGATTCTTGCAGAATGAGGTCACTGTATCTTTGTCTCTGGTGTGGTGGATTTGAGACTTTAAATTTTTAATAAGGGTAGGGTGATGGTGGGATATCTCAATGGCGAATCCCACCATCACCCTACACAGCTATCTACCGTTGGCAAATCTTTATTTCAGAGAGCTTACCATCTTTGCGACGCTGAACACCTAGGGGACGAGCTTCGACAGATGAAGGGTGCCCTTCATCAGAACAAGCTACCAGTTCCCCGCCAGCGTTGTATGAAGACCAACAAGCCACCCACAGTGGAGAGACAGCCAGCACTTCTACCATTTGTGGAAGGAGTTACAGACAGGTTTGGCAGCATCTTAAGAAGAGCTTCTATTAAAACCATATTCAAGCCTAATAAAAAAGTGAGCCAATGCTTGAGACCCTTGAAATGTAATATCCTTTATAGTCAATTTGCAGGCCAAACAAAGAGGAGCATCGGGGTTAGGGTGAAAGAACACATATCCGAAGTCAAGAATGGGCGTGTATTGCAGTTAGCTGTGTGTGAACATACAATGAATAAGTCCAACCACTACATCAGGTTTGATAAGCCACATATCCTCGCTAGGGAAAGTAGATATGTTCCTAGAATGATCCGCGAGGCTATTGAAATTCAAAAAACATCCAAATTTCAATAGAGAATATGGTTGGAAACTCTCTACCACCTGGGACCCACTTATTAAAAATTTCAAGTCTCAAATCCATCACACCAGAGACAAAGATACAGTGAGCTCATTCTGCAAGAATCCAGGGCAGTACGCGAGGCAATTAAGAAATAGATGGCGGTAGTTTGATATAATTATTTTTTTGTATCAACTGACAGACGAATGCCATCTCAGTCTACCTGTGACCACGGATTACTGTAAAGTGTTCGAAACGTCAGGTGTCCAAAAATGTATTTTCGAATACCAAAATATACGCGATTAATCCGGTTAAATAGTTTCATTTAAAAAGTATAAAAATCGCGAAAATCAAAGATTTTATTACCTTATAGTTGACTGTGGCATCAGATTCAAGGCGCTGCTTATTGCAATTTGTTTTATTTTTACGTATTTTCTATATATTTATTGAAGATAAGTAGCTTATCAGGTTATGAATTCATTATCATGGATTGTTTTACTATTGGGACATATTTATTGTTTAGCTTCACGCTTTTATCCCGCACAGCAGGGTAGACAGAGAGTACCTAGTGTCAAGACACTCCGTACTTCCACCGAATTCGAGACATTTTTTTAAATTTATTCAATCTATTCTTATTAATATTAATAATAATAATAATAAGTTTATTTATGTCACCACAAACAGTTTTCACAATATAATCCTTAACATTAAGTTAGCTACAATGTCATTCAATATTTTATGGAGCCACTGTCGCCGTACTAGGAGACCTGTATTACGGCATACAGCACTAACCCCTTAGATTTATTATAATAATACCATAGCTATATCTAAAATTAAATGGAACAAAATTTTACCTTGTACACAAACTAAAAGAAGAAAAAAAGAGAAAAATAAGAAATAATTAAGAATTAAGAAATAATTAAAAATTAAGTGTGCATGTATGGGTGTGTATGGGAGTGTGTGTGTGTGAAGGAGTGCACATAATTACGTACACAGCTTTTATTGCGTGTTGAGTGGTGGAACTCAACGCCGCATTTACTCAGAGCGAGAAATTAAAAATAACTTAAATATAATCACTCCCCCGAGTGGGGATCGATCCACGTTAACAGTCAGACGCTGTTCCACTGCGCCACGACCGGCCTCTCTTATTATATTTTATTTATTTATTTTAGAAAGCTAACACGGTATTATAGTATAATACATTATAAACTTCACTTATAGGCTAACTTAACATGTATTGTAAAAAAATATATAAAAATTAATATAAATAAAAAAATATATATATACAATATTAAAATGCTTAAAGAAATATAACATGAATGAACACTTTATTGAATATTCTTTAATAAATATTTTAAGGAAATTGATTAAAATACAATTTCATTTTCCTTTTGAATTTACATATATAGTTTATTTTAACTTAAATTTAAATTTAATAGATATATTTTATTTTTTTCTTTGAACGCTCTGCCCGAATACTTAAAAATATATATAAATCAAGTAAATTTCTACTTAAAGCTCCATTAAGGACTAAATTAGCCCTTGTAGAGTTTCTAGGTACCGACAGGTTAATTTTTTGGATTAGGTCTAGATAGTCAATATTTACTAAGATTGTAAGATCCAGTCTTATTTTCTACTAATTTTTATTTTTAATATATTCAGTTAATAAAATAATATAATTGAATTAATATTAAAAACAAGCTCAATATATATAAATGCCGCTAGGGATCGCTCAGGATAAAGCGTGAAAGTATTTCTTTTTGTTATCTAAAACTAAATTAGAATCTTCAATACAACCGATTTTCTATGTTCTTTGTTTTGACAAATTCGAAATATATCAGACGAGGTCCCTCCAGCAGCTTAGAGGCGATCCACTTAGGCCTGACGTCAAAGACTTTTGTGTTGTTTATCACGGCATCAAAGGCTCGCAGTTACGTAAGCCGATTTCAAGATAAATTTATTAAGAACCTACTTCACTAATCTCTAATTGGAACTTGGACAATTAAAACTGTCTTTGAGAGATAATTAATTTAAAGAGATAGTTCTGATGATGAGAACTGTGGGATTTTGTTGGTTGGTTAATATTCTGTTGGTATTTTATCATGAATACCTAACATGGTAAAATATTTGATTTTCGAGATTTTTATACATTTTAAATGAAACTATTTTAAACGGATTAATCGCGTATATTTTGGTATGCGAAAATACGTCTTGGATTCTTGACGTTTCGAACACTTCACACCAAAATATACGCGATTAATCGGGTTAAAATAGTTTAATTTAAAACCTAACATGGCCTAAGTAATCAAATAAAACATAAATTCGTATATATTTTTAAGAATTATCACAACTAGCTTGAAGCTGATCGTGGCGCAGTGGGGCGGGTTCTGACTGTAAACGTGATCGGTTGTGGGTTCGATTCCCACTCGGGGTAGTGATTTTATTTCAATTATTTTCACTTCTTTGCTCTGGTCAGACAAACGGCTGCGTTGGGTTATGCCACTGAAAATGCAGTGTCTGTTATTCAGCGGAAAGCGGAGTACGAAGTGTATTGACATTAGGTACTTCCTGTCGTCTACCAGGCTATGCGGATAAAAGCGTGAAGTTAAAAAACAAAAAAGCGTGAAGTTAAAAAATAGAAATTAACATCTCTAGATACTTTATTTAATATTTTAAAATAAATGTTGCTTAATTTATTCCTTATCTCATAACCGATTAAGAAAGTGACCCTCTCTGGTAGAGGCAGGCTCTACCAGAGAAGGTCACTTTCTCAATCGGTCCAAGCATTTCACAGATTAGCCAAAATAAACAGACGGACAGTAAAAACGAGATTATGGTATATATATCGTGTATACATATAAATGTATTAGGTTAGTGCATATTTTAGTTAATACTCCAATTTTATTTATAAATAATCTTTCAAGATTGTAAGGTTATTTTTTTAATATTATATACTTAGGACTGTGAAAAAAATCTACTTTGGAATCTAAAATCCAATCCAAAATCCTGTTTGTATATAAATACTATTTACTATGAATTAAATTTCAAAAACTTCCCGTCGGTCGTAGCGCAGTGGGACAGCGTCTGACTGTAAACGTGACCGGTTGTGGGTTCGATCCCCACTCGGGGAAGTGATTATATTTAAGTTATTTTCACTTCTCTGCTCTGGTAAAAGATAAAGTGCGGCGTTGAGTTCCACCACTCAACACGCAATATCTCATATTCGGTGGAAAGCGAAGTACAGAGTGTCTTGACACTAGGTGTTTTCTGTCTACCCTGCTATGCAGGATAAAAGCGTGAAGCTAAAAAAACTTTACATTAAAAAAACCTAGAAAATCATATAAATTTTACGAAATTCTTTATTTATAAATGCCTCGCAACAAAAACACAAGGAAACCCATAAAATATATTTCAACGTACATATTATAAATGCAATATTCAACACTTACAGATTAATTCAATTGATAAATACGCTTAATATATAATAAATTATAACTTAATTAATTTCAGTAAAGAGGTGGAGTAAGTTTAGGTCAGCCGGAAAAAAGCTCAGAATGATATTCACTGGTAACTAGAAGTAGGTCCATTAGCGGTGCGGCGGGCGCGGTCGTAATTAATTTTCAACGAAATACCCACATTCACTTTGTTAATGTCTGTTATGGGTTCGATTCCTTGTTGGGGTATTTTTATTTATTTATTTTTTTAGCTGTACGCTTTTAACTCGTGTAGCAGGGTATATGTATATGTTAGTGTGTACAGTTAAAATTTATTTTAATTATGAGTTCAATAGTATAATACAAGTTATCTTAGCCTCCAAGATATATAGAAATGATTCTTTTATCAACAACTTTTTTAAATATTTTTTATTTACTTAAGATAAGTTTAAGGATAGGATAAGATAAGGAGGATATACATTTATTGTATATTTCTCTTTTGTTTTTCTACTTCTAACTCTTATCCCGCATAGCAGGATAGACAGTAGGTACTTAGTATTAAGACACTTCGTACTTTGCTTTCCGACGAAATCACAACATTGTGTGTTGAATTTAGGAATTTAACGGATCACTTTATATTACCAGAGCGAGGAGGAGAAAATAACCTAAATATAATCACTCCGTTAAGTGTCAGTCAGGCGCTGTGCCACTGCGCCGTACCTCATATCACGCCATCATTTATATACAAGAAAACAATTAACAAATATTACAAAGAAATATTTACCTAAAGTATATCGAATCTACGACCAACGTCCACCAAACACAGGTTAACTCCAAAACTAAGAGCTTTAAAACCATAATATTATACATTGCAAATGTAGTTGGCTAAAAACGTAATCCTGACGGCTCAGCGGGTAGCGGCGCGCCCTCATCGATCAATTTGAAAGATTCACCCCGGCCAGTTGAGGAGAGCTGGGATTCAAATCCATCTATCACTATCACGCCTTTCTATTTTTGAGCTAAGCATTGAAGATCGGTAAAATGTTTACTCACATATTTTATTATTTTTAAAATTATTTCACATTTAGTATTTGCTAATAACGTAAATAAGTTACATCAAGAGGTCAGAGCGTTTGGACGGTTTCCAGGAAGTGCGGGTTTGAATCCCGCTGCATTCAAATATTTATACGTTTTTTTTATCTTTGAAATAGTACAGGTTTTATACATGTACGAGGATATAGTGACTAAACGGACTAGTATCGTAGGGTCAGAATATAGTTTCAAGACACTCTGTTCGTTGCTTAACGCAACATTGAGACATTACGTGTTAAATAGCAGAGCTTAACGCCGGGATTTTCTTAGCATAGCGGAGAAAATATAAACGAAAATAAAATAGTGGAATCTCGTCTAACTGAAATCGTGATTGTTTGTATAATACATTTCTCTTATGGACGAATTATTATATTTAAATTATCTTTCATCGTTTCCTCGTTTATAATGAGACGAAATGCAGTGTTAAGCTCTGCTAGTCAACACACAATTCAGGTAGAGATTGTAGAACGGGTGGCTTTTAGACTAAATTCTTTCTGCTTACCCTGCTGAAAACTAAATATATAAATAAAACAAGTGTTCTTATTTGAAGTACCATACAAAAGAATTGCGTATGATTTTATCAAAAAAAACAATACGCAATATCTTGAAATAAGAAAAATATGTATAAAGATAAACTTGTTTAGTCTATCTTAAACCACGCGAAATACGTATATACATATAGAAAAATAAACAAATACAATAACGGGTTCTAACAAAACCATTTGACATTACAACTACCTCTTAGAAGAACCTGCTCATCCCCTGTCTTTAAACACGCTATTCTCAATTAAAAACGTTGCCCTTCGAAATACAATATTCAAATTACATATAATCATTGGAAAATACATCAAAAGTACATAGCGGGGGGGCCCTTAATTAATATTATCGTTTCGTCCGTGCTCTCTCAGCTATACTTTAAACGGCGCGTATGTATTTCAAAGGGGCGCGAAGAAGACGTGTGGTAGGAATTTAATTATGATTGTGTTGTTCGCGGCGTAATTAGCTCTAACAAGGCTCGACTTTGTTCCGACTCGCTGGATTCAGCGCGATTGTTAGAAAAAAGGTAATATTTAACATGCATTGGGTGTACAAATGAAATGTATATAGTCCAGCATGGAACTCATAGAAATATACCTTATATATTAATATCTATTAACGTTTTATTCATAAACTAGAGGCCAGCTCGCGCCTTCGCCGCTATAAACACGACTATGCTCGTGTGTTGTGTTTAATTTTTCACCCTCTTGTGTTCTTCCATACATCAGAAACTTTGTAAATTTACTTTAAAGTGTAAAAGAGTCTACCAGAATAAGTTAAGAAATACTGTTATTTTATAACGCCTATTGTAATATAAATAAACATAACTTATAATTAGCTGGTAGATAAAATTAAAGAGACTAGATGTTAGATTAGATGTGGCCAGTCGTGGCGTAGTGGGTTGTGGGTTCGATCCCAACTCGGGGGAGTGATTATACTTAAATTATGTTCACTTCCTTGCTCCGGTAAAAGACAAAGTGCGACGTTGAGTTTCACCACTCAACACGCAATTTCTCGAATTCGGTGGAAAGTGAAGTACGGAGTGTCTTGACACTAAGTACTTTCTGTCTACTCTGCTATGCGGGATAAAAGCGTGAAGCTGTGAAGCTAAAAATAAATATATTATACACTACACACTATATCTACTTAGTTTCCTCATTTTTTAATGTGTTCTATTAAATCTATGTAACTTTTACATGTAATAACCAACTAATGTATAAGTATAGTAAATTTTTATTAAAAAACGTATAGAAATGTGGAAGAACGCTTTAAAATAGTAAAATATATACATACATATTTTGAATCATGTCAATCAAAAGTTGATATAAAAATTCACTCTGTAAATATTAACGTCTCGATACTTATATTTTATAATGTCGATTTGAATGAGAAAATAAACTTTTTTTTAAGAATTGTGAACCCCATAACTCTCTTTGTTGAGAGACACAAAATTAATTGTATCTCTATTTCAAGTAAAAATAGTATAAATATGGGGAAATAAATGTATTCAAAGCCAATGCCGTTTTTCCTATTTATAGTCGTTTTTCCTTTTTTAGTTTTAGTTTAAAAAAATGCACATTTTGCGTTAAAATTGCATGTTATTAATCACTAATGATTAATGATCCCACAAAATCTGGGAAAAATATCTTAGTAAAATTTTTTTAGCTTCACGCTTTTATATGGGACAAAAGGATAACAGGGTAGGACAGAAAGTACCTAGAGTTAAGACACTCTGTACTTCGTTTTCCACCAAATTCGATACATTGTGTGTTGAGTGGTGGCACTTAATGGCACACTATGTTTTTACCCGAGCGAGGAAGTGTAAATAATTTAAATATAATTATTTCCCCGAATAGTGATCGAACCCACTACCGATCGTGTTTACACTGCGCCATGACCGACCTCAAAAGATGGCTATTTTTATAATTGAAATTAATTAATATACTTTCCGTATATATTTAGAAAACTAATCAGTTTAAAAAAGATATTAAATTACATCACTACACCAACATACATCCCATTTTTCCAAGTTTGTGTCACTTCCCTTGATCAGAAATTAAAAAATAAAACCGATTCACACTATACTTCTTAATTGAGTACAGATAAAATATAGAAACGATTAAAATTATTTAGTTTATACTTAGAGGAGACCTCAGTTGACCTTTGAAAATATAATATTAATAATATTAGAACAAAAAGATCAGAAGAAAGATCTGAAGGACATGAATGAAGAGGTTATTGACTGTGGACGAGGCGAATGAAATAAGTGGAGTCGTAGCGTTTGACGCTCCGTTCTCTTTCACCACCCCGCTGGGGATAAAACTTGAAGGTGGAAAAAAACCAATACTTTAATATGTACATAACAGATTTCATAATTATTGTCATAATACGTCGTTAATTCAACAAGTAGTTCTTTGGTGTTATATATTAATATTAAAGACTTTTTCCAGAGCTATAAAACGTACATTCTTTTAAAATACACGCTAAATGGGAAAGCGTAGTGACATGTTACAATGTTCCCTCTGACCTCACAGTGACAGAGTGCCGTGAATGAAAATAATTTAAAAATATACGCTCTGCTGGAGTTCAATGAACCACTTGGCAATCGCGTCAGGTTGGCCCGAAGTAATCATTTTCACCCAATTAAGTGACCCGTTCAATAATGACTTGATGAATCGAACAATCAGCTCTTGTGACACGCTTGTAACAAAGACTCGTTAGCAGGTAGCTCCGCGGGGGGTGAAAAATGTATTTGAGTGCAATTTCCGGTCTCAGAGGGGCGGAAGTGCCGCCTTTGTTCTGGCCGACGATTCTTGTGGAGCGGACATCTATGAATTTTCATGCCGAAATTGCTGTGCATTCGGATGCATAAAATGTGTGAACGTTGCAGTTTTTACGCTTACTTAGTGTTATGTTTAACGAAGTATGTACACGCAAATAAAAATATTTCTAACATAAATTCTTAATAAGACCATTAGGGATGAGTGGAATAGTGTTCGGTTGTGAATTCGATGGTGTAGGTTTAAAGCCTTCCTACTAAGAAATACTCATAGTAATAATATTATAATTAGGCTAAATATACACATTTGTAATCTATTTGATTTTTCATATTCAAATGTAAATGTCTTTTGTAACTTAGTGGTATATGATTTTAAGATGATTTTAAATTACTTATACTATATACATAAGATAAGATTTGGAACGAAGAAACCTGCTGGAAATTAACTCTGAAAATCAGCAAGTTGAAGTGGCAACGGGCAGAACACAGGCTCGTAGAACTGACAACCGAGAGGGAGGAAAGGGTATCGAGTGGTGATCACCGTTCCAAGTAGCTTTTTATAAGGAAGGCCTTTGTCCAAACACCCCAAAAGACCTCATGTGGCTGATGATAATACAAGCGTATATCAAAAGCCAATCAAGTTTCCCCAAAAACTAATAAGGATTATATTTAATTCTTTTATTATTTTTAGAGTGCCAAGTGTTAAGACGTTTCTTGTTTAGTGGCAGAACTCAACGCCACACTTTATCTAACGGTATCAAAGTGTTTGTTAATATAAATATATTATAAGCAGGCGGTACCAAAAAAATATCTTTCGCCCAATATTTAAGCGAGTTTATATCCGCGGTCGAAACTTATCGACAGTGAAGTAAATTCGCGAACTAAATACAACTCCAGTTCGAAATTTGTAACTTTGTAATAAAAATTCATTATTTTTTATATTGCATTTTTTTTATTCCTATAGATAATTGTATCACGCCTTATCCCGCATATCAGGGTAGTCGGAGACAATCTAGTTTCAAGACACTCTGTTTAGTAGTTACAAGATGTTCTGCTCGTCTTCAGATCTTTGTTGTTATTTAAAAGATAATTTATACAGGGTGTGTCTATTAATTTTTTTAGGTTCACGCTTTTTATATCTGCATAGAAGATTAGACAGAAAGTACCTAGTGTCAAGACATTCCGTACTTCGTTTTCCACCGAATTCGAAGCGAGAAAGTGAAAATAATTTTAAATATAATCAAATAATCCCCTGAGTGGAAATCGAACCCTTAACAGGTTGCTTTTTAAAACAAACGCTGTCACACTGCGCCCCACGTTTACTTTTTTTTACTATATATTTGTTAGAAATAAGACATTTAAGCGGTTTAAGCCGAGATGTTACTATCAGCTTAGCGTCAATGGAGAGAAACGAAAATAAAATTATAAGGCTAGTTAGTTAAGAGTTTTACAGCTAGTTTGGTTCGTTAAGATTTTCTTAAACAAGTGTTTTTGTGTTTGTGTGTGTTAGCGAGCTGTGTTCGTCTTTGTTTGTGTTTGTTCGTCTTTGTTTGTGTTTGCTGTTACTTTTGTGTTTACATTCCTAGGAGTTAGTGTAATTTTTTTTGTAATATAATTGTATAAATAGAATTTTTCTCTAGTAAATGATTATAATATTTTTTATAGCTTCATAAAGCTTTTATCCTGCATATCCAAAAGCTTTTTTATCACTTGCAGGGTAGTCAGAGAGCGCCAAGCGAGCCCAAGAAACAGGAAACGTGCATAGATTGTATAGTCCATGCATCCTCGTCCACAGTCATTAGTCTCTTCATAAATAGCTTCCGGGGGGTCTTCATGTTTTTTGGGTGACCTTCCTCCAGTATCATATCAATAGTCGGCTAGACAGTCTATAAAATTATTGTAAAAGCGCCCATAATTCTCATGGACAAATATATCCAAAGGGCTTGATATATACTAAACAGGAAGTCTATATATAGCAATACTGTTAGTTTCTTTATATGAAAAAAATGACTATAATATGTTTTCCTTATATTATTAAAATCAATTTCATTAGTATATTCAAATATCTATATAGAATTTTAATATATTCGTGTCCGTATGTAACTGGCCAATAAATGGTAATGTTATAATTTTTTTTAATTGGGTGAACCTTATATTAAGGGAATTTAAAACCTATGTATTGAATATCTCATAGATACGTAAAGAATCGGTTATCATGGCAACGCGTGTGTCACTTTTAAACGTGCATATCAAAAATATGGCGGGTATGGGAAACTATTTTAAACGGATTCGAACACATTATAGTCCTTCAGAGGTAGACTACTGTAAAGTGTTCGTAACATGGGGTTATCAAAACAATATTTTCTAATACCAAATATGCGTGATTAATCACTTTAAAATATTATGCAAATAATAAGATATTGTTAATATTTTTTAAGTATCAATTACAAGAATATAAGCATTGCTTAGCTTCCCTACATCGACTATAACTGCCAATTTCTATAGTTTCTAATATAGAAGGAAAACATTTTTTTGCTACTGGCAATTTTATATATTATGTCTAATAAATAGAATATAATTGCCAGCACCCTCTTACATACTCGTGTGGAGTGAGCTTTAAAAAAGAAAAAGAATTGAGTATTATTTATTTTCCTTTACGCTAGCGCAGTGCTGTGCAGTTTGACGCTAAATCGCCAAGGAAACATCTACTGACTTCAATCCTGTTTGAAATTTATTGGTGTGTACCTACTATTGCTTTTGTTTTGGTTATTTTAGAACAAGCTATGGTCATGGTACTAGGTTCGATTTTCATTTAGAATAGTGGTATAATTAAAAAAAAACACTTCGTGTAAAAAATAAAATGATGAATATATTTATTTATAAAAAGATAATATTGAATGAAAAAACAGGCAATAAAATATTGAGACTGGTCGTGGCGCAGTGGGTCGGTTGTGGGTTCGATCCTCACTCGAGGGAGTGATTATATTTAGATTATTTTCACTCCCTCGCTTTGGTAAAGACAAAGTGCGGCGTTGAGTTTCACCACTCAACACGCTATCTCTTGAATTCGGTGGAAAGCCAAGTACGGATTGTCTTGACACTAGGTGCTTTCTGTCTACCCTGCTATGCGGGATAAAAAGCGAGAAGCTTATTGGTATTGGTCCTTTAACAGATAATTCTGATACTAATTACTAGAACAAATTTAAATGAAAATTCGTTAATGAAATTATAAATAATATATGATAATAATTAATAATATTATAATAAATCAACCAAACAATTGTATCTGAACTGGATATCATCATTCAGCCGCTTCTTATAAGCATATTTTAATTGATATAGATATTAAGGGAAGATATGAAAGGGTAGCGTCTGACTGTAAACGCGGTTGGATGTGGGTTCTATTCCCATTCAGAATAATGATTATATGTAAAAAAAAATCATTACTTTGCTCTGGCAGGCTAATCGCAGCGTTGAGTGCACACTTCCTACACTCTCACTTTGTCGACACTGTTGTGCAAGAAAAGACGTAGAGCTGCTTTTTTAAATATATAAAAAATAGTTTCCACGCTAGTTTTACATATGAATTCATTTTTTTTAGAAATATTGTATAAAAATATTTTTGCCTAATAACGTCGTATCGACGACCAGTGTCACAACAATTTTTTGAAATATTCATGTTGTTTCGGTCCGATTGATTTTTCAACACCAATCTAGCGTTGAATGATTTTTATAGGTAAAAATCTGCATCGAATAAAATTCTTGTTCTATTTGCTAAAAGGATAATCTGACATAGCCGACTATAGTATAGCTGGGAGGCAGAGATAGCTTTTGCTCTCCGATGTCTGTCTAATTTTAGGCTATTGTGTGGTGGGAATTGAAATTTAACGCCGTTGATATTTTTTTCTCTTAAATGAAGTATATAATAAAATGTTATCAATCTTTTAGTGCATCCAAACTTAAAACCATTGCGTTTACAAAATTGATGTCACATTGTACGATTGCTAAAAATCATGGTTTTAAGCAATATGATGTCTATAAATAATTACATATATATATATATATATATATATATATATATATATATATATATATATATATATATATATATATATATATATATATATATATATATTGAGAGAGTGATTAAAGAATAGTAAGAAAGATTTATGAAGCTAAGGCGAGTGGTACGAGAGGTCGGAGGAGACCTCGGTTGACCTTCGAAAACACAGTATCGATTATATTGGAAGGTCACATGAAAAGCATAAGGACCCCCCAAAGGCATGTATGAAGAGAATAATGACTGTAGTCGAGGCAAAAGAGGTATGCAGGGACCGTAGCGTTTGGCGCTCCGTACTCTCTGACTAACCCGCTTGGGATAAAGTGTGAGGCTAAAACAATGATAGAAAACATACAACTACAGGCTAAAGGACGGCTACACGTATAACGTACTTTTAAACACATAATATATTTTCTACCTTGCATAAAAGTGTGTATCAAACACATAGTAGTGGGTGTAGTGTTAATTAAAATAATTACTTTTTACAATAATTTAATATAATTTGAATATATTATAAAAAAATAAGCCCATATGTACATAAACGTGAGGTAACAGACACTTCAATAACAAAAGAGGTGCCAAGTTAAAGGATCAGTGTTAAAATTTATTTACATTAATTTAAAATATTTAAAAAATTCTTTCTTTTGATAACTTAGTATAATATATTGAAGCCAAAGGTTTGATTTAGCTTGAGTATCTTGTTAGACTTAATATATAGACCATGTTTAAGAGAAACGGTTTTTTCAGTTCTGATGTAAAAGTTGCTTCAAATGGCTCGTGTAATAGTAAACGCGGTACTGTTCTGTTAGTTGGAACTTGGCTTCGAATCGCTACCACGTATTTAGATTGCTTTTGCACTTGTTATTAATATAAACTGTAACTATGATAAATTTTGTATATTTTACGTAAATTGAATACAATATGAAAAATATATAAATAAAAAATATACACGAAAAGCTCATTGTTCCCCTTTTAATAGAATACTTCTATAAATTCGAATAACCTCATATTAAATTAAAATATCACTATTCTTGGCTTAATTTCTTTTGTTAGCTGTAAAATTATATTGCATTAAAGTCCTTCCGCTTCCGCTCAGCGGTCGGACGATTTACAGAGCTTTAAGCTCCTTACCATTTTTAGTTTTCCATTTTGTCCACCGTCTTTATATTCAAAGACGGTAGTGATGTAAGGGGAACTTTAATTGTTTTTTTAATTAATCTTAAAAAAGTAGGTTTTAGGTTAATAGGGTTTACGTAAAATATGGTTTTTACAAAGTTCTGTGGGTAAATGTAGTTAAACCCGATTAGATTTAGTAACTAACGGGTAGCTTTGTATGTACAAATATCATTGCTTTATCTAACACTGAGCGTCGTCAGATTTGCTTCATATTGCTGTTTCTATTATTTTCTTAAGGATTTAAATTCACAATCTTCCAATAGAGAAGCTTAAAGTAACGTTGTAGGAGAGTCGATTCGTAGCTCAATTGCAAAGTTACGTACGTAGCAACTGTGCTACGAAGCGACCTTCGGAAATCTTTGTTCAATTTTTGTAAATTTAAATCCATTATATATAAATACTTATATATAAATTAAGATTAATATATAATAAGATTAATATTTCCTATATATATAACTTATAAATTAATTTAGACACTTATTCGGATAAGTGCCATAGTGGTGAAGTATCTGAATGTAATTGCGATTTACTGTGGATTTGTTTCCCACTCCGGGGAATAATTATATTTAAAAATTCTTTTCACATCTCTGGTTTGGTAAGACAGGGCAGGCTTGGGCTTATATGATTTTTTGGTGGAAAACAATTAACGGAGTGTCGCGACACTAGGTTTTCTCTGACTACTCTACTGATGGAGGTGAAGGGTGAAGCTTAAAGATAGTTATCATTTTACAAAGACCAGATTCTACTGCACGGTATGAAGTGGCTCTAAATAGACGAATACTAGAGAACTGTCTACTTTTTCATTAAAAACTGTCTACTTTTCCTACAAAAGTAAGCAATAAATATACATTTTCTTAACGTTAATAAAACACGAGTAAAACCAAGGCAAGGAGAAAGGCCGCGTACTAATATAATCCGTCAACACATGTCACACATACGCTACCGTTACACTCTCTCATTTAATCATATAAAGTTGGCAGATTGCCGGATGAAAGGGTTTTTTGTATTTCAAACGTAAAGAGAGGATATTGCGTCTCGAGTTTTCGTACAAAATTTTGCATACACTAGTTACTATACTTGTTATATTTTTTGTGTATTTTTTATATTTTGATGGTCTTTTTCCAAAGAGCAGGGTAGACAGAGAGTAGCAAGTGTTGAGTCACTCTGGTGTCCGCTATGTATTGGTATTGCATGTTTAGTGGGGGAACTGAATGCCACACTTAGTTAGATGTTCAGATTTTTGTTTTTTAAATTTTTAAAGTGGAAAAAAATTTTTTGGCACATTAAATAAATTTTACCTGCAACTTGACCATTATTTAAAACTTTTCTTAAGATAGAGTTAGAAAACATTTTTGAAAAAACGTATAAAAATTTTTTGAACGCAGCGGGATTCGAACCCGCGCATCTTGGATACCGTCCAAGCTCTCTGACCGCTAAGCCATGCGTTCTACTACCAGCTGCGTCGAAATTCTTCTACGTTTTATTACAACTTCTTTATGTTGTTAGCATCTCTGTAGAGAGATTTTTACAAATTTCTACTACTTAAAGATTATTAAGAAATAATCGTTTAACAAGAGAGATTGCTATTTTATTTTAATATTTACTATTTTTAAAGTGTTATTCCACACTTAGGATTAGAAAACATTTTTGAAAAAACGTATAAAAAATTGAACGCAGCATTAATATTTACTATTTTTAAAGCGAGCGCAGCTGGTAGTAGAACGCATGGCTTAGCGGTCAGAGCGCTTGGACGGTATCCAAGAGGCGCCGGTTTGAATCCCGCTGCGTTCAAATTTTTATACGTTTTTTCAAAAATGTTTTCTATATCCTAAGTGTGGAATAACACTTTAAAAATAGTAAATATTAAGATAGAGTTGTTTTTTTATTTCAATATAATTTCTTTATTTCATTATTACTGGTATCACTTAAAAAAACATTCTACGTTGTAAATTACAAATATATTGTGACGTGTACGAAACGTCGTAATTAAAAATGTACAGTGTACAGCTTCTTTATTCGTTCCTTCGTCGCAGCCCCATAACGTCCACTGTTGGACATAGGCCTTCTCTAAGGATTTCAACAATGACCGATCATACGCTTCCCGTCTACAGCAACTGCCCACAACCTTGATGACATCGTTGGTCTGCCTGGTATTCCCATTAAGCGTCGCCCGGTTCATGGTCGCTTCTCGAGAACGTTACCGCCTTAACGGCTATCGGTTCTCCTCGCTATGTTTCCTGGCCTGCCATTTCAGCTGCCTCTCTCCATCGCTCTCTCCATTGGCCACTGGGAGGAGGCTAGATACCCAATTTGGACGCGATTATGTTGTGTAGCTTCCCTAATGATGCTCGTATGAGCTGGACTAGACCGTATTAGCTGGATTGGCTTCGACGAAAGATCATTTTCTCGAAGTAAAACTTATTACTGAGTTTCTTAATATATGTAAATTATGGAGTAATTTATAATTAAATTAAAAAGTTATAAATAACATGGAAAAATATTTAATAGTATAAAATCATTTTATCTATAAAAAAATCAACATTTGTTACGAACATATGAAGTCAGTATGTATTTTCTACATGTGACACATATCTACATATTTTACTAAACAATATTTTTTAAGTACATAAACATCGCAAACAGCTTCTTTTATTTGCTCAGAAATTCAGAAACACCTAATTTAATTTACTGCAAAAGTTCCAAAAAGTTACTTATATCTACAATAAAAGTTTCAAAAAGTTACTATTATTTGCTAAATACGAATATAGTCTCATCCCGATTCGTCGTACAAAGTTAACTTTGACTTACATATATGTTAAAATATAACGTAAAATACAGATACTGAGTGTTGCTTACAGAAGGTCTTAACGTACTGACTCGGCTTAGACTTTGCTAGCTTACTTAGTTATTGAAGCTCGGGAGAGTATTAACTATTTTACATACAACAGTAAACCGTTTTTGCAAGTTTATGAAATCATCTTAAAAATTTTCTTATTATGTATTATATAGAAACTTTGACACAAATAGTAAGATGTCAATGTATATATAGCATATGACTAGAGAGCTTGAACAGTATTTGGGTATAGTACCCAATTTGAGCTTAGCAGCTTCACCTTTTATAGCAAGATAGTCTATGATAACATAGTGTCAAGATACTTCGTTATTTGCTTTTCGCCCGAAAGCAAGCAATTGAGTTCTGTATGGCGAACTCACCGCCGCGATCAGTGTAGATAAATGGAAAAGCACTTCAATATTTAATTTTCCTAAATGGGAATCGAATCCTCAGACAACGGTTTTACAGTCATATGGCACGTTGCACCATACACAGAATAAAAAATATATATAACCTGTGTAAAATAACAACCGTAGCAAAATTCGAACCTACAGTCTTTGATTTTTTGATATCATAAGTGGATGAGTGAAATTACATGTGGAACATGACGTCATGTGTGGATGAGTGAAATCACACGTGGAACAAAACATCATATGTAGATGAGTAAAATCATAACATGTGTATGTATGTGTGAATGAGTGAAATCAGACATGGGCATACATATGGACTATAGTATCATGTGTGGATAAGTGACATTACGTGAACATTGTGTCATATGTGGATAAGTGAAGTCATATGTGGACCAAGACGCCATGTGTAGATGAATGGAATCACATGTGAATCAAGAGGTCTTGTATGGATGAGTAAAATCACATGTGGACCATCGTATCATATGTGGATGAGTAAAATTAGATTTGGACTAAGACGTCATATGTGGATGAGTGAAATTACATATGGAACATCGTGCCATATGTGTATGAGGGAAATCAAATGTGGACCAAGACGCCATGTGTGGATGAATGGAATCACATGTGGACCATCGCATCAGGTGTGGATGAGTGAAATCGCATATGGACCAAGACGTGTGAACATCGTGTTATATATGGATGAGTAAAATCTCATATGAACATCGTGTCATATGTGGATGAGTGAAATCATATGTGGACCATCGTGTCTTATATGGATAAGTGAAATTACATGTGTTTGATCATTGTATCGTATGTGTATGTATAAAAATTGAAGGTAGAAAATTTCAGCCTCAGGATTTTCGCAAGTTTACAGGAAGTTTTAGGATTTATGTATCTTAGTGGGAACAATCTTTAAAATATGGCCGATTTATGGAAATGTTACAGATATTGCATTATATCTTAGAAATAAGCAACTCTCTTACGGTTATTTTCGGTCGGATGTTCATAATTTCAACTAATTCACTAGTGCCAGAAAATAAAAGTTATAATTTGGTATGTAGAGAAATTTTACAAATCGTTCAGCTTCAACTTTTTTACATGTCACATATCTATAACTTAAAATTAAATATTTATTGAGTTATGAAATATAATTGGTTGCCATAACATTGTCTTCACTATTGCGCAGACAAAGTCGCAGGCGATAGCTAGTGTAATTCTAATTAAATCTCGTGTATCGTTACGTTTATTAATAAATTAAATAATTGACTAAAATTCATTGCTACTTCATTCGCTGTAAAGTGATTCTGAATGTACAAACTAACTCAATTATTAGCAATATGTATATATTATTAATTATTTTCAATAACTACGAGTAATCCCAAACACATTAGCAACCAGTGGTCAACAACGAACGAGAAGACCACAATCGCCGGACTAGACCTTTTGGACCTCCTCTAATAACTTATATATATTCTATATTTCTTTAAATCATATATTTCTGAGTTCCTTGCAGTGCGTCAGGTGCTCTCCACTTGTCATGATAAAAAAAAGAAATAACTATAATTATAAATCATAAAAATTCACGGGCACCCATAAGTCCGTGGTTTGTAACCAAGTACCTCAAAAAACAAAAAGTTACCGAGAAGAAGAAGTTAGTCAAAACCTTTAGATCTTGATTTAATATTTTTATAACTGAAAAGATGCTGCACTGTGTACTAAATAATGCTAGAATAAATAAGCTTTGAAAATTATTTTTAAGGATTTTTTTTATTTTTTAGGTAGTTTTAATTTACTAACACAGTGTTTTGATTTTAATTCAATTATAAATAGGTGCTTAAAATTGCCACAAAAATCTTCCTCCTCAATAACAACCTTTATTAACTGACCATATTACTTTATAAATTAAAAGAATACTGATTTAAAAGTAACTAAAATAATTCTTGTTATTATATTATTATTATTATTATATATTATTATTTATATATTATCTTGATATTAGATATCCCGTTAACGCGTTGACAATGCGTTGCTTTAGCCACGTGTATGCCACTTTATATAAACGTGTACGTCGAACAAATGGTAGTGTCCGTTACATTTATATCAACTATTTAATATATTTTTATGTATTATTTTTAAATAATATTAGTATTATGTAATCACTTCATTGATCAAATTGTTAACTATATCTGTTACATTACATTACTACAACGAAAAAAGCCAAAACATAAATAAGAAAATATATTTGCAAAAAAAAACATCATAATAAATATGTATTCCACTTGTCGGTTAACAGATACCGATAGAGAGAAATAGAAGAAACTTGCCCTTCTTCATCCTTTTGGTAAGTCGTCTTCCCGTCTCTTGATTTGTCCTCCTCTTTTCCTTTTTATTTTTGTCTTTTCCTTTTATTTTGCTTCTTCTCTTCTTATTCCTTGGACAAGAAGAGAAGAAGAGGAATTTAATATAAAGGTTGGGAAGATAAAATAAAAAATATAGCAGGCAATTTATTAATTAGGCATACAAGAAACGCAAAAAATTGATTAAAATGGAAAAATTTGGGGTGAGCCTTTGCCAAAACATGGCAAATAGAGGAAGTAGATGTCACTTAAAAATGTAATAGAGTCATGATATGTTATCTTTCCTAAATGAAGGCTTTTATTATTATTAATATTATTATTTCCTTGTCCCATTCCTAGGATATCATTCTATAAAATATTTTTATTATATTTCTTTTATAGAAAAAAGAAGGCAAACGAGCACGAATACGTGGCCACCTTCGCCTGTTACATATTACAGTTGTGGATGCATGCTGGCCTTGAGATAGAAGTGAGAGGAGATAGCGTAGTGGCCTCGGCAGCCAGAACTGTAGGAATCACTACACCGTGAGGAAATAGGGAAAGCTGGCTTACATGACATCGAGCCCGGAACACATTATCAGATATTTGGCAGATCGTTTCTGTCATGGTAGTGGTCACGAGCCAGTTGGAGGATTAACCTCTTCCCAACAAATTACTGGGACCCTCCTCTTACGCGACGCTACCCAGGAAGGTGTCCCTCACATGAAAAAATATATAATTTAAATGAATTTCATTTATCTTAAATTGTTATTCCACGTCTCGAAGTACAATTCCAATCGTCCTTGTCGCAACAATTTGACGCCTTATTTGTTTCTCGAATCACTGACAAATTATAACAGCTCTCCGTTCATTTATTCAGCAATTTTAATTAAAGACCAAACACGAATTACGCCTTTCATTTCGTTTCGATTCATAATCATTTTCTTTAGAAAATCAAGATTCGTGGCCAATAGCGAAAATTTGATTTGGCTGGATTGTATGACAAAGTCCATGCTTTTGAGTGAATTTTGCTCTTTAATAAGTTATGGTAACAATATCGAGGTATAATTTATGAATTAGATTTTCTTTCAGATATTGTGAGTTTAATAATTGCTCTATTGTCAGTACATTTACTTTTAAGTAAGACAAAGCGCGGCGTTGACTTCTGCCGTTAGAATTCGGAACGCGGTGTAGGGATATTCTTGACATTAAGTGGTTCCTGTATACTCTGTTATGGCGGATAAAAGTGTGAAGTTAAAGAAACACTTTTAGTCTTAGCCTTCCCTGTATAATATGTTTTAGCTTCACGCTTTTATCCCGCATAGCAGGGTAGATAGAAAATACCTAGCGTCAAGGCACTCTGTACTTCGCTTTTTACCGAATTTGAGACATTTGCTATGCACTTTGTTAAACCAGAGCTAAGAAGTCAAATAATTCAAATATAATGACTTCCCCTAGTGGGGATTAAACCCACGACCAACCGCGTATACATTCAGACGCTGTCTCACTGCGCCACGACCGGCCTCAATGGCCTGGAAAGTTTGGAAATGGCCCAAAGAGAGATTGTTTAAATAATTCCGAGAAAGACAAGTGGCGAGCTTGTATTGTTTTGCGCTTGTAATATATATTATAATGCACTTTTTTACAAATGTTTTTTTTAGATTACGTTTTTGGCTTTTGTTGTTATAGTAACGTAACATAATATGATAGAAATAATGTACTTAAAAATAAATATTAGTTCCACCTTTGTATTATATTAACAGTATAATAATATTGAATAATTATAGAGAGGGAAACTTTTGAATTGAATTTATACAAAATTAGACGTCGCGTTTCATGTTAATACCTATAGACATACATACATACACATAGACTAGGAATTGGAAATGTATATAAAAGACAATGATGGGGCTGGTCTTGGCGCAATCGGGCACTGTCTAACTGTAAACGCAACTGATTGTGGGTTTACTTTCCACTTTGGGGAATCATTGTATTTAAATTTAATTTCCTCGCTCTGGTAAGACAAAGCGCGGCGTTAAGTTTCGCCATTCAACATGCTATGTTTCGAATACGGCATAAAGCGGAGTACGGAGTGTTTTGACATTGAGTACTTCCTGCTATGCGGGATGAAAGTGTGAAGCTATAAAAAATCACATGGTTTTAGGATGTAAAATAGAGAATTTCAATACTAAAGGGAAAAAATGAAGTGTAGAGAAAACGGTACATTAAAGATTATGTAAAAACAGAAACATTATCTCATACAAATATACGACACCAAAGTGTATTCTATAGATAGATAGATCAAATATTACAATACATTTTGGCTTTTACCAAATAAAATAAACGCGCAAACAAAACACATACAAATGCTAACATCTCAATATAACATGATAGAATTCTCAAGAAACATACTTGAAAAATTACATAATTGGATATCGGAAGAGGCGAAAGCAATAAAATTAGATAATACCTTTCGGATGATCCATTTTTTTCATTCAACTAAGCAGCTTTTAGGATATTGAAAAAGTGTTTGTTCTCCTTTGATATGAGATTATAATGTGAGATCGGATGCTGGAGTCAGAGGTACAGACGTAACGAGATGAGTTACTAAACTTGCTGATGAAGGCCGGTAGATTAACGGATTAAAGGTGAATTCAAAAATGATTTCTAATGAGACTTCAAAAGTGTTTGCCTAACTCATAGATTGTAGGTATGGCAAAAGGAATTGCGGCGTTAAGAACCACCATATATTAATAATAATAATAATAATTGAGGCCGGTCGTGGTGCAGTGTGACAGCGTCAGACTGTAAACACGACCAGTTGTGGGTTCAATCCCCACTCAGGGGAGTGATTATATTTAAATTATTTTCACTTCCTCGCTCTGGTAAAGACAAAGTAAAGGCAAAAAAAAATTATAATAATTGCTAAAAAATATAGAATGTGGTAAACGAAGCATCAGAACACCAGGTTTTCTGTCTTTTTCTCTTTATAAATGGGAAGCGAAAAGCAAATATTATACATTTCGATCACCTAAGATGTATCTATCATACATCTAAAATTGACCCAATATAAATAGATTACATCAGAATCTAAAAATGTCACATATCACTGTTATGTTTATAAATCTTATTATCCTTAAAATTTCCTTCAGTAACTAAGAAAAGAAATATATTTTAAAAAAAATTTTGCATCAAGATAAGAGAGAGAAGAAGACACTAGGATTAGTGTGAAGATACTCCGTACTTCGCCAAATTCGAGATATTGCGTGTTTATTGGCGGAACTTAACGCCGAGTCGTAAATGTAGCGCTACTGCGCCTCTAATGGCGTGAAGAGATATTTAAAAAAGTTTACATCATAAAATTTGAACCTGCGATTCTATGAAACCGTCCATAAAAAATTGTTTCTGAAACACTGTACTCCAAAGCACGAAGGTAATGAGATGAGTTATCAAAGTTGTTGATGACTAAAAATATTGAGATAACACTTAATGCTCGCTATATCCGGGAAGGTTAAGGGTTTGAAAGATAAATTAATGTACAGTGATAAGGTTTTAAAATCATTTTTAATGGGAAATATTATTTTTTGGAGTTCTCGCTCAGTTAGAAATGCCTGGCGAATTTTTCAGCGTTTATTTACGGTTTAGTAAGATTGACTGGAGGTACCTAGTGTTAGGACACTCCGTACTTCGCTTTCCATCGAATTTAAGAGATTGCGTATTAAGTGGCGACTACTCAACGCCGCGCTTTATGCCAGAGTGTGGAAATGCAAATAATTTAAATACAATTATTTCCACGAATGGAAATGGAACTCATAACTGATCGCGTTAAATATCGACACTGTTTCAATACGCCACGACAGACTCCAACTAAATAAAAAGGTTTTAAACGGATTAATCGCGCATATATTGGTATTTGCAATTACATTATTTAAAACTTGAATGTTGCAAATGAATGTAAAGTGTACAATAGCCCGTGTTTATGTGGAATGGACCAACAGATTAATATGAAAGAAGCGAAATGAAAGATCTTCCCGGTCCAGTTCGAATTTTAAGAAATTCTTCAACGTGCAGCAAATTCGTTCAGTTATTTAGTAAAGCAAACATGAACGACGAAGTATATATATATATATATATATATATATATATATATATATATATATATATAAATATATATATATATATATATATATATATATATATATTTATATATATATATATTATTCTCACTTCCTCTCTCTGGTAAAGACAAAGTCTGGTAAAACGGCGTTGAGTTCTACCATTCAACGTGAAAAGCGAAGTACGGAGTGTCTTGACTCTAGGTACTTTCTGGTTACCATGCTACGCGAGATAAACGCTTGAAGCTAAATTTCAGTTAAAATTGTGAAAATTCGTGTTTTCATGTAATTACAACATTTCAACAGTAACCATCAGAGAGTAAAATTTAAAAGCCAGTTAGCTCGAAAGGTAGTTTATAGCGAAGTAGCAACTCTATCTAAAATGTATGCACAAAGCTCTACTAGGAATTTAATTAATGCTTTATTTTATACCTCAAAAGCTCTGTAAGTAAGAATATTGTTTGATACGAGACGATCCAAGCAAGTTGGAACGGATTGTATGGATATACGAGTACATTGTAAAGAGGGTCTATTTTATTTAAATTGCCGCTATATTTTAGTTGACCAGTACTTCAAACATATTGAATAGCACTCACGTGAAAATTTAAAGTATATAACTTAGATTTTTTTTTATACTGGGTATTTTTAAAGTTAGGCGGCGTTCAGTTCCGCAATATTTTGTCATATAACTTGTGTCATTTCCTACTTTACTTCTCACAATGCAATTAGTGAAGGTGATTTATATTGAATACTTCGTAGCTGTTATGTAGCTTCACGCTTTTTATCCCGCATAGTAGGATAGACAGAAAGTACCTAGTGTCAAGACACTCTGTACTTCGCTTTCCACCGAATTCGAGACTTAGCGTGTTGAACTCAACGCCGCACTTTATCTTACCAGAGCGAGGAAGTGGAAGTAACTTGATATTATAAATAAATTTCATATATTTAACTATGTTTTCTTCATTACTTCCAATTATTTATTTATTTCTACTTTAGCAATCAGCACCACTTCATGCCGTGACGTAGCTTAACACTGCGCTTTGCCTGACCTAAGACGAAAAATTTAAATCATTTTAATATCTATAATTAAATCGTTTCCCCAATTGACAACCGAACCCACAACCGATCGCATTTACAATTAGACATCATCTGCGCCTACAGTGACCTAACCTAATTGGGGAATATAAATATTAATTTAAGAAACTATGACCCTTCCTAATTAAATAATACAGATTAATCTAGAACGAGTCTTCATTTCGCTAAAGGGCTTATACTCGTTCGTCCTTGACACGACAATCCCTTGAAGAGATTACAATGAGAGCAGGCCGTCCTTAATGAAGGTATAGGGACCAGGTCTGGCTACTTACGCCAAGATCCGGCTACTACGATTTCTGTGCGATTTAATCGAAAATATATTACTTGTATGAGACCGCTCGTGGCGCAGTGGGACAGCGCCTGACTGTAATTGCGATCGTGGTTGTGGGGTCGATTTCCATTCGGGGGAGTGATTATACGCGAATTATGTTCACTTCGTCGCTCTGGTAAAATCAAGTGTGGAGTTGAGGTCCGCACTTCAACACGCAATGTATCGAATTCGGTGGAAAGCGAAGTACAGAGTGTCTTGACACTAGGCATTTTCTATCTACCCTGCTATATACGGGATAAAAGTGGGATTATTACCTGTGGGATAAGATCATATATAAAATAATTTTTAATCGGTAGTACAAAGCGTGGCGTTGAGTTCCGTCACACACAATGTCTAGAACTCGTCGGATAGCGGAGTACGGAGCGTCTAGACACTAGGTACTTCCTGTCTACTTAATCGGGAAAAAAGCGTGGAGCTATAAAAGTCTTATTAATTATATTAAAACAATAAATCGAGGTCAAAGATATGTTATCTACCTCCCACTCTGTAATAATGGTAAGGAGTATATTTAAATTGTCCTTTCCTGTTGCAAAGCTTAAGAACGTAGTGTCTTCATACTACGTCTATCCTACTGTTCAAGAAAAAACCAGTAATTATTTTATTATTAAGTCATCTAAGTGGTATTATTATGAACCCCTTAAAAGAACAGCTGAATCATGGGTCATGATATATTAACGCTAATTACATGGGGGACGTCATGATATTGCTGACATTGTCATCTATTTGTACCTTTTTATGTATGATTTATATCTTTTTATACGAATAATTTTTTTGTTCGTTTCACTCTTATATCCTGCATAGCAAGGTTTTTTCTGATAAGGCGCGGCGTTGAGTTTCACCCCTCAACACGCAATGTTTCTGAATAGGCGGAAAGAGGAATGTCTTGACACTACGTACTTCCTGTCTACCCTATTATATGTATATATATAAATATATATATATATATATATATATATATATATATATATATATATATATATATATATATACATATAACAGGGTAGACAGGAATTACATAGTGTGAAGACATTCCGCTTTCCGCCTAATCGGAAACATTACGTGTTGAAGGGTGAAACTCAACGCCACGCCTTATCAGAATATATATATATATATATATATATATATATATATATATATATATATATATATATATATATACATAGTTTGAGTAGAAGGTTAAAAATAAAGCACTTAATCGATTGTGGATTCGATTCCGACCCGGAAGAGTGACTATAATTAAATTATTTTCATTTCCTCGCTCTGGTAAGATAAAGCGCGGCGTTAAGTTTCGCCACTCAACATACAATGTTTCGAATTCGTCCATAGTGCTATGTACCGAGTGTCTTGATACTAGGATATCTTGATTCTAAAACTTTTTTAAAATATTTTTCGAGTAAGGATTATCATTCCTGTTTACTCTGATACCCAGGATGATAGTGAGAAACAAAAAAAAAAAATTTTTGAAAAAATCCTATTTTTTATGTTAACTAAGACAAAAAATACTTTCAAAACACACATTATATGGCAATAAGTTCTTTAGTTAGCAATGGTTCAGTAGGTTATATAAATACGTAACAGGTAACAAAAAGTCTATTTTACTATTTTTAATATTTTGCTATCTTTAAATCCATACATGGGATTAGAAAACATTTTTGAAAAAACGTATAAAAAAATTGAACGCAGCAGGATTCGAACCCGCGCCTTTTGGAAACCGTCCAAGCGCTCTGACCGCTAAGCCGTGCTTTCTACTATCGCCTCCGTCGAAAAAAATGTTTTAACAAAAATACCTTAGTATCAGTAACATTCTTTTCCCTTGTATAAATATGCCCAATTGTTAGAACACGCCAACGCTATATTAAAATAATATTAACAATAATGTCAGTATTTGAAGAACGGGTGGAGCCGAACATATCCTCTACTATTCGAAAATCAACGAGTAAAGAGCTCCCCGTGGCTTTATTTGCCAACTTATACAGCCATCGAATAGAAGAAAGAAAAATATAGTTAAACAGGAGGGTAGGTGTTTTTTTTTAGCTTCACGCTTTTGTCCTGCATAGCAGGTTAGACAGAAAGTACCTCAAGACACTCCGTACTTCGCTTTCCACCGAATTCAAGACATTTCGTGTTGGGTGGTGGAACTCAACTGACTATTTTCTGCTCAAAATTAAGGCATTTAAGTATAGCATGGTGAGCTCAAATTAAGAAATTAAAATAATTAAATAATTATATTGAATTATAACATTTTAATTATTTTCATTTATCACTTAGGTAAAACAAAACGCGGTGCTAGACGCCGCCAATGATTTTCACATTTCAAATTACCATACAGTGTCTTGACACTAGGTTTTCTATGACTAGCAAAGTTATATTAACATTGGTTTAGCAAATATCGTATCGAAATTAAACCTGGACTGATAGAGTGAAACCGCAAGCCAACTGCGCTACAAATCCTTCTTCGCTAAACGTTAATATAACTAAAGGCACGCAACTGAAGGCACAAGTAAACATGTAATTAAATACCGGCGTATTAATATTGACAGCTGGCAATGTTGTGATAGAAATTAATTATATATGTATGTATATACGTATGTTTGTATGTAAAATAACAGAATTTATATTGTAGCTGTTATTATATTTCTAATTTTAAAAATTTATGCTCAAAACAACAACTTCTTGTATATTCTTTATTGAGCAGTTCGCTTCATGCTTTTTATCCCGCATAGCAGGGTAGACAGAAAGTACCCAATGTCAAGACACTCCGTGCTTCGCTTTCCACGGAAGTCGAGACATTACCTGTTGAGAGGTGGAACTCAACGCCACACTTTGTCTTTACCAGAACAAGGAAGTAAAGATAATTTAAATATAATCACTCCTCCAAGTGGGGATCGAACTCACAACTGGTCATGTTTACAGTCAGACGCTGTCACACTGCGCCAAGACCGGCCTCAAACATTCTTAACATAGATTATAAATATCATACAAAATAAAATATAAAATAAAGTTTACAGTGTTACCATTATTTCACACGGCCAAAGGTTGTTCTAAGACTAATATATGTGACAGTTGCCTGTAAACAGTTGTAAATAACAAATAACTAAATATTTATGAATATGATAACGTTAGCTGTGAACCCCGATTTAGGTAAAGGCCTTTTTCATCGTTTTTCAGTTATTATTATTATATACATCTTGTTAGAGCAGAAGATATATATATATATATATATATATATAGGGTGTGACATAATATATGGATCATACCTACAGCTTCTTACTTACGAAGTGTCTTAACACAAGGTACTTTCTCCCCTGCTATGCGGAATAAAAAGCGTAAAAAGCGTGAAGCTTGCAGTATAAAAAAATGATTAAAACAAAATCTATCTTTTTCTGTCGTCATCCAAATATATTTAAAATAACTGAAATGTGCACAAAATTGTTGGTTATGAAACAAATTTTTCTAATCTCCAAAAAGAATTTAGTTTTAAAATACTCCTTACGCCGCTTTTCACCTTAATTCGAGACGTTTCATGTTAAGTTGTGGAACTCAACACCGCTCTTTTTCATACCACAATTCTTCCACTAGTGAGATATTAGTGGAAAAATGAATAAAACAAATATAAAATTAAAAAAAAAACGAACTTTAATTCTACGTCTTTTTTTCTCCAATCCCCATGATTTCCATCCCACTATAACACAACTAACGCAATCGTTCCATTTACATAACCCAGAGCGAGAACTCGCAACAAATAGTATTCCAGCGGGTCGAGACTCGAGACAATGCTCAGATCTTTAACAGTTACGTAGCTCGAGACGCCGCGAGCTAAAACTTTATTAACTATTGTACTACAAGCATATTGGGACTTGCTAAATGTTCTTTATTTGTTCTTTTTGTATTCTTATTGGAAATGTTTGTGGATTTTTTTATAAGAATTTACTTGAATTGTGGGTCGAATCTTGCAAATTAATTTTCTTAGTGTATGATTGAACTGAAATTTAGAGTACTCATTTTATATGATCAATGCAATTATATATTTTTTGTATTGTAGTTAACATAAAATGGCCGCCATAACAAAATGGCGGTTTGCATATTTTTGCAGAATCAATCAAATGAAAGCACAACGTCTGATTGCAAACGCTATTGATTGAGGATTTGCTTCTCACTCGAAGAATGACGATAATATTCTTTCCGCCGTGGTGAGACAAACTGCGGTATCTAGTTCAGCCTTCTTAACACGCAATGTGTCAATTATTATTAATTGAGGCCGGCCGCGGTGTAGTGGGACAGCGTCTGACTATAAACACGATTGGTTATGGGCTTGATGCCCACTCGGGGGAGTAATTATATTTAAATTATTTTCATTTCATTGCTCTGGTAAACACAAAGTGCGGCGTTGAGTTCCACCACTCAACACGAAATGTCTTGACTTCGGTGGAAAGCGAAGCACGGAGTGTCTTGACACGGGGTGCTTTCTGTCTATCCTGCTATGCGGGATAAAAGCGTGAAGCTAAAGACAAAAATTATCAATCAAAACATTAGTTTTACATCTATAATAACCAGCAGAACCATAAAATAAAAATGTCATTTATATCAAAAATCTTAGTTAGACCAATATCTTGGAAGTTTGGATTCATTTTTTCTTGTACCTCTCTATATACATTATTTAGACGGACGTTATATTTACAAAGCGTTTTTTGTTTGAGCGTATTATTTTCATATTGTACAAGGGGTTTTTTGTTTGGCCGCACCTCGTTATTTCACCCTACCGTGTATTTTGTAATATTGGGTGAAAGTGATAAGCGCTAGCGATTCTTTACAATTGCAATATTTAATAAGAAAAAATGAAGGTCTTGAATTAATAAATTTATAAATAATACATCAAAAATATTTTTTAAATTGTGTTTAATTATTACATATAATTAAACCTAGCTTCAATTAGTACTTAAAGTACAAAAAAAATCTGGCCACTCTTCCTAATTTCCACTCGAGTATAAAAATACTGTAAATACGCAAAAGAGAGTCTTATTGTAAGGACACTTATTAGAAAACAATAGAGCAGCAAACAAGTGGGCTCTTTTCAAATTAAAAATATTATAGTGTAAAAATTTTAATACCAATAAGCGCGGATTTGATTTCCGCTGCTTTCAATTTATATGTATTTAAAATATATTTTCTAATCCTAAGTATATTAACAACAAATCCTAAGTATATAATATTCTTTTCACTTCCACCAAACTACAATCTCCCCTTAGCGATACCTCAGCTATAGATTTTCTTGTTCTGTTTATTTTGTTCTAAGCAAATGATATTATATTGTCAGTTAGTGTTACTGTCTGTAGGTGATCTGTGAATTGTTCTTATTATATTACTTTTGAAACCCATCTTATTGAAAACATTATTTACCTTATTTTTTTCATCATTGTTTACCATTTAGAGGAATTGATTCTGTAGTAAGAAATGGGAAAATGGCTAAGCGTAAGTTGGTTTTATATCACTGGATTTACTTCAACCGCAGGTCGCTATCGATGGTTTTTGCTCTCAATTAATGCCCACGAACGCTAGCGTCCCCCAGGGCTATGTGTTATCCCCATCACTGTTCCTTCTGCATATCAATGATTTGTTAGAGGATCCTAGCACTCAATGTTATGCAGGTGACAGCACTGTGGACGCCGTGTACACCGGCCGTGCAGATCTTTCTCGGGAAAACGTCGACAAGTGCCCAAAAATATTTTTGTTCTTCCGTCGAAGCATCCCTTGAATATGTATCTTCCTGGGGTGATAGGAACCTAGTTCAGTTCAACCCCCTGAAGACACAAGCTTGCGCGTTAACCACTAAGAAAACCCCATTTGTTGTATCACTAGTTTTCAAGTACACTCCCCTTAAAGCCGCGTCCGATATCAGTATATTGGGCCTTGGCTTTTCGAGTGACTGCCAGTACCGCGATCGTCTGGAAAGCAAGACCAAGTTAGCCTCAAGACAGTGCTTCACGCCCAAACACTGTTTGGCTCTTTATAGGGCCCATGTCCGGCCTCATATGGAGTACTGTTCTCATCTTTGGGCTGGTGCACCCGAGTATCAGATTAAACCATTTGATCGCATACAACGGAGAGCTATTCGGATCATTGGGGATGCAATAGTCTGTGATGGGCTTGATACTTTGGCCTTGCGTTGAGACGTTTCATCGTTATGCGTTCTTTATAGCATATATCACGGGGAATGTTCTGGAGAACTGTTTGACCTTGTTCCTGCCCCTGAATTTTCCAATCACACGGTACTTAACAGATTAAAATACCATCCCAACCATCTGGGTACGTGGCGTTCTACTACTGTGTGGTTTTGTAGAAATTTCCATGCACGTGCCATACAACTGTGGAACAGCCTACCTGCTACAGTATTTTCAGGGCGTTACGACATAAACACCTTCAAAAAGCGCGCTTAGGCCGGTAACGCTCCTGTAGCTCCTCTGGTGTTACACGAGGCCGTGGGCGGCGGTGATCACTTACCATTACGTGACCCGCACGCTCGTTTGTTTTTATATGAACAGTCCTTGATTTCGAAATTTTATGTGTTGATCGGCATTCGACCCTAAACCAATTGTTTTAATAGTCAGACACTATTCTCACTGCGTCATGATAGCTAACTTTTTTCTTCTTGTTTCTCTTTGAGTTAAATAAAAGATAAAGAGATAACAAAAATCTATATTTTATTTAATATACAAAGAATGAAATATTCAAGTCACCGGCCCAACCCGAATTATTACGTAAGATTTACTGAAACTGGCTAACCTAAGGACTTTCTTAGTCTGGAATTAGAATAAATAAACAATTTTAGGTATCTCAAGAAATCTTTTAAGACTTGAGCCGTCATTAGCGCGGCCTGTCCCTGCTGTAGCGGCGTCTATGGCGGCCTTAATGCTCTTTATAGCTAAGAGATTAGAGGAATATCTTTAACTTGAAGAGGAAGCGTGTTAACTCCATTTTTTATTTTTTTTTTTCATTTTATTCTAAAATAATAATATGATAGAAAAAAGTATCACTTTTCATATTTAATTATGGAGGAAATTATTGTAATTTAAATATTAATTCTTAAAAAAATATTGAGGTTGGTCGTGGCGCAGTGGGACAGCGTCCGACTGTACACGCGATCGATTGTGGTTTCGATTCTCACTCGGGGGAGTGGTTATATTTAAATTATTCTTACTTCCTCGCTCTGTTAAAACAAAGTGCAGCGTTGAGTTCCACCACTCAACACGCAAAATTCTCGAATTCGATGGAAAGTGAAGTACGGAGTGTTTTAACACTAAGTATTTTCTGTCTCCCCTGCTATGCGGGATAAAGCGTGAAGCTAAAAAAATATATCTTTTATTTATATTATACATATTGTCTGGAGGAAATGTCCAATAGACGATAGCTATTGCAAACCTAAAGATAATAAATTCGTTATATCTAAGCTAGTATATATATCTGTATATGTATTTTTTAGCTTAACGATTTTTATCCCGCATAGCTGGATAGAAAGAAAATATCTAGTATCAAGACACTTTGTAATTTGCTTTCCGCCAAACTCAAGATATTGCATGTTGAATGGTGGAACTCAACGCCGCACGTAAAAACCTTCTCATGAAAAAAATATCAATTTTATTCAAAGATGTTTTTTTATCTCTTTTGGTAATTTACTAAATATGGAGTTAGCAGGTTTACGCTTCAAGCTGACGATATTCTATTTCATTTTTGGCTTTAAAGCTGTTAATTTTAAGCTTTATTATTTTAGTTAATTGTTTTTTAGATAGTACTATGCTGTAGGTTGGTATATATATATATATGTCGTCGTCGTCGTCAGCCAATCGCAGTCCACTGCTGGACATATATATATATATATATATATATATATATATATATGTAAAATAAATATTTTGATATTTTGAGGTGGCGTTACTATAATTATAAAGGAATTTGAAAAAAATGGATTCGAACCCAACACTATAATATACAACTTAATACAAAATATTTCTGTAAACAAATTTCTAAACAACAAATAAATTATTTATCATTCAATTTGTTTGTGTTTTATCAATAATTCTTCAAAGAAACTTTAAAGGGAGCCAGTCCTTTATATTTTTAAGCTTGACAAAGCTAACGAGCTTTCTGAACAATATGAGAATTATTAATTAGCGCGGCAACTGCCCCGTGTTTAGATATTGCGCAGTTTGATCGCATTTCTAAAAGTAATACCAAATTAATTGCTACTGTTGATCATTATCAATAGGGAGTTGAGTTTTTGGTTTTACCTAAAATGTATAAAAAAAATTTTTTTTTTTTGTGTTTTTGTATAGCGTCACGCTTTATGTAACGTATTGTCAAGATACTTCGTTGACTGAAGAAAACGCGTGTTAGGTGGCGAGCTCTTTATCACGCTTTGTCCTTACCAGAGCGGAGAAATGCAAATGAGGTTTAAATGGCAATAATGGGAATCGAACTTACAAATTACCGCGTTTACAGTTGTATGCTGTTCCACTGCGCCAATATAGCCTGTTTCTACATTATATATAGTATGTATTCATAATAAAAAATAATTTTATAAATATTTACAACTTTTAAAGTGTTATTCCACACTTACTTTGAAAAAACGTATAAAAATTTTGAACGCAGCGGGATTCGAACCCGCGCCTCTTGGATACCGTCCACCGATCTTGGACGGTATCCAAGAGGTGCGGGTTCGAATCGAATTCGAGTTTTTTCAAAGTAATTTAATAAATATTTTTTTTATTTGTAACATAAATTTAAATTTGGATTTGTCAAAATTGTATCTACATGATTTTGATTATGATAACTTTTGAAAAATATTTAAATATTAATACATACTTTACGAAATTGACAAAAATAATAGGAGCTGCTAAATAAAAACGGTAATTGGCAAATTACCTTTGCCTGAAATGTTTTTTTAATAGCTGGCAAGCTTATGTTAATATTTTAGGCAACCTGAAAAAGGTTACATTATTTTTTCTTGTTATAAAAAAATTACATACATACAATTATCAACTCATTTATATCTAAAGGTGTTTATACTTCTATGTAAATAAGTCGTTCCTTCCTTCGTTCGCTCGTTAATCGTAAGTAAAATCGTTTTTTAATTTTTTTTTACATAACTATGCTCTATATTTTAGCTAAAACAATTGGTAAGTCCTATATCCCCCTTTACTAAATGTTAAAAAGCGCTTTAAAATAAGCGTAAAAAATCATAAACAAACAAAACTGCTAAATAACATCTTTGATTTTTCACATTTCAAATAAAACTATTTTAACCGGATTAATCGCGTGTATTTCGGTATTCGAAAATACATTTTTGGTAACCTGACGTTTCAAACACTTCAAGTAGTCCATTGTCACAGATAGACTGTTGACTATATATAAATATACGTGATTAATCCGTTTAAAATAATAACATTTAAAAACCACATAATTTAAAATTTCAAACACACTTCCCGTTTTGATTTTATTTCAATATAAAATTTAATGTACAACAGACTGAGTCTTGAGACCTTTTCTTTCCTTATTGTTATTTATTTCTTATTTGCATATATTATAACCAGCTACTTAGAACTTTAGATCTATATTTGAATATAGATACTTCGGCTTTACAACACAAAGCTTCCTTCCGTTCATTTCATCGGGGCCTAAAAGACCTGTATATATTTAAAACTGTGGATTAGTTGGTGGGATTCGCTTGATCGTCCCCGTTCGATTATCCCGGATTGAACACGTTTATTCAATTAGACTCTTGAGTGTTTAGCGCGGCTCGTGGATTCCGTACATAGGGGCAGTTTAAAAATTCAACAGCGCCAACCCTAATTCTGGTTTGATACCTTATTTATGGGGAAATTAGCTTTTTTTGCTATGGAAATGGGAGGACGGAACATCTGTTTTTAAGTATGGCTAATAATATTTTAAAAAACGTATAAATATTTGAATGCAGCGGGATTCGAACCCGCGCCTCTTGGAAACCGGTCAGAGCGGTTGGAGCGCGAGTTTGAATACAGCTGCGGTCAAATTTTTGTACGTTTTTTGAAAACGTTTTCTAATACTTAGTATGAAATAATACTTTAAGAAATAGTAAATTTTAAGGAATTATTTGTTTTGCTTTAGCTTCTTGCATTTGCTTGTGTTATATCGTATGTTGAAACTCAACGCCGCAGTTTGTAGCGGAAAATGTAAATAATAGTTATAATATAATAATTCTCTCCGGTGAGAATCGAATTCACAACTATCGGATTTGTCAACTAACTTCATTGTAATACTGGATAAGATTTTTAACAAAATATTAACTTTCGATCTCTTTATAACATATTATAAAGAGATTAAAATGTAATATTTTGTTACCAATAACACAAAATAACATATGATAACTGACTAAACTAATCCCTTCAAATAATATAATATACCAATTTAATACTAATATACCAGTAAAATTGGGATAGAAAGAGAAATTTTAAATATTTTAATATGATTAATATTTCGAAATTATTTCTTCCGTAAAACAGTAAGTGTAAAGTATTATGTATTTAAAAGCTTTTATTCTGTTTTAACCTTCACGCTTTTATCCGGCATAGCAGGGTAGACAGAAAGTACCTAGTGTCAAGACACTCTATATTCCGCTTTCCGCCGAATACGAGACTTAGCGTGTTGAGTGGCGGGACTCAACGCCGCGTTTTGTCTTTCCCCGAGTGGACTTGGACCCATAACCAGTTGCGTTTACAAGTCAGACGCCTGTCCCAATGCGCTACGCCCTGTAGGTGCAAGTTTGAAATACTGTTATATTGAAATTTTCATATGCTTGTTAATAATATCTTTCATTTAAGTCACAATATTTCAAAACGTATCAGAAAATGAAGAACATAGTGAAATATCACTTACTAAAACGTAATTTTATCACTCAAAAAGCATCTCAGGCATTTCCAGGCAATCAATACAACTTGTATTTAAAATTCCAAGTAGTACTTCCTGTTTCAAGCCAAGAACCGATTGAGGCACTGCCAAGTATTGTGCCAACGGGCTGACGACGTCGTTACGGTCGATTATATGTGTACAGAATGTACCGATTAATCTGACTGAATACGTATACATTTATATGTATGTTAAGACACTCCTTACTTCGATTTTCGCCAAATTCGAGACATTGCTTGTTGACTGGCGGAATTCAACGCCACGCTTTGTGTTACCAGGGCGAGGGAATGAAAATAATTCCCGAGAGGGAATCAAATCCACAACCGATCGCGTTTACAGTCAGAAACTATTCAATTGCGCCACCACGATCGGCCTCTAGAGGTGAGATCATATTAAAAATATACTGGTAAGGTAAAACGCGATGTTTAGTTCCGCCACTTAACACGCAACTTCTCGAATTCAGTGAAAAGCTAAATACGGAGTGTCCTGACGCTCAGTACTTTCTTTCCTTGCGGGATAAAAGCCTCAAACTGGAGCATATATGGTCTAAAACCATTAATTATCATTCAAAATATCTTTCAGTAAATACATGTCTACTAAACAAACATAAACAAACATGTCATTTAGGATTATCTAACAGATTATCATATTTAGATTCGAATATACAAACAGTCGTACATACAAACATACATACATACATATATATATCCACACATGTGGCAGCGATTATACTTAAATTATTTTCACTTCCTCGTTCTGGTAAAGACAAAATGCGGCGTTTAGTTCCACCGCCCAACAAGCAATGTCTTGAAATCGGTGGAAAGCGACGTACGGAGTGTCTTGACACTAGGTAGGTAAGCTCTATTAAGTACACTATAAGATTCAAATTACGCTTTTATTGTTAATTTTTATGATGTTATGCAAAAATACGTCGTAGTACCATGTAATAACGTTTTTTTTTTAATTTTTGGGTACATTAAAAAGTATATAAGAGTTCTACATACCTTACTTACGTTATGTCAAGATGCGCATATATATATATATATATATATATATATATATATATATATATATATATATATATATATATATATATATAACTTTGTTAAGACGATGTCATAAGGTTATATTACAGGCGTATATTTAACAGTGTCGGATTTAAGCTGTCCATCGCCTGTCAATACTCTGACAAGGGTGCCTGGCGTGTGACACGATGTGATTATATATATTTATATATAAAATAGTACAGGTGATCTGTGTACTTTTAATATTATCCGTTAAAGATTTTATTAATGCTTTTATCCCGTATAGCTACTAGGGTAGACGGAAATAGCGTCAAGACTCTTGCGTGTTGAGTGGTGGAACTCAACGCTGCGCGTCTTTCCAGAGCGAGAAAATAGAAATAATCAAAATCATCTCATAGAGTGGACATCGAATCCACAACCTGTAACGCTTACAGACAGGGGCAGTCCCACTTAGCCACGACCGGCCTCAGTTATTATTGTTTTTTTTTATACTATATAAGTATGGTTTAATAAAAATAAAGAATTTTATTTACATTAATATTATTTCAAGAACTTTGGTAGTAAATTTGGGGGCTCTATACTTTTTACAATTCCAATACATTTACCATTTCTTTGTAGACCAATGCTTTGTACATAGATGACATAATTCAGTGTTAGACTGTTAAAATATAATCTCACATTCAGAATTAAAAAAGCTTGCATGCTTGTAAGCTTATTCTAGATTATTTATTTTTTACTTAATTCATTTTTTTTAGAATCCGTAAAACAAATGGCTAATTTTCAATCTTGGCGTTTACCTAAAAACGAATTTAGCTTTATGCCTCTACAATAACGATAGTATAAAACTTCTATTTTTTTTGAAATTAATGTTATATTTTTAAATGAAACTATTTTAACCGGATTAATAGCGTATATTTTGGTATTCAAAAATACATTTTGGACACCTGACGTTTCGAACACTTTACAGTAGTCCGTGGTCACAGGTAGACAGAGATGGCATTCGTCTGTCAGTTGATACAAAAAAATAATTATATCAAACTACCGCCATCTTCTTCTTCTTTCTTGCAGAATGAGCTGACTTTGTCTCTGCTGTATCTTTGTCTCTAGATTTGAGACTTTTTTATAAGTGGGTCCCAGGTGGCAGAGAGTTTCCAACAATCTTCTCTATTGAAATTTGAATGTTTTTAAATTTTAATAGCCTCGCGGATCATTCTAGGAACATATCTACTTTCCCTAGCGAGGATATGTGGCTTATCAAACCTGATGTGGTGGTTGGACTTATTCATTGTATGTTCACAAACAGCTGACTGCAATACACGCTCATTCTTGACATCGGATATTCTTAAGTAATGTTATATTATAATACATTGTGAAGTCAACTTATTCAGTCAAATACCAACCAAAGCGGCAAAATATTGGAAGCGATGCAATAAATGTTTAGAGCGAACCCTGAAGGGAGCTGTCATCTGTCAAAAAGACTGACGCTTGAGTATTGACAGCTTGTGTCAAATTGCCGTGAAAACGGATTCATTGGTATATAATCCTGGTGCTACCATCCGAAATGTGAATTTTGACAGCTTCACCTAACTTTCATGTACATAGTATAGAGATAATATTTAAAGACGTTAATAGTTGAGTGAAACACAACGCCGTGTTTTGTCTCATTAGAAGACACCACCACCACCCTTTGCGGTATTCGAATCTACGATACGTGTACAGTTAAATACTATCTACAATACCATGATGGCTTCGTGCAATTAGAACCTGCTTTTTTTTCTATTTTTTTTACCTTTACGCTTTTATCCTGTATAGCAGGGTAGACAGAATGTACCTAGTGTCAAAACACTCCGTACTTCGCTTTTCGTTGCATTCAAGACATTACGTGTCGAGTGGCAGGACTTAACGCGCACTTTTTCTTACCAGAGCAAGGAACTGCAAATAATTTAAATATAATCACTCCCTCGAGTAGAAATCGAACCCACAACCGATCGCGGTTAAAGTAAGACTCTGTCATACTGCACCACTATCGGCCTCAACGTAGAACCTGTTGTATATACGTATATATATAGTTAATTAAGTTATAGATTTATAAGGGTATCGTAGTCAAAGGGACAATCTGTCTGTCAGTCAGATTAAATGCAAGGATTATATACTTACATCAATTATTTTCTATATTCTTTGTTATTTTACTAGAAAAGTTAGTGAGTTAATTTGGACAGGTCACCATTTTAGTGACATTACATATCACTACCTATTCTAGTAACATTATGTAACATAAGGCGTTAAGTCTAGATAGATCGGATAGAGAAATATATATTATACATCTCATAAAGCAGGATAGACAGGAAGTACAGGATGGACAATAACTTAAAATGTATTTTTGAAAGAACATATATATAAAAATTTGAACGCAGCGGCATTCGATCCCGCGCGTTTTAGAAACCGTCCAAGCGCTAAAACTACTGAGTTCAGTTTTTCAAAAATATTTTTTAATACTAAGAGTGGAATAAAAATAGTGGAATAATAAAATAAAGGGTATTTTTTATTCAAAACAATTATTTCTTAATAATCTTTAAGTAGCAAAAAAATTTAAAAATCTCCCTACAGAGATGCTAACAACATAAATAACTTGTAACAAACGTATAAGAATTTTATCGCAGTAGGTAAAAGAACGCATGGCTTAGCGGCCACAGAGCTTGAACGATTTCAAACGGTACGGCTTCGAATTCCAATGCATTCAAATTTTTATACGTCTTTTACGTTTTTCCCAAAACGTCAACTAAAAATGCGTTAGTTTAAAGCAAAAACTGAACCTCCCCGTCTACAAAACGTAACACTACTTAGCCATTAAAACAGAAAGAGCGTAGTCATACAAACAAAGAACTAATTTTCCGTCCCCAAAGACACGTTATTATCAACGTTTATCTAAATGAAAGGGCTACGGTCCCGAGCCCTTACAAAGCGGTGGCCGCCGTCGCAGACGCCGCCGGCGATGTGTCTGTCTTCATTATAAATACTATGGAAAGTGATCATTAGAATTCATTTTTTTTTCATTTTAATTGTTTTTTTTTCGTGTGAAATAGGTAGAGAGTATAGAATATAGTGTAAAAGGAAAATTTTAATTATATATTATAAATATTAATATTTTTGGAAGGAATGAGTTTTATGCTGACAAAGAATGACTTTAACCCTATTGGGTTAAGAATCATCAGACCTAGAAAATGTTTGTAAAATACTTAAAAAGTAGAGAAAGGAGAAAAGGAGTAGAGAAAGTAGAGTAGAGAAATACAATTTAACTCGTATCCAAATACAGGTAAGAAAATAACTCAAGCAAAAATTCTACTTTCCAGGATACTTTACTTTAATTATATAAACATAGACTAGAATGGGTTTTATTTGGCTTCACGTAAACGTGAGGGTTAGCGGCGCTCGCTCTAAACGGCGGCACGCTCGTAGGCGAACATTAAACGAATTACTTGTACGCAATACATTTTAATTCTAAGTGCTTTCGCGGTGAATTGTCACAACTCTGCGGTTACATATCTTGCTTTGTTCCTAACATATTCATTTGTGTTGTTAACTAAACGAATAGGCCGCTAGAGCGTCGTATTAAATGTTATGTGTTTTAACATTATCCTTGTTTTGTGGTATACTTCAAAATAACCTAGTAATATATATATATATATATATATATATATATATATATATATATATATATATATATATATATAGTACTAAAACTTCAATATGCTCATTGTTCCATGTTCATGGGAATCGAACCCACTTCGCCACGAGCGGCCGCTGATTATCTATTATATAACTTATCTAAGTAGAGAAAGTAAAAATAGTTATAAATATACGTATTCCATTGAGTAAATAAGCGGGGAGAGTTGTATCTGTAGTTAGACACTTCGCCATCTATATCACACGGCCTTATCGGCATAAAATGGGTTATTTATGTACTCAAGGGAATATATGTACGTATTAGTAACGTAAATGGCTCTTGAAAAAGATAAGACACACATAGCCTTGCTACTGAAAGTAACTCTTTTGACCATGGCACAGTTTCTATTCGAAGGGTCTGATACGAAAAAAAAACACTATTTTTTCTCTGGATTTCTCCCAAAAACACTTAAGACATCTAAAAAATGTACTTAAAACTACAAAATTCCAACATAATTCAATGAAGTAAGATAACAGCGTGTAAATTGTGTAGTAATTCAAATAATTCGAGGCACTGGCCAAAAGATGGAGGCAATCAAGCTGAGCGCCCGCGGCGACGGGCATTTGCATCATAGCCTCTGGACGGCCTGCTCACTTTGTGATTGTGTACAGCTTGGCTATTTAAGTTAATTTTTATGATTTTAAACTAAAGTTGTATTATATCATGTGTTTAATTATTTTTTCTACCCGCTTGTGGTGTAGAGTTCTGCCACTCAACAAGCAAACAAACTCGGGTTTCTCAAATGGAGAGCAGAGTTAGAAAATACGTAGTTGCCTTTAATTTCTCACCTAAGCATCAAAAGCCTAAAAAAATCCCATTTTGATAGGTCTTTTAAAGATGATTACTAATCATAAGCGTGGAATAATATTTTAAGAAAGGTAAATTAAATATAAAGGGTATTATTAAAGAATACTGCTTTATGTCGTAACTATATTGTATGAATAAAAAAAATTGTAGCTTTCTAAGTTTGGTAAGGAACTGTATCTACTTATTACAAGTGTAATTTATTTATACAGGCTAAGTTAGAGGCGCTCAGTCGTATTATATGGACATTTCGCCACTACTACATAAAGACATAAATAAAGACAATACTAACCTAGGTACATGGCACTTGAAGAAAGTATTTTAACTTGAAGAAATATGAAATATATATGTTATGTGGGACTCCGGTTTGGCTGATGTAGGCTACCATTTTGCCCATTAAAGCCTCACGAGAAAAACTACAAGTTTATACGTTCCTGAGTTTATTTTCATAGTAATACATGAGAGAGATTTAAACCACTTTTTACTATTATTGCAATCCTTAAAAAAAGCCGTACGTGGCGCAGCGTCAACGTGGACAGCGTCTGATTGTAACACGGTTGATTGTGGGTTCGATTTCCACTCGGAGGAATGATTACATTTAAATTATGCACAGTTCCCCGCTCTGGCAAGAGAAAACGTAGCGTTGAGTTCCGCTACTCAAAAAAAAAGAACAAAAGAACAGCGATATTAATTTCAACCACAAGCTTTACACTGTACAATATTTACTTTCACAATCTTCACAAGTATCGAAGGCGATACTTACAACAAAGTAGAAACTACATAATTGGTATGATACGGAACACGACTGCGCCTCGGTCTAGATGGAAGTAATAAACGAAAACGCCTTATACGTCACAACCTATAATATATATTGAAGCATTATCATTGTTCTACTGGTTTACTTTCCATAAATTTATGGCTTAACGCGTTTTTCATAGAAAGAACCTGGTGTTAAAACACTCCGCTCTTTATATTAAGGGTAATTTAGAGATTTGTTTTTTTTTAACAAAATAGCATATTTTCGAAAAAAAATAATATAAAAGGTGAATATTTCTTATATTTTTACTGTTCTATTAACCCAAATGTATGAATATTTAAATCGATATATAGTCATATAACATCATTATAACTTGATAAAAATCCGTGTTACCTAAATAGAATTCAGTCTAACTGTTAACATGATTAATTGTAGGTTCGATTCCCGTACGGAATGATTATATTTAAAATATATGTTTATTTCTCCGATCTGGTAAGACCAAGCGCGGCGTTCGCTATTTAAGACGCAATGTCTCAATTTCTAACGGAAAGTCAATGCAGTCTTGACACTAGGTTGTCTCTGACTAGCCTGCTATGCGGGATATATACTTATAATTTATTAATATTTATATAGGTTTTTATAGCTTCACTCTTTTATCCCGCATAGCAGGGTAGACAGAAAGTACCTAGTGTCAACACACTCCGTACTTCGCTTTCCACCGAATTCGAGACATTGCGTGTTGAGTGGTGGAACTCAACGCCGCTCTTTGTCTTTACCAGAGCGAGGAAGTGAAAATAATTTAAATATAATCACTCTCTCGAGTGGGTGTATCGAACCCACAACCGATCGCGTTAACAGCCAGACGCTGTCACACTGCGCCACGACCGGCCTCAAGGTATTTTTACAATAAGCAGTTATTATAAAATGTCACATAATCACTGCAAAATTCTGCCCATATATTTTATTATCCCTATAAGTTTAAATAAATAACTAAATATTTGAAAAAATTAAGACAAATATTTTTACTAAGAGCTATGCATAGCCAAGCATTCCTTCCGTCAACGGAACGCCAATACTGATAAAGGGATTTTTAGGTTCTTTTATTGTATTGACCAGTAGATGAAGCCTGTAAATGCAATCGGTTCTGGGTTCGATCTCCACTCGGGGGAGTGATTATATTTAAATTATTTTCACTTCCTCGCTCTGATAAGATAAAATGTGACATTGAGTTTCGCCACTTAACACGTAATGTCTCAAATTCAGTGGAAAGTGAAGTACAGTGTGTCTTAACACTAAGATTTTTATCCCGCTTTTGCGTGCAGCTAAAAAAAGTGTCCATGTTATTTTTCGCGTGAAATATAATATTCTTGAATCTTTATTTTATATTTATAAAAAAAAATAGCCTAAATTACTCTTTGTTACATAATTTATCTACCAATGAAGATTAGCCAAGATAAGACAGAAATAAATATACAGACACACAAATCAGAATTAAAAAAACTGTTATTTTTGTATACATACATATTCTATAAGTACAAAACGGTTTTTTTAATATTAAAATCTAACACACTCTTAATTTATTTGTTTGCATATTTTAGTTAAATACTTAATTATTTGAACGTAAAATAATTTACCATGCCTTATACTTAAAAATCAGAAAACGAGCGGGACTTTCTTTCCTTCTTTTATGCCAAAAACTTAGAGAGTAACAATTTTTATATTTGAAGAAACTGGAGCGAACACTCCACTTAAATATTTTTATTATTTAAAAAATAATTAACGTTTAAAAATTAAATATGGAAATAGGACCGTATAGATTAGCAGTCGGGGAGATTGCACGATTTTCAAAACATGCGGATTCGAATTCCGCTTTCTCCAAATTCTTGTACGTTTCCCAAATTAATTTAACCTTTATTCCCGAGTGACAAGTAAGCTATCCAAAAGAGGCCTTTTCGTGAACACGTGAAACAATATATTTTCTATTTAAAATGTAAATAGTCGTGAGAAGGGGAAGGCTTAATTACTCGCTGTACAATGGAAGGGTGATAAATAACGTAACTAGGAAATGCCGCTCTTATTAAGGCCCATACGCACCTGAGGTGTTCCGTTCAGTGCGATGAAATTTTGTATGAAAAAATTAATAGGATTATTTAAGCGTTCCTAGATTCTATGTTACATTCTACTGTTATAAACTAAGTGCGGCGTTAAGTAGCGTTGAACGTGGAGAAAGGAGTGTTATAATATTTTTTTCTGGTTTTCCTAAAAAAACCTATTAAAATGTAGCTTCACGCTTTTATCCCGCATATCAGGGCAGACTGAAAGTACCTAGTGTCAAGACACTCCATACTTCGCTTGGATCTAAAAAAAAGTAGGAAACTTACCTATTATGAAAATGTCAAAATGAAAATCTTATATTTTACGTACGTACATCATTTTACGTGGTATTCAAAATGCACCGCTTACATACTCTTATATATTTTACTTAAAGACTTGCCTCTCTATAACTAAACGCCATATGTAATCTAAATAATCGAAAAGACGCCGAAGTAAACGAAAAGAACAATATAACTTTCAGTCGGCTTGAACAAATCGCAGCGTTGATTTCCGCTCAAAGACCAATCACTACATTCTTTATAGAAAGATCGATAGACACTACTCAGTCCACTTGCCACCCAAAATCGAGAGAAAACATCTTGATTAGCAGGAACTCAACGCCGCGTTTTTCTTAACATAGTAGTGCATCAAGTGAGAATCGAACCTACATCGTGTTTACAACCAGACGCTATCTCACTAGAACACGATTATATTCTAAAAATATATATGAAGGCATGTCATCTCTATTGTCACAGGTTAATAAATCAACGAGGCTAGCATTAGCCATTAATGGAGCTCTACGGATTCCTTCATTATATGAAAACTTATATGCTTGGATGAGAACGTGAATGAGAACGGTAAAAATATTATTACTTAATATTATTATGTCTATAATGGTATCAATTATAGCGAAATGGTACGATATACTTAATTCGAATGTATTTTTTTATATGTAAATGTATATTTTATACGCTTTTATTCCGCATAGCAGGGTAGACGGAAAATACCTAGTGTCTTAACACTCCATACTTACACTTGTAAAGGCGAGGAAGTAAAAATAATTTAAATATAATCACTCCCTCGAGGGAGGAGGATCCCAAAAGGAGGATAGGGATCGTACTCACAACTGATCGCCATTACAGTCAGACGCTGTCCCACTGCGCCACGACCGGCCTCGTCCCTTCGATTGTATTTAATTTTAATATTTTTTTTAGCTTCACGTTTTTATTCCGCATAGCAGGGAAGACAGAAAGTAGCTAGTGGCAAGACATTCCGTGCTTCGCTTTCCGCTGAATTCGAGACATTGCGTGTTGAGTGGAGGAACTAACTAACATATATATATATATATATATATATATATATATAGTGATTTTTACGGTTAATGAAAATACATAGTACTTTACTTATGTTCTTCGTGTAATATAAGTCGTTAAAATTATGAAGCCGGACACAAAGCATGTCGTGTTTTCTTAGAAAGCGTTGTGCAGTACCAACTATATTTTTTATGTTACATCTAAAATTTATCAATATGTAATAACCACACACACCTTGTACAAAATAAAAAATAATAATAAAAATAACTGAGGCCGGTCGTGGATCAGTGGGACAGCGTCTGACTGTAAACGCGATCGGTTGTGGATGCGATCCCCGCTCGGGGGAGTGAGTATATTAAAATTACTTTCATTTCCTTGCTCTAGTAAAAAAGACAAAGTGCGGCGTTGAGTTCCAACACTCAACACGCAATGTCTTGAATTTGGTCTTGACACGAAAATAAAACAAAAAAATATATAATGTCCATATACATATATGTATATAAGCTTTACTAAAATTTATAATGAAGTTTATTAAAAAATATATTTACTTAATAAGCTTTCTTTAATTTAGAAGCAAAAAGCGAAAGAAAAAAACGTAAAAAAGCGAACAAAGCCAGTCAAATTCCAAGTATTATTTAATTGGAGGCGTCAACTAAATGTAGTATACTGTAATAGGCAAAGTTCTGGAGAAGATTTCCATTAAGGCACATTAATCAAAATCTATCAAGAATTTCGGAAGACGCGCGTAATTGCTTGAGACCGGTCGTGGTACAGTGGGACAGCGTCTGATTGTAAATGCGACCGGTTGTGGGTTTGATCCCCACTCGAGGGATTGATTATATTTAAATTATATTCACTTCCTCGCTCTGGTAAAAGACAAAGCGCAGCGTTGAGTTCCACCACTCACGATGTCTCGAATTCGTGGAAAACGAAGTACTGAGTGTCTTGACACTAGGCACTTTCTGTCTACCCTGCTATGCGGGATAAAAGCGTGAAGCTAAAAAAAAATTGCTAATTTAACGTTACTATAAAGAAATAGTTTCATTTACTTCACCACTTTTATATGTAAAAACGACGTAGTGGAACAGTGCTTGTGTGCTATGGGGGTCATAGATTCAAATTGCATAGGGGTAAAAATTTGAAGGGTTGTAAATTATTTTCTTTTTCTGTCAAATTCACGCTTTTTCCTTAAGTAACCTGATCTTTCCGGTATATTTTACTATGAAAATAAATTTATCATATAATCTGAACATATGTTCAAATTTTAAGGCAAATCGACATGATAACTTAAAGTTCGTTTGAAAGTTGAAAGTTTGAGATCGGTCGTGGCGCAGTGTGACAACATCTGACTGTAAACGCGATCGGTTGTGAGTTCGATCCCCACTCGAGGGAGGGATTATATTTAAATTGTTTTCACTAACCTCGCTCTGTTAAAGACAAAGCGCGGTGTAGAGCTCCATCACTCAACACGCAATGTCTCGACTGCGATGGAAAGCGAAGAACAGAATCTCTTGATACAAGGTACATTCTGTCTACCCTTTCACTGGATTATAGTTGTTAGTATTGGCTTTAGTTAACGATGAGTCTCTCAGTATCATCTGTTACGCACAGGTAGTGCGAATAGGCTTCTAGCATAAAATCACCAAAGCTATTAAGCATTTCTTAAAAAAACTTTTCTGGCTTTAAACGCAGTACTTTGACACAAGTCTCCCCCTAACCACCCAGCTATACGGTGAAACTCTTGAAGCAAGAAATATTGCATTACCTTCACCGTCGTAGCTCATTGTCTGCGACAGATATATGAATATAACATGTTATTTACACGAAAATGACATGTAAAAAGGGAACACAACAATTTCTTCATACGAGCTATAAAATATAATACAAAAATATTGCGAAATAAAGTCTTTGTGAATGTTATACTAAAATTTACTTTGTCGTGTGGATTTTCGCTTTTTTTTTCTCTTAATATTAGTAGAACAAAATACGTATGACGTATATCTTGTTAATAATTCTTGGACGGATTCCAATTGGCGCGGGTTCGAATCCTACTTATTTTTTTTATATATATTTCTCAATATTTTTCTTATCCTAAATATATGTAACCTTTAAGTAATTATATTAAAAGATTTTTTTCGAATTCATAGTTTATGTCATATAATATTAACGTATCCTTTATTGTATACGGCTCTTTGTCTAATAATAGGCAATAGAAAAATATTTTCTAATATCACTAGTTAGTGACAGTTGGGGGGACAAGAAGGTCATGTGCATGTTAAAGGGCCCCTTAAGACTAAACTTGCTTATACTGCTCCAAGCTCTGCAACCGCGCCAGACACTCGCACGATGAATGCATAGGACAAGAAATTTTATTTCTTCACACGCTTAATTATACAATCTAGTTGTTCCTCGCAGCTCCATGAGGTGATCAAAAGATTCCCTGGTTAAAAGAAACTGATCAACTAACCATTTTTATTCACGCTTTCATCCCGTATAGCAGGGTAGATAGAAAGTACCTAGTGTCAAGACACTCCGTACTTGGCTTTCCACCGAAGGCGATTTGCATTGCGTGTTGAGACCTAACCAAATTCATTTCAAATATTAAAATTAGCTATGTTCCGATATCAAAGGATAAGCAAATATATTTATTGTACTGTATTCAAAGTGGTATTTCACGTGATCTTTTAAGAAATCATAATTTGAATACAATGGAATTCGAACCCGCGCCTCTTGAAAACCGTCTAAGCATATTCACTGGTAAACCATGCGTTCTAAATCCCGCTGTATAGATATTATTTTATATATTATACAACTTACTTTTCGTTTCAGTATCTCCAAATATTATATTAAATATTTTTACAAATTCTGCCAAACAAAGGTTTTTTAGGAATTTCAGTTATAAAATTTTGAAAAAAAAAAATATTTATTCCTTTTTTTTAAATATGAATATAAAGAGATAATATAAAATATGAAGAGGTCAGTTGTGGCGTAATGTGACGTCTGACTGGAAACGCGATCGGTTGAGGGTTCGATTTCCTCTTGGGGGTGTGATTATATTTAAATCATTTTCACTTTGTCGCTCTGGTAAAAACAAAGTGCGGAGTGTCTTGACACTAGGTACATTCCGTCTACTCTGCTATATATATATGTATATATATATATATATATATATATATATATATATATATAGCAGGGTAGACAGAAAGTAGTATATATATGTTAAAAAGCACATTTTCCCAATTATAACACTAGTTCTCGAGTACCTAGTCTACAAACCGCTAAGGCGCCGCCCGCCTAAATATTAATTACGCGGTTATCTTTGATCCGCCCTAATTAATAGAATTCGTTAAATATTCCGCAACTCCACAGGAAGTTTCATTAGTTCGTTATGGTTGCTCGACTTGGCGTGTTTGTTATTGGGAATATATCATTATTATTAAAATAATATTTTACTATTTTTAAAGTATTCCACACAAAGGATTAGAAAATATTATTAAAAAGAAAAACATATAAATATTTGAACGCAGCGGTATTTGAACCCGTACCAACAACATCTCTATAGAGAGATTTTTACAGATTTCGGCTTCCCAAATATTATTAAGAAATAATCGTTTTTCAATAGAGAATGTTATTTATTTTAATATCTTACTATGTTTAACGTTAACGCATCCCACACTTAGGATTAGAAAAGATATAAAAATGCTTACGTCAATTTGTAACAAAGACATATAAGAATTTAGTTTTTTTAAACACTTTTTTTTAAAATGTTTCTAATATTATTTTTTTTTCTTTTTATTTTTAATTAAAAACAAATTAAATTCTTCCTTATTCCAGACACATTCTTACATATATATGACAATAATTGTAAACCTCATTTGATAAGCATTAAAAAAAATCACAAAACATAAAGAAAAAAGAAATCCGAAGAAACAGTACAAATCTCGTGATTTTAACGGAAATAGAAGAGTTAATTAATTAATAATAAAATATATGTCTTAAAAACAAAAGAACGGAAAAAATGAAGTAGACAAAAAACAAAAATGTATTTTGTAAAGATAAAAGAAGTTAATAGAATAAATAAATTAAAATAAAATAATATATAATAATAAAAAATAAAATAATAAACGCGATCGGTTGAAAGTTCGATTCCTATTTGGGGGAGTGATTATATTTAAAAAAAATATTCTACCACTTCCTCCCTTTGGTATAAGACAAAGCGCGGCTTTGAGTTCCGCCACTCAACACACTATGTCTCAAAATCGGTGGAAAGCGGAGTACGGAAGCTGAAATAAAATAAAGATTTTCAAATGAAAAACAATGCGTGTTGTGAGAAAGATAATTATTTAAATATATTTATTCCCCCGATTAAAAACAGAACTCACTACCGATCTCACTAACAGACGTTAATCCACTGTGCCACGATGACAGTTAAAAGTTTTAAACGAAACAATGATAAAAAATGAAATATCGATTAAAAAAAAGGCATATCTCAATATTTTTTTATATATGTTGCTTTTTATTAATATATAATTTAATATACTACAGACTGGGCTTATACCGTTTTTCCTTAATATTATTTATTTCTCATTTACATATAATTATAATCAACCACTTAGAACTAAAGATCTATATTTAAATTCAAGCTAATTTTTGATACATTTATATATATTTTGTATATATAAATGAATTGTTTTTATACTACGTTAGTTTAAACTATAACATAGGAGAAAAAATAGAAATGATACAACTTCAAGCTTTATCGGGATAAATAAGGCGAGCCTAGAAGGGACAATATAGTGTCAAGACACTCCATTAATTGCACTTCCTCACGATAATCGAGATGTTGAGTATTAAGTGGATAAATATTAGATATATTCATTCTATCGAGTGAGAATCGAACCTAGAACTAATCGCAGTCAGAAGTTGTCCCACTGCGCGATGATGGCCTCAGAGCTCATAATATAATCTATAGTATATATGTATATTAATAAGAGAAGAGAAAATTCCTTCTAATGAAATTTCCGTGAACTGAGAGGTATGAAATTTGGCACAGTTATATTTTATATAAAGAAACGCCTATATTATTTTTATACCGTATATAAAATGTACATATAATGAACAAAATTAAGGTAAAACACACTATCATGTGTATAAAAGACATGTTGCTAAGGCAACGCGTTGTTTACGCATCAATTGGACATATAATTCAATTAAATAAAATATAAAATATATTTTATTGATGCAAGCATCATTCATGCCACCAGAGTTTTTGCCAGAATCTAGGGCAGTACGCGAGGCAATTAAGAAACAGATGGCGGTAGATTGATATAATTAATTTTTGTATCAACTGACAGACGAATGCCACCTCAGTCTACCCGCAAGTGTGACCACGGACTAGTGTAAAGTGTTCGAAACGTCAAGTTTTCAAAAATATATTTTCGAATACCAAAATATACGCGATTAATCCGTTTAAAATGATATAAGCATACTTCACCATATGATCTATACAAGCATGTTCTTGTACACGTGTGACTACATACAAAAAAAATGTTCATACAAAACATTACACAGAAAAAAACCCATAATAATCTGTATACCGCTTCAAAATATCTTCAACGGCATAACAACTCTCCACATTTATTATTTATTTCCTACGGATTAAAGTTTACCGTGGAGTAAGCAATATGATATACGGACTATATTCAAATTGTAACCTTATCACTGGATGTTTAAGTTCAATTTCCATAGATTTTAACAATTTTCATAGCGGACCAACCCCGCAATTACAGTAATAGTTTGTTTCGACGTGATATTTGCCTGCATTGTACTGCAGTTTATGGTTCTAATTATTAAATAAATATATGGAGGTCATCCTCCTTTCGTTTAGTTAGCATTGTTACAAACAAACATACATTACTACATATTTACTAGTTTCTTTATATATTTTTTTAGCTTCACGTCTTTTTATTCCGTATAACAAGGTAGACAGAAAGTACCTAGTGTCAATACACTCCATACTTACTGTATACGTACGTACTAATTTTTGTATATATATTTTGTATATAGATATACAAAATATATCATATATAAAAATATATATATATATATATATATATATATATATATATATATATATATATATATATATATATATATATATACTTTATATGATATATAAAAAAATGCGATTACAAAATAGAATTTTCTTTATGTTTCAAAAGATTAAGTAAGATTCCATTTTTTTATAATTAAACAGCTAAAACACATTGTTAAGTTACGTTTTGCTTACATTTTTGACGAAACTCACCGCCGCACCTTATCTTACTAGACCGGAATAAATAAGCCTTTACACCTAATCATTTCTAATGGGAATCGAACTCAATACCATCACTTGTCTGCTCTCCTTCTATTACTTTCTTACTCTTTCTCTATTAAAATGTATATGAAACAACACGCTGAGATCGCATTCAGTATTTAGCATCTCATTACCTGCCAGAGGTCGCCTTTGTTCCTCGCTAATGGCGTATTAGCTTTGCTACCAATTGTATTGTAATAATATTATCTATTGTTAATTTGGGCATTATCATATGGTTAGTTTAATCTATGTGGAAATCAAATTTGCTTAAAAAAACAGTTGTTATTACGCGATCTTTCCGCATTTTGCATTGTAGCGTGAGTAGAAAAAAAAATAGAAAGACTTCACTCTCCTTTTTCATCTTTCCGCGCGACGTAGAGATATTTGTGAGTGTTCTGTCACCAGAACGTGGTAAATAATTATTTTAAATTGATTTAATTATATCCACGACTCCATAAACAAAAGCGTACTATAATACAGTTAGAACTTAGTGTCAATACACATTGTTTTTCATCTTTTGTTTGAATTCGAAACATTGCATGTTGAGTGGCGTAACTCAACGCCGAGCAGGAAAACGAAAATATAATCTTAATATATTTTTAAATATAATCTTTAGTCATAGTGGTAATCAAATCAAGAACCAATAGTGTACAGTCAATGTACAGACGCTGCATCACTGCACCAAAGGGTTCTCAAACTTTTTACATTGTAATATTTATTTTATTTTTTTTAAACAATTTTTGGTAGACAGAAAATAACCTAGTTTCGAAACTCTCCGTACTTCGCCTTACACCGAATTCGTAGTGGTGGAACTCAACTCTGCACTCCACGTTAACATCTTACCAGAGTGAGGCGAGCGTAGTGAAACAATTTAAATATAATCACTCCCCCTGAGTGGGAAACGAACCCACAACCGATCGTCACAGTCTCACGCTGTCCCACTGGGCCACGACCGGCCTATTCTTTACATTATAATAATTAAAATAAAACTATTGAGATAGTTATACAAATAGAGCTCACGTTATTCGCTAGTCGTAACTGTAAGTGAAACTTGCGTCTGTGTGTCCACTTAAGAGGCCATTAGCACTGAATACGTAGCGCATTAAAATTCATTTTCACTTCGCAAATGCTACGCCTTCGTCACTAAGGGTTGAATGCATAAGTACTTCTGTTTGCTGAAATACAGCTAGATTTATATCAAAAACACTTTATTTAAATCCTTTATGTCAAATTAAAATATTTGAGGCCGGTCGTGGCGCAGTGTAACAGCGTCTGACTGTAAACGCGATCGGTTGTGGGTTCGATCCCCGCTCGGGGAAGTGATTACATTTAAATTATTTAAACTTCCTCGCTCTGGTAAACACAAAGAGCGGCGTTGAACTTTACCACTTAACACGCAATGTCTCGAATTCGATGGAAAGTGAAATACGGAGTGTGTTGACACTAGGTACTTTCTGTCTACCCTGCTATGCGGGACAAAAGAGTGAAACTAAAAAAGTAAAAAAAAAAAAATTAATAAACTTTATAAGTTTTTTTTTGATAATATCATGTCTGTGGTTTTGACATCCTGTAAGACTGACAGTACTGACATTTTTAAGTCAACTAATGATTTAATGTGTTTAAAATAAATAATCTGTTTAAATAAAAAATATACAAAAAAGAGGTATTTGAATTCGCGTTTGAAGAGCTTACATACCTTTCTTTAGTAAAAAGTCCAAAAACATAAGTCTCTTGTTTGAGAGCCCCTTTAATATTTGCTTAACTTAAATTAAGTTAATGTTAATGTTATTATTATGTTAGTATATTTTAAAAAAAACGTATAAAAAATTGAACGCAGTGTCGAACCTGCGGCTCTTGGAAACGTTCAAGCTTTGACCGCTACGTCATGCGTTCTACTACCGGCTGCGTCGAAATTCTTATACGTTTTGTTACAACTTATTTATATTGTTAGCATCTCTGTAGAGGATTTGTTAGAATTTTTTGGTACGATTGTTAAGAAATAATCGTTTGGTAAAAAGAGAATGCTATTTATTTTAATATTTTATTATTTTGGAGACAGACGTACAGAAAGTGAAGTCTTAGTTAATCTCTTTCTGAGTAAATTTTTGGGAAACGTATAAAAATATCGTGATTGCCAACTCGTTAATTGAACCCGCATTCTTTAAAAACCAACCATCCATTCCGTCCAGATACACCATGACTACCTAAATAATTGAACTAAAAGAGACAACAATACATATCGTATATATATATATGTATATATATATATATATATATATATATATATATATATATATATATATATATATCGTTTCTTTCTCCCTTGTTTTAACACCTACTCATTTATTTCCCACGTGTCAAGGTTGGCTGGCGGAGAATGCTGTTTAGCGTTAAGCTCGCCTTTTGTACATGTTATTTTAATATATATGGTATGTAATAAAGAATATATAAATAAATAACATTATAGTAACAAATAGGATGACCATTAAAATATTCTAATCAAACTATAATCTTTACTAACATATAAAACTAACCCAAATTCTATTCATACATACATTATATAAACGTCAAATGCAAAACAATTTAATTTCGTTACAGTCAAAGTATATTCTAACATGGACCCGACGCGCCACGAGACCGCCAATATCAGTAATAATTGATAAAATAATTAATCACTAATACCAATATCCAGTGAAGCCGCTACAAAGCGAAACGATAGTTATCGTGTTGTGGTACAAGTTAGAGGATGTCGCGTGTGACACGTTCACAATTTACCATAGGTTTATTGTATGTACGAGTTCTAACTGGGAAATTTTAGAATTTACTGCAACAAAAGTAAATATCGGATTTTATACTTTATTCATCTAAACGTTTTTGTTAACGTCTATATTGTATCATTATTTCTTTTATATATTTTAATATTTTTTTAAAATTAACGTGGGTTTATTAGAGATTTTTATTATTTTTATTTATTTATTTTATTCATTTCATTTCTCCCCTCTGGTAAGACAAAGCGTGGTGTGGAGGTCACCATTCACCACGCAATGATTTCGAGCGGAAAACATTTAACGGAGTGCCTTGACATTAGTTTGTCCCTGACTCTCCTGAATAAAAAAAACACAGAAAACATATAAAATCCTCTAATTTATAATACTTACATGAAACAAAAGCTTTCTAAAAGTTAAACGGATTTCAAAGAGTGAATGTTTAAATATTGTGACGTGTTGAATGATTTATTAGTATTGTGTTACAATTGGCGATAAACATCATTACGCTTAATAAGATCTTTGATTTTCGCAATTTTTAGCAATTTTAAATGAAACTATTTTAACCGGATCAATCGCGTTTATTTTGGTATTCGAAAATACATTTTGGACACCTAACGTGGTACTTTACAGTCTACATATGATCACGGACTACTGTAAAGTGTTCGAAACGTTAGGTGTCCAAAATGTATTTTCGAATACCAAAATATACGCGATTAATCCGGTTAAAATAGTTTCATTTAAAATAATTACGCTTATAACTTAAACGATTCCACTAATATTCAAGTTCTTCGTACCGCTTTACTATTAAACAGTTAACTGTTTCCTATATTTTCAATGTGCTATAAGCTTACCTAATGCTTAATTTGATCTGTATTTAAAATACAAATAATTATAATTAATTTAACACTATTGTTTATATATTTTACTATATATATAATATGTAGTTCTACACTTAGGATTAGAAGACATTTTAAAAAATTCGAACCCGCGCCTCTTGGAAAACGTCCAAGCGCTCTGACCGCTAAGCCATGCGTTCTACTGCCAGCATCTCTGTAGGGAGTCTATTGTTTATTATTTTTAGCATACTTTGAATAGACTAACACATATAACGATTTGATTAATTTTAAATCCTTACCAATTATACATTCACTTTACTATGACCAATGTTTCATTGATCTTTCCATTTTGTGATTATAGGTTTAATAACCTATTTTAGTATATCTTCAAGCATTATAGGTATTATTGTGTATTTTTATTGAAATAGTAATTTAATATTTAATAGTAAATAACTATTTGATATATGTATAAGTAAATGTAGTTAATTTAACTTCTAACATCGTTGCTCACTAACAATAATCCGCTTTTATAATGCTAATTAAAAATTATATTATATACCTAACATGGCTCGTTTAGTCCATGTTGGTTATTCTACCGTAACGTTTTAAATATTCATATTAACTTGTATGTAAATAAGTAGGGGTTTTGCTCGCAACTTCGTCTGGGCTAAAGACTTCTGTTCAGAGTAAAATTAAAATATATACTTAGGGCCGTAGAAAAATTATGTCAAAACACTCAGTTGTAAATTCTCTGTCTAATTAAGTTTTAGTAATTACGTCTTGAGTTACGTAACTCAACACCGCGTCTTGTCATTCATTTTATGTCTTATCGGTTAATTTTAATTTGAAAAATTGTAACTATATTAATTATATCCTCAACTATTTAGTATAAAGTCGAACACTTTAACATGGAATTGAAAGACCATGGTGCGAATTAAGCTGAATAATAATCGTCATGTTAATAGTATAAAAATAAAAAAAGTTGCGGCGTTAAGTACTGATACTAAACGCCGCGCTTTATCTTCCCCGAGCGAGGAAAGAAATTAATGAATGGTAATCGAACCCACAACCGATCACGCTACGTCGGACGCTGTCCCACTGCGCCTCGACTGGCCTCCATTTATAAAAAGTTATATTTTTTAATAACAAACAAACAAACACCCGATAAATAAATATTATTTATCGCAAAACTCTTTTTCAAATCCAGGTCGTGCCCTAGTTGCTAATAAATTTTTGTAACTTGGCCATTACGATCCGATGAATTTTCAAAAGAGGAAACGGTTATAACTATTAAATCAGGTACATTAGTAAATATTATATAAATTCTCACCATCGTTAAATACGCAGGGGTGCAGTGAGTAGCGTGTAACTGTAATTGTGATTAGTTGAAGGTTCGGCTCCCCGTCGGTGTAGTGATAATATATAAATTCATTTCTATGTTTTGGCAAGACAAATCACAGTATTGTGTTCCGCCATTCTTCATATAATGTATCAATTTTACCGGAAAGTATCTTTGCAATTTCCAATTCCCACTTAAAGGGCGAAAAGCTCACATTGGAGTATTTTGACTCTTAAAGCGTGAAGTTGGGAAAAAATTGTATTATTTTAAAAGCAGACTTTTGCTCTATAAAGTAACAAAAATTACAATATTAGGTTAAAATCCTCTACTAAGGGTAGATGGATAACATAATATCCAAGAAGGTAGAAATTATTCTTACAGCATTCATACAGCCTTAGTAATTAGTACGAACTAAAGCTTGCAACGAGTCGAAACGCTTTTCTTGTAATTTCTGTTAAAGGTTTTTCCTTCTTTGACGTCACAAGAACCGTGAATTTAAAAATAAACGTATAAATCACTGTATTATAATTGTTCACATTAAAAGGAGAATGTGTGAATATAGGACAGAGTCTAAGTGTTAACACGATTGCTTGTGGGTATTTAAATATATTTAGTTCTAAAGTTTGGTATGACAAAGCGCGGCGTTGACTTCCGCCGTTCAACACGAAGTGTTTTGTTAAGCGAAAGTAAAGAGTGGGCAGTGAAGTTAGGTTCTTGTTTATTCTGCGGGGAAAAGCGTATAGCAAATTTTTTATGGCTTACATATTGAAATGGAGGCCGGTCGTAGCGCAGTGGCACAGCCTTTGATTGTTGACGCCATCGGTTGTGGGTTTGCTTCCCTTTCAGCGTAATGATTACGTTTAAATTATCATTACTTTTGGTCGCTCTGGCCAGACAAAGCAAGGCGATGAATTCTACACACATAATGTGTCAATTTCACTAGAAAGTAGAGTAAGGAGTGTCTTGACACTAGGTACTTACTATCTACCCTGATATGCGGGTAGAAGAAGATAAGCTTTATCACTCTTATAAATAAATATAAATAAATAATTTAAATAATAAATAAATAATTTAAATAATAAATAAATAACAATACTTTTAACATAGCCACAGAAATTTTATTTATTTTTATTACATTTAATTTCTATTTAAAATGTCTCTTTCGTCTTCTCCTACTCAATTTGTATAATGAAGATGAAATATGTAAAAACTCCACTCAAAATCTGCAACGAAATAAAGTCAATAACTCACACTTAGAATAAAATAACCTTAATAACTTTAAAGTTAATATAAAAAATTTAATACAGCAGGATTCGAACACACTCCTCTTGGAAACTAACCAAGCAAAAATTTGTAAAAAATTGCCTATTGTAAGAATTTCGACGATTTCCGATATAGTCAGGATATAGGAGGATGTTGAAGTCATTTGGACTTAGCCGTCAGAGCGCTTGGACGACAAACAAGTGAAGCGGATTCAAATTCTGCTGCGTTTAAATTTTAATACGTTTTTATTTATATAATAATATTTTAAAAAAATAGATAAAGACTAAATGCAATAACTAAATAAAACTAAGTAGATCCTAGATTTTATTTAGTTGGTTTTTTAATAAATTCTCTCAAATTATATAGTCTAGAGAGTGTTTGTAAGTACATTATATATGGGTGACCTTTAATTTTTACTACTGAACTTATATACTGTACTTTTGCTTTCAAAGGAAAGCTAAGTGACATATACCACCATTTCTTATTGTACTCACAGTCAGTGAAAACTGACAACTCCATAAAGGCACTTTCATATTGTATATGAAATTGGTTATAATAATTTTTGTCTATTCTCACGCTAATCTGATTCTAAAATAACATTCAGTAACAGACAATACCCATACGACTTCTGTATTATTTTCTTTTAAATTTACATAAATTCACAAACCCTGATCGTTAATGAGCGTTCCAAAGTAAAGAGTGACAACGGCGAGAATGTCATCTTATTTAAATTGAGTTGTCTGAACATCATGTCTAGCTCTACAGGTGCTCGACATCCGGCGTCCGAGGCTGTGTGCATTAGTTTGCAAAGATTTACTTTTATATTACCTATCTGTTGATAAAGTTCAAAATAATATATTAATGTATATTGTAATATTCATAAAATATCTGTGTCAGGCCTGTTGTGGCGGTCTGGAGTCTCCACAATTGACATCTTCTTTACGGTCAGACGACTGTAAAGAAGATGTCAATTGTGGATTCGATTCCCACTCGAATGCTTATAATTAAATTATTTTCATGTCATTTCCTCGCTCTGGTAAGACGAAATGCGGCGTCGAGGTCCACCAATCAAAATGTAACGTCTTGAGTTCGGCGGAAATCTGAATATGGAGTGTCTGGACATTAGGCACACATTCAGGACGTACAGTATATGCTGAATATCTTAGCGGAGTCTTCTACATAAACCAGTGTCCGGATATACTTGGATAAACCCAAAATAATATGTCACGAGCTTATGATACCGGAACCGATTGCTCTATACAGGAAAGAATGAAAGAAAGAATTTTATTCTTTATTTTGGCTTTTTCACGTGGTTTTTTAATACATGAGAAATAATAACCACTCCAAAATCTCTAGTTGGTTAAAGATTTCTCGTTTTCTAGAGCCAATATCACGTTGAAATTATCTTTTCAGTGTGTCCTGTTTAGCATCCCCTTAACTTATTGTACGTGGACTTCTTTCTTATCAAAAATAATAAATCGTTCATTGTGGTTCGATGGACCGTTGATATTATTAGAGGAAATCAAGTGACATGCTACTTTTTTTCACGCTATTATCCCGCATGGCAGGATAGACAGAAAGCACCTAGTGTCAAGACACTCCGTACTTCGCTTTCCACCGAATCTGAGACATCGCGTCGCATTGCAACTCAACGTTGCGGAATTCAACGCCGCACTTTGTCTTTGTCTTTGAGAACCAGGACATACTACTTTATATACTATTAAAATTAGTTGTACCTACTACAACAGGTTGGATCAACAAAACGCCTTCATTACGGATACGACCGATTTTAACTCTCATTCACTGAAGAACACTCCGATTATGTCCCGTGCTTTGATAACATTATACCTTTTTTAATATTAAATATTTTTATAACTACCATTAATTAAGATATATAATTATTATAAGTGAATGTAATAAATACCTCATTGTTAATACGGTGGAACATTTCTATAAAGGCAAAAAAATCTAGACAGGAAATGACGAACCACGGAATTAAATATGCAAGCTTATCTGAAACAAGGCATTGAAGTAAATATGTGTAATAAACCAAAAATGTAACTTTTTTTTTAATTAATAAAGATTTTTTTTAGCTTCACGCTTTATCCCTTGCGGGTAGTCAGAGAGTACAGAGCGCCAAACGCTACGGTCCCTGCATACCTCTTTCGCCTCGTCCACAGTCATTATCCTATTCATACATGCCCTTCGGAGGGTCCTCTGAGAGGATACTGTGTTTTCGAAGGTCAACCGAGGTCTCCTCCGACCTCTCCTCACCTCGCCACAAATAGAATAATCAAAATATTCGTAAATAAAGAATTATTTTAGGCAAACCAGGGTAGTAATATAGTCTGACTGACAGTTAATATAGCTTAAGTAAATATCTGAAATCTAGACACTACGCGTAGAGTGATGGAACTCAACGCCGCGTTTTGTTTTGGCAGAGTTTTTTAAGAGTTTAGAGGCTAAATATTGCTACTTAAGTATATTGAAATCGTAAATGCCATACAAAAAATTGAAATCAGTACATAAATAGGATAAAATCGTACATAATGAAATGAGATCCGCGGAGCCAAAGATACATCCGATATTGATGATTTTTGCGATCAAGTAACACACTACAAGGAACACTGTAGCGCCGTCTTCGTTGCACACTCTGAACACAACATCACATGCGGTGACACACGCGCGCGTTAAGTTACGCACGTTGTCGGCAAACGTCAACGCTGAAGGATTTCCTGAAACAACAGTGTGAATTATAATATAAATAATTATAAAGCTTTTGAATAAGGTTTTTTCTTGGTTTGTTTTTTTTTTAGCTTCACGCTTTATCCCTCGCGGAGTAGTTGGAAAGAATAGAGCGCCAAACGCTACGTTCCCTGCATAAAGAAATATCCAAATTTAATATAAAAATAGTAGATTGTGTTTAGCAGCTTACCAAGTACATCCAAGGAAATCATCTTATCCATAGCATTTTTTATATATACTAGACTGGATTGTATCTCATGGAACATTAAAACGATTTGTGCTTCCAACATAAACGCCATTATAATGTGAATATACCATAACAAGGAGGCAAAGGTAATTAGATCTGAAACGAATCCCATTGTAGCCACATTTTACATAGGAAGATTCTTCGGATTTACATAGAAACTTTCTTCTCGATAATATATATTTTATTCAACATTTTTTTAAAATATTCTGCATATTTTAAATTTTAAATCTTGTAAATTTATATATTTTATATAAATTTATATATTTTATATAAATTTATATATTTTATATAAATTTATATATTTCATATAAATCTTGTAAATTCAGAAATTTGAGGTACATAAATATTTTCTTAGCCTTACCATTTTTTTTCCCATTTAACAGGTTAGACAGAAAGTATCTAGTGTCACTTCGTACTTGAGCTTTCCATGAAATTCGAGACATAGCGTATTGAGTGGTCTTACCACAGCGAGAAAGTGAAAATAATTTAAACAAAATCACTCCCCTGAGTAAGGATGGAACCCACAACCGATTACATTTACAGTCAGTTGCTGTACCACTGCGCCACGATGGGCCTCAAAATATTGTTTAAAATAACATTTAAAGATAGGATAAAATGTACCATGTATTCTTAATACAACTATTTTAGTCGAAATAATCTCATATATTGAAATCCGGTCGTGGCGCAGTGGGACAGCGTCTGACTGTAACGCGATCGGTTGTCGGTTCGATCCCTACTCGGGGAGTAATTATCTTTAATTAATTTCACTTCCTCGTTCTGGTAAAAGACAAAGTGCGACGTTGAGTTCCACCACTCAACACACTCAACATATCTATTCGGTGGAAAGTGAATGACGTAGAGTCTTCGCACTAGGTACATTTTGTTTACCCTGCTATGCGGGATAAAAGCGTGAAGCTAAAAAAAAATAAAGTAAATCACATAAATTTTGGTATTCGATAAAAAATTTCGAAAACCCAAAGCCAAATAGATCAATTCAGGAAATGTCAATGTGCAATTAATATAAATACAATAGGGTATACTTATATGTATAACGTAATACATACCGCCTTTATTGTAAATACACTCTGCCAGATTACAGAAAAAAAATATAAGGAAAGCACAATTATGAAGTATTATTATCACAGTCATGACAATATCATATATTTTATTACTCCTGGTTTCTCCATTCACGCTTGTTTTGATCTAAAAAAATGTCTAATATTAAAAACTTTAATCACGTTGAATAAATAATAAGCCATACAAAATCCCTTTTTATCACATCTAAAAAACAGTTTACTTATTTTTAGCTTTACACTTTTATCCCGCATGGCATCATAGACAGGAAGTACCAAGTGTCAAGACACTCCGCACTTTCCCCTGAATTCGAGATATTGCGTGTTGAGTGACAGCATTCAAAGGAGAGCTTTGTCTTTGAAATATTTTTTATATTTAATAGATTTGAAACAAACGGTCAAACTAAAATAATATTTTTTTGTCAAAATCAAACCTCTTGAAGGCATTTTAGATGTGTTATAAAATGTTCCATTCGCTGGACCGCACAATATGAAGCATGACAGTATATGATGGCTTCTATAATAGAAGCCACACAATGGAATATGAAATCCCAGCCTACGTCGTTTAACTGCGTCATTATATTTATTATTAGAGTTACGCATCCAATAATATCTGAAAAATCCAATAAAGTAATTAATAATAACATCTTTGATTGTCGCGATTTTCTCACGTATTTCATTTCTAACGGATTAATCACGTATATTTGTTAAGTGTTCGAAACGTTAGGCTTTCAAATATGTATTTTCGAATACCAAATTATACGCAAATAATCCGTTTAAAATAGTTTCATTTAAAATATTTAATTTTGTATTAAGTGAACTATCCAGAGCAATTCCAAGCCAGTAGAATAATTGACCTGAAATTTGGAGTCAAGTCAAGAAACTTATATATATATATATATATATTATATACCAAAAATATTTGAAAGTGTGTAAATTTGGTATAAAAAAATGATTTGTATATGAAAAGTAGATTTCTTTAATATATGTTTGTTTCTTTTACTCATTTACACAAGCACTGTAAAATACAGTTTAGAGTGAGTATAGAAGAAAACAAAAGAAAATCCTTAGCATTCCATAAATTCGTTGTATGGGTCCCTTTCATTTCGTACTAATAGGAGTTCAGAGGAGTGCGTGGAATTTTTGACCCAAGTATAGGTTGAAGGGCTCTTTCTTTTTAAAATATATGATTGAAGCTGGCTAACACTTTCGGATATTTATCTATTTTTAGATAGAAAAAGAAAAAGAAGAGTTAAAAAGAGAATTGTTAAATATATATTCATACAACTCACTTATCAATGTCACGAATATGTAACCAAACACAGCGTGACAATGAGACAGTGAAATTTTGTAACCATTCTGATGCGGAGCGAAGTGGAGTGGTGCTATCCCAAGTAAGCGAGAGAACCATAGCGTCAGTGATAAGGTTCCCGTCACCACGCAATCCTCATTATCAAATGCAGTTATTACTTGCATTGTTTAAAAAAACAATCAATAATATATCTGTAATCAGATAAGACATGGTGAAGTATTAATCTGTAGTCTTCTGCTAGTCTTTTCGATCAATTTTTTAGGTTCACGCGTTAACCCGCTTAGCAGGGTAGACAGGAAGTACCTAGTGTCAAGACACTCCGTACTATGCTTTCCACCAAATTCGAAACATTTCATGTTGGATCGTGGAACTCAACACTACGCTTTTAATTACCAGAGTGAGGAAATGAAAATAATTTAAATATAATCATTTTTCAGGATGGGAATCGAAGCCACAACAGATCGCATTTACAGTTACACGTGACCCACTTAGCCACGACCGACATCCGATTATCTTCAATGTATATATTAAAAAAAATATTTTAATATTCACTTACGAAACAGGATTCAAACTTACAACATCGAGCGCTGTATAATGTGGTAATTATATTAAATTTACTTTTTATAAGAAGCCTCCTCTTACCGAGAACGTTTTACTATGTAATAAAAATTATACTTAAAGTCCATTAAAAAAATACTTACCATAAAATGACCACTTCTACAAATAGCGTGTCATTATGCCGATGTCAGATTACTTTGTACGTGATTTATTACATCGATTTCATCATTTTACTTTATTACACAGAAATATAACATTTTAATCCAATTCAGCTGGAAAGAGAGTTGTGTGTTTAAAACCAGAACTAGACTGATGTTACTGGAAGTGGGTATTCGGATAACTGAAAAACTGATTTTCTAAGACTTGGGTTCGGATTAACTGTTTTTTTTTTCAATGTAATTGTGGTAATTTTAAATTAATTTAATATATTATTATGTAATTACTATCTCATCAGATCAAAAGCGTGTCAAGTTAAATTCATATTTTTTTATTGATCTTCAAGGAATAATGGTTAACCATTAGGTCAAACTCCATGTTTCTGTTTTTATATTTTATCATTTTATTTTTTTTTAGCTTTACGCTTTTACCCCGAACAGTAGAGTAGTCAGAATGTCAAGATACTCCGTACTTCGCCTTCCACCGAATTCGAGTCATTGCGTGTTGAGTGGTGGAACTCAACGCCGTACGTTGTCTTTACCAGAGCGAAGGAGTGAAAATAATTTAAATATAATCACTCTCCCGAGTGTTGATAGAACCTATAGCCGATCGCGTTTACAGTCAGATGCTGTCCCACTGCGCCACAACCGGCCTCAATTTATATTCATTCTAACCAATATTTTAATTTCTCTCTATAGGAAAATTAAGTGGACCCGAAGTCAAGATTATAGCACTTCCAGCACCATCTTAGCCCTGGTGACCATGAGAATTTGGGGCTTACTTGATTCTTTATATTGTATGTCTTAACTTGTCTGATAAGTGATCATAAATAAAGACGAAATGATATTTTCTGTTCAATTTTCATTTTAGAAAAATATAAACGAAGGAAAATTGTACTGTTTATTTGGGAAAGTAACTCATAGTTACCTTTAATGCAGTGATGAGACATAAAAATCTACCTCAAAATTCTTTCACAATATCTTTAAGCATACAGCTTTAAAGTATAACCACCCTTATATTTCACCCCGAAAAACATACAAAAAAAATTAGCCACTTTTTTATATCCCTTGGTTTAGGGACTCGATTTATTTGTTGACGAATGGCTGGGTGCAGGTGTACATCACGCTTAACCCTATGAATACCTTGCTCGATGGATTTAAGCCTTATGTTTACGCATTAAGGTCTATTTCTATTTAAGAAGCTAGATTTTGTGTTGCCCGTAACAAGTCGATGTAGGCGATTGACACAAGTATGTGGGTAGGTTAGAAACGGCATCGATTTCATTTTCTCGGTAAACGTTATTGGATAAAATGTATCAATAAGATTTTGTTCTCGGAAATTCGTTGCGTTTGTTTGAGTTTGGCTCCGATGTTGTTATTTCTACAAGGACTGCGATTGGTAACTTAATGTTCTAGAATATGTAAAAATATAATTTGAAATAAGAAAAAAACATCAAAGAAAACTTCAGGTCAATTCACTCTGAAGCCGAAATGTTGAAATAATATATTTTTTTAGCTTCACGCTCTTATCCCGCAAAGCAGAGTAGACAGGAAGTACATAGTACCTAGTGTTAAGTCACTCCGTACTGCGCTTTCCGCTGAATAAGAGACATTGCGTGTTGAGTAGTGGAACCCAACCGCATTTTTTCTTAACAAAGCGAGGAAATGAATATAATTTAAATATAATCATTTCCCCGAGTGCAACCGATCGCGTTTACAGTCGGACTGCAATACGACCGGCCTGAATTAATATTAAGTCACAGTAAATATCAAAAGTCTGTTCTGTTTGTTTTTTTTTCTACTTTAAAAATATGCTTATATAGAACTCATATATAGAATGGTAACTGATTCTCTTTCTAATAATTGTGACTTTGAGTAGAATGGATACACGACAACTGAACAGTGGAAAATATAAATAAAATAAAATATAAATAAAATAAATAAAAATAAATAAAAAATAAAATATAAATAAAATAAATAAAAATAAAATAAATAAAAAAAATAAAAAAAAATAAAATATAAATAAAATCAAATTGTAAATGCAACTATTTTAAACGGATTAATTGCATATATTCAGAAATATATTTTAGAAAACTCAATATTTCAAACACTACAGTGGCTTGTGGTTACAGTAATATTTATAATAACAGAAAAGTGTTCTTTTTGATACACTAAAGTAAAAGTAGAAAGATTTCCATTTTCTACCTATTTTAAAGATGCTACGCTAAATGTGGCAAAACAAAAATATAAGTAAAAATAAATTAATTCATACACGGATATAATTCGGTGGGAAGCGAAGTATGGAGTGAATTGACACTAGGTATTTTATGGCTACCCTGCTATGTGGGATAAAAGCGTGAAGCGTGAACTGTCAATTGTTGACCTTTGAACATCATGACTAACATCTATGTTACAGCATGTGCTCTAGTGTAATGGAATTCTAATTAATAAAACAAAAACACGATGAATATAAGTGATTATGAAATCAGATATATATAGAATTGTATATTTTATTAATAAAACTTTACGACGATCTACCGTCGAAGGGTACAGAAGCGACAGCAATATAAGCGATGAAGACATTGGATCCCGCATATTTCCAATGAGTTTATAGCCATCGAGGAGCCCATCAAAAACACATGTCTGCTAAACAGCCTCCGAGGAATCTTTCTGCCGTTATCTTTATTCCGGACTTCTTTTAGCTAAGTGATTTTTAAGTTATAAGCTTAAAGCGTTACGTCGTATATTTGTGTATAATTTATGTTTCATAAATAATATGTTTTATATTATATTTCCATACGTTGTTTTTATAATATAATTGAAAAATTATCAAATATACTTTATGATTGTGGATTTATTTTTCTTGAATAGGCTTAACAATAGATGAACACGATATATTTGAGTATGATCAGAAACGAGTAACGAGTTGTCTAAAAACCACAAAGTAGAGTAAATAATAGGAAATAAGGTTATCATAAACCACGAATGTCCGTTAATTTTAGTGTAACTAATAAAATTTTGTATTAATTAAATAGTTTTAAAACACTTTTAGTGTTATTAACGAGTTAAAAATTATTATTGAAATTAGGCTCGGTTTTCTAGTTCATGGTCTTAGGGCTTTACGTAATTAAAGTTAGAAATCAAATTGATTTGACATAATTAGTGTAATACCTAAGTAATATTATTACCAAAGTAAAATCTAAAATAATTAATATTTACGGAGCTATCGCCTATAGTGTAGAGTGGAGTGACAGCATGCGGTCAGATAGTGAGTTAGACGCTTGTACCGTTAGCGCCGGAGCAAACTTATTCACAAAATTAGTTCCATATTCACCTTATTTTTTGGCAAGGTAGATGTTTCGAAGAATTTTATATGATGGGTATTAAAGATATATCTCTGTGAAACGGTAGATATGTCAAACAGAATGTTGCCAGAGTAAAATATTATGATCAATTTAATTATAATTGTTACTAACTTAGTATATTTTTGGTCTTCGTTACAAGAAACAAAACGCCGTTTCTTCTAAACTTGCGCCGCACAACTCTTAAAGGCGGTAGGTATTCACCAAATTTATAGCGGTTACCTACGGAACCCCGAGATTTATGAAACGGGCCGTCGGCGACACTCTCCAACTTACAGTTTTTGTGCGTTGATTGAGGACACGGAGCCTGCGTTGAACAGCTATTGTATAATGTATACACTGCCTAATCTTTTCCTTATGATATCATAATAGAAAAAAATTATATTTCTATATATTCTTTAAAAATTTATGGATATTTATGCATTTTTTTATATTAGGTAAGAATTTAGAGGAAAAATTAGTTTAGACAAAAATAATATTCTTAGTATCAAAAACACAAGTCAAGTAAAATCCTTCTATAAAAGAGCTTTAGTTATGTAATGAATTAAGCTGGTTTCAAGTAAGTTGCCGCACTAACTGGTAGTAGGGTGTAAGTCCTGTTACTGGCTCGCGATCACTATCATGACAACAAGAATCCGCCAAATATCTGCTGATGTGTTCAGGTTCGATGTTATGTAAGCCAGCGTGTGGTAGTTCCAATAGTTCCGGTCATCGAGGTCACTTCACTATCTCCTTTTACTTCCATCCCAAGGCTGTTGTGGACATCCAAGGGTTTCATCCATGGACTTACCATCAGATGGCTCCTCGTGTGTCTCCTTTTTCTATAAAAAATCTTTTCATTTTAATGGGTATTATTTATATATGTAGTGATGCCTACGTCGATTTCTGTCAATGTTTATTTCAAATACATAGGAGTGTGTAAGTTTTATTTTATTTATATATTTTAAATAAATTGGCTTTTGGTGCTTGTGAAAATGTATGTCCTTCTACATACATTTTCATTAAATTTGACAAACTTTACCGATGCCAAAATTTCCTTAATCCTTCTGCCAAGTGGAGTTCAGGGATAAGAAGGAATTTCTTTAATTATTAATTATAATTATAATATAAGTATAATTTGGAATTGTTTTACAAAATTTCCTTACTCAAATAATTCTTTAAAGAAATGAAAAAAAAACTAAAATTTATATTTCATTACGGACATATTGCATTATTTGAAATGTCAGTTTAAACTTGGACTTTTCCTTTAAACATATAGATCTTATTTATAAGCAAAAATAAAAAAAATAAAATCACCGTAGAATATTTTGTGATACAATCCGAGGGTCTACCTGAAAAATAGCGTCCTGGTACGGACGTACGAGTGGAACTATGATGAACGGTTTTAACGATTCCTATCGCAGATAAAAGATATAACATATAAAATTACTTTTTTAACTTCACGCTTTGATCCCAAATTGGGTATTCAGTGATAATGGAATATTACAGTGTGAATTAATTTGGATAATTTAGTATAAAATAATAAGTTGGCAGACCTGATAAGTTGATTTATGCGATTTAGTATGAATATGATACCATGTACATCTGCGTAGACAAGGTAGTCTATCAAATGTGCTAAAAGACTGAAAGTTGAGTATTTTCTCACTTAGGACTTAGGCCAAAGTATAAGGATTTTTCTGAATTATTTTAAAGAAAACTCTAATTGTGAGCTTTGTACCTACTTACGTTCTTTGCTACAAGATCCTAAATTAATATTTTACATATACACGGATGTGAGTTCAATTCTCAGTGGGGGGGAATTAATATATTCAAATTATTTTTATTTTCTCGCTCTAGTAAGACGAAGCACTGCGTTCAGTCTGCACGCATTGTCTCAAAATTCGCCGAAAGCGGAATACGGAGTGTGACGACTCAGGGGGGTTCTTGCTAAGAGGGATAAGAGCATGAAGTAAGAAAATGCTTGCAAGGTTTACATTAGGTGCAGGTTCTAATCTTTTTACGTTAAAAATTTGACATGATTTTTTAAAAATATTTTTATACTGCCTATTTAATATAATTAAAAACATTTTTTTCTCTCATCATAAAATCTTTGATTTACGTGATTTTACACTACATTACACTTTTTAAATGAAACTATTTTAAACGGATTAATCGTGTATATTTTGGTATATGAAAACACTTTTGGACATCTGATGTTTCGAACACTTTACAGTAGTCCGTGGTCACACTTATGATGATTGCAATACAGCTGTGTGTGAACGTACAATGAATAAGTCCAACCACTACACCAGGTTTGATAAGCCACATATCCTCGCTAGAGAAAGTAGATATATTTCTTAAATGATCCGCGAGGCTATTGAAATTCAAAAATATCCAAATTTCAATACAAAAGATGGTTGGAAACTATCTACCACCTGGGACCCACTTATAAAAATTTAAAGTCTCAAATCCACCACACCAGAGACAAAGATACAGTGAGGTCATTCTGCAAGAATCCAGGGCAGTACGGGAGGCAATTAAAAAACAGATGGCGGTAGATTGATATAATAATTTTTTGTATCAACTGACAGATGAATGCCACCTCAGTCAGTCAGTGTTCAAAGCGTCAGGAGTCCAAAACCGTATTTTCGAATACCAAAATGTACGCGATTAATCCGGTTAAAATAGTTTCATTTAAAATATTTCTTTCATCGTTACTCAAAACATGTGCAATTCAAACACACACTCTAGTTACAAAAACTTATTTAAAAATGAAAAAAATATCATACAACTTTGTACAAACACAAATTTTAATGCTTTCGTCCTATTAACCCGTTTTAAAAGGGGACCTCACTCCCAAATCGTGTTTTTAGAATCCTCGTCGGAACTCACAACTACAAAGGGAATTTTTGATGTTATTGTCATGAATATTTTATTTGGGACCGTTTCAAATATGTAAGTATGTGTGTTAGCGAAATCTGAATGCCGTATTATATCGTATTTTTATATATCCCCTAATATTTCTAATTGTTACTATATTTATTTAATAGATAGCAAAGTAGATTTTTTCAGTTTATTGCATAATTTAAAAAATCATTTTCACGCTTTATCACATATAGCAGGGTTAGTCAGAGACAACATAGTGTCCAGACACTCCGTTGACTGCTTTCCACCCAAAACCGAGACTTTTCACGTTGAGTGGCAAACTCAACGCTGCGCTTTGTCTTACCAGAGCGACGAAATGATAATTATTTAAATTTATTCTTACTCCCGAGTGGGAATTGAAATAAGAACCGACCGCGTTTACAGTCAAATTGTCCTTACGAATACCACAATAATAATAATAATTAGATTTCTATGTTATATCGATGTTTTTTTTATTAAATTATAGATTTCGAAATATTTCTACTCCTTTAAATGAAACTAGTTAAAATGGATTAATCGCGTACATTTTGGTATTCAAAAATACATCTTTGGAAACCTGACGTTTCGAACACTTTACAGTAGTCCACAGTCACAGGTAGACCGAGGTGGCATTTCTCTATTAGTTAGAACACAGTCCCACTGCACCGTGATGCCAATGGTGGATTTTTATGGTATTTTATATTATTAATAGATCTTTAAATATTTCTTAATCAAATATAAAAATGGAATTCATTTACAGAATTCCAAAAAAGAAGTAGAAAGATTATCTTTTTCTAAAATATCGTCATAGTTCTATGGATGATATCTTAAGATAATATGTACTAATAATCCTTTTAAAATATTTTCATTTTTTTAGCTTCACGCTTTTATCCCGCATAGCAGGGTAGGTAGAAAGTACCTAGTGTCAAGACACTCCGTACTTCGCTTTCCACCGAATTTGAGACATTGCGTGTTGAGTGGCGGAATTCAACGCCGCTCTTTATCATTACCAGAGCAAGGAAGTGAAAATAATTTAAATATAATCACTGCCCCGAGCGGGAATCGAACCCACAACCGATCGCGTTTACAGTCAGACGCTGTCACATTGCACCACGACCGGCCTCTATGTTTAAGTTTCATTTAAAATGTGTAAAGCTCGAAAATCAAAGATATTATTATGTGTTTGCTCTATTTAAAATTATTATCAACAATTTTTCCCATCGTCTTTTTTCCCGACCGCGCTCCCGCCCATCTAATAAATATTTTTTCTTTGTTTTTTTATTAGGTTTATACGGCCAGTAACTTATTAGGCTAGCATAATATTTAAAAATATAAATATATTAATTACTTAATAATTGCCAGTTGCAAAATTGGTTTAATTCAATTATTATTAAATTATTTTTTAAAATTATATTTTATAATTACATATCGCTAAGCCATGCATTCTTCTGCCAGCGGCGTCGAAATTCTTATACGTTTTGTTAAAGCTTATTTCCGTTGTTAGCACTTGGACGGTTTCCACCAGGCGCGGGTTTGAATCCCGCTGCATTGAAAATTTTTATACGTTTCTCAAAAAAAAATTCTAAGCCTTAAATGTGGAATACAGTTTAAAAATAGTTAAATATCAGTGGTAAATAATTTTGACTCAGTTTTTTCTAATTTTAGGAAAGGTATTTAGTATAAACTAATTGTATAAAGGGAAAATGCATCTTACAAAAAACTATTTTGACTGTAATTGATATCTTTACGATGTGCAATATTGACTTTTTGCAAAGAGAAAAGGCGATACGTAAAAAGTAATACGTATATTAAAGTGTATAATTTAAATACTGTATTGGAAACCAGTAACTATTCCATTTTTTTTCCCACCATTACATTTTCTAAGACACTCAATTTTAAATGTTGGATTATGTATCTCAATTTCTCACCTTGAACTCAATTTGAACATATATGCTAAAAGCATTAAACCTTTTGGAAGTCGCTCGTGGTGCAGTGTGACACTGACTATAAACGTGATCTGTAGGGGAGTGATTAGATTATTGACATTTCGTCGGTCAGGCAAGACAAAGTGCGGCGTTGAGTTCCACCGTTCAACACGCAATGTCCCGAATTCGGTGGAAAGCGAAGTACGGAGTGTTTTGACACTAGGTACTTTTTACCCTGCTATGCGGGATAAAAGCGTGAAGCTAAAAAAATATATACATTTTTTTTTAGTTTAATATACATTAAACCTTTGCTCTCTAACAAAATGCCGTACAATTTCAATTTAAACTAAACAGAACAGAATTCTTGTTGAGAAACGTTTTTATAAACCATTTCTTGGAGGATTGCTTTTAGAAAATTTAATGCGACACTAATCTCGGTGGAATGTTTCGTCGGTCGCGGACTGCGTCTTACGTTCTCTATTAGCCTCTCTTACAGTGATACAATTTAGTATGAAAATGACTTTTTTTGTAATAAAATTTTAGTTTATATACAACCAAATTGAATTAAAAGGAATTTACGTAGCTGAAGTGAATTTTTAGTTTTCTTTCTCTCTGTCAGAGAGAACGTAGTGTCAAGACACTATGTTAACTGCATTGCGCCCGAAATCGAAACATTGTGTGTTGAATGGTAAACTCTTGCCTTTGTCTCACCAGAGCGGAAAAATGAAAATAAATTTTAAACATATTCTTTCCCCCGAGTGGGAATCCAACCAAAAATCATATTTACAGTCAGACGCTGTCGCACTGTACCGTGATGTCAATGGTGGATTTTTATGGTATTTTATATTATAATATTTACTATTTTTAAAGTGTTATTCCACACTTAGGATTAGAAAACAGTTTTGAAAAAACGTATAAAAATTTGAACTCCCGCTGCGTTCCAATTTTTATACGTTTTTTCAAAAATGTTTTAAATTATAAATAGATCTTTAAATATTTCTTAATCAAATATATAAATGAAATTCATTTACAGAATTCCAAAAAAGAAGTAGAGAGATCATCTTCACTAATACATCTTCATAGTTCTACCGATGGTATCTTAAGATAATATTGTATAGTTATAAAATCTCACTACATGTTTAAATTTTTGATACAAACAGGAAAAGAGGCAAAATAGAATTTCAAAAATTCGAACGTAGCAGGATACGAACCTGCGCCTCTTAAAAACCGACCAAGCACTCTGGCCGCTAAGCCATGCGTTCTTACTACCAGCTGCATCAAAATTCTTATACGTTTGTTACTACTTGTTTTTAAAGTACAAAAAAGTTTATTATATCCAAAGTGTGGAGCAACTTTAAAAATATTAAAATATATTTTTTTAGATTCAAAATTTTTTCTCGTACACCAGGCAAACAGACTTACCAGAGCGAGGAAATTAAAATAATTTTATTATAATGACTCCCCCGAATGGGGATCTAACCCACAACCGATCTCGTTTACACTCAGACGCTGCCCCACTGCACCACGACCGATCTCTATTTTTATTCGTTAACGTTATATTCTCAATAAGTCATAACTTTCAGTAATTAATGTTCCTTTATTGAAAACAATTAGCCTTAGTCTAAAACGCAATTAAAACCTATAGTCAGAAGTTTCTGCCACAAACACCGTACAAAGTGATCTACCACTACCCACATTAATTTCAAAGTTAACGCCGCACTCCATCAATTATGTTTTATAATAATACATATTTTAAACTTATATGTTTTGTATATTTTACCGCCAATTATAATGTATTTTCTAATGAAACATTAGTGACTGTAAACGCGGCTGGTTGTGGGTTCAATTCCCACTCTGGCAATAAAATCTTCGCTCCATCACTCAAAGCGAAGAACGGAGTGTCTACCCAGCAATGCGTATTATATATATATATATATATATATATATATATATATATATATATATATATGTTATACAATTAATTTAGACTTTGTGCGGTGTATAAGGTGCGCAACCCCGCACTTTGCTTAAGAGCGGTCAGAGCGCTTGGACGGTTTCTAAGAGGTTCGAATCCCTCTGTGTTTAAGTATTTATATGTTTTTGAAAAATGTAATTGTGCTTTTAATGTAATTAATCTTATGCCTATTTTTTAATAATTAACACATTTATAAAATGTTGATAAGTTCATTAGCTAAGCCTCTCCACCCTTTTCAATGTACGCCGCTATATTGATATTTATTTATACCCACATATGTGGAGTCACTTTACTGTAATTATACCTACTTTGTTATCTTCTATTTTTGCGAAAGAACCAATCGTAGCTGCAGCTTTAAACTTAATTTTGCCTTTTATTTAAAGTACCTGATTCCACGGTCATCTAACAGAAACATCTTTCCCCGTTTCGAATTCGTTTGTGTTTTTGTAATCTCTTAATATTTAGTATTTATTTTATTATAATCGGTTTATTAATATGAAAGCTATATTGAATCAAAATATTTAGTTCCATAAATATGGCAAACTCCACAGTTACGGACATTCCTTCGTTTTACATAAATTCGAATTAATTATGTATACCTAGAGAGAGATCGGTCTTGGCGCAATGTGACAGCGCCTAACTGTAAATGCGATCGGTTGTGGATTCGATTACCACTTGGGGCAGTGATTATATTTAAATTATTTTCACTTCCTTGCTCTGATAAGACAGAGCGCGGCGTTTAGTTTCGCCACTCAAAACGCAATGTCTCGAATTCGGCGGAAAGCGCAGTACGGAGTATCTTGACGTACTTTCTAAAAGCGTAAAGCAAAAAAAAGATTCATCTTTTCGTGACATTAAAAATATTGACTATCAGAGAATAGTATATAATATCAAAATCAAACAGTATTCAAAAGTGTCCTGACAGACAGTTGACTGTGTTGTGTCAGAATACTAAGGCATATTCAACGCTGAGTTCAACGCCGCGCTTTGTCTTGCTACAGCGGGTAAAAGATAATAATTTTTAAAATAATCATTCCCCGGAGCGAGAATGGAATTCACAACTAACAGTCTAACGCTTTCCTTGTGACACGATGAACATATAATCAGATGTGTACTGTACACAAAATAAAAAAAAATAAGATTTTTGATTTTCGCGATTTTTTCAAATTTTTAATGGTACTATTTTAAACGGATTAATCGCGTATATTTTGGTATTCGAAAATACATTTTTGGATACCTGACCTGGTTTCGAACACTTTACAGTACTGCGTGGTCACAGGTAGACGGCTACCTGTTAAAAATAGTTTTGTTTTAACAAATAGCATAAAATTTAAAATATTTAATCAATTCAAGAAATTATTTTTCTAAACGAAATCTCTAAATAGATATGCATAGTAAATTATAGCATTTAGAGGCAAATTATGCCATGCTCTTAGCACTACCATGTCGCGGTCTTGAATAAAAATAAATTAAAAACATATCTTATCCTTTTTAAAAAGCGGGATGATGACTTTTTCTGAATGAAGTAGGGCGAAATGTTTTAATTAAAACGCCTTGAATCCCAACTGTTCCGCGTTTCAGAATATACAAGCATTTTTTTTTATATTATTATAATTTTAATTACCGATGGGTTCCCTTAATAGTGTATGACTAACTATAGTTGACTATTTATGTTACTTAGTTAACTATTTAGTGTCAGTCATGCGTATTGAGTCATTTGACTAATTTAAAACATATGTATATCATTTTGAATGCTTTCAAGTGTTTGGTTTTGTTTTGGTTTTGTTAATGGGATTGAAATAAAAAGAGTGTGTACAAAATTACTTCTAATTGGCTAAGTTGTAAAATAATTAGAATTTATGTTTGTATTATATGTATTTCTCTAATATTACAATATTTTTGGTTCGTTTTTCATAATAAGTTGTGAAGAATTTTATAAAAAAAATCTTCACACTTTAACCCGGTTTTATGGCTTTTATGGTTTTTCAAAGAGGAAAAAATAATATTTTTTTCAATGTTTATATGTATGTTAAAGTATGATTTTATTTTTAATATTAAATTTAAAATATTATTGTATTATTATGTTGTATTATTGTATTGTATTATTGTATTGTATTATTGTATTGTATTATTGTATTGTATGTATGTATTTAAACGATAGAAGAGAAAACAGAATAGAGAAGAGAAAGACACCAAAATGGAACTAAATCTATGATTTAAAAACAATAGTCGACCCCATAGCTAATATAGTGACCTCCACCAAACTAACGTTAAGGCTGGAAATAAAATTGAATTATTAAAAAACATATATTTGTTGACTTTTTCAAGTGATTCTGTGTGAATATATTATACTAGATGTCCGGTTGACGCGTTGCCAATGCGTTGCCTTAGCAACGTGTATAATTAATTTAATAGTTTTTAGCTTTTTATTCCGCATATTTCGCTTTCCACCGAGTTAGAAACATTGCGTGTTGAGTGGTGGAACTCAACGCTGTACTTTGTCTTACCAGAGCTGGGAAGTGATATTTTTTTTAAATATAATCACTTCCACTAGTTGACACCAAACCCACAACCAATCGCGTTTACAGTCAGTCGCTGTCCCACTACGTCACGACCGGCCTACTAATATATCATTATGCATTATTTTTTTCAAAAATAATATAATTCTGCACTTCCTTTTCTATATAAACTATAATTGTGTCAAATTTCATACTTCTGTTGGAGTATTTTTTGTAAAAAGGGGTCCAAAGATTTTGCTATATATATATATATATATATATATATATATATATATATATATATATATATATATATTCAATATATGTTATATTTGTTGACTTACGCATATTTATCTACTAAATCAAACATATAAGAAATATGTAACTCAATACGAAATTAAATACATAACTTATATCAATATATTAATAATAATCATTTATAAATTAAGTTGGAGTGTCCGTTTGTAATATTAAAATATTTGCTTCTTTAAATATATAGATGGTACATATATCTAAATAAACCAAAATAATATATATATTTTTACAATTATGACTATCTGTCTGTTGGTCCCGACTGATCTCTGAAACGGGTGGACGGATTTTTACGAGTTTCACTCATAGGTAGTCGGTAAAATAAGAAGTTCTTTTTAAATTAAAAAAATTAAAAATCATAGTTGTAATTTTTAATTTTTTTAGTTTAAAAAGGTTAAATTTAACGTGGATAACGTTGCGTGTACAATTAGTCTTATATAAATTTAAAACATTCTCTCGTGGGAATTGAACCTACCAATTGCATTAACAAACAAACGCTGACCCACTGTGCCCCCACCACATGAACCCCCATCTGCATATCAACCAAAATATTAATAGCAGAATTCGTTGAGTCGACAATTGTGAGTATTCGCCTTTAGGGGTACTCGTATATCTAGACTTACGTTATGCATGGACAAAAGTCACTGATACATCTAGGTCACGTGAATTGCAAGGTAGCGAAGTCGTTTAGCTTTACAATTTGCTCGAATATTTGAATCTGACTGCGAACGCGATCGGTTGTGGGTTCGATTACCACACGGGGGAGTGATTATTTTTTATACAATTTGTCTTAACTTATAACTTTAAATCTTTATCAAATCTGAACTGAAATATCACCTTTAGTAAGTATGGTTTTAATTAAGCAAATGTTCCATTAAATTCATTTAATACATTATTCTTTATTTAACAACGAATCGAATAAATTATAATAAAAATCTCTTAACATATTTTTAGCATAAATTCTTCGCAAATCTCAACCCAACGACGTTTTAGACGTAAAGTTGAAAATGTGCTCTTAAATGTTCAAAAAAGTTGCATAGTACTGAGACATACAAAGATTTAGCGGAAACCAACGCGGCGGAAGAAACCAGATAACTCGAGCTTTGGAGAGCTTTGAAATTTACTGAAAATAATTTATTACTTTGCTATATTCTATTATTTGTATGTAAAAAAATGATTAATTTATAACGATTTGAAAATTGTATACTAAAAGATATTACTTGAAGTCTCCGGTCGTCATTGTAGTTTCACGCGCCACATCGCACAGCAGGGTTGTCAGAGACAATCTAGTGTCAAGACACTCCGTTGTCTGTTTTCCGCCCGAAATTGAGATTTATCTTATCAGGTCAGAGAAATGAGGATACTTGTTAAATATAATTTCCCAGAATGGGGATTGAATCTACAACCAATCATGTACAGGCAGCCACCGTACCACTGTGCCACAATAAACAATATATAGTACTGATTTCTACAATTTTGTGAAGATAATTGTCACAAATGCTAAGCCAAATAAATTAAACAGGAGATGCAAGAAGTAATTGAAATATTATAATTATATATTTATTTCAGAATTATTATCGAATAAAATTATAATCGATTCGAATTCGAATAAAATTTAGCTTATATTTAACTTGTAAATCAACTTTGATGAGGGTTTTGTTTAAATTTAAATATTGGTAATTACATCTGAACAAAAACTTAATTAATCATTCAGTTTTGTACTATACATGTGTGTTATTGGTGCCGTATTTTATATAAATCACCTGCACGAATAAATATATAATAGTCTGTTTAAAAGTGTTCCTTCACTACTTTCGGATGTTATACGCAATATATAGAAAGTGCGGCGTTGAGTTACGTCACTTAACATATGAATTTGCTATTAAGCTACTTTTTCTCAGATGTGTGTAAAATCGCGTACAAGAAAGGATTCCCTAAATGCATCATTGTAAGACACCTTAGTAGCGTAATCTGAATATTCTTGCTGAATGTACTAGTAGTTGATTCAAATATCGTATACGTTTGTAAATAGCAGCTTCAATCTTTATTCCGCATACAGCAAGATCGGAGACAACCTAGTGTCAAGACACTCTGTTAACTGCTTTCTGCCCAAAATCAAGGCATTGTAATTTTAGTGTGAACTCAATGCCACGCTTTATCTTGCCAGAGCAGAGAAGTGAAAATAAATTTAAATATCTACATATGTATAATCAATTTTTGGGAGTCCCAAGCGATATTATTAAGCGGTTATTATTAATTTAAATGGTTTTTAATAATTTTTAATTAAACAATCTGTAATGGAATGCGGAAAATATAGAAAACTCATTACCACCTAGATATCTTCATGGTCTTACCCTGTATGTGAACTCACTCTGTATAAAGAAATTTTAAACACTTGGTTAAAATTGAGGCCGGTCGTGGCGTAGTGTGACAGCATCTGACTGTAAACGCGACCGGTTATGGATTCAATCCCCACTCGGGGGAGTGATTATGTTCAAATTATGTTCACTTACTCGCTCTGGTAAAGATAAAGTGCGGCGTTTCACCACTCAACACGCAATGTCTCGACTTCGGTGGAAAGCGAACTACGTAGTGTCTTGACACTAGGTACCGTACTTTCTGTCTACTGCTATATGGGATAAAAACGTGAAGCTAAAGAAAATATATATATAATATGAGTTCCAATAAATTTTAAAATAAAACCACTTAAAAGGGAATAACAATCAAAAGTATATAATGAGAATTACATTCAGCCATTAACTCGTAATTCATTGCTGGTCGCACGGCAGTGAATGAGCCAAGTTTTTTATATCCCAACTTGCCCCACCAAAGTATGAGACCAATAATATTAGCGATTCTTAACTTTTCTATTAGTTTGAAAACTTTGTAATATTCTTTATGAATTGGAATAAAATCGAATCACGCTTTAAATCTGCAGCTCCAGTGTTGGTTTCCTGTAATTTATTTGAAAGGGTACGATGCTTGAATTTTCTCAAACGAATCTCGAACGTTATAGAAAATCTATAAGTTTTTAATGTTGGATAATGCAATTTTCTTTGCCTTAATTTTATTATATCATATAGTATTTTTAATATATGATAAATTACCTGTTGATGACAGTTTACCTGTTTGACCTTTTAATTGTGATACTGAACATTTATTACCAATTTACAAAGTTAATAACTTAACACTGTATAATATTACTCTATTCTTTACCTTTTCTACTCTGATCGCAGTCACGACGATCGAACTGCCCCCGAACTTTCTGATCATCAGTACATCTGGTGAAAAGCCTGCCAACTGCACGTCGCTTCCAGACGGCTGCCATTCGAGAACTTTTCCACCCCAATAGCCATCGGTCCTTCCCGTGTGTCCCACTCATTTCTACCACAGTTGAGGAATTCTTCGGGCAGTCACTTCAAATTTTATTTTCGTATGGATTTCTTTGTTTCTGATTTTATCAATGGTTAGGTTAGCATTACTCTCGCCATTGACCGCCGGAACTTCAGCTTCCTTTTGCGACCAGAATTCAGCCTCTAATTTTAAAAGCGTAATTGTTTTACAAGCTCTGCATCAGATCGTACAGAGATTCACTCACTCTCACTGTTCTCCGCTTATATTTTATCAGACTCTGGCTATACGAGAAATCTCTCTTCTTTGTTGAACCGATAACCATCACGTTCAAACTGCGCCACGTTGACCTTAATTTAATTTAAATTTGCTTTGTTAATAATCTCATTCACTGTATATTTGTGTATATTTGTGTTTTTATTCGAGGACATCCTCGACTTCGCATGTTTTCGGGTCACTTCGCTTTAAACTGGGTCGACTATACAAACACAATTTTAAATATTGCACTTGTTTACCAAAAGTAGATCGTAATACATTCGACTTAAGGACTAAGGCAATGGCTTCCGTATTTCACTTTAATGTAGATTTTGAAAGGTGTACAAGATGCTGTGTCACATGTACTATGGGTTGAGAGGTTTTATGAGGCGACTAGTACGATGGAAATGTGAATATTTTAATATTTAAGAAATATTATATATTTAGGAGATGAAAATATATTTGGGAAACCTAAAAGAAATAGAACGCAGCGAAACTAGACCTCGTGCCATTTTGAAACCAGCCAAGCGTGCTGACTATAAAACCATGCGTGTAGAATATATAACTTACTGATCTAACTTATAAAGTGATTTAAAAATTATGTTTTAAAATGTTTAGCGTATTAAGCCTTAAGAGAACTGTAACGTCGTGTATATGATACTGACAGTACTGACATTATGTGTTTGAATAAAATATCTTCATTTTAGATTCACGCTTTAGTCCCTGCATATTTGTCTCTCCTAGTCCACAATCATTATCATACAAGCCCTTCGAGGGGCCCTCGTGCTTATTACGTGACCTTCCTCCAGTATCATATACTTTTTAATTTTTAATTTACAGTAAGATAATATCAAAACATGTATATTTATTTTTATTTATTTATTTAGCTTCACGCTTTTAACCCGCATAGCAGGGTAGACAGAAAGTACTTAGTGTCAAGACACTCCGTACTTCACTTTCCACCGAAAACAAGACAGAGTGTTGAGTGGTGAAACTCACCGCCGCACTTTTGTCTAACCAGCGCGATGAAATGAAATTAATTTTGAATATTATCACTACCCCGAGTGGGAATCGAACCCACATAAGTATATATGTATATATAATTCCCAATAAATACAGAAAAGAATAAATAATCATTTTTCTTCCGCAGAACACGTAGTAAGGGCTAAGGATATCGCATAAGCACGTAGCTCGTCAGAGGTATACGATGCGTTATTAGATTTGTGTGAAATTATACCGACTTGTATTTTTGTTTACGTATCATTTTAAGTCTATCCATCATTTAGGGGTATACGTTCCCGTTGCCTCTGCCTCTTCATTATGAAATTTCAATTTAAATAATTATTTGTACTCTGTGGAGGAGTGAGTTGATTGGTGGGGATTCGAATCGTAGTTGAAGGTAATTTATAATTATAAAATAGTATGAAGGCTATCATGGTGAAGTGAGACAGCGTCTGGTTGAAAACGCGATTGGTTGTGGGTTCCATTCCCAATGAACGAAGGAATGATTATATTTAAAACTTTATTTTCTTTTCTACTCTCTAGTAAGAAAATGCATGGTAACAGGGAAAGCGGTCATGTAAGCTAGCTTTCCCTGTTACCACTCATCCATTTCCTCATTTCTACATCCATCCCAAGGTTGGCAACACATCTACAACTTAAATTTTGTAGATATCCATGGGCGAAGGTGACCACTTACTATCAGGTGGCCCTTCTGCTAGTTCGCTTCCTTTTTCTATAAAAAAAGGTCAACAGATTGTCTCTGTCCTTGATATACGGGATAAATCATGGGACACGAGGAAAAAACAAGTTGTTCAATTATGTATCAAAATAATTTGAAAAAGAGCAGCTTTACGGTTAAAATTTTTACATAACAGTCAGTTATTTATACAGCATACATGGCAGTGAGGAAAAACTTTGCTTACTTCTTCTCGAATTCAAGACACAATCAATATACTAAATACAGATCAATTCCGCAACCAATTGCAACCATCCCCAAGAGTTAGAAATCATCCTCACCATCACGAGGGCCTCAGGCCAGGTCGATATTTGTCTCGCACACAAAGGATATACTTTACTAGAATAAATGTTAGGTAAAAAGTGGAGAGAAAGATAAGATAGATAAGATTCATTCATCTATTAAGATCTATGTAAGAATATATAATGCAATTTTCTCTTTTTTACAAAAATTACGCAGACGAAGTATGAAATTTGACATAATTACAATTTATATAGAGAAATAGTGTTCATTCTTCAAGTGACCATTTTCCTCTTTGTTCACTTTTAAATCGATAACACAAATGACCATTGCATTTTAGTAATAATTTAAACATTTTCAATACGTACATGGAAACGTAATATATGAATACGCGAAATTGCATACAAATTGAATTATTGCAGCGGAGAAACAAACGTAATAACAATAAATAATCGAATGGGAATGTATTGTAAATACACCAGTAATATTATTGTACGACCCCCCTCTACTGGATGGGGGAAATGGGAAGTAAGAAGTTGTTTTTTTTTATTTCCTATACTAAATTAAGAAATTGATCCGAAAAGATTAAGAATTAATTCTAGGATAGCTTTTTTTTAGCTTCATGCTTTTATCCCGCATAGCAGGGTAGACAGGAAGTACCTAGTGTCAAGACACTCTGTACATCGCTTTCCACCGGATCTGAGACATTGCGTGTTGAGTGGTGGAACTCAACGCCGTATTTTGCCTTTACCAGAGCGAGGAAGCGAAAATAATTTAAATATAATCACTCCTCTGAGTGGGAATCGAACCCATAACCGATCGCATTTACAGTCAGATACTATCTTTAGGAAAGTTCTTTTTTTGTAATTTTAATATAATATTACTGCTTTACTTTTTAACATCAGTTCAAAAATACATTTTTTAATATTGTTATAAGACCATCCTAGTGCAGTGGAACACTATCTTACTGCAAACGCGATTGGATGTGGGTTTGACTATCATTCGGGGAAATTAAAATTTATTTTCCTTTCTCAAGACTAAGCGCGGCGTTGAGTACGTCGGTAACAAGCATTACATCGGTTTTAGGACACTAGGTAGACAGTGACTGACGTGTTACGCGATATAAAGTGTAAAGCTGTATTTTTAAATGAAACTCTTAAATTATTTTTTATGTATATTTTAGTATTCAGAAATATATTTCTGAGAACCCGACGTTTCTAACACTTTACAGTAGTCAGTGATCACAGGTAGACGTAGGTTTACGAAGACCAAAATATACGCGCTTAATCTATTTAAACAGACAGTTAGTTGGAGCAGACGAGTCCTGGAGTGGAGACCGCGTCTTGGCAAACGTAGTGTAGGACGCCCTCTGGCCCGCTGGACTGACGACATACGCAAGGTTGCCGGAGCAGGCTGGATGAGGGTTGCGGAGGACCGGGATGTTTGGCGCAAACTTGGGGAGGCCTATGTCCAGCAGTGGACTGCAATTGGCTGACGATAATCTATTTAAAATAGCTTCATTTAAATTAAAATGTGTAAAAATCGTGTAAATCATAAATCTGTATTTTTTTTGTTATGAATCTTCGAGTTATTGTATTAAACATACTTTATCAACTAATAACGTAAGGAAGGTAGGTATGTTTGTATAAATTTCAACAAAATAAGGTTTTCTTCCCACTAAATTGCAAATGGGAAACATTTTAATTTATCTGTGAAGTGAATTTAACATTTTTCACAAAGCGAGTCACAAGCAGGAGCTAGTTTTTTAATAAATTTAAATAGATTTGTCACCGAGTAAGGAACTAAGCGTAATATTATGGGGAAAAAATAGGTTTCCCGGTAAAAATGGCGTCGCGCCAAACTCTCAACTCCTACAATACATAAATTCTTAATGTCTATATACAGTGGTACAAGATTTGTTTATAAACAATTTTAATATAATGTAAAAGTACAATTCCTTGTATAACTTCACGCTTTTATCCCTCACTCAGAGTAAAGAGGCAAACATTTGTTTATTATTTAAATTTATGTTATATCATCGCTCTGGTAAGGCAAAGTGCGGCGTAGACCGCCACACAATACACAATGTCTCGAATTTGGCGGCAAGCAAAGTACGAAGTGTCTTGACACTAGATACATTCTCTCTACCCTGCTATGCGAGATAAAAGCTCTGGTAAGACAAAGCGCAGCGTTGAGTTTCGCCTTATAATTTATAATATCAACAATACAAAAGCAGAACGGAGTGTCTTGCCACTAGGTTTTGTTTAATAATTTTAAATAAAACACAGTCGCCAATTCGTGAACCGTGTCACACGCAATGACAAATAGCCGCTTCGAAGGAATTAAATGAAATATTACTTTTATAAAATATTCCGCCGCTACTGTTTGCTACATTTGAATTTGTATGGCGATGCATCATTGTTCTAACCGTTTTATACTCACAATATATATATATATATATATATATATATATATATATATATATATATATATATATATATATATATATAATAAGATTTATGATTTTCGCTATTTTTTACATTTTCAATGAAACTATTTTAAACGGATTAATTGCGTATATTTTGGTATTGGAACATTTATACGTTCCCAACACTTTATAGTAATCCGTGGTTACAGGTGTTGTGGAATTCTCTTGTGGAAATCCGGAATTTGTCAATGTTTTCTTATACAAAGTGTAAAATAAGTCTTTAGAAGTATTAAAATTTGCTAATATTCAAACCTCAATTTCAAAATAAACATATTCCTTAATTTTAGTACTAGTATTTATTTGACTAATTGTTTCTATATTTATAATCTTTTTAATAAGTTTCCATGTTAGTAAGTTAGTGTTTCTGAAACAACGGCTTATTTTGACCCACTTCTCAGTGTCGGATTGAACTGAAATATGGAATACGACTCCAGTTCTTATGTCAATAAAATTGTATATAATCAATTTCATTTTAATTGAAACTCTTTAAACCGGATTAATCGCGTATATTTTGGTATTCGAAAATACGTTTTGGACACCTGACGTTTCAAACACTTTACAGCAGTCCGTGGTCACAGGTAGACTGACCTGGTAGACTACGTTCTACTGTAAAGTGTTCGAAACGTCAGGTGTCCAAAATGTATTTTTGAATACCAAAATGTACGCCATTAATCCGTTTAAAATAGTTTCATTTAAAATGGATAAAAATCTCATTAATAAATATCATTGTTAATATAAAATGGCCACCGCAACAAAATAGAACTATAAACGCGATCGGTTGTAATTCCGATTCCCACTCAGAGGAGTGATTATATTTAAAATCATTCTTACTTCCTCACCCTGGTAAGACAAAGTGCGAAGTTGAGTTCCACCACTCAACCCGCAACGTCTTGAATTCGATGGAAAGCGGAGTGCGGAGTGTCTTAACACTAGGTACTTTCTATCTACCCTGCTATGCGGGATAAAAAAATGAAGTTAATAAAAACAATACACTATAAAAAACCTTGCTTTTAAAATAATTTTTTTAATAAATATTTTAATTGTGAATAAGAATTTCAATTCAGTACTAAAGTATTATTATTTATATAACTTCTTACTATAACATCTTAATTTAAGTTTCCATAAAGAAACATCTCGATCCTCACCGTTCTATTTAAATTCCCTTTCAATTATACGGACTTTGGATGTAAATACGGTAATGAAAGTGGTATTATGCAATTTCTGATTAAAGCTTTACTTTGACTTTAAATATTTCGAAGAATCTTTTATTTTAAACGTTTGAAGTAGACCGTGTTAGCTCAGTGGGACAACGGGTTCGACTCCCACTCGGGATGATTATATTTAAATTACTTTAATTTCCTTCTTTTAACAGAACGATCTGATAATATAAAGCGCGGCGTAGAGTTCCGCCACACAACACGCAATGTATCAAATTCAGCGGAAAGCATAGTACTGCGTGTTGACACCAGGTACTTCCTGTATACCCTTGCTATGTGCAAAAAAAGCGTGAAACTAAAAAAATATATGAAATTTAAAAAAAAACAATAATCTATTATAGCAAATGTTGCAGTGGATATATGACTGCTTATATTAGATTTTTTTGGTTTGATTTCTATGAATTACTACAAATGCACCATTTATATGTACAAAGCGCAGTGTTAAGTTCCGGCAGTACACGCAATGTCTCTATTTCCCGCGGAAGTGGATGTCACACTATCTCGACACTATGTTATCTTTATCTGCGTAAGAAGAAGCCTGGAGTTAGAAGAAGCTTGAATGTATGTATATTTAATATAATTCAAAATATATTTTTTTTAAAATTTGACAAATTTTATTTATTGTATTTTAAATTTCAACACGGAAAGACATTTATTATAATAATCGGGATATTTCTATTACATTTGTTCTCTTTTCTCCGCTTTTGTATGAATTCGGAACTCAACACGATATGTCTCAATTGCAGACAGCAGTCAACGGAGTGTCTTGACACTAGATTGTCTCTAACTATCCCGCGGGATAAAGTGTGAAGCTATTACAAAAGGATAGACAAATGATAAAGATTAAAATAATGGCGATACGAAAACTAATTTAAAAAAGACTCGTTATTCTTAATTAAAATCCCTCCGAAAGATTTAAGTGGGTCCAAATGCCATTGTAAAATGTAAAAAAAAAATCTTTGAAGCTAATCTCAGAGATAATGAGGATAGCCATTAAACGATTGTGGGACTTCTGAATATTTTAATGGACCTCTGTAGTGACTTTAATAACTATAGAACTTAGTATTAAATTTCTCCGTTCTCTATCTTTTGTTTATTTCGTTAGTTTGTTCGTTCTCTACTTGTGAGGAGATAGTGTGAAAGACAATTCCCCTCCTATACTGGGTAGTATCCCATAAAAGGCGTATCCTAGTAATGTGGTGGTAGGAGGTTTATCCTCTGACTGGCTCACGACCACTATCATGACAAAAGTGATCCGCCAAATATCTGATGTTGTGTTCCGGTTCGATGTCATGTAAGCCAGCTCTCCTTATTCCCACCAATCCTTTTCCTCATCTCCTTCCACTTCCACCCAAAGGCCGGCAACACATTTACTGTTATAACATTGTAGATGTCCGTAGGTGAAGGTAATCACTTACCATTAGATGGCATTTCTGCTCGCTTGCATCCTTTTTCTATACAAAATCGATATATGATATTTTGTGCTGGAATAACAGAGAATAAATGAGAATATTTTAATTATGACGTGTTTTAAATGGAGATTGAACCAGTGACCATCGCGTTTACACAGTATCCATTATATGTAAGTACTGCGCCAGCCTCATTTGATTCTTATAAAAAGCTAAGTGTTTTTAACTTGTACTTCGTAGGTACTTTTGATTTATCATTTATTCGTTTATTTTCCTTGTAAGAACAGTTCAAAAAATATTGGTAGAGTTGAAGAATATTTGAGTATGATAATCCATTTAGGATTCCGCGCATGTATGTTCAATTTTGTTAGTATAAGTTTGTATGTTTGTTCACGAATATATCTAAAACTAAAAGTCATATCAAGATAGTTATTTTAAATTTAAATTAGGTATATTTCAATGTCCGCACGATTGACAAACGATTTGAAGAAGGTGATAGAGCGTATGGATGCGCGTTGCCCAAGATCGGGATGGCTGGCGCTTTATGATGGAGGCTTACGGTCAGCAGTGGAAGGTGTGAAGTTTAATTAAAAATGGTTCAGTAGTTTCAGAGATATGCTCTACTCAGAGATTACTCGTAAGAAAATATAGGCAGGTATTTGTGAGGTTATTAAGAAATAGATTATCTATAAAGCTATCTATCACACACACACACACACACACACACACACACACACACACATATATATATATATATATATATATATATATATATATATATATATATGTATGTATGTATGTATATATATATACACCCTGTGAAGGTACACAACGGAAACTCAATGTTTTATTAATGCCAGTCTTCTTTACACGAGTCAAAGTACTCCGTCGAGTCAACAGCGCGCGTACAAGAATGTTTTGTACTGACTCTAGGAAAACACTAAAACTCTAGATGTTTCTTTTCTTTGCGAGAATTCCGTTTAAAACGGAATTTTTAAGTATGCCAAGTTTGGGTTTGTGTTGGAATTGATATATTCATATACATATGTAGAGGTTAACTATTACACTATTTTATTTAGATTTATCCTCTGTGGTAAGACAAAGTGCGGCGTTTAGATTCGGTATATATATATATATATATATATATATATAATTTCTATCAGATATAATTTTATAAATAATTTTCAATACTAAATTTGAATTCCGGACCGTCTTATGTCGTTAAGAATAACTTAATACGGTATATATTGTCTCGGTTTTCGATAAAACACTTGATCAGACACTCCCGTTCACAAGTTTCCGTACAAAATTACAAAAAAGTATATCGTGTATTGAGTGTCGGTACTCAACGCTGCACTTTGTCTCACCACTACGAGAAAATGACAAATATGAAACACCATTAATAGGGAATCGAACCCACAACAAATCATATTTGCCGCTCGTCCATTGCACCGCGTTGACCACAACAAAATGTTCATAATAATATAATCAAAAGTGACTTATAAAGCGTTCCTGACCGTTTAGCTCTGGCTAGCTGTAGTATATACCTGCAATCCGATGCAAATTTCCGCTTTGTGGAATACCAATCATGTTTGGACAGGCAACGCAGTGGTGGGCTACACGCGCTGTTTGTATAACGATAGTGCTCATTCGATTTAAAAAAAACCGTAGGTTTTTTTTGAATTTCATTGTCATATGGAAAGTATGTAGAGAATTTGTAATGAGCGATTGTTTTAGATTTTTAGGTGAATTAAACGTTTTATGAGAAAATTAAAGGTTTACAAAATTAAACGTTAATTTATGGGCACTTAGCTATGGGTTGACATTTCTAACATAGGAATTTCATATATATACTTCTTCAACAAAATGTATCATTAGTTCCCCTCTTACCTCTAAAGGTATAAAATAGAGTCATGTCACTTATCACTATTTTATCACTTATTAGCCAAAATAAAAAGCAACTTTGTGCTTTTTTGTTTAGGATAGTGAGATAACTTAGTGTCAAGACACTCCGTTGACTGCTTTTCGTTCAAAACCAAGACATTACGTGTTGAGTGGTGAATTCGCCAATCGACAATGGTGTCGACTACTGTGTGTACTTAAATATAATCATTTCAATATTTTAACCCGTGGATGGATACCGTCTTGGATACCGTCCAAGCGCTCTGACCGCTAAGTCATGCGTTGAACGCATCCATCCAAGAGGCACGGGTTCGAATCCCGCTGCGTTTCAATTTTTATACGTTTTTTCCAAAAATGTTTTATAATCATTTCCACAACTGGAAATCGAATCCTTAGCCAATCATATAATTAATACAAATTAAATATAGTCATTCCCGTATATGAATCGAACCCAAGACCACCGAGCATAGTTAAATTCTATCCCATTGCTCATTATAACCACAAAGTAAAAAAAAATAGCAATTCCTTTACATTCGCACTCCAGTATACAACAAAGCCTATAAAGACCGCATATTCATCGCACTCGACTTTCCAAGTTACACATCGCTTTCAACCTTTTAATTGTATTTGTAAGTTAATAGCGCGATTACACGCGCTTGTACGGCTGACGAGGGTCGCCATGCAAATCGCTCGTGTACTGCCTCGGTCTCGGCCAGTGGTATGGAAAATGACTATAGGTAGGATTGACTGATTTGATATATTATGTTGAGGCCGGTCGTGGTGCAGTGGGACGGCGTCTGTCTGTAACGTAAAAAGGAACGCTTATATTTAAAAATTATCTTCATTTATTCGCTGTGGTAGGATAAAGCGCGGCGTTGAAATCCGCCACTCAACACGCAATGTCTCGAATACAGTGGAAAGCGGTGTATGGAATGTCTTGACACAAGGTACTTCCTGTCTACACTACTATGCTCGGAGGAATGATTGTATGTAAAGACATTTCTCCGCTCTGATCAGACAAAGGCCAGCGTTTGTTTCGTCACACACAGTGTCTTGACACTATATAGTGACTCCAGTTCTATGTACATACATACTATCATGTGTATGTTAGCTTAATATCAGTTTAACGCTAATTCTGTACCAAATGTGAATACTTGTAAGATGATAAGTCTAAAATATTAACTTTTGGGGTAGCCGAGTTATTATAATAAAATTTTATTATTTTCTTTGGAAAAAAATCTAGTTAATAATTCGCACGTTTAGTTTAGTAGTTCATATAAAAAAGATTGACAGCAGAATTGCTATACTTTATAAATAAAGCAATTCTCTTCTTCACGCTTTTATCTCGCATAACAGGGTAATCAGAAAATACCGAGTGTCAAGACACTCCGTACTTCGTTTCTCCACCAAATTCGAGATAATGGGTCTATATAATTTATTAACTTATTCAATCTTGGTACAGAACCAAATAGATCATAAAATAGTAAATTTCAGCATAAGTATGTATTTTCTATTTTAGATGCATTCTTTTATCCCGCATCTAATGTCAAGACACTCGGTACTTCGCTTTGCACCGTATCCGTTGCATTTAAATATGGCGGAACTCAACGTCAAACATCGCACTTTATCTTAACAGAGCGGGAAAGTGAAAATAATTTAAACAAAGCTCCCCTGAGTGGGAATCGAACCCAAAACCGATCATGTTTACTGTCAGACGCTGTCCCACTGCGACACAATCACCCTCAAATGTATGTAATAACTCTTTTAAAAAAATAATTCCTCTAATAAAATTGATCTAAAAGTTGATTTGGATAAGCACTTTGTATAAGGATTTAAATCAATAATTAGGTGAATGAGAAGTTTCACTTCCAGTTACAAACTTCGCTCACGGCTTTCATAATTTTAAAGGTAGAATTTCCAAAAATCACTTCGCAAACAACGCTTTCATCAAAATCAACATCTTATCTAACTTTCACGGTGGATTCAAAGATAACTTTATTTAGAACTGTTCAGGAATTTAACGGAATTAACGAAATTTAACGGAATACAGTGAGTTTCAGTTCAACTCCAGATTAAAACATCGTTTTTTTTCATTAAATAGGAAGTCAACGTTGTATACAATATTGTTACTTATTCTAAACACATTCTTACATATCTATGACAATAATTGCATATTTTTTTGAAAAAACCGTATAAAAATTTGAACTCAGCAGCCTCTTGGATGCCGTCCGAGCGCTCTGACCGCTAAGCCATGCGTTCTACTACCAGCTGCGTCGAAAGTCTCATACGTTTGTTGCATATACGTTAAATTTCTACTACTTAAAGATTATTAAGAAATAATCCCGTTGCGTTCAAATTTTTATACGTTTTTTCAAAAATATTTACTAATCCACTTAGGATTAGAAACTGGAATAACACCTTAAAAATAATAAATACTTGCATATCTCACTTATTTTTTTTACTTTACTTTTTATTTCTTTTTACTTATATACTTTTTCAACTTTCTTTTTACTTATATACTTTCTCAACTTTTTTTTACTTATATACTTTCTTTACTTATATCTTTACTTATATACTTTCTGAACTTTTTTTTACTTATATACTTTTTTAACTTTTTTTTACTTATATACTTTTTCAACTTTTTTTTTACTTATATACTTTTTTTACTTATACCTCACTTATGACACACTAAATCGACAAGCACAATGAAAAAAATTCAAAAGATAAACAAAAATCATTCCGAAAAGCAGTACAGTTCCAGTAATTGTAAAAAACTAAGTACGTACGTAAATCGTCATGATGTAGGGTTTTCTTAAAATAAATAAATATATATTAAAATAAAAACAAATCTAAATATACATATGCATGTACCGGTCGTGGTAAAGTAGGACAGCGTCTGACTGTAAGCGCTAGTAATTGGTAGGGGCAAATTATATTCATTTCCTCGCTCTGGTAAGACAATGCGCAGTGTTGAGTTCTGCCATTCAACACGTAATGTCTTGAATTCCACGGAAAGTGGAGTACGGAGTGTCTTGACACTAGGATAACAAAGTAGAGTGAAGAAAAATACATATTCAGCTAATTATGTAATATAAAGTAAAATATTTTAAGAATAAATACAAATGAAAATTTCATGAAAATTGATACATGAATGGACAAAGAAATACAAATCAAATTATTTCAACCAATCAACCAGATCTAATAGCATCAAAGTGGTATATAAAAAAATCACAGCACATGCCTCTAGCCTCCCCTTGGAGGGTGGTCCCTCTCGCCCTCGGGAACCAACATTCCAGGAGGGTCTAACTTTCTAACTAATCAAACTGTCTTAAAGCCCCTACCAATATCGACTGCCCAAAATTATTCTTGGGCATCGCGTTTACCTTCATCTTCACACGTCTCTTAAAATATGAGGCAACAAAATAATAAAACACTCGATTTTTCAATTTCTGATACAATGTTAATAAATTGCGTTACGGTGTTTAACGCCGCGCTAGAAATACTTATGTAGCTTCACGCTTTGGTTCATATTAGTATAAGAGGCCTATAGTCAGAGCTAAGACATTACTTTCTATCCTCTCGAATTCGAGGTACTTCGTGTTTAATGGCGGAACTTAACGCCACACTATATCTTAACAGCAAATAAATACCTAGCTAATCGCGTTTACCGCCAGACGTCGAATTTTTATTATTTAACATATATAACAATTTAAATAAATATTTTTCTTTAGTGGCCACTAATAATCGTTCGACGTACGACGTATTTATACAGAGAAATCAAAAGGGTAAATTTGTTTCACTGGTTCCGGATGGGAATTCTCAAGTGAATCTCTTCAAATATGTTGAAAGTATAGAAATACCCCATGAAAGTTTTGGGGGAGGAACATTTTGGGGTTATTGGTTTATTAGGAGTTAAGTCACGTATATATAAATATGTGGTTTACTTCCATTTAAGGCAAATATTTCTAAGTAAATCCTTGATATCTGTTATTTTTTTAGCTTTACACTCTGATCTTCATCTCTCAGCAGCAGGATAGACAGGAAGTACCTAGTGTCAAGACACTCCACACCCCGTTTTGTCTATTGCACCATGAATTATTATTCTTATCTATAATAGCTTCTTAACGCACCTTGTTCGTATATAAGTGTGGGTAGAGAACCTAGCGTTAAGATTTGATTTTGAGAAATTATATATTCAATAACGGATATCAACGCCGCGCTTTCCCCTACTAGAGATGACTTCGTCTTACCTGTTAATGTATTTAAAATTATCAAATATTATTTATAAGTATGTTTAAAGTTAATTAATTTACATATTACAGTCGGTATAACTTCAAGATAATTTTCACTCAAATAATAAAGTTATAAACAAATTCTAATGATTAATTAATGTAATATATTTAATTACGGGAAGGAATAACCGACAACTTTCTGTAAAGAAACAAATCAAAGGAATGTTCCTTTTACTTTGGCTGTTTGCAAATTAAATGTTATCTTTCCTTCGCCGAATAAATTATTATTTTTTAGCTTCACATATGTGAAGACGTCTCTTAAAATATGGGGAAACTAAAAACTAAAAAACACTGTTTTAAAAACTGCGAGACGGTGTTTAACGCCGCATTAGACCAAGTATTAACGAAATTGAGACATTGAGTGTTAAATGGCGGAATTTAACGACGCACTTTGTGTTACCAGAGTGAGGAAATATATATAATTTACAGATAATTGTTCGACCGATTCTATGAATTTAAAAACTGAGAATAATTTCAATAATGGAGAAAAAATACAATATTTTTGAGAAAATATATTACTGATGTTTACTATTATTAAAGTGTTATTCCACACTTAGGATTAGAGAACATTTTTGAAAAAACGTATAAAAATTTTGAACGCAGCAGGATTCGAACCCGCGCTTCTTGGATACCGTCCAAGCGCTCTGACCGCTAAGCCATGCGTTCTACTACCAGCTGCGTCGAAATTCTTATACGTTTTTGTTACAACTTATTTATGTTGTTAGCATCTCTGTAGAGAGATTTTTATAAATTTCTACTACTTAAAGATTATTAAGAAATAATCGTTTATTTCAAAAATGTTTTCTAATCTTAAGCGTGGAATAACACTTTAAAAATAGTAAATATTAAAATAAAATAGCAATCTCTCTTGTAGACGGTATCCAAGAGGCGCGGGTTCGAATCCCGCTGCGTTCAAATTTTTATACGTTTTTTCAAAAATGTTATATATTGCTGATTTTTTTAGCTTCAAGATTTTTATGCCGCATAGCAGGGTAGACGGAAAGTACCTAGTGTCAAGACACTCCAAAGCGAGGATGAGAAAATAATTTAAATACAATCACTGCTCCGAGTAGGGATCGAACCCACAACCGATCGCGTTTACAGTCAGTCAGAGTCAGTTTATTTAATACTAAAGGCAGGCACTTAAGTCACCAACGATATTCCCGAAGGACATGAATGAAACTGTGGATGAGGCGAAAGAAGTATGCAGGAACCGTAGCCTTTGGATCTCTGTTCCTAAGAACTTTTTATCTACTATTTTTTAGCTTCACGCTTTATCCCTTGCGGGGTAGTCAGAAAGGACGGAGCGCCAAATGCTGCGGTCCGTACATACCTCTTTCGCCTCGTCAACCTTCCTCCAGTATCTTCGATACAGGGTTTTTGGAGGCCAACCGAGTTCTCCCCCGACCTCTCGTACCACTTACCTTTGCTTCATAAATCTTTTTTGTCATTCTTTCATCGCTCATTCTCTCAACGTGGCTAAACCACCTGAGCACGTTCTTTTTCATTCTTACTATACCATTCGCGCTTATTCTACAAAAATTGCTATATTTATAAATACATGAACAAATATGATCGATACGAATATCGTAAAATAAAGCTCGAGCTTGTTAAGTTACGCCAATCGACACGCAATATCTAAAATAGACAGAACATGGAAAACAGAGTGTAATTAACAGTAGGTTCCTTCTAAACTCTTTTTACCTCCACGCTATATCCAATATAGCAAAGTATTTAGAGAGACTTAGTTAAGACACTTCGTTAGGCGCTCTCCTTTTGTCCTTTTCTTTCCTTAACGTAATTTATTACTCGGCGGAACTCAACACCGCCTTTTGTAATTATTATATAATTAACATAATCATTCTCCCAAGTGAGATTCAAATCCAAAACCAATCGTTTTTACATCAAGACGCTGCTTCCACGCCATTTTATTATTAGATAAAACAAAAAGCTCGACTTAAGTAGGATTTGCTTGTAAGATGAGGGCCTATCGAGAACTTTATTGAGTAGATAAAGTAATAGTTTGGGCGAACTGGGACTTCCGTACACCTTCCCATACTTAAGGAAGGGAACATTTTGAAGCCCCTCTCAAAAATAAATCACGTAAATCGATTTATAAGCTTTACATTAGTTTAAGGTATCTTTTAAACAATCTGGTTTGTTTACTTTATGGACTATTTTTGTGACGCGACTCTCCTTTTCATTTTTATATAGATACGGAGAGTTAGTGATAAGTCACTTTGATTTTTTTCTATCTGATTATGTTTGAAATTTGGCATTTTTGAGAATGTTTTAATATTGGTTAGAATTTTAGTTTACTTGTTTATTTACATTAGACACAGCGTTAAGTTCCGTTTTTAACCTGTCGCTAAACAAACAGACCGCTGAATTCGTATACCACAATCACTTTCTTGACATTTATTTTTGATTCGCAAAATGCCTTTATTAACAGGCAAAAGCAATATAATGAAACCTTATTTTTTTGCGATTTTTACTCATTTTAAATAGAACTTTTTTAAGCGATTTTATTTAAAACTGTTTTATTTTGAAAAATGTTTCATTTGCAGTCATATTTCCATTATGAAATTTTTAAGATTGTTTTCATTTTAGCTTGACGCTTTTGTCCCGCATAGCAGGGTAGACTGAAAGTACCTAGTGTCAAGACACGCCATACTTCGCTTTCCACCGAACTCTACACCACACTTTGTCTTAAAATTTAAATATAATCACGTCCTCCCAAAAATAGAGTTTGAACCTACAACTTATCATGTGTACAGTCAGACGCTGTCCCACTGCGCTTGAAGTTAAATAAATATGAGCAAATATTATTAAAATAGAAGAGTTGTGGTCTTTACAAGTTTCTTGTATATATTGTTATTAATTTAGATGCGGTTTTATTATTTATAACATATATTAAATGTAAATTACTTTGATTTTCTTTTAGTTTTACGCGTTTTCCCTCATAGCAGGGTCGACAAGAAGACAGGACACACCGTATCCCGCTTTCCGCGAATTTGAGGAATTGTATGTTGAGAGACGGAACTCAACGCCGCGCTTTGTCTTATCAGAACAAGGAAATAATTTAAATTTGATCCTTTTCCCGAGTGGGAATCGAATCAGATAATACGTGGGTACTCAGGTGAATATTCAAATAATCTTCATTTCACTGCTCTTGTCAGACAAATCACGGTGTTCAAATCCGCGTCTCAACACATAATATCTTAAATTTTGACGAAAAGCCTATTATCGTAAACAGGTTTCTCTATGTCGCTCTTAATTTAAGTAAACGAATTAAAAAAATATAAATCTACTATTAAAGATTAAAGCCCTTTGAATGCCGTTGATCCCCTCACTAGTCGTCTCGGGGGTAACATTTTAATTTGCCGCTGCGGCGAGACTCAGGTGTCTCGGCCTAATGGCGTCTGGATTGGAATATTACGACTACAATAAGACGCTATTGTTATTTTGATTATTGCTTATTTTTAAAGTACAAAGTGGGAAATGTATTGAAATATTGCTACTATTTCCTTGTTTTAAGTCAAAGTATTAAGTAATTGTTTTAAATATTTGAAAATACATTTTTGAACTAACGTTTCAAACACTTTATACAGTAATCTGTGGTCAGGTATATTCAAAAATGTATTTTCAAATATGAAATTATGTGCAGGCTCGGTCGTGGTGCGCGATCGGTTTTGGGTTCGATCCCCACTCGGGGGATTATATTTAAACTATTTTCATTTCCTTGCTCTAGTAACACAAAATGCGGTCTTGAGTTCTACCACTTAACACGCAATATCTAGAATTCGGTGGAAAGCGAAACACGGAGTGTCTTGTCACTAGATACTTTTTGTCTACCCTGCTATGCTAGAAGCGTGAAGATTAAAAAAATATATGTGCGATTTATCAATTTAAAACATTAAATGAAATTTAAAATGTGTAAAATATGAAAGATCTTATTAAGTAAGTAATTACTTTTATTTTCACATTGAAACTAATTATTAATTTAAAACATTTTTTTTTATTAGAAAATTGTTTTATAATTTAAATTATTTTCAAATCAGTAATAATATTTAAATATTTACCGTATAAATATATACCGTTCTGGTAAGATAAAGCAGTGACCCCTAAACGAATCACTACAATTCCTTACAATACTTATGTATAAGGAGTTGGAAGACATAAAAACTAAAATGCCAAAATATCTAAATTTGATGAAATGTCAAGAAATTGAACAGTACATTTTCTACCCAAAGATATTTAGTTAAGATTTCCCAAAAATAAATTATTGTTAAAAAATATTAAGGCAGGCGTTCCTGGCGTTATAGTGCATCTTGGTAGACGAAGTGATTGTTTCCTTCTATAGATGCTATGAATATGAATATAAATTATTACTTAGAATTATAATTTAGTAGTTTAGTTAAAATATTAATTAATTTACAAAAAAAGACTTTGAATTTTTTTTCTTGGTAGAGTCAATCGTAGAGTCTGTCATAGATTCAAATGTTCCTTCCTGAAATAATATATCATCCCAATTAGACTCTAAAAGGAGTAAAACTTAACGTACAATATATGACTAACTCTAACCAATACGATAGATAAGAGCTTATAAATGTAGTCGACGATTTGTGTCGATAATAATTTAAAAAAAATCGTATATTCAATATCTAGTATATCATAGAAAAAATAAATATGGCATACACCTGTACATTATATATGGTGATTGATTTATAGAAATCGAAGAATTTCCTTTGTCACGCGTTCCTTGTCGTACGGAACCCAGGAGACATGGGGAGCTCAGGAGCGGGATTTGCATAACACGAGGCAACAAATCGCTCTTCAGATTGTGTCTTCGTCTTGTTCAAGTCCTTCTAAGTTTTAAATTAGGTCTTTCTAAGTCCAAGATGAAATATTTTCATATTGTTCGAGCTTTTGTGTAGAAAACTTGAGTTAGTTTCGATTTTCTTGTAATATTATTCACAATGGTCTGAAATATTGCTATTTTCAGATGTTAAGTTAATGCAGGATTTGAAATGTCTTGATATATTTTCGGTATTGTACACATTTATTCTAGTTGGTCATAGAGACCGTGAGGTAGCAGATAAGCTCCAAGAGCGTCGCTTCAGATGGTATGGCCATGTTTGGTACCGGCCTGAGAAATATGTCGGAAGAATATGCCCTCCATTCTTGAAATCAGACCCCGGACGCTAAAGGAAGCGACAGCTGGATGTTGTGAAACAGGATATGAGAGCCAGTGGACCTATCAATGACGATTCCCAAGACCAGTGTAAAATGGAGCAGGTGGAAAGGACCCTCGCTAGGGCTGGGATAAATGCCGGGAAGAAAATAAATATTTTCGTTATTGTACAGTGCATACATTTGACTGTATATTGTAGATAAGACGTTAGAATATGATTCCGAAAATTTATCTATCAGTCATCAAAATCTATTTACTAATAAAATTTGCTTTTAACTAAAAGCAAGTATAGAAAAAGTATAATATATGTTTTCCTATTTTTTTAACCTTCACCCTTTATCCCTCATAGCAGGATAGACAGTAACTACGTAGTGTCAATACACGCATTCCCAATATTGTGTGTAGAGTGGCAGAAACTCAACACCGCGCTTTGTATTACCAGAGCAAGGAAATGAAAATAATTTACATATAATCATTCCACCGAATGGGAATCGAACTCATAACCGGTCGAGTTACAGTCAGACGCTGTTACTGCTCTGAAGTACATTATTATCATAAATCTTATGATTGGTACTTACACAAGATAGGATATTATATAGGTATATATAAATAGGTACGGGTTCAGATTCAACACCCTAGCGCCGCCAAATCTGGAATTATTGAAGCTATTATGATAACTGGTCAATTTGGCTTCGACACTTGGTTGTTATGTAAAATCGTCTAAGCCACGATTACGATCACTGGAACATATTCCTTATAAAAATATTATATTATAAACATTTCTATCTTAATATATAATAGAATATCTCTCGCTTAGTTAAAGAAAAAGTTTTTTTTTTCATATCAATTTTTGATATATTCGACACATGTCTCAGTGTCCAGTACACTGAGAGAATCGAGAACCTAGTGATTTAATAACATTTTGTTTTTTTTTTATTTATTTAAAACAAACCCAATGCGTTTTCATTGTTACTTAAAATCAGATATATTTTCTGAAAAAATTTAATAACTAGTACAATTTGAATTGTTTAACTCATATATACAATTAAAAAATAAATGTATGTGAGTATGTGTGTGTACGTGTTTGTGTGTGTGTGTGTACGTGTTTGTGTGTGTGAGTATGTATTTGTGTGTGTATGTGAGTATGTGTTTTAATATATTATTTGTGTATTAATATATTCACGTAAGAAGTCAAAGTTCTTTATAACATTATTTTTTTGAAAAATGAGTTTCACGCTTTAACCTTTGCAGGGTGGTTAGTAGTTGATTTCATAAAGGATATTATTTTAGTATTAAGCAAAGGATAATCATGACATAGATATAAAGATAGCGCGTAACGGAAAAACATTACGTTTATTCTACATCCCTATATAATTTCTCCCATCCGTTGATAAACAAGTTTCACTTCAGAAGAACTTAACATTTTAACTGATATTAACATTTTATAAGTAAATTCCCAACGATGTAAACTGCAACTAAAGTAATGAAATATGAATACGCAAACGCTTTCAGAATTAATGCTAGGGGAAGCCCCGGGTCGGGCCCACGCAAGGCAAACACCTTCGGGCAAGAAATTGTACAATACATTGCAAATATGATCACATCTGTCTAAAAATAGAGAGGTAGTTTTTGCTAAAGTGTTTGTTAAACAAAAATTACTGCCCTCGTGGTGCAGTCCTTACGTTCATTTGGTTATGGGTTCGAATCAGACTTGGAGCATATCCGCTGTATAAGATCAAGATATTTAAAATTACAGCGTTGAGATCCGCTGCTCAATATACATTGTGTTTATTTAGAGTGGAAAGCTGTTAAAAGAATAATTTACTAACTAACTAACCTTAGGTTATGTTTGAAATCCCTGCATGTGTGTTTATTGATGAAGCTACTTTTAGTAAGAAGTCAAAATATATGTAAATTATAAAGAATATTTTAAATATATATAAAGAATATTGTAAATATTGTACATATATATTTGTGCTAACTCTTATGAAGTCATCTTCCATATTTCGCTTTATATATATATATATATATATATATATATATATATATATATATAGCGAAATATGGAAGATGAATTCATAGGCGGCTAGTCAGAGATAATCGAGTGTCAAGAAACTCCGTTAAAAACCGAACCGAACTCCGTGTCCAAAACACATTTTAAGTGGCGAACTCAACGCCGCACTTTGTCTTACCAGAGCGGAGAAATTGGTATAAATTTCAAATACAAACATTATTTCCGGTAGAGATTGAATCCGTTCAATTTCATAACATGCTATTACTTGTATTATTACTTACTTATATTATAATGTAACATACTGCTTTGTCCGTTGTTTTTGCGTTGATATTAAAAGTATTTTACTGGTAAAAGAGTTTCTGTGTCATAAGTTAGTCAAAAAAAAAGAACTAATTATTAAAAATACGATATTTAGATTTATAATTTATTAAAAATTAAATATGGTCGTGGCGCAGTGGGTGTATGAGGGTAAACGCGATCGGTTGTGGGTTCGATCCCCACTCGGGGGTGTGATTATATTAAAATTTACAAAAATCAAATTAGGAACACTTATTGTTTATATAGAATAGGCATTCCTTCTCTTCATTATAATTTTTTAAATAATGTATAAAATATATTAAATTAATAAAATAAATGTAATACACAATACCACTTGTTTTGACATACACGTTGCCAAGGCAACGCATTGTCAACGCGTCAACGTCATCTGGTACGTATTAATATGTAAAGGAAAAAAAATAATAAAATAAAGTTTTTAAGAAATTAAATAATAAACAACAATATCTATAATAATAGTTCTAATTAATATCAACTTACTTTGCCTGTAAACGCGACCAGTTGTGGGTTGAAGTCCCACTCTGGGAAATCATTGTATTTTAATAGCTTTGTGGAATGTAGCGTTAAACTCCGCCACCCATTCGCAATATCTCAAACTCGACTATTATTTTTATTTTATATTTTTATTTTATTTTTTTTTAATTATTTTTTTTATTTTTTCATGCAGACTGTTCCAATTTTTCTGACGTTGGTAAAATTAAAAAAAAACACGCTAAGACTCTTCCTGTAGTTAGAGGCTGGGTTCAAATTTAAATCTCTAATAGACATACGGTATTTATGTACCATTTTATTTATGTTCCAAATTATAGTTTTTACTTTTAAAGTGTATTCGATTCAATTCCTAGTCGGAAAAATTATAATATTTAAATCCATCTTCACTTCCGGTCGGGGAAGAAGAAGCGCGACGTTAATTACGCCATTCACCGTTTGTACGGAAAGCAATCAATGGAGTGTTCAAACATAAAGAAATATATAAAGCTAAATATATATATATATATATATATATATATATATATATATATATATATATATATATATATATATATATATATATTTATATATATAATATTTTATTATATTATATATGTATTATTATTAATAATGTATAATGTATAATTCATTAAAATTTCACTCCCATCCACTGAATGAGCTAAGTGAATCGATATCGCTCGTGGGAGCGTTTGATTGCGATGCTACCGAGTTTTGCTGGCGTCGAACTCTAGGGAGTTTGTTATAATAAAATAGATTATTAATGAAGGTACATTTAATTTTTATACTATCTATATAAAGGTAAGTGAATATGTGATTTTTTTTAAATTATATAGTTATTGGATTACTTATTTTTTTTAGCTCCACGCTTTTATCTCGCATAGCGGGGTGGACAGAACCGTACTTGTCTTTCCGCTAAATTCAAAACATTGCAGGTTGACTGGTGGAACTCAATGCCGCACTTTATGTTACTAGAGCAAGGAAATAAATAAATATAATTTTAAATATAAGCATTTATTACTAGAACGGAGTAATAAAAAAATATGATATATATATATATATATATATATATATATATATATATATATATAATCTAAAAGCATGAAGCACTATCTGTGCCCGTGACTTAGTCTTGCTAAAAGTTTCGTCAGTAAAATCTGGTGAAAATATGAGTAGCCTACATTGAAAACTGATTTTTTAGGAAATTTAAGTAAACAGATTTTTTATTTGTATATTATTATAATGTATAATGATACGCGAGATATTTTTAATATTGCAACTAGAGTGCTATGAGACTATGTCCAACAGTGGATGTCTTCGGGTTCATGACGATAATGATTCTATATTATATTTTATTATCTCTAAAGTGTTATTCCATACTTTTTTAAATAACGTTTAATTTGTTTTACTATGGATGGAATAACACTTTAAAAATAGTAAAATATTAAAGTAAACAGCATTCCCTGCCAAGCGATTATTTCTTAATATTTTTTGTAAGAATACAGAGTTGCTAACAACGTAAATAACTTGTAGCAAAACGTATAAGAATTTTAACGCAGCCGGTAATAGAATGGATGGCGTGGCGGTCAGAGCGCTTGCACGGTTTCCAACAGGCGTGGGTTTGAATTCTTTATTTTCAAATTTTTATACATTTTTTAATTTTTGTGTTAAAATGATATTTTATTGCACTTTTTTTAAACAGAATATTTTAAATTGATTTTTTTTTCATTTGTAAACAGAAAATTTAATTTAAACCAACAACTCAATGTTTAGCAAAAGTTATCAAGACACATTAAGCTCTTTGTGAGACAAAAATATAAACAAAAACATTGATTGGCTCCTCTTACAGTCCTCTTAAATAATAATTTTCCCATACACATATCACACATACTACGCTTCTACGTACAAACAGCCATCAGTAACATTCTTACTATATATAGATATAGATTAGCAATATAACCCACTAAATACTTTCTATAAGGATAAAATAATAAATTTGTCTTAGAAAAAAACCACAACAAAATGCTAGTTTATAATATGAATCCCAAATATTTTTATTGCTTTTTTCAAAGCGAAGCTTTTTATTCCGAGCTAGTTTTAAGCTTAATAATTATCTTTTCCAAGGCTTTTATCTTTACTTTGGGTGTCGTTTTAAATATTTTATTTTTTAATCTAAGCTGGCGGAATCTCTTACTCAATCTATTTCTCTTTGTTTCATGAATGCATTTAATTGCATTTGCAGTGGCATTTTGAGGTCGGTCGTGGCACAGTGGGACAGTGTCGGACTGGAAACGCGTTCCGTGGTGTTCGGTCCGATGCCCAATCGGGGCAATGATTATAATTAAATTATTTTAATTTCCTCGTTCTGGTAAGACAAATAGTGGCGTTGAGTTCCGCCACTTAAGCAAATGAAAGAAGAGAAATGAAAGCTTTAGGAACAGAAATCAAGGCACTTAACAAAACGTCTGCTGAAATACAGGCGGCGTGTAGACGGGACCTCAGTACAAAGTTCAAAAACATCTGTTCAGAACTAGAAGGTCACGTCGACAAACATGAAACCAAAAACCTGCACCATAAAGTCCAAACGATAACAAAATCTTTCACCACCAAAAGTTGGGCTGTTAAAGATTCCAGTGGTCAACCAGTAACCGAGGTAAAGGCAATCACAGAAACTTGGAGACTACTGCCAGTCATTATTTGAAAATGAAAATGTACACTGCTTTGGCCTGACTGAACTTGAAAATGATGAAAAAGAATCAGATATTCTTAAAGACGAAGTCAGAGCAGAGTTCAAACACCTGAAAAATGGAAAATACTGGATTGTTTGAAACAATCAAAGCTTCCAAGGAATTTGACGTGGAAATTTTGCACGGAATCTGAAATGAAGTATGGCAGACAGGTAACTGGTCTCGAGAGTGGACCCCACCTAATTTTCGTTCCGCTACATAAAAAAGTTTCCAGTAAAATATGCAGTAATTATGGCCTTCTTGCTCTTATACTTTACGTAAGCAAAGTCATACTGCATATATTTAATGAACGTTTCAAGTCTTAATTGTCACGGTAGATCATTCCGGAATAGGCAGGATTTGTAAGAGAAAAGGATACCAGAGAACAAATCCCAATAGTACGTCAAATACTCGTGAAAAGTTGTGAGTTCCTTAGGGCAAGATACATCTGTTTTGTAGGTTGCTCGAAGGCCTTCGATTCGGTCAAATGGCCTAAGCTTTGAAGTACTCTACTGAACACCTAAACATCTTTTGCACCTCCTAAGTCGTCTTTATGAGGATGGAACAGCTTCTCTAAGAGCGGATGAACTACTCTCAGATAATTTTCACCTAAGTGCTAACGTTCGCCAAGGTGGTATTATTTCACCGATTTTATTTAACATCTAAACAGAACTAATAAAGAGAATTACCCTTGAAAACTGGACTGACGGGGTTTCAGTTGGTGCAATAAAAATCGCAAATTTACGATATGAGGATGATGACACCTTATATGCCACAAGAATTGATCAAACAGAAGAACAGCTTGAGAGAATGGACCATGTCAGCCTTCAATTTGGTCTTGAGATCAATGACAATTCACACCAATAGGTCTATTCTCAACGAGCTCAGTATCAAACAGAGGCTATCTTCTTGTGGTGACGTGTTAATTGAACGCCTAGTAGTGCAGGGTAGAATTGAAAGTGCAAGGCCTCGTGGCAGATCACCAATGCGGTGGACAGATCAAATTAAGACCCCAATTGACCTCCCGCTACATGAATGCACGAGACGAGCCAGTGTTAGAGAGGAATGGCGCCGTCTAGTACAGCGGACCACAAGACCACTGTGATGACCACGACCGCTCTGACAAGAGTGAACGCCTAAAAAGAAGTCATTTTCATAACTAATACGACCCTTAATTTTGATTTTTACACATTTTAAATAGAATTATTTTTAACGGATTAATCGCGTATATTTTGATATTCATTTTTGGAAACCTGTCCTTCCGAACACATTACAGTAGGCCGCGGTCACAGGTAGATTGAGGTGGCATTCGTCTGTCAGTTGATACAAAATTAATTATATCAATCTACCGCCATCTGGTTCTTAATTGCCTCGCATACTCCCCTGGATTCTTGCGAATAAGCTGACTGTATCCGGTGTGTCTCTGGTGTGGTGGATTTTATACTTAAATTTCATTAGTGGGTCCCAGGTAGTAGAAAGTTTCCAACCATCTTGTTTATTGAAATTAAAACGATTTTGAATGTCAGTAGCCTCGTGGATCATTCTAGGAATATATCTATTTTCTCTAGCGAGAATATAAGGTTTATCAAACCTGATGTAGTGGTTGGGCTTATTCATATGCTCACACAGAGCTGACACACGCTCATTGTTGACGTCGAAGATGTCTTCCTTCACCCTAACCCTGAAACTCCTCTTTGTTTGACCGGGTGAGGTTTCCAAAATTGTATTTTAAAATACTAAAATATACACGATTAAAATAGTTTCATTTAAAATGTGTAAAAATTGCGAAAATCAAAGATATTATTAGATTTTTTTATAATAACTTTTGCAATTAAATAAAAATACGAGCCTTATTATATAATAGATTCTTAGAATATATCTAAATTCTCATAATAAAAGAATATTATATCAAAAATGTATTAAAAACAAATGTAGGCACGCGCAATAAAAAATAGAAAGCAACGTTTCGCCGGCGGCGGCTAACCTTTGTAAACAACAGTCGGTCTCTATTACTGAAAATTTGCTTTAGAAATTAAATTACTTAATGTCTTTGTTCTTTTGTTGAATTAATGTAATAATAACGAAAATGTCTTAAATATTATACTTTTATGATTTTTGTGAACTAGATTCGCTTGGGCTAGGGTTTTCATTTGAATGTTATATTTATGTTTGAACTGGGTTAAATTACGAGTGGAATTCACAAAAATCTTTATAAATGTGTTATTTTGATGTATATTAAGTTATACAGTTTCATCCGCTCTGTGATTTTTACGTAAAAATGTCTAACTGAAAACGTGATGGGTTGGAGGTTGGATTTCAATATACTTGAATGATTATACATATTTAAATTATTTTTATTTTCTCGCTATAAAACGCGGTGTTAAGTTTTACTACTCAACACGTAATGACTCGAATTTGGCGAAAAGCCTTTTCTTTGCTTCTGCAGGATCAGAGATCAGAATCAGACATACAGTGTCAAGACACTCTGTTATTTTTTTCCTTCATTTTAAAAATTTTGATATGTGGCCGCATGTGGTTTGCGTCTTGTCGACCCCCTCCGTTATAGCATCATTTTTTATTACTTATTTTCTTTGTCAAATATCAATCAGGCAAATGTATTACGGTACGAATCTCTCCCCTCTAACATTTAATCTTATTGGTTTTGTTTACTTTTACTCTGACGTACCTTCAATTTTCCCCACATTTCGAAGATAACGCAGAAATTATTTAGTGACGCAATATTCTGCTTTCCCTCATCTCCCCGTTTAGGAGATTTTAGCGTATCGTAGAAAATATATTTTTTAAATATTATAAAGGTTTTATAGCACAGCGAATCAACGAGTGGATCGTAATGCGTTGATCTTGGGTCCGATCCCCACTCAAGAGAATGAAAATTTTAATTGTTTTTATTTCCAGATAAAATATAGTAGAGTTCTTTCACTCAACACGATGGCTCGGATTCAAACAGAAAGCGGAAAGCGGAATGTCTTGTTCGCTGCTTCTATGTAACGAAAAAAATAACCTGATAATTTTTTTAGCTCTACGCTTTTATCACGCATATCAGGGTACAGGCAGTTTACAGTCAGGGGCTGACACACTGCGACTGGCCTCGACCAGATATATATAAAATTACTTATTCACAGGAGAACCTTACAGGCAACATTTGTCGATTATTACAATAAGTATTATAGTTTTTTAAATACACCTTTTGTACTGAAAGAGGAATATATGGAAAAAGAATTTTTTATTGAAATAAAAATATTACTAGGTGAAATAGACATTTCTCAATTTATTTAAAATCTTTATTATTATTATTATTAGTCTCGATTTCGGGCGAAAAACAGTCCACGGAGTGTTTTGACACTATTCACGCTTGAGTCTGACTATCCTGTTAAGCGGGATAAAGCGTGAAGCTAAACAAATGTATGAAAGTTTTTTTTTTCTCAAAAAAGGTTTATATCAGTTACTAAATGGTATAAGAATTTACAATCAGAGCAAATATAGTGTCAAGTCTCTCCCAACTAAAATATTTTTATCTCACTCTGAACCTAATTATGCTTTCTTTGTTTCTTTTTAAAGATATATTTGAATTATGAATATTTGACGTTCGAACAGTGTGTACTTAGCAGGTAGTACTGCGAGGTGCGGAATATCTATTGGTTATTAACAGCGTTGTGGGAAATAATTACACTTTTTTTATTTACGCTTTATCCAGCGTGCCAAGGCAGGTAGAGAAAATCTAGTATCAGGACAACCCGTTCTCAGCTTTCTGTTCAAATTTGACATGTTATGTATTAAGTCGCGGTATTCAACGCCGTGTTTTGTCTTCTCAGAGCACAGAATCAAAATAATTTAAATATAATGACATGTGATAATCGTGCTCACTATATTTATTTTTTAAGCTTCATGCTTTTATCTCGCACAGCAGGTTAGATAGAAAGTACCTAATGTCAAGACACTCCGTACTTCGCTTTCCACCGAAATCGAGACATTGCGTGTTGAATGGTGGAATTCAACGCCGTTTTTTGTCTTACCAGAGTGAGGAAGTGAAAATAATTTAAATATAATCACTCCCCCGAGTAGGAATCGAACCCACAACCGATCCCGTTTAGAGTCAGACGCTGTCCCACTGCGCCACGACCGGCCTCATTTTTACTACCTTAATAAAAAAATAATACTTAATGTACATTTGTGGTAAGAAAACCGCGGCGTTAAGTTCCACCATTCAGCAATCAACGTCACGAATTCGAAAGGGAAATTATTATACAATATCCATATATACAGAATTTCCCAATATCATCCCGATAGGATTTTGATAGCTCACAGCCGCCATCTTGGTTGTTTAACATTTGACATTTGTGTTGTTTTGTGTTCGGTAATACTACTATTCTATACGTCGCATAACTCAAAAACTGGAAAGTCATGGCGGTTATTTGAACAATAATTTGTTTAAATCATAAATAGCATAAAATTTCCTATCAAATAAAGCCATTGAACACGAAATTTGAACATATATTACATGTTTTATTTCATTTTCAATACATATTGTTCTTATTGGGAAACCCCATATGTGATGTTTATTTTATATATATTTTAAATATTATTTGTGAGGAAGCTAAAAAAAAACAATATTATTTTACCATTAATAATAACAGTTAATTAGTTATCACAGTAATATAACTAAATATTTTAATAATAAAATTCAATACCAATAAATGTGAAACGTCCCTCAATCTTTCATACTAGCGTTTGACTTATTATAAGAAAACTTAATAGAGCTTCTGAAACTTGCTCTTGCCTTTTTTGTAATTAATATCTGAAGTATTTAATAGAGGAAGGTAACTATAGTATGTTTTTATTCATGTTTTAAAGAAATTTTATATATCTATTATTAAAATCGTTTGTACAGTTTGCTGTTTTAAAGAACACAATAATTGATTTCCAGATCATTTAGTCTTAAAATTTATATTACTTTCAATATAAAATGATTCTGATTCAAAAATATTTAAAATTGTTTACTATACACTCTAATATATAAGTAAAAAAAATAAAAAGAATGTTGAAATTGAGTGACGTTAAGTTCCGCCAGTCAACACACAATGTCTCGAACCAGACGGGAAGCGGAATACGGAGTGTCTTGACACTAGGTACTACTTCCTGAATATACTGATGTGCAGGATAAAAGCAAGAGGACAAAAATAATAATAATAATAAAAAAACGATTAGAACTATAATGTACTATCCGCTCGAATAATGATTTTTCCATGTAAGAAAGTAAGAGGAATAATCAGACAATGAACGGAGCAGGATATGAACACCCACCTCTTTAGTGTTTTATATAGTTTTCAAATAAAATCTGAAATAACAGTTTAAAAACAATAAATTATTTAATTGACAGCTTTCTCTCTTGCCAAGTTATTATAGTTTATTCTGTAATAATCTTTACTGAGCGGAATTTTACAAAACTATCTACAAAAAGTATGTAAATCGCATGACACAGCGGTCACGGCATTTGGACGGCTACCAAGCAGCACGGGTTTGAATCCCGCTGCGTTCAAAATATTATAGTTTTATTTAAAATATAGAATAATGATTTAAAAAACATTAAAATAAATATTATAAAATTATACGAATTGTACAAAATTATATACCACAAAGAATATTTGCTCTCAATAAAGTATAAAAGTGAAGTATTTTAATTTAAGTTCCCAACTGCACTCACCTAGCTGCCTCTTGAAATGTTTGTGTAAACAAACTATCGGCATCTAGTCGCAATGCAGTTGGACTTTACCCCGTTCACTCTGACAAACCAGACTTTATTAAACAACTCGTACATATATACTCCCGCAATATACTTGGCGCAGTGGGACAGTATTTGACTGTAAACGCGATTGGATATTCGATTCCCGATAGGAATGATCATATTTAATTTGTTCTAATCACTCCGCTCTGGGAACACATGCGCGGTGTTTAGAACCGCCATAGCACGCAACGTCTCGAAAATCGATTGTTTTAACATTAAGCCCGGTATTAGTGTCCTTGGGATAAGGCGTTCAATCGCTTACATATATATGTATCTATCAACCAATATAGCCAAGTGGCTAGTACACGCCTGTATATGATTATTATGAATTCAATTCCGACTTGAAATAATAAATAAACTAAGGAACGAAGGTTGTGAGTTCAATTCCCATTCACAAAATTTGTATAAGTAATTAGTGTTTGTATAAATAACAAGTGATGAATTTCAATATTGTTGGTTTAAAAAAGATATAAAAATACATAATAACAACAAGGCTGGACGTAGCACAGTGGTACAGCGTCTGACTGTAAACGCAATCGGTTGTGGGTTTGATTCTCAATCGGAGGAAATATTATATTTAAATTATTTTCATTTCCTCGCTCGTATAAGCCAAACCACAGTATTAAGTTCCGCCAATCAACACGCACACTTTAACTTTCTGTTTATCCTGCCACGCGGGATAAGAGCGTGAAGCTAAAAAAAATTGAATTACACGTTTATATAACAACACTCTTGCTTGTTGCTATAGTAACGCTTGGTTTAGTAAATAAATCCCGTGATAAATACGTTGTTACACTAATATATTTTATTTTATTTCCTGCACTAATCCCTTACAAGATAAAAACTTTAACTTTATGTTCGACAAAAAGTTATCTCCTTGTACAAGTAACTAGCAATTTCCTCGAAGGGCAGATAAGCGGGGTTCGTATTGGTTCAATGGTATCACTGATTATGACTTTAAAGGGTACAGGTTCGTTTTGTGAGGGTAAAAAATATTTTGCATATTTTGTATGAAATATATATATTTTTTGTGTTTAGCTTAGAGAGAGAACTTGGTGTATGGAGGCTGTGTCTTCCAGTTTTTACTCATTTTGAGATTTGACGGAACTCAACGCCGCATATTGTATTACTAAATTAAGTAGCTTTTGTAAATAATGTTTTAAATATTAATGTAGCTTCAGTCGGTCGTGGCGCAGTGGGGCAGTGTCCGACTGTAAACGCGATTGGTTGTGGGTTCAATTCTCACTCAGGGAAATGATTATACTTCAATTATTTTACCAGAGCGAGGGCTCTGGTAAGACAAACTGCAACGTTGAGCACCCAGTGCACAATGTCTCGAATTCGGCAGAAAGTCGATTGCCTTGACACTAGATACTTCCTATATTCCTTCCCCTACGCGAGACAAAATCGTGAAGCCAAAGAAAAATTCTAGATATATATATATATATATATATATATATATATATATATATATATATATATATATATATACATTTATACATAATGGTAAATATATATACACTCGTATATATTTCCTACAATTATACTTTCAAAAACATTCCATTTCATAAGATATTAAGAAAATAAGAAAAAAAATAAATAAAATTGGAACGCACGAATTGTCCCAGTTCTGAATCTTCATATTATATTAAAATGAATACAGATGCTCTTATATTTAATTAAATTCATAAATAACGCTCGCGAAATGAAGTCATGTTGAGATGAAATTATGAATTATTATTAAGAATTATGAATTAAATAATGAAATAAGTAGATATGAAGATAGTTAGGTGCAGGAATTCAACCGACTTCATAGTAACTTTACGTCTACCCACTTATATTTTCTTACAAGTGATTTACCTATATCTCTGAAACTACTAGATTGATTTTAATGAAACTTATTTTGTTCCCTAAGTTGAACAAGTAACCATTACTTTTTTAATTTAATTTAAGTTAGGTATAACTTAAATTATAAAAAGTAATATCGATATGATTTTGTGTTTTCGAGAAATTTGTTAACAAACATACAAACATACACTTGCTAAATTAAGCACACGTGCTTTGAAATCTAAGTGGATGATTTTACTCAAATATAAATCAATTCCATTAATATTACAATACATATCTTTCAAAACTTATAACCCCTTTTTTTAAAGCCGGTTAAAAAAGGAGCTTCAAGCCCTTTTACTTAGACCAGAGTGATGAGAGAGAACTTTACTTCAAAATATTCCGTTCTCTACTTCTCGTCTGAAATCGAAACATTGCTGGTTAAGTGACGCAACTAAACGCCGCACTTTATCTTACCAGAATAAATGTTAATCATTGAATTGAAATTCAAATTTATATAACAATGTGTATTATCTATAAAAAGACGGGCAAATATTTTCCATCAAAGTCTGACTCACTGCAACCGAAAATGCGAGTGTTTGTGGGATAGAAATCCAATCGGAGCCATGGTTGTATGGGAAATTATGTTCTATTCTCCGGTATAGTTAAACAAAGTGCGTTTTTGAATTTCGCGATTTAATAATCATATAAAAATAATAATATAACATATATATTGCCATACAAAATACAATATACACGCTTTTATCCCGCATAGCAGAGTATCTAGTGTCAAGACTCTCCGTACACCGCACATTGTCTGAACAGAGGGAAGTGAAAATAATTTAAATATAATCGCTCCCCTGCGTGGAAATCGAACCCACAACGGTTTGTGTTTACAGTTAGATGCTGTCCCATTGCGCCACGACCGACCTATACATTTTATATTCACATTTAAGACAAACGGCGTAACTTAACTATTGATGCTTAAGACTAATGTCTCCGTCATGACTGGTTTTCAAACGCACCTTAGTAAAAAAAATATAATAAAAAAACATACTAGAATAATAGAAGTAATACGTTTTTGATTTTTTTACGAAATGCAATGAATGAACGTGATTTTTTAAATTAATTTTCCTTTTTCCTGTTTCATTTTGTATAGCATAGTATAGTATAGTATAGTATAGTATAGTATTGTATAGTATTGTATGTGATAGTATAGTAGATACAAGTGGAAGAGCAATACATTTCAATAACCCATCTCGTTAGCGAGCGTAAATTAAATTCATAGTGATTTAGTGTAGCGTCTTAGATTATGTTGTTTGAATTTGATACATAAATAAAATAGGGGCGTGCTAGAGAGATGAATTCACTTAATATATCTTCATAGATAAACGAAAATTTATTGCACTTTCTGACGCAGTGGAATAGTGTCTAAATATAAATGATTATATATATATATATATATATATATATATATATATATATATATATATATTTATATATATATATATATATATATATATATATATGACAAACGGCGGCGTTAAGTTCCACTTACTTAGTACGCAATGTCTGGATTTCAGACAGAAGATGGAAAACGAAGTCTTTGAAAAAATGTTTTTTTCAAAGATGTTTTCTAATCCTAAATGTGGAATAACACTTTAAAAATAGTAAATATGGAAAACGACGTGTTTTGACACTATGTTCTCTTTGATGACACTGCTTCGGAAAAGAGTGTAGTTATTATTTTTTTTAATACAGAGACTACTGGTTAATTAATTTTTAATGTATTCGTATATTTTTCCATTAGTGCAGTAAGTATGGACAGCCTAGTGTCAACACACTGTCAGACACTGCTTTGATCACATGGCGGCGGTATTTGAAATAAACACTAAAAGAATAAGAAAAAGAGATTAAAGTTTTATGTATGAATACTTCTTTACCTTGAGATTGTGTAAAATGCTTTAAAATTGTCTTCATGAGAGTTTTCTTACTTAATTAACTTATTATATTTGTATGAGAGTATATTATTACGATAGTAAAATTCTAAAGTTAAATTAAAAAAAATATTAATTAACAAGATATTTATTTTTATTTTTTTTGCTTCACGCTTTTGTGTCAAAGCAGGCTAGGCACAGAGTACCTAGTGTCAAGACACTCCGTACATCGTTTTCCATCGAATTTGAGACATTGCACGTTGAGTGGTAGAACTTAACGCCGCAATTTGTCTTACCAGAGCGAGGAAATGAAAATAAATTAAACATTATCACTCCCCCGAGTGAAGATCGTACCTATAACCGATCGCGTTTACAGTCAGACGCTGTTCCACTGCGGCACGACCCTTCGCAAGCCTTTTAGTCTTCAATTGTTTATATTTTACTTTACTTTAGGTTTATTAATTAATTAGTAAATTGTACTCAGTGATAAATATCAGTTGATTTTTCTTTAGAAAAATATATAAAAAATATATCGTCATAATATGATTCAAACTGGCGACTCTTGAAAATTATGAATACTATTCAACAATTTTGTAACTCGTTCTTATATTCAATCCCAATAATTAAATTATATTTCTAGCAAATATAAATAAATAATTTATATTTATATTTGCTATAAATATAATTTATTTATTGTGATTTCCAAAAGGTAAGTCGAGTCGTGTCATGGACACTTTGCCGTACATCATACGGTATATAAACTATTTTTAATTTTTATATCTAATTCGAAATAAAAAATTAATTAATGTGACAATACGTGTACGTACTACTAAGTACTTCCTAGTACATAGTGTCAACGCACACCGTACTCTGCTTTCCGCCGAATTCGAGACATTACTCAACGAGTGGCGAAACTTAACACCGCGCTTTGTCTTACGTTAAGTAAAACGAACTTACAGCTAATTCGCATTTGCAGTCAAGTGCTGTGGACGTTGTCTTCAGAAAAAAAACATTTTTTAACTTGATGTTTTCTAATGGAACGCTGGAAAACAGTGAAGATCAACATAAACATTCAGCACAGTTTAAATACCAGTTATTTTTATATGCATATGTAAACTACACTACAAGAACGTTATATTTACTATTTTTAAAGTGTTATTCCACACTTAGGATTAGAAAACATTTTTGAAAAAATGTATAAAAATTTTATAAAAATCCCGCTGCGTTCAAATTTTTATACGTTTTTTCAAAAATGCTTACAAGAACGTTATAATTAGTAAAAAGTTTACTTTTCTTGTTTACGTTAGTTTATGTTTTTAAACGATAGTGACTTAGCAGTACCACCTCTGAATTAACGTTATGAAAAAAAATGCTTGAAATATTTTTATCATAAATAGCATACGTTCCATTAAGGGCATTGTGGCGCAAGGCGTCTGATTTTAAATGCAATTGTGGGTACGTTTCCCATTCGAGGGAATAATAGTATAAAAAACGTAAACATATTTTTTTTTTATTTCTGTTCTCTAGAAATATTAATGATGATTGGGAGTTGAGTTTGTCATCATGCAACGTCTCAGTCTCTTATGGAAGAATATTTCCCTTCGCTATCTGCCTAGTAGGATAATCAAAGAGAACCTAGTGTGAAGATACTCCGATCTCCGACTCTAGGTCCTAATTCAAGACATGACGTGTGACTTAACAGTGACTTAACTTAAATCCGCGCATTGTCTTACCAGAGCGGAGAAATGAACATAAAATAAATATAATCATTCCTTTGTTAATAGCACTGCGCTACCATGGTCTCCATTAAACTATATAAATAAACGTAATATTAATATTTAAATATTGAGTTGAGTCACTCAACATGCAATGTCTCGATTTCAGACATTAAGCATTCAACTAAGTGCCTTGACACTAGGTAGTCCAACTACTCTGCTATGCGAGATAAAGTATGAAGGTTTTTTTAAGCTACTCCAATCTTAACTTTGCTCATAGAAATATTGTTAAAAGTTTAACATTCCCACTATTCGACGGCACGCTCTGGTCGGATTGGATACATTGTATGAAATCGAGTTACGTTCGTTACCGGAATGTCGACATCGCTCCTGACTCTCAAACAGATCAAGATTATGCTTTATTTTTCAACTTTTAGTCATATTTTAGCAGAAAAATAAAAAAATCATAATATTTTATTTTTAAAGAGTTATTTTACACTTAGAATTAGAAAACATTTTTAAAAAACCTATAAAAATTTATGAACGCAACAGGATTCGAACCCAGGCCTTTTACAAACCGTCCAAACGTTCTGACCGCTAAACCATGAGTTCTACTACCAACTGCGTCGAATACTACTGCGTTGAAAATTTTTATACGTACTTATGACGTTTTTATCCCGCAAAGCGGAATAGACCGGATGTACCTAGTGTCAAGACACTCCATGTTAATGACGTTATTTTGACACGACTAATTAGTTTTAGTTGGAATGAGTTCAAATCTAAAATATACGCAAAAGAAAAAAACCATTAATGTTAGATATTTCTTTTTTTAATATTTTCATACTATCTGTATTGTACTACTGTATGTGGAGATTATGGACTTCATTTATTGGCCTTACTGTTATTTTTTTTTAAATACATAAAAATTTTCATCCCGCGCCTTATTGTTGATTTTCGAAGTTCTTACAAACAAACATAACTTGTAACAAGCGTATAACGATTTCTAAGTAGCTCGATAGGGACGTACAGCTTTATTACTCAGTGAACTTGTACGATTTTCAAGAGGTAGAGATTCAAATCCTGCAAGGTAAAAGTTTTATTGTATGTTTATTTTCTCAGTCGTAAATATGTTAGTAATACTCTAAAAGTATTAAAATAAAGTTTTGGGATTTATCAACAAACGTATATTTTGTATATACAACAAGCCTCTCTGTGACTTTATTCCTGTGAAATTTAACATTCTTGGATCTTTATTTTGTATTATTTTAAAATAGAAATAGTATCAAATATTTATTGATGAAAGTCTCATTAAATTTAGCCAAGCCGTTCTAGAGATTAGTTGAAACGAACAGACAGACGAATGGAAAAAACATAGTAAATAATTCATATAAAGTTAATAAGAAGCGATTATTTTAATATTACAAACAGATACTCTATCTTTATTTATTTTCATATATTTTAAAAATAAAATAAATATGAAAAATAAGCATTTCTCACTGAAAAATTCTTTTTAATCACAAAATTACTTAGTAATTAGTCAAATGTATTATCGCCGGCGCCTGATTCATAACACCCTCCGCCCTGCCCTAAGAACTCGCCCTACACTTTGCACTTACTTGATAGCTTTATGGTACAGTGGGGTAAAATATTTGATTTTTTTATATTAGAATGTTAATAAAATCATTATAGTATACAAATAACATCATTATAGTATCGCTGGCGATGATTTTGACGAATATTTGAAATATTTACTCAAAATTGTTAGGATCAGGGAAGAATTGTGGCAAATGCGTCAAGATATATGTATATGTGAGACGCAACTTCACTCTTCATACGGCTGGCAGGCTACTCCAAGAAAACATAGTGTCAAGACACTTCGTCCAATGTTTTCTTTCTGAAATTAAGGCTTTATGTGTTGAGTGGTAAACTCAACGCTTTCCTTTGCCTTATCAGAACGGAGAAACGGATATAAATTAAACATAATTAATCCCACGAGTGGGAATCGAACCCACAACTAAATACGTTTACTGCTAGACGCTGTTCCACTGTGCTATAATGGCTATATACGAGTAGATAATGAATATTTAATAATATTTTAAATAACATATCAACGTGGTGCAAACATTGCTTAAAAAATTGAAAATATACGTGTAATATAACAGGAACATAGTTTAAAGTTAAAATTGTAAATTATAGGAAGAAGCAGCTTCACGATTTTTCCCGAGTAGAATTTAGTTAGAAAGAACTCAGTGACACCCTTTGTTATCGACTTCAAATATTAATTCAAGATATTTTATATTGAGTATCGGAGATCAACGTCGCGTTTCATCTATATAAAGACTCCAATATAAAAATATAATTTATACTCACTTAAATATAGTAGCTTTTTGCTCTAAGTGTACATATGAAAAGTTTTCCAAATAATCGTCGGTCGCACTTTGACAGATGGTCTAGCACTCACATATAGAGACGCTCAGGCAACTTTACGTACAGAGAACTGAGTGGAGGTTGTAACTTATTTACTTTGAACACTTGCTCTTGAACTTATCCTACGTATAACACTTTTTGATAAATTCTCAACATGAGACGTTAAATATTTTATAAATTGTTTTGTGTATTATAATTTATGATTTATGTAAAATGTACCAATTTACATAAATCATAACTTATAATTCGTGATCTGTGTGTAAAGTGTGGCATTTAACCCTTCATTAGGTGCAGTTAAGAAATCCACACAATTAGTCACGTATGTTCTTTAGTGACCCTAAAAATAATTTAGGAAATATATATATTTTGTATTAAAAATAATAATATTTTACTTTATTTGTTTTAATATTTATTTCAGAAACAAAACGGCTTCAAATTTAAATTATAAATAAAAAAAATTCAACTCTCTTCAGAGTACCATTTTTGCCTTATAAACGTTAAAATTATAAAAATTCAGGCTTATTACCATAGTGTTCATTCTCTTGTTCTAAAGCTAGCATAACTAGTGCATCGTAAAATATTTTTAACATACAAATTTACGTCAATTTTAACTATAGTTGACATTTTTCTTTCATTATTCCTAGGAGAATATGATCGTTAGATGTTGTCTTATTGTATTGTGGATTTCCCATCCTCATCTCATATCTCCTGGAAGAGCACGTTAATGAATCCAATTTTTTTTCCAAATTATCAGTAATAACACTAAGTAGAACAAGTACATCGATGTTTAGATAATCTATGTTTAGATGAAGAAATGTTAACATATTTTTACCCTTCTACCAATATTTAAAGAAAATTGACCCATTGTGAAGATCAAGAGGCACCTTCAGTATTTACTATTTTTAAAGTGTTATTCTCCACTTAGGATTAGAAAACATCTTTGAAAAACCGTATAAAATTTGAACGCAGAGTGTAGAATAACACTTTAAAAACAGTAAATATTAAAATAAAATAGCAATATCTCTTGTTAAACGATTATTTCTTAATAATCTTTAAGTAGTAGAAATTTGTAAAAATCTCTCTACAGAGATGCTAACAACATAAATAAGTTGTAACAAAACGTATAAGAATTTCGACGCAGCTGGTAGTAGAACGCATGTCTTAGCGGTCAGAGCGCTTGGACGGTATCCAAGAGGCGCAGGTTCGAATCCCACTGCGTTCAAATTTTTATTCGTTTTTTCAAAGATGTTTTCAGGCTCCTTCAGCTCTAATATATATATATATATATATATATATATATATATATATATATATAAGTAGTTATCCATATAGAAAAACAAAAAACGGGAAAAATTTATAAAAAATACAAAAATACATTATTTTAGTATATAATATCAATAAACGGAAAGAAAGTAATAAAATTTTAATTTTAACGAATTAGCGACAAGTCCATTAGAGTTGATGTTCTGGACTCGGCTGCTTTGGCACCCAATGGGTAGTTAAATTAAGAGTGCGGCTCCCCAAAACACTTTTCGATTTGAAAGTATTATGACCCCATGCGCCTAATTAAGGGTTAAAATTAGTCATGTTATTATAATCACAATTTTATTACATCCAATTGTTACTCATAAATTATAAAACACACAAAAATACAAGAAATAAACAAACTAAAAAGATATATACAAGCCCTGTAATTTTTAAGTCCCATTATTTTTTACCAAGCTATTTGGGAACATTTCAACTAATGGGTTGAAGTTTGGGATTCCACTGTTTTATTTATTCTATTGTTTGTATACACGAAAATTCTTATAAGAAAAAAACAATTTAAACTTATTTAAGTTACCCATTCTGTATTACTTATTTTTCCAGAAAATGTGTTCTGAGTAGCGGAACTCAACGCCGCGTTTTGTTTTAGTAGATCTCAAAGATTTGAACCGATAACTATCGCGTTTACATCATAAAAGTAATTATAATTAGTATTAAATAGTTCAAAAGTCAATAACGAATATTTACATTTTTTTCTTCGACTTGTATAAAATGGGTCACTTAATAACGAAACTGAAGCAATGTTCAATATATATATATTTTTTTCTCAAGCAGAAATAATGAATTCAGAACGCTGAGCGAAATTAAAAACTTTTAATTGTCTTTTATTAAAAGCCGAGTCCGTTCTGGGGACTTTAAAGTTTATTCGTACCTTATTAGGTGTTAGATATTGTTTCCTAAATAATAATTTTCTAAGCGTCATTTAAAGAAATTTATAAAAAGTTTTTACGTTGTAAAGTGGTTTATTTGGAATTTTCTTCTTAAAATATTTATATTTTCTTAATGATTCATTAAGTGTTTACAAAGAAATTTTGTAGAGCTGCTATCCTCAGCTTCTTGCTTTATCCCGCATAGCAACCCTGCTAGTCAGAGACAACCTAGTGTCACTCTGTTGATTGCTTTTCACCTGAAATCGAGACACTGCGTACTGAACGGTGAACTCAACTCCGCGCTTTGTCTATTATTGTTATCTTATTGATATAATATGTAAAATACTAGAAGTTAATAGATAATGCATTTTTTTTAGCTTCATATCCCATAGCAGGGTAGACAGAAAGATCATAGTGTCAAAACACTCTGTACTTCGCTTTCCACCGAATTCGAGACTTTATCTTTTTTACCAGAGCGAGGATGTGAAAATAATATAAATATAATCACTGCCCCGAGTAGGGATCGAACCCAAAACCGATCGCGTTTACCGTCAGATGCTGTCCCACTGCACTACGACCGGTTTACTATTTAGATTTTATTAAGATACAAACATAAAGGGAACTAAAAGTGTAAATTAGCATAATGAAGAGCTATCCTGGCACAATGGGACAGCGCCTGACTGTAAACGCTATTAGTTATGAGTTCGAATCCCACTTGATAGAAAAATCATATTTAAGTAAGCTCGCTCTCGCCAAGACCAACTGCGGCAATGAAAATGGAGAACAGAGTGCCTGAGCCCTAGGTTTATACTGCTACAAGAGAAAGAGCGTAAAGCTATGATAATACATCGTGGCATGTAAATATATACATTCATATATACATATATGTATATATATATATATATATATATATATATATATATATATATATATATATATATATATATATATATATATATATATATATATATATATATATATTCATTTCTCCGTTTCGGTGAAATAAAGCGTATCGTTGAGTTCTCCCTAAGCACATAATGTCTCGATTGCGGGCGGAAATTACTTAACGGTATATCTAGACACTGGGTTGTCCTGGACCTTTCTACTGTGCGGGATACAGCGTGAAGCTGGAAAAAATTAGGACCTTTTCAATCGCGTTAATTTTGTAGTATATTAGATATTTCTAATATATTACAAAATTAAAGCGATTGAGTCATAATACAATAATGAGTATTACATAGAGTATATTAAAAATTGATATACCCGTTTCGGTTACGTGTATTTCACACGTTTCTATGGCAACGCATATTTTACACGTCGAGGCTTCGAGCCTGTATATATTTAATATATTGTTAACCAACGGCCATGTGACGCTTTGAATATAATTCTCCATAGATTATAATTATTAAGAAAAGAAGTACAAAAGTTTTTAAAATTAAAATTGATTAATCGCGTATATTTTTATATTCGATACTATATTTTGAAATATTATTTCATATTTTATTACTATAAATAAAATATTTATCTAAAATACTTTTAAAAAAACATCTAAATAATTTAAGGTAGCGGGATTCAAATCCGTATTGGACAGCAAAAGTAAACAAGAGGCGTACCAGACGTAGCTCGCTTTAAAGAGGTGCGGATTCTATTCTTGCTTCGGTCAATTTTTTATACATATTGAAGTCTTAACTCTATTTTCAGCTTTTAAAAAAAATAATACACCCTTCAACTTGATGTAACAACAATAGATAATGCATACAAAAATGTAATTTAAATATTGTAACAGATTATCTAAATAACGTATCTCGTCCCTTCAACCTCCATCAAAAAACTGGACCGCCCAAAGGAATAGCGGAATAACGAGACGTTTGGCAAAAATGAATTTTAATGCCACAGCGAGGGTGACTGTGCCCTGGGGTGGCTTTAGGCAACATGGACATAGTTCAAGGTTACATTGCTGCTTTACTAAACTAACTTAAAATGCATGGAGATTTTATGAAATATGTATAAACTTTGGAGCAGCGTTGAGTTACGCCTAGTTATATTCAAGATATTTTGAGGAATCTATTGCAAATAAAGTATTCAGGCTTTTCACGCTTTCATCTTACATAGCAGGGCAGACAGAAAGTACATAGTGTCAAGATACTCCGCTTTCAACTAAATTCAAGACATTGTGTGTTGAGTGGCGGAACTTAACGCCGCACTTTGTCTTTTACCAGAGAAAGGAAGTGAAAATAATTTAAATATAATCACTTCCCCAAGTGGGAATCGAGCCCACAACCGATCGCGTTTAGTCAGACGCTGTCCCACTGCGCTACGACCGGGCTCAAATAGAATATTATAATATGTTTTTTTTAAATAATGGATCCAGGTCCAGCAGAGAGATCGTTTGAACGGTTGTCACAGTAACGTTTAATTTTTTATTATTAAATTAATTATTTCAAAAATATTTATAATTTGTTATATTTCAAAGCCAGCAATGTATATTCCACACATCATACCGTCCAGCGTTATGTACCTACAGTCACAGTCAAGGGTCCATTTTGAATTGCTGATTGCATAAAACAAGGTGCCTTATCTACTTGTTGCTTAGGGAATAAATTCCTACGATTTTTAATCGAAAACATTGACTTTTAGCCTTTGGACAGATAAAGGATCATATATGCGTTATGTATTCGTTATTCACACCCTTTTATGATTGCAACTCTTATTTTGAATTTTAATATTAATAATTGGATATTTAATATTAATAAATGGATATTAATAATTGGATTGGATTGGATAAAAAAATACGTTTTTAATATATCTTATTTCTGGTCAGTTAGGTTTTCTATGATATTTTCTACTATACCCTGTAAAAGTTAGCTTAATCCTTTTGACAGATGTAAAGTTTTCTAATCGGCATAATTTTGCAACAACAAGCATATCATTTTCTTAATTTAATGATTTTAAAATTTGTTATAGTTTTAACAAAATACATATTACAGAACTTCCAAAAAACTCAAAGCGTTATTCGTAATTTTTTATTATGACTAACCCTTCTATAACAAGACAAAAGTAAAAGATCAAACTAACCTGTACAGGGTATACAAGCACGTACAGTGCGTTGCCAGATCAGCAATATAAAGTTTTAATGTATTCTTATTTATAACATATATAAAGATTTGCCACGTTATCCGTTTCCATCTAATTTTAAAATATTGAGTGGCGTAAATTAACATCGCAACAAATAATAATGTTAATTGTTCAATTACACATTTTATCTTCTCAGGTTTATATGAGCTATCGAAAAGCAAACTCATCCAAGCTATTAAATTTAATACTAATGATGGTATTGAATCGAGCCCGGCCCGATGGACCTTTACACAGCTAATTGACTTAGAGCTGTTACAAGTTAGCTTGAATATTCTTGGTAATACTTTAACAGTGATTTGGCAACAAATTGAAATTGATATTTACTATTTTTAAAGTGTTATTTCACACTTAGTATTAGAAAACATTTTTGAAAAAACGTATAAAAATTTAAAGGCAACGGGATTCAAACCCGCGCCTCTTGGATATCGTCCAAGCGCTCTGAACGCTAAGCCGTGCGTTCTACTCCTAGCTGTGTCGAAATTCTCATACGTTTGTTACAACTTATTTATGTTGTTAGCTTCTCTGTAGGAAGATTTTTACAAATTTCTACTACTTAAAGATTATTAAGAAATAATCGTTTAACAAGAGAGATTGCTATTTTATTTTAATATTTACTATTTTTAAAGTGTTATTCCACACTTAGGATTACAAAATATTTTTTAAAATTGTATTATATAAACGAGTCGTGGCGCAGCGTAACACGATTGGTTGTGGGTTCGCTTCCAAATCGGGGTAAAATTTATATTTAAAACCTACTATATTTCTCTCTGGTAAGCTAAAACGCGGAGTAGAGTTCGTCACTCAAAATGCAATGTCTCGATTTTGGGCATAAAGCATTCAACGGAGTGTCTGGACGGGCAGAAAAACTGTTTTTCTAATTGTATTGAGACGTTGAATCCTGTGATTTTGTCTGCTTTAAATATTACTTTAATAACATTTTAAGAAGCCGTCTTGGTGGATAGCACTTTGGTTGAAGCTCTGTAATATAAAATAACTTTCTTGAAATTAAAATAAGTATGAGCTGTGAAGACTATAAGAGTCCAACTTTAAAAAGCTGTGTAACTTGATGATTTTAAAAAATAATTTAATATATTTACCTTCCTAATATATTTTTTATTATGTACGACATCTGCGTGACCAAAGTAACTCCTTATTATCAGGTTGATTAACACATGCTATATTCCTATATAATATTGACATTAATAATAATAATAATAATAATAAAATTGATTGATTATAAGGTTTGGTACATAATTATAACATCTTATATCAGTCATTAACGCCCTCAACGTGCATCACAAGCATCTTTTCAAAAACCAAAGTAACATCAAAACTGTTAATATCGTTCATTATACAATCAAATAATATTAAGATCTTACGAATTGACATTATATATATATATATATATATATATATATATATATATATATATATATATATATATATATATTGTCTTTGTCACTTTGTCTTAACAGAGCGAGAAAGTGAAAGTAATTTAAGTAATTTAAATATAATCACTCCCCCTAGTGGGGATCGAACCCACAACCGATCGTGTTATAATCAGACGCTGTCCCACTGTGCCACGACTGGCGTTATTTATGTTATCATTATATATTATCTTGCAATCTTTTCATTTAAATCAAAAATAGTGATTATTTACTTCCCAAGGGTTAGGACCTCTGTAATCTGAAAGGACTTCCTGAAGAATATTAACAATTAAATCTATATACGTATTAATTTAATGTCAGTTAAATGCTAATAAAACTCTTTGAGTATGGATGTTACGTAATTAAATTATTATATAACTATATAACTTGTGATATAAATTTCAATATCAAGTTAAACTATCCACAACTCGACACTATCTGTGTATCGAAATTTACTAACGATCATAAACTTACGAAGTTTGTATCGACTAATTGATTCACTTCCACGGACGTCGGACTGTACTTTTGATGTAATATTGAATGTAACAACTTTAAGCTGTTTTGGTCAGACAAAGTGCGGCGTTGAGTTCCGCCGTGTTATATGTAACAAAGTGTCTCGTAACAAGGTCTTCTCTGACAGCTCTGATTTGCCAGGAAATGCTTTTATTTTAATATTTCATTGAAGTTTTTTTCATTTTAAAATAACGGTAAATAAATTCTTTAGAAAAATACTCAAAAACATGAGGCCGGTCGTGGCGCAGTGGAACAGCACTGACTGACTGACATCTGACTGTAAACGCGATCGGTCGTGGGTTCGATCCCCACTCGGGGGAGTGATTATATTTAAAATATTTTCACTTCCTCGCTCTGTTAAAAGACAAGGCGCGGCGTTGAGTTCCACTCAACCCAACACGCAATGTGTCGAATTCAGTGAAAAAAAATATTCTTTCTAGCAATGACATTAATAACATTAATGTTATTTTTTTTGCTGTCAAATATTGTTGATGTGTTATAAATTTTCTAAGAAAAATATATATAACTATATAATTGATTCACTTTTACGGACATTTTGTTTAACGATTTCCAACACGTATATGAAGTTTTGAATCAATATTGAATATAAATTTTAAAACCGCTGTAGTCAGACAAAGCACGTCGTTGAGTTCCACGAAACAATGTGTAACGTTTCAATTTTTAAATTAGAATGGCTTGACACTTGACTGATAGTGTGAGGACCCTGAGAACTCATACCTTTATTTTAATAAGTTAAGTTACGGCGAGCTTTGTATGTATTATCTCAGAGCAATTCTTTATATTCGTTATATTGGAATAACAGAAAGTCGTTAAAAAGCCTCAAAAAAAAAAAATTAAAATATTTACAGAATTCTGAAAATGAATGAAATTTTGTTTATCGTCAATGCTTAGGTATCTTTAAAATGTTCTTAGAAAGATATAACAAGGAAAAATATTATGGTTATTTTCTATATTTTCCTAATAATTTCTACGTAGTTTTTCACCTTTACCTATGACCTTAGACTACAGTAAAGAAATTGAAACATAAAATTTCCAAAAATGTATTTTCAAATACCAAAATATACATGATTAGTCCTTTTGAAATAGTTTGATTTAAAATGTGTAAAAATTTAATATTTTACTACCTCTTCTTTCTCTATTCTTATTTATTCTATTTTTCTTTCTCTTCGATAGATATTTGTTACTGAACTATTTTTTATGAAACTTTATAATATTATGGATTATACATTAGAAAAACACAAAGGCTAAAATATATAAATATTTTGTTTGATTAAGTCAATATAAAATGAAAAGTAGCTACTATAAAAATATTAAGGCAATGCACTTTTTTCCAATAGCAGAATATCACTCTAACCCACTTTAACTTAGTATCAAGACATTTTTTTCTTTATTTTGCTTTCCACGACATTGCGTAACATAACGCCGCATTGTCTTCTCAGAACGGAGAAAACGAAACTCACAACCATCCAAGTGTATTACCACACTGTTCCACAGCTCCAAGTCGGTCTAAATCTGAAATGATCTATTTAACTCGTTAATATCCTAATCTATCTAAACTCCGCCAGCAAGTTAGTCGATTAAGCCTTAATAGAAATACTTCGGATAACAGCAGTTGATATTATGCCAATTATTATACTAAGTTCGGATTCTTCAGAACTATCCAGTAACTTATCTTCGTTGGTCACAAGATATTTGATGCGTATATGCGGTTATCGACGTATTATTTAAGTAGAATTAGTATTTTGTCATAGGCTAAGTAGGTAGTGATATGTCACTCAATTTTTAAATTAAAAAGTTAAGTGGCAGAACTTAACGCTGCGTTATATCTCACTAGAGCAGGTTAGTAAAAAAATTATAAATAATAATGATCAGATTTCAAGATACGGGTTACCAAGTGGCGGAATTCAACGCAACAGATAATCTTGTCAGGGTTTTCGAATACCAAAACACGAGATCAGATTGTGTAGTATATGTAATTTTAGTGTAATATAATTTTTCCCCAATTGGAAATTGAACACCTAACCATAACGTGTTGCACTTCAATAAATAATCACAGCGTTGTTACCACTAACAATATTTATTTTCAATCTCAGGTTATCTCACTTATCTAGATTTAGCCTTCTCTTGTACCTAGTGTTTGTGTTCCATGTATTAAGACAACAAGGGCTAGATGACGCGTAGTAATGAAGGGAAGGGTTGATAATTATAATGAATTATGACTCTATTGTGATACAGCTGTAAAATACCTGATAGTATATTATGGTGGTCAGTTTGAATCTCACCAAAGGATACGTACAGTTCGATTGGAAAATTTACTGGCAGAAATTAGTTTAAACAGTTCTTCGAAACTCTCTCCATGATATAAGAGTATGTGGTAGAATATATAAGGAAATGTCTCTATGCAACGCTAAAGAGTTAAGTCTTTCATAAATTATTGGGTTGTATATCATTGCCATAAAATGGTTTAAGCTGATACTAAGTTGTACCGGTCTAGAAGTGAAAACTCCATATGAGGCCAGGCCTGGGCCAATTGGTTTTTCAGTATGAAGTATCTCACTTCGCATTGTTTTCCAAATGATCCCTATACTAGCAGTGATTCGAAACGCTAAGGCCCAATATGCATATATCGAGCGCAGATTTAACAGGGGTCTTCCCAAAAACTGGTGATATGACAAATAATGTTTTCGGTGGATAAAGTATAAACGTTTAAATTAAACTATTTTAACCGGATTAATCGCGTACGTTTTGGTATTCGAAAATACATTTTGGTCTACCTGTGACCACGGACTACTGTAAAGTGTTCGAAACGTCAGGTGTCCGAAAATGTATTTTCGAATACCAAAATAATTAATCCGATTATTAGTTTCATTTAAAATGCATAAAAATCGCGAAAATCAAAGATCTTATTAAGTATAAACTAGCCTTTTCTGCCAGTTTCTTTGTATTGCACTGTTATTTTCGTAGCAATTAATGCTAGAATCCTCTTAGATGTCATTGAAATGCAGAAAAACAGAAAAAACTTATATAAAAATAAACCTTACTAGTAAATACTCTTAAAACATAAAATAATCAATAAAAGTGATGTGACTCATAATAAAATTAAGTGAAAAGTGCTGCAAATGTTTTAAGCTGTTAAGAAGCGGAACACAACGCTGCGCTTTCTCTTACCATAACCATTCCTCCAAGTCAGAATCGAACCCAAAACCACTCTTTCACCGTCTTACTGCGCCTCGACCGCCTTTATTTAATCTTTATTTTATCAATGTAAGAAAATAGTATAAATGTAATGTAATTTTATTTTTTTCTCTGACTGGAGGTCAAACCTGCAACCATTGTAAAAAAATCCACGATATTCTAACAATGAAGTTACATTCTTAAAAAACTTATATAATTTTAACATTAAAAACCCTCCCATTTACATTGTATTAACGTTATAACTATACCGCGTTATAACAAATAAAAACGAAACGATTATTGTTCTAGTTCGAAACTTTCCTTTGTGGGTAATGCAGGTTTGCTCTGATTTTTAAATTTAAACTTTTAGTTTTCATAATAACTGGTTAATTCTTTTGTGAAACACCTCGGTATTGTAAAACAAAGCGGGAGTTTGAGCGCAGTTGAAATGAATCTGAATTAAAAGGATCATAGTATTTTTTTAAAATTCTGTTAAAAACAATATTTATTAAATATATATTCCCGTTTTTGTACTTTTTATGGAAAAAGGAGGCAAACGCAGAAATTCCACTTGATGGTAAGTGGTCACCTTCACCCATGGACATCTTCAAAATTAGAGTTGTGAGTGCGTTGCCGACCTTGGAATGGAAATGAAAGGAAATGAGGGAAAGAACGGGTGGGAATAGAGAAAGTTGGCTTACATGACATCAAACTGGAACACATCATCAGCTATTTTGTCATAACAGTGGTCCCGAGCCAGTCGGAGGGTTAACCTCTTACCACTAAATTACTGAGATACCCGCCTTTTCCCCGCTCTCGGGGAATTGCATTCTATTCTTAAATGAATAGTTTTGTATGACAAGGCGTGACAATTAGTTTTCATTTTTTTTACAATAACAAAATTCTATTGTTTTTCTACAAATGAAGAGCTTTAAAACACCTTCTAGAATTATCTCACACAAAAGGTAAAGGTAGTTAGAAACGACCTCACTAGATTGTTACATATCACTCTATTGGCTACAACATCGCGTTTTATTTCACCAGAGTGGATAAAACAATAAAATTTTAAATATAATCATAACCAATCGCAATTGCAACAAGGCACTGTCTCACCGTAATGGCACTACATATTTATACTTCATGCTTTGTTCCATATACCAGGGTAGTTAGTGACAAATTAGTCTTAACCACTTTCCTTAACTGTTCTCCACTCGAATCGTATGTGTGTGAGTGAGGAACTTAACGCTGTGCTCTGTCTGTCATATTACAACTTAGAAATTAATATATAGAGAGTGAGAGTCCAACTCGAAACTAAATGCTTTTATAATCAAACGAAGTCCACAGTGGCCTCAGTATTGATCCATCCATCTTCTAACAATTACAGCAATGAAAATACCTTCAAACTCCGAATAACACATTAAGTTCCAATACTCCCTTAGTCGCTCGCCGCAGACGAGATAAATCTCGGATTCACAGCCTCCCTGTGCGTCTGATAGCGTTTGTAACCCTAAGTTAGATATACCACTAAAACACTCTATATCTATGTAGTCTTTATCGAGACACTTACAAACCACATACACTGTAAATTATAAATGTTTCCTTTAAAATTAAGTAAAAAAATATCTTAATTCGTTGTAAAAAGTCTAATGTCAAAATTCTGTTCTCTATCTTCAGCCTCAATCCTAGACATTGTATGTTGAATGGCGGAACCCAACGCGGTGTCCAACTTCGTTGTTGATAAATGTACATTAAAGCATCAAAATCATTAAAGCATTAAAGCATTTCATCATGTTTTACAAAAAAATACTTTCATACTTTGCATGTCTTGACTAACTGGTTGTTGGTGGCAAAGTAGAGTAAGCAGAAAATCTGACTGACCTAAAATCTGGTTATTTTTCTATAGTTTTAGTAAACGTAAGTGAGCTTATCAGAGTGACCATCAATAATAAAGAAGAAAGAGGAGAAAAATAAAACATTTTATTGTTTACAAATAACTATATTTCATTATGTTTATTTATATGCAGGTATACAAATGTAACGTTAGGATACGGGTGGGTATATACTAGCGAACTTACTATAGATATGGTAGGTAACATTATTTCTTGTTTTGCTTAAAACTTTGCCTTTTTAGTGAACCAAAAAGAAGAAAAAAAGAAGAGAGAAGAAGAGAAGATTTATAAAAGAAATTCTATTTCTATTTTAATTTTGTAAGCATTAGTTCACTAAAAAGGCGTTCTACGTTTCTACATTACATGAAGCGTGGGAACTGATAAACTACAAAATAAACATGTTTATTTTAATTATATGTACTAATTATATAAACTACTATAATTAAATATTATTTATAGAAAATTTGTATTGTATGAGTCACCTGACTCGGATAATATCTCAATTTATTAACACTGATGTTAAATACATGAAAAAAAATATACCAAAAAGTGTTAGAATCTGTTGCCAATAAATAAAAAATCATATAATCATAGGTAAAGAATCTATTTAAATATAGAAAATAAATATTATACAAAATACTGTGTTCTAGTATTTGAAAATATCAAGATTAGAAGCAACTCTTTTATAATTTTGATTTGATACGTAAATTGATTCAAAACGATTTAATCAAGTGATAGCTTAAAATAACATAGAAAGGTATAGAAAGCTAAGTGTGTTACTTGTCCCACGCTACATGTAATATATAACAAAAAAAACAAACAAAGGGTAGCTATTATATAATTTTTACATTTTTATTCATTTCATATACAAATATTGTATGGAAGGCTAAGCAGAAAATATTATAATATAAATCAGAATTATAAAACAAGTTTAATTCTCTCTATTTCACTCTCGTACAAGAGCTAGGAACTCTACATTTTTATTTATTTTGACGTTACTTTACAATATTGTTAATATTTTTTTTAATATTTTTTGTATTGAATATATATGAAATTAGTAACTAAAAAACAAGATTTGATACAAGCTATACATCAAGTTCCAAATCAAATAGCTAAATTTAATCTGGCCAAATATTATTTATTAGTGATTGCGTTAGAAATTACAATAGGACTCTCGATAATCCATTCAGATTATCTTGATAGTTGGTTCTCTTTAATTATTTAATTAAAGGACCAGAGGAATAAAATTACTTTTGACATCAAAAACTAGAGGTCAGTGGGCGATAAATGCTTAAATTAAATTATCAAATTTACTTTCAAAATCTCAAAGCATTCAACTCTACCAAAATTCGATTCTAATATAATATGAACAAGAAAACCTTGGAGAAGTCTAAATATATTTTTAATGTAAAATCAAAATCACAAAAACAATATTTCCTGCTTAGACTTCAAACATACATACATATGTGTCATAGAAACTGTTCATTCATAAATCTCAAAGGGTTACATATACAAGGCGTATAATGTATGTATTGTATAAAACGCTTTCTCTACTGTCTAAATGCGTCGTTGTTTATACCGAAACTTTATACAAATTTATACATTTTGTGTTTTAATTTTATACATAAACATAACAAAATGACTAGAACGCAAATGTAATAAACATAAAATCAGTTTAATTGCAAATTCAGTCTTATGTGTCACAAAATAAGTTTCATTGTGGTCTGTTCTGTTTTGTTTATTTAAAATGAATTATTACTTTTTAAGAAATAAATTATATTTTTTTTTCGGATTCAAATACAACCTTTATGTTAAAGTGTTATACACATAGAGTAAGCAGTCGTTACTGTATCACAAGAAACATGAGAAACGAAATCATTGATTTTATTCGATGATTTTGTACAAAATAAATATTTCTATAAGTTAAAACCTTGTTAATTATTATTATACTTATAACCCATACTGAACGGATTGTACAAAAATAATTTGTCCGCCATTTTAGAACGGCGGCCATTTTTAAATAAGCAAAATAATTAAATACAAAAAAGTCAGTCAAATTCAGGTTACAAGATTTGAACTTCACTGACTGACATGGCCAGTTAAATCTTCTTTGTTTTTAATTCTTTTAACTTATGTTAAATAGAGCAACAAATGTAAATTAATTGAAAAAATAAATAAATAAAAAAAACAGAAAATTGCTTTCTTTGTCTTTGCTTACTCTATGTATAAAAAAATAGTTTATGAAAAGAAATCTAACTGTCATTCATACACAATGCCACACTCTATCCATTCCTCTCATACACCATATATCTCTATATACGTGCGAGCGAGTCTGATATTATAGACATACAATTATAGTTATACTGAGTAAGTATATATTTCTTCTTTTAAATTTTAATTAAAATTTTATATTATTTTACATATATTTATGGCAGGTTAGAATAATTAGCCAGGTCTTTCCCATTCTTGTAAATGGAGGTGATGATGGGGTCCAAGTTGTGATACTCTTTACCGGATCTCGGTCGTAATGTGTTTGTTGGTTGACGGCAGATCCTGAAAAACGATTTAATTAGCTATCTGGTGTCTATATTTTTAATAGCTTTTAGGAATATTGCTGAAAGGAAATAGGTTTAAATAAAATAATTTGCTCTGGGTTGTATTAAATTAAAATTAATTGAAAATTAACCACAAAATTATAAAGACGTAGAAAAAAATGCATTGTTCAAAGCAAGCTGGCTGTTTCAACATAACGAACTATGCATAATAAGGCATAATAATAAATAAATAATATAATAATATCTTTGTTTTTTAAATTTTATAGTCCAGATATTTATACCATTTAATTTTTGAGATAGCTATAGTATTATTATAATAAGTCTAAGGGGTTGGTGCTGTATGCCGTAATACAGGTCTCCTAGTACGGCGACAGTGGCTCCAAAAAATATTGAATGACATTGTAGCTAACTTAATGTTAAGGATTATATTGTGAAAACTGTTTGTGGTGACATAAATAAACTTGTTATTCGCGTCTCTCACTTGTTAGAGAATGATATACTAACACAGAAAAATACACAACCAGATCTATGTAGCAAGTGTGCAATAATCACGTAATTATTATTGAAATTAAAATCGAATAGATGCAAAAAAATGAATTTAATAAATTTCAAGAGTTTAAGGGATTATGAGTTTAAGCTTAATACCTCGGTCCACTGGGCGCTTCTGACGATGAATGTGAAGAGGTCAACGACAACGTTTCGATATAATCTGACATATCTGAAGTTCCACTAGATGTACTGTGCGTGTCCATAACACCTGTAAAAGCAAGAAATTATATTAACTTATTTGTTTTTTTTTATCTTCACGGTTTTATCCCGCATAGCAGGGTAGACAGAAAGTACCTAGTGTCAACACACTCCGTACGTATTACGTGTTGAGTTGTGGAACTCAACGCCGCTCTTTGTTTTTACCAGAGCGAAGAAGTGAAAATAATCTAAATGTAATCACTTCCCCGAGTGGATTGGAGTCGAACCCACAACTGATCGTGCTTACAGTCAGATGCTGTTACCGGCATCTACTAACTAGTTACAGCTACATTATTACAGTACATTACTCATAAATTATGATAAGAAAATTAAATTAGTTCGTCCTGGACGATTTTACGTTACCTTTAAATTGTTTTGGTGGCAGAACTGGCACTTCAGCTTCAGCAGACGATGATTTTGCATGCGCATTCGTTTTATGAATCTGCATTGGTTGATCTCTTAACAAATCTGAAGATTTTGATTTTCTCGGCAGTGAGGAGTGTATCGATCCTGACAGGTTTCCTCGTAATCTTTTATGTACCATATATTGATATCGCGACTGACCTGAGGTTAGTGGCATTTCAAACTCTTGAAATTCTCCACCACTGTGTTTTAGTGAACAACTCGATACTCCAGAGTCATTTGAGCTGGACGAATCTCGATTACCACCTTTGCAAGGGACACTAGAAGACCTCTTAATGGCTGCGTTATCCATATGCTTATTTCGTAAATGTGGTAAATCTTTTGAAGAACTCTCTTCCGACGTCTTGTTTTCTGAGCCTGATGATTTGCAACAATCATAGCAATCTCTGTCATTGTCGCATGGTGATGTTAATCTATTCTCTAACGCTAGATTTCTTAATGTTTCCATTGAAGATGACGTAGCGTGACTTCCTATACTACTATCAAATTCTTTTAAGTCTTCAAGAAGTCTAGCAGAGTCTACAGAACTTGATCTCTTTTGAATTGCTTCTTTGTTCGGTGTTTCAAAATTTTGTATACAGTTTCCACTTCCATTTAAAGTTGGAATGCTGAATGACTTTTCGATTTCGGCTCGATAAACTTTTGTCATGGGATGTCTCAAGCTTTGTGACCAGTTCGGATTAGGTGACATTGGAGTGTATCCTGGATTTGGACCTGTCTTATTAACTAAGCTATTTTTAGCATCTTTAGTCGGTTCCATGAGCAAATATTCATCCGTTTTAGTTTTTATATCATGTAAAGTCGATGATTTACAGCTACCACATTTTAAGCAAGATCTTGGTTTCAAAGGGAGTGGCAAAGAATTCGATGCTAAATTTAAGTTGGCACTGAGAGCATCCAATTCACTTTGGGTGACACCCGCTTTTTTTAGCAAATCTTTTGCATTTTCATAGTATTCCAAAGAAAGGGCAAATTCAAGATTCTCATAGTTTGCATACGGCCCTTCGAACTCCTTTTCCTCTTTAGGTTCCACATTTTGATAATTAGTAAATAGTGTCTCATTTTCAGATTGACATTTATCTTGATCTGTAATAGTGCTCTGTCTATTCGTCTTTCTAGAGACGTCCACTGTTGCGTAAATTGCCATATCATCAGATTTCATGTTAACAACTTCTGTACTAATTTTTTCACTACTTGTATTTCTTTTACAATATGGTAAGCTTATTAAGTTGTTTGCCCAATTCGTAACTTTTTGACATGGACAATCAACAGGTTGTAAACTTTCGTTGCATTCTACTATTACTGGTTTCTTTTTGGATCCAAATTTTAGTATGCAGCCACATTTTTTCTTTAAGACCAAAGATTCCGGTGTAGATGAGTTTGTAACTTGAAACAAATCATCAGCCAGAGCTGCTTTAATTCTCTTAGGTGTATCATAGTACTCTGCATTGTCCAACTAAAATAGAAAAATATATATAAATGAATAAAACATTTTAATGACTACACATAACACAATAGGATACTATACTTACCTCGTTAAAAGCTGTTTTAGGAACGTCATAATTTTCATATGGACCAACTTTGGTGTTACTGTTGGGGCATAGGTTTTCATTTACATTACAACTACATGCCTGTGATGGCAAAGGCGCTGGAGGTTTCTTTTGGTCTAGATGAGCAGGTTTGGGAGGTCGAATGGGAGGTGTGTCTTTACAGAGGCAATCTTCATTTTTTCTTGTTAATTTTGGTGTAAGATATTCAGTGCTATTAGAAGAATTATCTGAAGAACTTTCTGGAACCGCCTCCATTGTCCATGCTGGATTAAAATTAGTTCCAGTATTGAGAGCTACTGTTGAAGATCGAGACATCCCACCAAGTTTGGTCAAACAATTACTACACCGCTCCAACGTGACGTGATCAGCTCCACTCCATGGAGGCTTGACTGCCATTTCAGTGGCTGATCTATATTCATTTTCGTCAAACTGTCGTCTCTCTGCTGAGGGCCAAAAGGGTGAAACTTCGCCACAATCTTCACCAAAATAATTTTCTTCGTATAATGCGCTTGCAGTGTCAGGCAAAGATTGATCACCCGAATTAAAATCCGACAAGCGTGTATTGGGTCGAGATTTGAATCTGCGTTCAGTTCCTGAAAGAAATATATTGTGTTATATGACTCTTAATTAATAACTAACATTCATTTATAGTGGCTATTAATTACCCAAAGTATATAACAGAAAAAATACTGTAAAAAAAAATAATTTAAATAAAATTAACGCTACAGATTTCCAACTTAGAGGCCTGAATAACATTTGGAGCGAAAAACCCTCTCGATATTTCATCACGTGGATATGAGCAGGGATTGGAAAATTATAAATATTCATAATATTTCAAAAGTAAATATTTCTTATAAGCCAATAGTTTTAAATAAGTAATATTTACCGCTGCTTCTCGGTGTTCTGGGCTGGAAATTCCCTTGGGCCGCTTGATCGAAAGCATCGGTTATATCCTGAGCTTGATCGGTTATGAGCATATGCAGTCCTTCACCCTTCCCGCAGTGGGAGCCTCCCTCGAAGCAAAATCTGCCTTCGACCACGCCGTAACGCCTTAAGAATATAATAAAAATTTTAGTACTTTAATTTTTTCATTAATAAGTAGTTTTACGCTATTTTCTGCATAACAGTGTAATCAAAGTACTAATATAAATAAGCATTTACCATATTTTATTTAAAATAGGCATAAAAGATTTTTTTTAGGTTCACATTTTTATCTTGTATAGCAGGATAGACAGAAAGTACCTAGTATTTAAGATATACGTGTTGAGTGGCGGAACTCAACGCCGCACCAGAGCGAGGAAGTGGAAATAATTTAAATGTAATCACTCCCTCGAATGGGAATCGAACTTACAACTGATCGTGTTTACAATCAGACGCTGTCACACTGCGCCACGACTGCCCCCTACGGCACGTAGTGTGTCAAGAACGGAGTGCTCCTACGGAGTGTCAAGATACTCTGTTCTTCATTAAGTTATATAAAAAATATGTTTATTTTTTTGGTAAGATAAATATATAATATAGAATAGTAAATACAATGTTATTATTCAACTTTAAAAACATACATATTGTGGTTATGAGCAGTCAACTCGTGGTCAGCACAAATTATCAATTATTTATAAAAGAGAAAAACATTAAATCTATTGAAATATTTCATAACTATTCATATGTGGAATCAATCCTTAATGAAGTAAACCTCGTCGTGTTTAATTTTCCACATCACTTCGGTGCTAAAAAATATATTAAAACACGAGTGAAACCGATCTGTATTAATACATGATTCTTTTAGTAACTTAATAATAAGGCTATTTATAACGTAGTCCCTCATAGATCGAAGTTATAAAATTATTTTCGATATATGTATATAAGTACAGCTTATCTCTTAGAGGTCTGAATGTAAACGCATTCTGTTGTGGGTTCGATTCTTACTCGGAGGAGTGATTATATGTAAATTATTTTTATAGTCCTCGCTCTGGTAAGACAAAGAGCGCTGTTGAGTTCCACCACTCAACACGCAATGTCTCCAATTCGGTGGAAAGCGATGTACAGAGTGTTTTGGACACTAGGTACTTTCTGTCTACCCTTCTATGCGGGATAAAAGCGTGAAGCTAAAAAAAATACATCTTTTACGCCTATTTCACAAAATGTGATAATTGTTTATATAGCGCTTTTGAAATCTGACACAATTTGGAAGTAGAACATGCAGCTTGAAAGCACAAATTGATGTATAATAATCCAAAACACATTTTAATATATCAGTATTTTTTCTTTAGAGAAAAATATTTATTTTTTTTCCCTTTCCTTTAAAATTTCCCTTCCTTTCTCTTTTATTTAAATAAAAAAACCCCTTTAAAAATATTCAAACTCACAACTCTAGTACATAGTAGGCAAACCAATGTACCTAACGTACGTGCATGTTGCAAAAGTACCAAAATAACATTTTAAATGGAACTAACTAGTATAACTTTATTACGACACTAGTGGCAGAAATGCAGTTGCATAAAGCAGATGCAAAGTTGCGGTTGATAACTCATACATTGTGTCTCAGTCCTAATGGGTATGTAAAAGCAGAATATTTGTGTTTTATTCCTTTAGTTGTAATTGTCTTATTTATTTATATATTTTTCCGTTTAACTACTAAGCTAAGAAAACTCTAAATTAAAGGCATTGCGTGGGAATCGGTTGAGCTTAACACCGCGCTTTGTGAAAGCGAGTAAATAAGCTTAGTTTCAGCACAATGTTGTCATATTAAGATTAAACCAGCAACACAGCAGTTTCCAAACCTCTGATCCATGTGAAGTAATGTATATATATATATATATATTAATTATAATTAATATATATTTTTGGTATATTTTTGATACCTATTAAACTCATTATGGCATTAAGTTAACAGTTAATAGATAAATATTTTTTATAGAAAGCAGTTTTTTTAGGATTCTTAAAAATTAGAAAGTTAAGAACTGACTTATACTTTGTTACGTCCACTCGCAAGGTGTTTAATAAAATAGTAATTATAAAAACTTTTACTGCCAAGTAGTGTTTATTATTTTTACGCTTTTCTCCCGCATAGCAGAGTAGACAGAAAGTACCTAGTGTCAAGACACTACGTATTGACTTTCCACCGAAGTCGAGACGTTGCGTGTTGAGTGGTGTAATTCGCACTTTGTCTTTACTAAAGCAAAGAAGTGAAAATAATTTAAATATAATCACTCCCCCGAGTGGGGATCAAACCCATAACCTCCACTGCTCCACGACCGGCCTCAGTTATATTTAAAATATTAATACTCATACATCTTCAAATAAAACGTCTCTAAGTAACTAAAAAGCATTTTATTCACAAAATTGTGCTGTCGGTAGTAACCCACATTACTCGATCATTTTTCACGCGCCTAACTAACTGTGACGTCGTAATTTTAAAAATATTTGCATCAGCTTCGGAAGTTGGCAAGTCATAGGAACCGACCTGATACAATGAGTAAGTGAACCTTTTTGGTACTTTATATGGAGCTTTCCTATATATTAGAATGTAGGTAAGTGAAACAATCAACAATGTTTTCTTTATTTTCGCGTACTTCAATAATGGATACATTTAGATGAAAGATCGATTTCCATTTTCCAGACTGCTCATGGCGCATTGATATAGCATCTGACTGAAATTGTGGGGGGGGGGGGGAGTGACTATATTTGAATTATTTTCACTTCTTCGATCTGGTAAGACAAAGAACAGCGTTGAGTTTCACCACTCACCACGCAATGACTCGCATTCCGCAGAAAGCGGAGTACGGAGTGCCTTGATACTTGATAAAAGCGTAAAGCTAAAAAATGAATTCACTTCTTTAGAAACTCTATGTGCTTGCCAAAATAGAGAAATGTCTATATTATAAAAATATGAAGAATCATTGAATAAAATTATAACTAACAAACCCAGTCAGGAACATTTTAGTTACATTAGTATATACTAAAATAACTAACAATATTTCCAGCAATAACCTAGAAAATTTATTACATATTGTTGTAAACTAAGCTGAAAGTCACATCAATAGTGGCAAGCAACAGAGAGCGAGACCAGTCAACAAAATGGCGGCGCGACGCATAAAATGGCTGCCGCGACGGAAGTTGGTGCCATTAACTCTGCGGCCAGACTGCATAAACCATCTGAACGTTTATGATCCGACCGTGAAATGATCGAGTTTTATTGACTATGCATGTTCTGTGACTGCGAGCCAAAAGCTTTATGGCTAATTTTATTTATTCACTACACCTTAGGTTTTATATATAATACTCAAGCGATTTAGGCATGTGGTGCTAAATCAGTATTGTTGTTTGTATGTAAATTATTGCGTTTATATTGACGTGTCTTCTATAATTCGTAGAGTAAATAGAAAATCGATGGATACCATTTATTAATTAGGTTTAAAATTAGTTTTAAATAAAAAATAAATAAATATTCTATATTGAAAATCACCTCAAATGAGCCAACTCCCACAATCCAAGGACTCTAGGCGGCACTCCACTGGTAAGAGCAAACCTTCTTCCTTGAATATGAAGCCGTGCAGGACCAGCTGGTAGCTTCTTCGACCCACCACCACCTATCATCACCAAGAACTCCTTGGAAGAACCCAGTTGCCCACCAACTTTAACTTGCCATGCTATAAGCCTTTCTCTGGTCTCGAATGCAAGAACCACTGTTACGTCTTGACATATAATTGCAATCGTATTAGATTCCTTGTCTAGAGTAAATCCTGATTCGAAACCTAGGAAGTGTTGAAGAGAGAGTGACGCTTTAGTTTGTCCTTTCTTGTAACGGTCTTTTGGATCTCGATACAGTTGAAGGTGAAGGCAATCTGAAACAATTAAAACTACGTTAAAATATTTTGTTATTTGATTCTTTTCTGAGCTTATTGGTCTTTGTTTAAAATGTTACGTGTTGAGTGGCGTTGAGTTCCGCCACTCAACACGTAACATTTCGAATTCAGAGGAAAGTGAAGTACAGGGTGTCTTGACACTATATATATATATATATATATATATATATATATATATATATATATATATATATATATATATATATATATATATATATATATATATATATATATATATATATGTTTAATATATAATTAATACAAATATTTCTCGTAATGCACAACTTGCGTAAAATCAGATTCATTTATTCATTGAAAATTGATTGGTAAACTCATAAATTGGTGCCAGTTATACTCCCTGTAATCACAATCATTGAAATGAATTAAATTAATGTTTTACCAATTAATGACGTTAATGCGTTTGTTTTATGTTTATTTCTCTATAATAAAGAGCATGGTTGAGTTAACAATTATTTAATTGGCACTTCGAGTGATTTTTTTAAACAAAACTGGATTTCAACCTGGACCCTAAGGATTTTTTATTATATAAAAGGAGTAGTAGAGAGAACCTAGAATGCTCCGTCTGTATTTTCACTATGGCACTTGGTGATTCCAGAGTATCTACTCTGAACGAAAATAACCCTTGAGTGGGGATCGAATTCACGACCAACCGCGGTTACAGTCAGGCAGGCTACTGGGCTAAGCTATATGAATATATTTATAAACCACTATGATAACATTTCTGCGACTATAACTTTCATCCTTTTCTCGGTATGGTAAAATAGCATACATTTCGGTAAAAATGGAGAAAGAAACTATACATTATATAAAAATATGTTTTTTTATGACTACCCTACATATGATTATCGGACAAAGGCAATGTTTCTTTTAAGCGCGTGTTTTATCTACGAAACTGTTAGGCGATACTAATAAATAATTGACCTTTAAAAGTGTAATTTAGCATTAAGGTGACATTTTTATTAAAAACCTTTGTGGTATTCGAATTCGTGAGTCTTGGAAACCGTCAAATCGCTCTAACAACTAAGCCATATGTTCTACATTCAACTGCGTAGAAATTTATATTTTTTAATTTTTTTTTAATTTTTAAATATTTTTTTAATTTTTAAATATTTTTTAATTTTTTTTTAGCTTCAGGCTTATATCCCGCATAGCAGGGTAGATAGAAAGTACCTAGTGTCAACACACTCCGTACTTCGCAGTACTTAGTGGTGGAACTCAACGCCGCACTTCATCTTTTTTACCAGAGCGAGGAAGTGAAAATAATATTAAATATATTCATTCCCCCGGTTGAGGATCGAGCCCACAACCGATCGCGTTTATAGTCAGACGATGTCCCACTGTGCCACGAACAGCCGGCGGATTCTTATGTTTCTTACAATTATTGTTACCATCTCTGAAAAGAAGAGATACATTTGGGATAATATCCCAAATTCATATAAATTAAGTGAATGTTAAATAGGTACGTAATATATTCTTTCAAACTGTATGGCAGATTATACCCATTGATATAATTACATCCGAATCACAACAACATTTTATTCGACTACCATAATTTCTCCCAACATTTTCAACCCAAAACCTAAAATTATTCTTAGAAATATAAATTATTCCCGTGCAAATCGTTCTTGTTCTCTATTAGCGTTGTGTTCTGTAGAGTTTTACCGCAAGACGCGACCTAATTACCGAAGGCGGTCAGACCAGCTCAATTAGCAGGGGTTTCTTTGAATTGGACCGAATTATTGCCTAGTGAGCCACAGTATTGAATTCTATTCGAAATTTTCTTTCTTTTTATATACTATATATATATTTTTCTTTGTATACGTATAGCTACATGGGTTATTAAAAGTTTTCTAAATTTACTTTGTATTTGCGCAGTGGGACAGTATCTGACTGTAAACGCCAGTGGTTTGGGGTCGATTCCCATTCAGGAAAATAACTACAGGTGAATTATACATATTTCCTCGTCCTAGTAAGATAAAAGGGCGCCGTTAAGTTTCACCACTCCACACGCAAAGTCCCGAATTTGGCAGAAAGCGGAGTGCTTAGTACAGAGTGTGTTGACACTAGGTGCTTCCGGTCTACCCTGCTATCTATATTTGATGTTAAAATATATTACATATAATGGCATAGTTTTGCCACGTCTGATGTTATACTCGTTTACAGTATGAATTGAATGGTTTAATCCACTTCAAGGGAGGCTTTGTGTTTATTCAAATCCGATGTGTTATACAAATAACGGTGTTATTAGGCTTGGCAAATTTTAAGGAAATCAGACAAAAAGTACCTAGTGTCCAGACACTCCGTATTTCACTTTCCCTCGAGCTCGAGACATTTCGTGTTTCTAAATGATTATTTTAAAAAAAAGCAAATATCAATATCAATGGTCAATAAAGCCCAAATTAGTGAAGAGTTACAAACATTTTTAAGTAAATTATGTAAAAAATTGAATGATATATATATATATAATGTACAAAACCTTATCTAATTAGAGTAAAAAAAATGTTAACTCTCCCTAGTTTTTTTTTTAAATTTAAATTAAAAAAGAATAGAGGAAAACTTTATTTTTATCTTAACACTTTCATCCCGCACAGTAGGGTAGACAGCGAGTAAATTTGAAAGATTGCAGTCTGAGTGGCGGAAGTCAACACCGCATTTTGTCTTACCAGAGCGAGGAAGTAAAAATAATTTAAATATCACTCCCTCGAGTGGGAATCGAACCCATAACCGATCACGTTAGTCAAACACTGTCCCAGTGCGTTGCGACCGACCTCTCAAAACAGTCTATAATGTTTTGAAAACATTATAAACTGGTCGTTTTATATTCTTATTGACGTTTTCCAATTTGATATTCAGAATTTAGAAATTGTACACTGATTAAAAAATTTAAAGGAGAGTAGTGACTAAAGGGAGTTAGTACAATAGGCCGCCCTTATCGCCAAGAGAGCGATCTCTTCCAGGAGAGAGAGAACCCTTAGAATAGAGGAGAGAATAAACTAAATGGGAAGGAGTGTCGCAGTAAACGATAAATAGTAAAAAAATACTACAATATATAATTAGATACATATAAATAAACACACATATATACATATATAAATACACATACCCATATACATAAACACATAATATACGTACAATATATGAAGACAAAATATAACCTTACAGTTGACATTAACACTTTGGATTCTATGCCCGTTTTAAGAATAGCTAAGTCATGGACCAAAGAGGTTAGTGTAAAAACGAAATAGGTAATCGCATACGGACCTCGTGAACTGGATAAAACACAAAACCCTTTTTAGCCGCTCTTTGGCAATATCCGTAAATCTCTCTATATTGATTGCTTTTATTCTAACGCTTTTTGTAAACTCATTGTGATGATTGGCGTTTTTATTGAGACAGATCGTTGCTTTTATTGGAATAATCATAGTTTATTATTTTTTATTCGTTTTCTAGTATTTTAAGGTTATTTTTTTTATTATATAGCAGATAAATGTTTATGGAATTCTAAATAGCTATGGCAAAAACAATTTGGCAAACGTTTTCGCCGAGTAACGGGGTTGAACGCCGCGCTATATTGATACCAATTTATTTAAAATTAAATGAAAACCCAAGATTAAATGATCACAGCAAAACAATATGTAAGGAAGTTATGTAATATGATTACTTTTAATTGTAAATATGGTACATACTTATTATTACATAAATAGATAGAAATAGAGAAAAAAAAGAGAGTATCTATTATTAAGACATCTAATTGTCTATTTCTTGCCCAAATAGAGATAATTGGCGGAACTCAACGCCACGAGAAATATGGTCATTGACAACTTATATACAGCGTATAGTCATTTTAATGGCTTTAATGATGATAAATGTATACTGAGTTCCACATTGCAAAAGTACCTAGCAATATTAATATTTTTTGTATAATTATAATATATAATACATATTTTTTATATATTATAATATATAGGTACTATAAAATAAAATGTTTGAAGCAAAAATTTACAGATTTTCACTTGAATTTTATTAACGTCGATTAATAGTGTCAAGCCCAATCAGTTCAAGGACATTAGAGACAAAATAAAATTAGACACTGTTTGAAGAATTATCTTGTTTTATATAAAAATGTAACTAAATCTTAATTTATTTAAGGATTATTTTATTTTTTTGAAAATATTTTAAAAATGTATAAAATTGTTTCAACATTGCGTTTTTATATTTTTGGAAACGTATAATGTATATGCTCTAAACTATTTTTTTTTATTATTTTTAAAGTTGTTTTAATTAAATAACTTAAAAGTTACAAGGTGCATTGGAACGGCGTCTGACTGTAAATGCGATCGGTTATGGATTCGATTCCCTCTTGAGGGATTAATTATATTTTAATTGTTTTGATTTCGTCGTCCTAGTAAGACAACGCGGCGTTAAGATTTAAGTTGAATTGAAGCTAAAAAAGTTTATATAAATCAAATCAATTTAAATAATAATGTAATAGTTCAAAAGAAAAAGAAACAGTTTTATTTAAGCTGTTTTGCTCTATTTGTGACTAGAGTTGCTGAAAAAATAAAAAAAAAACTATAAAAAGAGGCCAGTCGTGGCGCAGTGGGACAGCGTCTGACTGTTAACGCGATCGGTTGTGGGTTCCTACTCGGTGGAGTGATTATATTAAAAATATTTTCACTTCCTCGCTCTGGTAATAATATAAAGTGCGGCATTGAGTTCCACCACTCAACGTGCCATGTCTCAAATTAGTTGGAAAGAGACGTACGGAGTGTCTTGACGCTAGATACTTTCAGCTTACCCTGCTATGAGGGATAAAAAGCGTGAAGGTAAAAAAAAAAGAATAAAAAGAGATTAAATCACTCTCTCTCTCTCTCTATATATATATATATCTCAGAACTAGAACCTAGAAACCGAAACCAAAAGTAAAAAACAGCGTGAAGCCAATTAAAAAAAAAAGGGAAACACATATAAAATAAAATAAAAACACAACAACTGATACTCACAGGATAGGGTCTTTCAGCTTATTAATTAGAGCTTCGCTCTCTCATAATTGCCTCAAAGTTCTGTTAATTACTTTTAAAAATGGGAAAGGCAATTTTATCTACATTTTTGCTTCCACTCAAATTTTGTTCGCATTAAGTTATTACGGGATTCAGTTTTTAGACTCGTTACGTCGTTGGAAGGATCACGCTTTAATGAATATTTTTAAATTGAAAACTATTTTTTTTTGTATAATTAGAGGGTGGGAGGTTAATTAGGCTATTTCATGCCCGTACAGTGCAGTTGTGAAGTACATGACTGTACATGATTGTCAGTCTCCAGTCTTTAGTTGGGGGAAATGTTTGTATTTAAAATATAATATTCTTCCCCCGCCCTTGATTGCTCATAGTGCGACGTTTAGCTCCGTCATTAAAAATCTATGGAGAGTGGCAGTTGAAGTGAAATAGAATTTTTAACGCTCAGTTCCCTGTCTATCTAATAAAAAGTGATAGGAAAACATATGAAGTAAGACTATATTAATATGTTTTAATTCCATCGACACTAAATCAGGTGTCGACTTTAGTTAAATCTTTCAAAACTAGAATACCAAAATAAATAATTAAAAATATAATTTTAATACAAATTTGAAATAAAAATATAATGTATATTTTAACATCATTGTATCTGAATACTTTAACTTTATTGGTACATTCCAAACATATGTTACAATGGGTTTAAAAATATCTGCGCAAACTTGTATTTGCGGTTAGCATATCTAGCGGCATTGCTTATTTATTAGCTGAAAATGCTTCTTATAATTTATACTGTAAAAATTATTGCAATTTTGTATTGCGTGGAATTTATTAACTTAGCCTTTTTTTCTTTTTCTACGTTTTATAGTCTTAGTACACCGACGCTCACTTGCGGCGTTTAGTCTTAGTTAGTTTAGTAGTTTACTCAATACGCAATGTCTCGAATGGTGTGTCTTGACATTAGGTTGTCTTTACCCTGCTATGCGGGGTAAAGCGTGAAGCTGCTTATTACTCCTCTACACTAATCAAGGAATTGAAATGTTGAATTTTAATTAGTCAGTTACTCGATAAGTAGCAAAAAGTAATTATAAAATATTTTCATTATATCCATATATATTTAAATCCCATGTCTATATGTAATCTCTATATTTTTTTAAGCAGGATTATGTAATTTGATAATATTCCTGACTTTTTCCTCAGTTTTGTCACCAAAATCAGCCTTCAGAAATAAATAAAACTGAATAATTTATAATTAAATAATAATTTATTTCTGTTTATAATGCAATAGTGAGCGGTACAAGACCTTGGGGGACCTCGGTTGATCAATGATACTGGATGGAGGTCATGTAAAAACCATGAGGACCCACTGGAGGGCATGTATAAAGAGGTTTATAACTGTAGACGAAGCCAAAGAGGTATGCAGGGACCGTAGCGTTTGGCGCTCCGCCCTTTCTGACTACCTCGCAAGGGATAAAGCGTGAAACTAAAAAAAAATTATATATCTCTATTTACATAAATAAATACAAAACAATTTGATTAATTTAAAACAACTCGATCACTAAACCAATAGATATTTAGAAAAAAAAAACATTTTTACTTCCATCAAGTGGCTCCATACAATATCTAGGTCACGTACATATATAAAAATAAATGATATCAAATTGAAAACTTAGATATACGAGAAATAAAAAAAACAATCGATAACGAACATATTTTCATACTAAGAGTACGAGCCATTGTTCCAATAAACTGTAATGGCTCTTCACTATTCCCATTGTCATTATTTGTATAGCAATATTGTTACCGTATTGCGGAATGCGGGAAGGAACAATGTTTGATAATTCATTAAAAAATATTGTTTGTATTGGATTTTTTATATTTAGCTATTGGACGTATGTAATAAACATTTGTTAGTTGTTGTTTATATATTTAATGTATAGAAATCATATTGGTTATTGGTATTAGATTTTAGGTTTTGGACGATGGTTTTCGATTTGATTCCTACTTGGAGGAATGTTTGTATTTAAAATTATTCTCAGTTCCCTGCTCTGCTAAGACAATGTCGACGCGATGAATGTCGAAATTTTCGTGATTTTTAATCATGTAGGTTAAAACGGATTAATCACGTATATTTTGGTATTTGAAAAGTATATTTTTGAAAATCTAACGTTTCAAACATTTTACAGTCCCTGGAGAGGACCTGTAACCTGATAACCCGCTTAAAACGTTTAAACGTTGTAAAAATGATCCAATATAATTATAGAATACAAATATATTTATATGTTCGTATTATATATATATATATATATATATATATATATATATATATATATATATATATATGTACATGTATTATAATGATATGATACTTGAAGAAAAACTTTTTCAGAATTTAAATTGATTATTATATATTGCGTGTTGTAGTGTTGAGTTCCGCCATTCAACACAAAATATTTTGAATTCTGCTGAAAGCGAAGTACGGAGTGTCTTGACACTAGGTACTTTCTGTCTACCCTGCTACCCGTGAAGCTAAAAATATATAATGTAAAGTTATAAATAAACAAATCGATTTTAAACAAGTAAACCCAAAGCCCGATACAACCAAATGCAAACTTATTTCCATTACGCACCGTCTCTCCTTTGAGACCGCCCGATGAGTTCCACAAAACTTTAAGAATACATTAGCTTTAGCGTTAGAATTGACAAATTTGAACCGACGCGCCCACTCTTTGTAACATTCCCTACGTTTTCCATTACAACTTCAACCTTTAAAATGTTTATATTTTTTAAACTAACCAAGCTAACTTTATTATACGAGAATATACATAATATAGGAAGGTATGTAAACGCAATTAGTTGTGAGTTCGATTCCCATTTCCCATGATTATATTTATTTCTACATTTTGGTCAGACCAACCAATGTCTTGGTTTCGGTTGGAGAGCAGTCAACAAAGTGTCTTGCCACTTGCTATTTCTAACTGCAATGATATGCGGGTTAAAGCGTGAGACGTAATGCTAGAAAAAAATCTATAAAAGTTTCCTATCTGGGAATCAAACCCACTACTGTTCCATTAAACTAAACACTTCCTTGACGTTAATTAATTTCCGAATTAATTTGAAAGGGTTAACGGATTCTATACGAGCCGCTCATTTCAGTACAAGTCGGTCCACTGATGAAAGGTAGTTGTTTGACACTGAACACTAAAAGGTCCGCTCTGTAATTTTAGAAGAGTCAAATTAAGCTGTAAAGATGCTTTTGTGAGGGTTTTCGAAACATTTTTCGGTTTATACACAAATGTGATATTTTGTTTTCTGAACTTTTTGATTATGAATTCTCTGGTGAGATAAAGTGCGGCGTTGAGTTTCACAACTCAACACGCAATGCCTCGAATTCGGTGGAAAGCTTAGTACGGAGTGTCTTGACTCTAGGTACTTTGTGTCTATCCTCCTATGCGGGATAAAAGCGTGAAGATGGAAAAAATGAACTCGTATGTATGTTACGTCAAGGAGAATTTTATTTTATAATACTATCGGTTATAATGGCGCAGTGGGACTGCGCCTGACCGTAAACACGGTGGGTTGTAAGTTCAATGCTCACACTGAGATAGTTATATTTACTTTTTTTTAGCTTCATAGCACGGTAGACAGAAAGTACCTAGTATAAAGACACTCAGTACTTCGCATTCCACCGAATTCGAGACATTGCGTGCTGAGTGATGGAACTCAGCGCCGCACTTCGTCTTTAAGCAGAGCGAGAAAGTGAATATAATTTAAATATAATCACTCCCTCAATTGATAATCGAACCCACAACCGATCGTGTTTACTGCCACACGTCATCAAAAATAAATAAAAAGGGATACATGTATAAAAAAATATACGAAACGTATTTACCCTTTGCCAAACAAAGATTGATGTGTTCGCATTTCTGCCAAGAACGCGGGGGAGAGAGTCGAATCATCAACAGGCAGTGAGTAAAAAATTGATATAGATTATGTTAAGAATTAAGATACATTACTGTTATTATATTATTGTTTCTATAAAAATAATTATATTTTAGCCATCTGAAATGTTCAAGTTGATAATTGGAAAAAAACGGTTATGGAATAATGGTTAGGATTATAGCTTCACGCTTTTATCCCGCTGGGTAGACAGGAAGTACTTAGTGTCAAGACACTCCGCTTTCCGTCAAATTCGAGTTATTAAGTGCTAAGTAGCGGAACTCAACACCGCTCTTTCTCTTACCAGAGAAAGAAATTAAAATAAAATATATATATAATTATTACGTCGAGCGGGAATCGAGCCACAACCGACACGATTAGGTTCAGGCGCGTCTCTCAAAGAAATATGGTTTAAATGTAAAACTTAGTGTCAAGATACTCCGCATTCCGCTCTCCGTCGTATATGAGACATAGTGTGTTGAGTGGCGGAACTCAACGCCGACTCTGGTAATACCGATATGTTTTAGTGGACAATATAAATTTTAAATAGTTACATTAATTCGTACGAATTTTCAAATTACTAAGTTGATTATTAATCTATATGCTATTATGACAAAATAATCTCTAACTATCCGGGTAATGACAGGACAGGGCATGAACCTGGTATCCTCTTTAAGATACATAAATAAATTGATACTTTAAGACACGCAGTTAAGTAATTTGTTAATATACCCTTAAAATAAGCAAAAATGACTGACACCAAACAAAGTACTTTAATAACAAAATGCTGAAACGTACGAGGAAATGAAGACAACGCTTTGAAATTATTGAGAGGTTCACATAGAGACGTTTTGCCATCTGTCCTGTATCTACAGGGTGTGCACTTATTCTCTTTATTAGAATATTTAGAATACGTTTACCATAATTATTTAAATCTAAAAAGAGATTAAAATTATTTCCACTTCCTCGCTCTGGTGAGACAAAGTGCGGCGTTGAATTCCACCACTCAACACGCAATGTCTCGAATTTGGTAGAAAGCGAAGTACGGAGTGTCTTGACACTAGGTACATTCTGTCTAACCTGCTATGCGGGATAATAAGCGTGAAGCTAAAAAAAAATATAATTCTGTAATATTTATTTAAAACTATCGTGAAATATATTAAAATGTTTGAAAGATTAGTTTTTTTTTTTAAAAAAATATATCTTTATTCTTTAATTTTTGTAAAATTTGAAACTTTACGTATACGTGAAAAATCAACCCCGTGATATATCTTATTAGAGTAGAAAGAAAGAAATAAATTGGAAATTAACATTAAAACTAACCCGAATGCTTTCATAACATTCAATTCATGACATTTGTTGTATATTTAATGAAAAATAAAGCGCTGTGTTAAGTTCCGCCACTCAATATGTAGACATTAACTTCTTTCAGTTGATATCTTTTTTATATATAGCTATGTATATAAAAGATGTCAAAACCGCCAGATGTTCAAAACAAGATGAATTAAGACCTATTATACAACATAACGAAGCGATAGCAGGAAAATTGAGAATATAACGCCAATGGTTTGCATTAAATCACGCATAATTAAAGCCCCCCTATTTCTGTACTGCTAAATGATTACTGGATAATGAATGAACGAGCGAACAGATTGCTGTAATGATTAGGCCGTGTTTGCCTTCTGCTCCAGATGTATGAAGACTTGCTTCAAATATGGTATATAATATATATTTTAGTATTTCTCTATATTTTTTTTAACTTTACGCTATTATCCCGCATAGCAGGCTAGACAGACAGTAGCTAGTGTCAAGACACTCCGTACTCTGCTGAATTTGAGACATTGAGTGATTAGTATAATAGGTTAAATATAATCATTCCCATGAGTGAAAATCGAACCCACAACCGATCGTGCTTTCAGTCAGAAGCCATGCCACTGCGCCACGACTGGCCCCTTAAACATGTACTATTTTTAAACTGTTATTATAATATATTTAAAAAAATATATATATTTTTGAATGAAGCTGGATTCAAAGCCTTGCTTCTTTAAAACAATCCAGTTCGTTCGACTGTCCGTTGATTTCCCAACGATAATTTCGTGTTAAATCTATATCTATAGGTAATTTTAATTCTTCTTACTTAAATTTAATTTATTATATATATATATATATATATATATATATATATATATATATATACTTACAGTGGTATTTACATACTTGGGACCAAAAAAAACTCTTTAATAACAACAGCGTAAGTGTTCAATTTTAATCTTTGAAATTCATAAAATATCATTAAAAATATAATATTATCTTGGGATAACGTTCGACTGTAAACGCGATTGGTCGAGGCTTTGATTCCTAACCGGGGGAATACATTTAAAAAGTTATTTTCATTTCCCCACTTTGCTCAGACAAAGCGAGGTGTTGAGTTCGCAGTCAACGGATTGTCTTGACAATAGGTTGTCTTCATGCTTGGCTCAAAATTCATTTTTAAAAAACATAAATTACATTATATACAATAAGTAAAAAACAATGCCAAGTAATATATGTTCATCGTACCTTTTTTCAATATAAAAAAAATATATATTAATATATATTAAATATTAAAAAAAAATTAGACTAAAGCTTTCAAAGCTTCAAAGTGCTTGAAATTTTAATAATTGCATATTTAAATTTAAAACAAATTGTATAATAATATTCTTCAAGAAAGGAATAATGTTTAATAACATTAGTGGATATTGTGATCTTCGAGCCGGATGCTGGGTGAGAGCCAAACTGAGATAAATGACGCGCCGCCGTCTGCATAGAGAGGAGCTCTACTTTTCGTTCACTATGATTGAATGCCCAATGCATACAATCGTTAGTATTTTCATATATTTTTTAGCTTTACAATACACAACGTAGTCTTATTATACGTTCTATACTTTCTACGTAACTAAATTACGATTTGTGTGATATTAAATGTGAATTATGGGAACTTAACGCCGTACTTTGTCTCACTAATGGCATTTTTTACCATTTTTAAACGTTTAATCTCTTGGGATAACAAAATCAAATTTAGTAAATTTAGTAAACGTTTCACATAACTGGACTTCAACCCGCACCTAAAGCGATATGAAACGTTAGGCTTAGTGGTAACGTAGATTGAACAATTTCCAAAAGTCACGCGTTTAAACCTGATATCTTCTAGTTTTGTGTTTTTTTCACGTTTTTGATCCTATTGTTAAGACACTCTGTATTCCGCTTTCCGCCTAATTCGATACTTGGTGTGCTGAGTGGCGCGCTTTATCTTATTAGAGCGAGTAAATGAAAATATTATTAAATATGATCATTTCCTCGAGTGGGAACCAAACCCACAACCTATTCTATTTACAGTCAGATATCAATATTCAAGTTTTTAAACGCCGACATTTTATTACATTAGAATGAATACTCCCCCGAATGGGAATCGAATTTACAACCGATTTATTAATGGATACGTGACGTTTTAATTTACCATATCCATAATAAATCTATGTACTAGATAATCGCAACTAACAGTACTGGTTATTCTCGATATAATCGAATTATTCTAATTGTCCATAATACTTAGCTAAGGTACCCGTGTCGCGTATCGAGATTAAATAATCCCCTTTGCCGTGATAGAGTTACATTTAGCTGTAATATGAAGTCGATATATTAATAATATGTATATATATATATATATATATATATATATATATATATGTATATATAATGTTATGTAGAGTCTTCTGACTGTAAACACGATCGATTGAGGGTTTGATTTACTCTCGGGGAAGTAATTATATTTAATTTTTTTTACGTCCTCGCTCTGATAAGACAAAATGCGGCGTTGAGTTTCACCATTCAACATGCAATGTCTCGAATTTGGTGGAAAGTGGAGTACGGACATTACTCAGTAGTTACTTACGGTAGTGGCATAGATGATAAAATTTAAAATTTATTCGTTTTATCATATAAATATTAAAAGTAAAAAAATTATATCATTGAAAAAAAAATGTGAACGAGTGAGATATCTAAAGTACTCAGAACGAGACATTCTTGTGATTTTTTTAATCAATGGCATTGTATAAAGAATATATAAATAAATAAGTTTCTGCGATCGTTGAGTTCGCCACGCAATTACTTGATTTCGGAAGACGGCAGTAGACAGTGTCTAAACACTAGGTTGTCTCTAATTACCATGTTTTGCAGGATACAACGTGAACAGAGCACCTTGTTTTGAAATACTCTGTTATGATATCTCCTTCTGATATCAATATGACATAGTGGAATCCAAACCCATGCTTTGTGTCACCAGAGCGAGGAAATATACATAAATAATTACATACATATATATTATTTGAATAACATATGAATTTACATTCAATTTTTAAAAGATGAACATAGAAATTCATATATTTTTTAGTTATTTTATGAAAAATAACAATTGACCATATTAAAAAAATAATCTTAATCATTAGAAACATCAGTATATATATATATATATATATATATATATATATATATATATATATATGACTTTTTGTCTGTATGTACATAAATGACGTTTCAATTTTCCACTATTGTCTTACTTCACAACCGGTTCATTGTTCCTTTAATAATAAAACACTGTTACAAAGCTCTGTGTATCGCTGATTTTTAGTTTTCAACAATAAAAGGTTTATGGGAGTGAATATCGATGAAATTGTATACCATTGTAGAGCCATCCGACTGTAGAGACAAAGGACAGAGAGTTTTGACCCCCACTCAGTGACATAGAGATGTATTTGACTTAATAAGGCTTTCTATTTTAGATACAGTTATGAAAAACAAACTGTTTTTTTTTTAGTTATTATTGTTTTATATGTAAGATGGCAAAGGGAATAACAATAAATTGTTTAATATTGTAGCGTGTAAATTTGTCAATGCATCAAAAATATACATACAGAGAAATTTTGTCAATTTAAATTATAATTTGGTACATTGGCAAAACTCTCTACACTCTACGTTCTTTATCTTTCATTGCCTCAAATCTATTTATATATTTTGCAAGGTTAATAAAGAGGATCTAGTACTAGGACACTACATTACGTTTTAAATGACGGAACACAACACCGCTTTTTGTCTTATCAGAGCATTAAAAGATAAATAATTTAGACATAATTACTATAAAAGTGAATCTCTCAGTCAGTACGGTCAGACACTGTATCATTAATTTACAAATGTTGCCATTCTTTTTTAAAAATATGAATTTGAATTATTACGAAGATTTTGAATTATTACCGGTCGTAGCGCAGTGGGACAGCGTCTGACTGTAAGCACGATCGGTTGTGGATTCGATACCCACTCGGGAGAGTGATTTTATTTAAGCTATCTTCACTTCCTCGCTCTGGTAAAGACAAAGTGTGGCGTTGAGTTCCACCACTTAACACGCAATGTCTCGAATTCTATGGAAAACAGGAGTATGGAGTACTTTCTGTCTATCCTGCTATGCGGGATAAAAGCGTGAAGCTAAATAATAATTATAATAACCTTTTATATACACATATCGATTTTGCAAAATTGAATACTAGCATCGCATAATCAGTTGAAACATCTATCAGTTATCGATACCGGCAAGTTAATTTAATTATAATCGGTGAAATTTTAACGGGTTTATAACATTTTCCAATTTGCTTACATTAGGTTTAGCTATTATATAACTTAGTATATCGAAAACTACTATAAAATAACAATTTATTTTATAAACATAAACAATTATTTTGTATACCTTTTCATTTTTCCGCTCTGGTAAGACTAAACACAGTGTTAAGTTCCGCCACTCACCGTGCATGACTTCTAATTGGCATAGAAATAGGATAATTTTGACACTAGTGTATCTTTACAAATATACCATGTGGAAAAAATACATAGATCTCAATAGTCAATAATTTAAAAATTTCAGTTACTGTTTTAGTTTTACATTTGACTATATGTACATATATATGTATATATGTATGTTTGTTCATAGAATTTACATTATACTTTACTATATGTACATATATATGTATGTATATGTGTATGTTTGTTCATAGAATTTACAATAATTATAGTTCAAAGCACGATTTCATTACGTGTCGACAGATTATCCCATAGACCCGTTACTGAGCCTCATTTATACGTAATTGTATAACGTAATATGAGCAAGCTTTACTATAATAGCATTTTCTAGTTTGGATTAAATTTAAGCTATTTGTTTAAGTTAATTATGTTTTATTTTGTACTTTACTTATTTATAAGTTATATATATTATGTAAAGAAAAATGTTTTTTCTTTTTTATTTATTTTATGTTTTGCAAGATTGTTCGTGTTAAGTGTAAATATTATAGCAATATATGAATAATTATTCCGTAAGTTAAAATTATTTGAATTAATTTTTATTTATTAATTAATTATGAACAATTCGTCTTAGTTTTTCAATTGGTAAAACTCACTCTTCTTTTGTTGTCTTTTTAGCTCCACGATTTATCCCTTGCAGGATTGTCAGAAAGGACGGAGCGCTAAACGCTACGGTCTCTGCATACCTCTTTTGCCTCATCCACATTCATTATCCTCTTCATACGTGCCGTTCGGAAGGGGTCCTCATGCGTTTTACATAACCTCCTCCAGTATCATTGATACTGTGTTTTCGAAGGTCAACCGAGGTCTCAACTCCTCCACGACCTCTCGTACCACTCTTCTTTCTTCCTTCAATAAAAAAATATAAAAATGCCAAAATACTTTTAACTACCAAATATTTAATAACAAAATATTTTTAATTCTAAGCTTTCTCCTTGAACAAGAACAATATCTTTTGAGAAGCTCAAAAGGGAAAAAAAGCCCGGACGGATACAAATCAAACGATGCAAAATAACGAAGATTCAATCAATATGCGAAGGATGGTAAGAAAATTTCGCAAATTAAAACGAAAAGCACCAGTTGGAATTCGCTAAGTTGAAAGTCCGTTAACAACAGCTCGTTATCTGTAAGGAATGCTTTTATATTTTTAAACTCTTAGAACAAGGTTTATTGAACAAGCGAGCTTATTAGGGTAATGAAATAATAAATTGGGTAAAATATCAATTGTGGATGGTAATTTACTTACCTCTTACATTTTCGATTAAAGAATTCATTCATTCATTCTTTTCTACTAAAACAGTGTAGTCAGAAAGAATCTAGTGTCAAAACACTCCGTTACATATTTATTACTACATCAGAGACAAATAATTACGTTAATTCTTCTCATTTCTCCGCTCTTGTTGTCTTAGATAAAGCGCGGCGTTGAGTTCCGCAACTCTATAAGCAACATCCCGCCTTCACATTTATTCGGATTTCCCATTTAAATATTTTCAATACAATATATTTTACTTCAATATTGTAATTAAAAAGGCTCTTTTGAAATTATTTAACAGAAAACAGATATAATTGAAGCGAGTTCATTCGAAACCGCAACAAGTACGAAAGAAAGTCGGAAAGAAAAATCTTTAACGAACCAGTTATTCCTTTTAACAGTAACATAAATTTATACCAACCGTCCAATGAACTCTGTTCATAGAAAAATTAATTGTATTTTGTAAGCGCTAAGAGATTTTGAACGGCAAGTGAAAAGCTTGAGCTTCCGATGGTAGGACTTTTCTATCTTTATTTTTCGGTCTGCACGCTTCTAATTTGATAGCTCTTATGTTTTTACACTTCGACTATTATGTTTTTATTTCGATAAATTTTTGTTATTTGTTTGTTTTATATCTGTCTGGAATTGTAGAGCCTGTTAATTATATAACAAGTGTACGTAAAGTGTTTAACAGTGAAGCAGTAAATATATGTAATTTTATTATTTTTTATATGTTTTAAGTATTTTTTTAATGGTCGATCGGATTTAGCTATATTAAGAATGTAGAGATATATTCCAGCGTTACCAATATCTTAGATACACGAAGACATTTCTTACCTGCTTAACATTAAAATAATTTATACATTAACTTTACTCAAATGGGTTTCAAATTGACACCTATCATGGATTTGTTTTCGACAGCGACTAACTTACTAACTTCACCATAAGGAACTTAATTTTCACACGCCCTTTCTGTTACGTGAAGAATAATTGACATGAATGAATCAAAATAAAACGTTCTAAAGAAATAATAAAAAAATCAGTAGTCAATGGGTGATATCAATACAGAGTTTGAACCAACGACTTCAATTTTCCAACGATTTTTAAGAAACTCTACATAATAGAGACTCAAGTTAGACTAAAATTCGTAGCGAGTTAAAATAACGTAGCTTTAATTACACATCTGAAGTAAGAGCACGTATTGGGTCAAAAATGTCTCACCTGTTTTGTTTTATACTATAGATAATTGTTGGGAACGTGTAAGGCAATGAGAATGGTTTAAGTTAGAAAAAAATATATGAATATTTTTTGGTAAGTTTTTGGTAAGTATTAATATTAATTCTGTATAGCAAGGCTAAGATAACGGTAGTGCCAAAATACCATATTTTATAATAAAAAACGTATATATTAGTTTATTATAATCTTAATATATAGATGGCGGTAGATGGATACAATTATTTTTGTTCTAACTAACAGACAAATGCCATCTCAGTCTACATGTGACCATGGACAGTAGTGTTCCAAACGTTTTTTTAAAAAAAGGTGTTGTCAAATACCAAAATAGTTTAATTTATAATATATTAATCATGAAAAAAAATATTGTCACCTAATACCAATCAGTTTACGTAATTTTTTAAATGGTAAATAAACAGCAAGGAGTGAAAATGGCCTTGCAAGATTTCTTTCACTGAATTCATTCATAAATAGCACAGATAAGAACATGATTAAAAGAGAAGATGTGAACCCAAAACCTTAGACAACAACACAACTATTACACCCTTAAGCCATGAAAATATTCTATGAAAAATAGTAACGTAGAATCAAAAGCTCGTTGCCATTAGCATCTTCTGAATGATGAACGACGCGACTACTAATGGCGCTGAAAGTTTAAAACTATATTTACATAAAAATGAAGGTAGCTTTGTGAAAGATTTATGCATTTTATTTAGCGTTTGGTGGTACTAGATTTATAGAGTCAGTTGTTGTATGAACGATGCTTACAATTCTTAAACAAAACATAGATAATATTGAAAAGAAATTATAATATTGGGAAAGCCTGTTAGGAGCAGTGTAGACAGGGAGTACCTAGTGTTAAGACACTTCGTGTTACGCTTGCGTGTTGTGTGGTGGAACTCAACGCTGCGCCTTAAGTCACCATTGCGAGGAAATGAAAATTATTAAAATATCAGTCCACCGGGTGGGAGTCAAATACACAATCGATCGCGTCAGTCAGTCGCTGTCCCACTAGGCCACGACCGGCTTCTTTGATATATAATATCTAAATTAAACAAAAAAATATATAACGAAATATAGCGTCTAACATAACGTATTTAACGTAAAAATATAACGTATTTATTTGGTATCATGTCTTTATGAAGAACGAACAAACGTAGTTCCATAAGAACGTAGTTTCGAGCACTTAGATGGTTTGCAAGAGTCGTCGGTTCGAATCCAGGTATGTTAAAAAAAAGTTACACAAACTCGCCATATCTGTGTATTATTAATTTAATCTGTGTTTTAAAATAAAATAATAATGATTCTTTTTATAAATGTACGTAAAAATTTAACTTTTAAAACGTATAAAACAAGTATTGGTAGCCTTCAAGTTGTACGCAGTTGATTAAATTTAGGTTCTGTTTTATTTCAAACGTTGAAATAAAACAGACTCTCGTCTTTCAAAGCACGGCGTTGAGTTCCGCTACTTAATACGCAATGTCTCTAATTCGACTATAATGAGAAATACAGGGTGATGTTGAAAAAAAATATAGATATAAAAAATCAAAAAAATACGCTGTTTGTGACATTTTCACATTTCACTTATCATGTCTTAAACACTTTTGTATAGAGATATCATACGCGTTGTCATGGCAACCTTTATCACTTTTTATACCATTCCATCTGTCCAAACTAAATATAGTAGCAGCCATTGACAATTTTACTTAAGCGTAAACGGCTCATATAAAATTCTTACGCAATTGGAGTAATGCGCTGAGGCTTAGAGGAAACGGTCTTTATGTGATACGTTATTTTCATTTAATTACTGGCGGCTAAATGGGAGGTCGCATTCACAGTTTGCCCAAATTAACGGACGTTGTACATGTACACTTCCTTTGATGGTAGAAACATATATATATATATATATATATATATATCCATATATAAATCCATATATAAGATCACCTATGATTTCTGGGACACACTGTATGTATGTATTTGATATATATAGCCTGGTGACAAGACACTACCTCATTATCTATTTTCTATCGAAATATTGCATATTGAACGTCGCAGCTGAAGAACTCAATATTTTAAAACTATAATCTATTACCAATACTATATCTATACTTTTTTATGAAATATATATATATATATATATATATATATATATATATATATATATATATAAATATATATAGAAAATAAAGAACGGAGTGTCTACGCACTATATTTTTAACGTCCACTCCAATAACGCATAGAAAGCCTTCACTCTCTACAAATAAATAAAGCAACTCTATAAATAAATAAAACAACTCATACATTATATTAGACGATTTTACAACCGGAAGCTGCCCTCAGTGGCACTTAGAGCCTTCCCTATTATATTACTCTGTTTACAAAATATTTATGTGTCTCCACTCAACACCGACCTTTGGAATTAAGTAATTTGAACGTAAAACGATAATTTAATTTATTTTAAAATATATTCTTGGCTTTTGAGGTGTTATTTTTGAATTGGTGCTTGTCTTTTATATAAGAATTGTTTTTAGCTTTTTTATTCCACATAGCAGGTTAGACAGAAAGTACCTAGTGTTAAGACACTCCGTATTTCGCTTTATACCGAATTCTAGACATTGCGTATTAAGTGGTGGAACTTTACGCCACACTTTGTTTTGTCAGAGTGAGGAAGTGAAAATAATTTAACAATAATCACTCCCCCGATTGGAGATCGAACCCACAACCGATCGCGTTTACAGTGAGACGCTGTCCCACTGTGACCCGACCGGCCTCAATATAAGTATGATACAATAATGGCGTTTTATTTTATTTCGCTAGGCTACATAAACAGGCGACGTCACAGGTGCTACGCAGAAACAGTGTCGAGTGTATGTATGCCCATTCACTAGCTACTTCTAACATATTCACGCTAGCCTGGATTTGTCATATTCATTAAAATATACAACTGAGGACGAAAATTATTGTATACTTTTTTTACATATTATTTTTTTATAATTTTAGGTCATAATGTTAGTTAAGAACTAGACTTTTTTATTCGTAACAGTATAATTTAGAAAATATATACGGTATATATTTTTTTAGAATATTTTTTTTGGGTAGAGATTAAAGGAGGAAGGCGACTGTTACCGTGCATTTTGAAGGGCCCGAAGTCTAAACTTGTGTCAGTAGGCCTGGGTACAGATCCAAGGTCGTCCTTATATATATGTATATATATATATATATATATATATATATATATATATATATATATATATATATATATATATATATTATATATAATATATGTAGAACGGAATAATTTTAAAAACACTGACTCCTCTTCCACATCCAATAAAGTAAAGAAAACGAGTTAAATAAATTATTTTAATGAAATATGTCGACGACTGTACCTGAAATAAGTTCACCGTACGGAACGTGGCCTCATTTTTATTTCAATTTGATAAAAGAAACATCACAGTAAAGAGCGAAATCGCATTTATTATGAAGCAAGAAGTAAAATAAATATTAAATTACTTGAACATCTATGATATAACGTCGGTTTGGTGCTAATTTGGGGAAAATATATGTATGAGTATTAATAAACTATTGTATATATTTCTTGTTTTCAGTAAGTTAAGTGAGAAGGGTAAAGAGTGGTGTTAGGTTACGTCATTTTTTATTACACGGAAATGGAGTATGCCTTACCTATTCTACGTATCACTACGTATCCGTACATTATGTGTGGTTGACCTATATAGATCAGTTACAATACAATCTGATCTCGTCTTTCTATATAAAAGGATTAAAATGGGTAAAGATTATTAGAAGACTGAGAAATAAAAATAAAAAAAAACCGTACAAGTCCGTCCGTCTTAACATTGTCCAAAAGCTATCTAGATATGCTTAATATCTTTTAGAGGGATTTTCAAAATTTTCTAGTATGCAAAAAATATATCAAGCTAATCATTTATCAAAAAATAGAACGATATTTATTAAGTATTTTTAAAGTTTTACTCACGTAAGTAAAGTGAGAATAGAAGAACAAGTTTTTTTAAATGAGTTTATTGCTTTAAATGTAATAAAACCCTGAAAAGCAAAAATTTTGTAGTTATTCAAATTTTATTTAAATATTATATATTGAGGCCGGGCATAACGCAGTGGAATACCATCTGACTGTTTGTACACGACTATATAATCGCTTGTGGGTTCGATTCCCACTCGTTAGAATAATTATATTTAAATGTCTTGAATTCAAAAGGTGAATACGGAGTATTTGGACACTACTTCCTGTCTATCCTGCGGGGTAAAAGCGTAATAGCTAAAAAAAAATAAAGTATCCAATACAAATACCTCAATTAGTTAAAGCAAAAGTGAAGGGGGATTCGACTAGATTAAACAAGCGGTGGTGTTTCGATACAATCACAACGTAATTGCGCTAGTGGATAGCTCCCTTGAGGCTATAACGGTCATTGGAATCGCTCTTGGTGGGCTTTCTTTGTAAATTGAGTTAAGTGATGTGGAATGTAGATTTTGCTTTTGTTCTCTAAACGCTTGTTGACGATTGGTTGAATGTAAATCGCGGCGTTTAGTTTCGCAGGGTCTTGAATTCGGGAGGGAAGCAGTCAACGGAGTGTCTAGATACTAGATCGTCGCGGACTACCCTGAGTATAGGTGAAGTCGCATTTTATATGTACGTATAGGACAGAATTAGGTTATTTCCTTACTTCATTTTCAATTTTTCTGTGATTTAAGAATGACAAGATTTTTAAATGATTTTTAAGAAAAATATCAAGAAAATACTTAATGGCGGATAAAAATTTGTTTTTTAAATTTAATTTGTTTGATTTCAGATAAGGATTGGAATTAGAAAATTTTAAAATTACTTATGTTGTTTCGAATATTTTATTTTAGGATTTCGGGACACTTGGACCCATGAGGTTACATTTTGAAGATACCAGATTTAACATTCTAGGCGTATAATGGCAATAGTCGTCTTAATAAATATAATACATGTTTTAATTGCCATATATAAAAAATTGAACTGAAGTGTCAATTTAATTTGTTTTTCCTAATATATTTTGTGCTAAAAAATATCGCTTTTCGTCTTTCTTATTAGGTTATATATATATATATATATATATATATATATATATATATATATATATATATATATATATATATATATATATATATTACGATGTTTATCAAACTGTTTGTTCTAGCTTATCTCTAGAATGGCTGGACCAATTTTGATGAGATTTACACTGGATGATAGTTTATCTAATGGAGAGTAACTTACGCTACTTTTATTTAAAAACTATGATATAAAGACTCAAAGATTTTGAATTTGACGCAAACGAAAGCAAACACAGGAAGTATACAATATCATACAAAATTAACAATCTGCAAACAAGAAAATATTACTCATACATTGAAAAATTGTATCCAATAAATGAACTCAATTTGAATATAACTCTGGTACAAAATGTAAGGTATTTCTGGCAAGTATTTTTGACAGGGGGGAGGAAGGGGTACGATAAATCGCGGTCCTTTACAAACAATGTTTTTGAACGGTATTAACGATCCCCGGTCTACCCTCTGATATCGTGTCCTTATTCTTTGACGGATATAAAATATAGGGAAATAATTGCTTTGCGGTTCTTTCGATATTAAAGTTTTTGTGTGAAATCTCGTAAGAACTTTTCGCTCTAATGAATTCGGCTTGGTTGAGGCTGGATTTATATATGTGGAGTAATATATCAAATTGTATGAATCCAATTATGTACCATGTCTTATACGCAATAGTTTTTAGTTTAAATATGTATTGTCATTATGTCAATTTATGAAGGAAATATTTGAGGTCGGTCGTGGCGCAGTGTAACAGCGTCTGACTGTAAACGAGATCGGTTGTGGGTTCGATCCCCACTCGGAGGAGTGATTATATTTAAATTATTCCTCGTTCTGATAAAGATAAAGAGCGGCGTTCCACCACTTAACAAGCAATGTCTCAAATTCGGTGGAAAGTGAAGTACGGAGTGTCTTGACACTAGATACGTTCTGTCTACTCTACTATGCGGGATAAAAGCGTGAAGCTAAAAATAAAAGAAATGAAAAAGAATATATCATTTGGTAGTTATATATATATATATATATATATATATATATATATATATATATATATATATATATATATATATATATATATATATAACTCCTATATTTATTATAATAATGAATTAAATTAGTAAAATCAATTGCCTTATAATATGTTATTATATGTTTTATATATAATTGGTATAAAGTTACATACACGTTGCCATGGCAACATCTACAACATCTGAATAATAAGAACTAAAACAGAAATGAGGCCGGTCGTTGAGCAATGTGATAGCGTCCGACTGTAAACGGGATCGGTTGTGGGTTCGATTCCCAATCATTATATTTTTAAATTATTTTCACTTCCTCACTCTGATAAAAGCAAAGTGCATCGTTAAGTTCTGCCACTAATCACGCAATGTCTCCAATTTGGCGGAAAGTGGAGTACGGAGTGTCTTGACACTAGATACTTTCTGTGTACCCTGCTATACGGTGCGGATAAAAGCGTGAAGCTAAAAAAAACCATTACTTCGAGATCTGTAATCGAGCACGTAAAGTAGAAACGGGAACAAATGACTAACATATATAAACTTTTGGAACATAATGTGGCAGAAAAGAAACGCAAATTTTAAATGAAAATAGTTATCATTTTAAATGAAAGTAAATGTATTTACTATTTTTAAAGTGTTATTTCACACTTAGGATTAGAAAACATTTTTGAAAAAACGTATAAAAATTTGTACGCGGCGAGATTTGAAGCCACGCATCTAGGAAACCGATCTTGGACGGTATCCAAGAGTCGCGGGTTCGAATCCCGCCACATTCTAATTTTGTTTTTACAAATGAAAGTATATGTTTAAAACGGATTAATCGAGCATATTTTGGTAATCGAAAATATATTTTAGAACATTAAATGAACATTAAATGTAGTTGTACGTATTAAGTATCGTTGGTACAGTGAAAAGAGCTTTCAGATTTTATATTATAAATGAATAAAGAATATATGCTCAAACCGTTTAAAGTCATTTTTTTAGTCAGAGACAATCTAGTGTCAAGACACACCGTTGACTGTTTCTACCGGAAATTGAGACATTCCGTGTTGAGAATCGAACCCGGAACCTATCGTGTTTTTCTCAGATGGTATCCCGATACACCATGGCTACCAGGACATTCTTCTTTTTTTTAGCTTCACGCTGTTATCCCGCGTACCAGGGTAGACAGAATATACCTAATGTCAAGACACTCCGTACTTTGCTTTCCACCGAATCCAAGACATTGCGTGTTGAGTAGCGGAACTCAACGTCACACTCTGTCTTACCAGAGCGAAGAAGTGAAAATAATTCAAATATAATCACTCCCCTGAGTAGGGTTCGACCCACAACCAATCGCGTTTACAGTCAGACGCTATTCCACTGCGCCACAACCAGCTGGCTGGTAGTTAGGAATCAATAATATTATTATTCTAATTTAAATCTACTTTCCTGCCTAGAAAATCTATCGTAATTTAAAAAAAATCTAGACTAAATCGCATATCACCAATGCCATATAAAACCTAGCTAGCTCCATTGAAGACATAACTAACTCGAGTAAGCGGAATTGACGACGTGGTACACTTAACTGTACGTAACGATCTCTCGTGGATCACGTATAAAGGAATCGGGGCATCTATCTTTGGGATTTAGAAGTAGTTTATCATGGGAATGTCTTTCCTGAAATAATGATATGACTTTTATAAAGTTCGACTTAGATGTATTGCATTAATTATATTGGATTTTGAAGTTTTTTGTTAACATTTGTTGTTGTGGATTCGATTCCCACTCAGAATCATTGTGTTTTAAATTATTTTCATTTACTCGCTCTGGTACGACCAAAACGCAGCATTGAAATCTGCCACTCTACACGCAACTATGGATTCGGTGGAACGTGGAGTACGGAGTGTCTTGACACTAAGTACTTCTATGTTAAAACGCATGTATTTAAAAAAAATATTATCATCACCAGAAGACTGATTTGATTTGAATGTAAACGGTATCGGCTAAATGCTCGATACTTAAAAGTGGAAATTACTATATTCAAATCATTTCTATTTCTCCGTTCTGATAGAAATTTAGTTAAAAGAGTTATGTTTACTCAATACGCTTCGAATTTGGACTAAAAGCGGAGAACAGATTGTCGCGACACTAGCTTCTTTCTACTAGCAGAAGTTAAAGAAGATATATCGTAGAGAAATTTGGTATGTCGTATTTGGTGTTTAGAACTGCGTAACTGAACGCCGCATTTCATTTAACCAAATCATTGAAAAATAAACGTTTGAATAAGGGACTTAATTTCACAATCGAATCCACACTCACAGTTCACAATCAAATATTTTACAACTGCATCAATATAGCGTAGTTTCTTCATCATGTCACTGTGATAGAATATAAAAGTAATTAAAGGGAATATTACCATTCTTAATTTGTCCTATTCTATTTACAAAGGGTTCTGGAGGGTGCATAAAATATCCACAATAGACGTGAAGCGAATGCCAAGAGTGGGAAGGGTTGGGGGCATTAATTGATCCGGAAAATTTTAGATACATCTGAAAGACATGTTACTTGGTATTGTTAGTTGTATATAGTCATCCATCTACCGCGTTAAGCGCGGTAATACAAAATTTAACATATTACAGACACTGCACGATGGATTGCGGAGTTAAGCACCACGTTATATTTGTAGAACTATTGAATAACAGACACCTGTCAGGTTATTTATTTTATTATTATTTTTTTATTATTTATAAAATAATGTTTTAATTATTGTTTTTATTACATTTCAGAGAAAGTGCAGAACATAAGAATTTGTCACTAACTTGCCATTCTATAAAATAGTTACAATCCCTTTTATATAATGACCCCTAAATTGAACGATGTGTGGATTGTAAGAGATTGCACATTTATAAATATAAACAATATTCACGCTTTATCCCGCAAAGCAGGATAGTCACATAAAATCTAACGTCAAGACACTCCGTTGAATGGTTTTCGTCCGAAATCTAGTCATTTCATGTTTAGTGCTAAATACACTTTGTCTTTCAGTGCTAAGAAATCAGAATTAATGGTAAATACGGGAATTGGGAATTGAACCCACAACTAACCGCTTACAGTTAGCTATCCCATCGCAATAGGATGACATCTAGTAGTAAATCTAAACTTTTTTATTTAAATTTATTTTTAAAATATTATATAGGTATTACGAAAATAACGGATATAAACTCGCACTTCTGGAAGACTGTTTGTTTGTTTTTACTTTCGACTTATATATAAAACATATATAAAAAACATTTAGGTAAAAATTGTAGCTTATATTGCCTTACAAAAAATTAAAATGAAACTTAAATCAGTATGAGACCGGTTGTAGGTTCGATCCCCGCTCTGGGGAGTCATTATATTTAAATTATTTTCACTTCCTCCTGGTAAAAGACTAAGTGCGGCGTTGAGCTCCACCAATCAACACGCAATGTCTCGAATTTAGAGGAAAGCAATGTACGAAGTGTCTCAACACTAGGTACTTACTGTCTACCATGCTGTGCGACATAAATAGACTTTAATTTCATTCCAATTTTAAATATAAACAAATCATGTAAATAAAGCTCTATTTTTTATATGTAAAAGGGAAAGCTCCAGAAATCACGCCACTACCATCAACATCAAATCGATAGTCCATCCGAGAATCAAGATAATCAACCTCCTTTGTACAGAGATCGTTAGAACCGAACTCGATATTACATTCTTTTGAGCTTTTTGTGAATGTATTTGGGCTTTTGATTGACAGTAAGCTGCGAGCAAAGGTTACGGTTGGGAAATTATTGAAGTAACTATTACATTTCATTGTTACGTTAAATCATTATAATGTCTTTGTAAGAAGTTGGTGTAATAGGAATATATTTATGTTTGTAGGTTGAATTTCCTTTCCAGGTATGAATTTGCTGAATTTTGTGGTTTTAAACTCTAGAATTAGAGGAGTGATTATATTTAAATTATTTTCACTTCCTCGCTTTGGTAAAGAGAAAGTGCGGTGTTGAGTTACACCACTCAATGCGCAATGTCTCGAATTCAGTGGAGAGCAATATACGGAGTGTCGTGACTTTAGATACTTTCTGTCTATCCTGCTATGCGGGATAAAAGCGTGAAACTAAAAAAAATCTACATTTAGATGTAAATTTCATACTATTCAAATTCTTTTTAATGAAAACCAATATAAATTTGTGGTTGAATTTTGAAATATAAATTTGTTGCATAAGGAACCTAACTTAAAGTTTATTATATGAAATTGATTTCTAGGAGGTTTTAAATTCACATTCTGCCAAAATAATATATAAATACAGTAGACAGGAGCGACTCGCCAATATAATTTCATACATTTTTAGCTGTTTTAACAAAAATATCACAAAATAAGGGGTCATAGTATTGGAGTGGACTAGCGTTTGACTGTTAACACAATTGGTTGCGGTTTTGATTCCCACTCAAAGCAAATATATATTTTTTTAGCTTTGCGCTTTTATTCCGCATAGCAGGGTAGACAGATCCGTGACGCAGTGGGACAGCGTCTAACTGTAACGCGATCGGTTGAGAGTTCGATCCCCACTCGGGGGAGTGATTATATTTAAATTATTTTCACTTCTTCGCTCTGGTAAGACAAAGTGCGGCGTTGAGTTCCACCACTTAACACGCAATGTCTCGAATTCGGTGGAAAGCGAAGTATGGAGTGTCTTGACACTAGGTACTTTCTGTCTACCCTGCTACGCGGGATGAAAGCGTGAAGCTAAAAAAAAAATTGTATATTTTAATTTTATTTTCATTTCTCCGCTCTGGTAAAACAAAGTGTGCTCACCACACAATGTTTGCAGCCAACAAAGTGTCTTGACACTAGAATATATCTACGCACTATACAGGACCAAAAATACAAACACAAAAATAAATAGAGAAATACCCACAAAACTTAATAATAAAAGAGCTTTCAAACGCTATATCCAGTATTAGATTTTGTAAGGGGTTCGTATTGTGGGACGCGATAGTGATTGTCTACACACAATGCGGTGTTTGAGATTTCGTTTTGTACCTGTTACTAGCACCTCACTCCTGCTCGGTTGGAACTGTACAATTGAAATATATGCCTTTATATCATAGCAGGATAGGATAGACAGGATATACTCAGTGTTAAGATACTTCGTAATCCATTTCATATTGAATGGTAAACTTAACGCTGCTTTTTGTCTTATGAGATCGAGGAAACGGAAGTAATTTATATATAACTGAACACACAACCATTCACATTTACAGTCAGATACTGGCAATTAAAAAATCCCTATTTTTATTTAAATAATAATTTCTAATCAATATGTATTTTAAATCTTTTAAATGGAAACCATTTTAAACGAAACTATTTTAAAAGGCAACACATTACAGTAGTCCGTGGTCACACTTGACTACACTGAGATGGCATTCGTCTGTCACTTAATACAAAAAATAGTTATAATATAACAGATGGTGGTCAGGTCTCCAAAAATGTACTGTCGAATACCAAAATATACGCGATTAATCCGTTTTAAATTAGTTTCATTTAATATGCGTAAAAATCGCTGAAATCAAATATCCTATTATCATTCTATATCAGTCAATTAACACAAAAATTGTCAGTAAAGTCAGTTAAACAATTACCACATCGCCCAAACTATGCCAAACTCACTTCTCATGTATGTATTAACCATTCAGCCCGCGTCCAGGTGGGCCGCGGATCACGGCTGCTATGCGGATTTAGCAAATCCTCTTTTCATTTAAATATTGGAAAAATTTGCATGTGAATAACTCGCCTAAGCTTAATGCACGCTTTGCTAAAATATCGAGCGTGGCTAACTAAAGTGTTATAAAAACATTTTTGTATGGAACATGGGCGTGTTTGATTTAACATAAAGTTGCTTTTTGGGCTACAATGTGGTGGATATGAAAGTGAGTGCTTTATTGAAATGTTTCAAAGTCGGTCAGATGCATTTTGTTTGTTTCAATTTAAGAACGTTAAATTTAAGAAATATTTAAAATTAATTATAATAACCTCACAAAAATAACTGAAAGAACGCTCTCGTGTTAGACACTTTACACAAAAGTCTATATCAAATATATTACGGTGGTAGTAGTGTGTGTGTGAGTGTGTGTTTGTGTGTGTGTGTGTGTTTGTGTGTGTGTGTTTGTGTGTGTGTGTGTGTGTGTTTGTGTGTGTGTGTGTGTGTGTGTGTGTTTGTGTGTGCATGTTTGTGTGTGTGTGTGTGTGTGTGCGTGTGTGTGTGTGTATTTTTATTTTTTTAGAAAAGAGGGCAAAAGAGTACTACCTAATGGTACGTGGTTATAGTAGTAAATAATTGTTATAATTATAGATTTCACACGTCACTACTCAATGCACACTTTGTCTATGTCATATTTCATACTCATCCATCCGCATACTTTTCTAATAAATTTGGGTCGAAAGGTTTCCTTTTACGTATTTCCTGTACATATAAAATAAAATGTGTTTTTCAATTTAGCTACACAATACACTTATAGACAATTACTTAAAAAAATAAACCGTTTCGTTTTAAAAACAGTAGCTATGTATAAATGCGTAAGGTTACTGACTCACGCACCACGAATTCTCAAAAACTATAGGTGGTGGAAGTTTTAAATGGTATATGGAGGTTTTTTTCAGAACGTATATGCTCGCTATGACAGGATTTTAAGAAATTCCATCACTAACGAGTAGTTTTTGGGGTTCAAAATTTGTATAAAATTTCTATGTTACCAGTGCTAGCTAGGAGTGTTAAATTCTGAATGAGGAATCTTTTTAGACGTCGGTATCACTAAGACCAGATATATACAAGGGGTAGTAATTGTGGTTAAAAGGTTATATACAACTTCTTTTCAGGTTGTAATAGTGTTTTAAAAGTATTTTTGGGCATTAGTTGTTTTTAAGACAGATTCATCAGAATCATTCAATCATGATATCAATCATGGAGTCCTCTAAGCACCGTGTGCTATTTCATGGCCGAAAGTCATAGAAAGAAGTATCAGAAAATTGAATATTTTACAGCAGTACATATATTAATAAACTGAATTGATGCAGTTATATAAATTTTGTGAGACCAATATTAGATTAGTAAATACTAGGCCAGAATCCCAGTCGTAATCCAATATATTTTTCCAAGCGAAAAATGTATGTGTGATGTGTCACGCTACTGTAATGGTGAAGGTTAAGAAATATTAAGGTATTTCATACTGTTGAGTTCCGACCCACTCACTGAGCGTGCAACGTCTCGCAGTAACGAACGTTGAGGGACCGTGAGTAAAAATAGACCTTTTTAGCAGGTTGTAAAATCTCTTTATCGGGATCACTCACCCTGTGTTCAGTAAACCTTGTCTTAAGAAGTTGAAGGTGGCATGTCACCTTGGTGTGATATTCAATTGGGTGTCAAATAGAGTTGAGCCATGTTAACTTGAAAATTTAATTTGTATTTAGTCCAACAAAGTGATATAGCAGCGATAGTAGGTGGTCTGATGATTAATCGGTTTTTGTACGCAGATGATTCGCTCCTTATTACTTCATCAAAATGCGCAACCATTCTGAAAGACGGGTGTGAAAGCAATGATCTAAACTTTAAAAAATGATATAAAATATATTTACTTATTCCTAGAAAAAAGCTGATATTTTGAATGCTAAGTGACTATTTGATTACTTGGTGTAGCAATGATACTATTGTGTGGTTGTAGGATAATTTACTAATTTATTAAAAAAAAGAAATGTTTGTATTGTGTGAAAGGTTCAACATCAAAAACAAAATAGCCATAAAACAATGATTTCCCAAGGTGTAATGGAACATACAATCAATCGCGCTACCAATCAGATGCTCTGTGCGCAGTATTCCTACACCAGAACGACGTATCGTACGAACGAACGTCAACTGTTGAATATAATTCTCCCCTGGAGCGTGCCCCGTTGCTCGGTCTTCCACGTGCCTTATCTAGTGTCTGCTGGCGATTCAATGAATGTCATCAGACCAGAGGTGGGATGTAAGGGGTTCCATCAACGCCTTTAGGATTCAAGTCAACCTTACCTGCTATCGGTACACTGCTGATCAACGAATGAGACTATGGCTATTACATGGCGTTATCTCTTAAAGTCGAAGATCTGACATCACACTGCATGGGCATTTTTCCCTTAATCAAATGAGACACAAAATAAAACAGCCCTCAGTTCTCGGTGGTCCTGCTACTCATATTTGAACTTTTGAAATGGTATGTGAATACATCTAGTCATATGTGAATCATAATTTCATGAGTGGATGAACGAATCCACATGTGGACCACGATGTCATATGTGGACGAGTAAAATCACATGTGAACCATTATGTCATATGTGGGTGAGTAAAATCATATGTGAACCATGTTGTCATATGTGGAAGAGTAAAATTATATGTGAACCATGTTGTCATATGTGGATGAGTAAAATCATATGTGAGCTAGGATGTCATATGTGGACAAGTAAAATCACATGTGGACCATTATGTAATATGTGGACGAGCAAAATTATATGTGGACCATGATGTCATGTGTGGATGAGTAAAATCATATGTGAACGATGATATCATATGTGGATGAGTAAAACATATGTGAACCATGATGTCATACGTGGAAGAGTAAATCACATGTGGACCATGATGTCATATGTGGATGAGTAAAATCACATGTGGACCATTATGTCATATGTGGATGAGTAAAATCACATGTGGACCATTATGTCATATGTGGATAAGTAAAATCATATGTGAACCATATTGTCATATGTGGAAGAGTAAAATCACATGTGGATAATGATGTCATATGTGGATGAGTAAAATCACATGTGGACCATGATGTCATATGTAGATGTATGATTATATGTATCACTTGAAATTTGGGGATAGAAGATGGTCGTCAAAGACGGTTTTTTTGGGACATGAAAATTCAGGACTTTCGCAAGTTTTTATGAAATCTTAGGCTTTATGTACCTAAGTGTAAGAGCTATTGCAACAATATATTAAAATGAGCTGTTTATCTTAGAAACGATTATCTCTCTTACGTTCACTTGTATTTGGTTGAATGAGGATAATTTCGTCTTATTTATTAGCACCATAAATACAACAACTTTTTTCAGTGTAACATACCCTTTAATTTAAATTTTCTATGTATCAATCAATACAATAATATTAAATATATTTGTGTGCCATAATTTTTTTTTTCACTATTGTGCAGACAAAATTGCGGGCGATAGCTAGCAAAATAAATGGTCTTGTAATATTTCTTTTTTATCTTTTATCTCAGTATAAAAAATCATTCAAAATTTTCTTCTATACTCAAATATATTTGTAAATTTCTTTTTAAAATAAATATAATGATAAATTGAATGATGTTTATTAATCTCGCTGAAATCATGAACGGCTAGAGCGATTCAGTTTATTTTGATATTGAAATATTTGTAGAATTCCAAGGAAGTATTTTGAAAAAATTTATAAAAATATATAAGACCGCAGCATGATTCAAAGCTGCACCTATTAGAAACCGGCCAAGCGCTCTGAACACTGAGCCATGCGTTCTATATCTTGCTGTATCAAAATTCTTATACGTTTTTCATAACTTATTTATATTGTTAACAAAATTTTTTAACTTTTCTGATGTTAAGTGTGGAATAACGCTTTAAAAATAGTAAAACAAGTTCAAGAAGAGTTTAAAAGGTGAAAATATATAAATACTATAAGGAAAATTGTAAAAATAACTAAATTTCATCTTCGCTTACAAATTGACGCTAAATATTAAGCAAGGATATATATGTGAACGTCTTGTATTGATGACTCATGTTACCAAATGCTCGAAATCCTCAATATTATTTAATCAAACCATGATAGTATTGAAAGGAATTTTGTTATTGTATGGGTATTCTTGATGGAATATCAAATATATGTATTTCGCTTATAATAGATTATTTTTGAATTTTTATTAGTACAGGGAAAAGAACAGCTAATCTGCTAACTACAAAATTAAGTTATAAAATGTTTTCATAATTTTGATTTCGGTCATGGTATAGTGGGCCAGCCTAATTCTAAACGCGATTGGATGTGGCTTCAATTACCACCCGAGGAAATGATCATATATATGTTTTATACCTATACATTTTTACCCCGCATAAGAAAAATTTGAGTGTACGAAGGCAAAACTAAGCACCACAATTTGTCTTACAAAGCGAAAATTAAAAGCGAAATTTAAATATAATCATTCCCCCATGGTAGGATCGAACCTACGACAGACTGTGCCATTTGACCTCTAAATTATGATACAATTAACAATATTTTAACTAACAGTAGTGTAGATCGCAGTGACATAATCGAATTAATAGAGTCTCTCCCTTTCCAACTTCCAAGACATTACTCTAACAAGGCATAAAATCAAAGTTGGCTAACTAAACCACGATAGTTCACACTATCTCGATACAATTACACAGGTCATTGCACTTTATACAGTTTTAGCGTGAATTAGTTAGCGTGAATTTAGTGAAGATACTTTGTCTGGAATTAATTATTAAGTCAAAATTTCACATTTTGTCTGAAAAATTACCAGAAATTTTAACATAGGCTTTGAACCCACGACGTCTGTAATACTGTTGTGTTTTTTATTTTATTTGCATTTTTTGTTTTATTTTATTTCATATGTTTAGGTCAAACGCTTTCAATAAATTATAAAAAGAATTTTACAAATACATTGTAAAAAGGCTCATAAAATAAACAAAGTAGACTTAAAAAACACTTAAGTTCGCATTATTTTAATTTAATTTAATTTAGTTTTTATAAATATTTTTAACCATTTTTAAACTGTCTTGCAATTCCCGCAATATATTAATCTCAGTTTTCGTCACGTTTTCATTTGCAGACCACCTAATGTCAAGAAACGCAGTTGACTGCTTTCCGCCCGATATCGAGACAATGTGTGTGGAGAACACACAAGAACTCTGTCCTTGGTCTTACCAGAGCGGAGAAATGTAAATAAATTTTAAATATAAACATTGCACGGATTGGAAATTGATCTCACAAGCGATCATGTCATAATTAGACGTTGTCCCTCTCCGCCACATCACTCTATTAAATCTTAATAAATTATTTTTATATTATACAAATTAAAAAAGATATATTACAATAAAAATATTTTATCCATAGATTTCTAAATATCTCTGGCTACTATTGTTTAATTCTGATTCAAGCTTACCTTAATAAAACAATTACCCTTCGCCACTGATATATAGGACAGCTTCAAGCTTTATCACGCAAATCAGGGTAAAATACCTAGGAGTAAAAGTAACTAAACTAAAAAAAAATGTTTGCCACTGGCTGCCAAAAAAATTGAGACTTTTCTGCTAAGTGGCGCAACTTAACGCCGCGTTTCACCTTACTTAAACGGGGAAATGAAGATAATTGAATGTAACCTTTCCCTAGAGTGGGTATGAAACCAAAATCAATTGCTTTTAGAATCAGACGCTGACCCCAATAGTCTCAAAAACATTATACAAAAAGAATACGCCATCAGTCTCTAAATTTAATAAAGTTAAAATAATACACGTAAAATGAACTTAAAATATCACATTTCTATGAAAATTACATCAAAAACATAAAATCTTCAAAAAATATACTTTGCAAATATGACGTTACAAAGAAGTCGCCGAAGGAAACGTTTGAAGGCGATTACTACGGTCCAATAAATATTTTTATAGAGGGTTGCAGTTCTTTGTTGGTGAGACGCCTCAAAGGAAAGGCTTTCTTTTCGTCATTACTTACATTTTCCAAATTTCCATGATATCTTCTCACACATGTTCTTTCCTATATCCCGGATAGCAAGGTTAACAAAGTGAACCTAGTTAAAGTGTTAAAACACTGCATTAAGCTCAAGTTTAAGATATTGCGTGTTAAAAGGCGGAATTCAACGCCGCGCACGATTGTACGAGGGCGGAGAAAAGAAATGAACCGTTCGAAAATCAACCATTGCTAGTTTATTAACAGGGTTATTAGTTCTAGTAAAAGTGTTAATATTAAAATTTATTATCATTTTTCTGCTCTGGTTAGACAAAACACAGTGTTGAGTGCGAGATTCAATACGCAGTGTCTTGATTTCGGGAGGAGAGTCAACGGATTGTCTCTGACTATCCTGCTATGTAGGATAAAGCGTGAAGCTATATCATTTTTTAAAGATTTAAATTTCAAGCAAAATTTCAAATATTTTATATAACTTGTTTTGTATGTAACAAGTAAGCAAAAAGGCAGTTTATGTAATCATTATACATTCGAACGTTTTTTAGTTTCATGCTTTCATCCCGCATAGCAGTGTAGACAAAAAGTACTCAGTGTTAGAAAAATCTTTACTTCATTTTCTCCTGAATTCGAGACATTGTGTGCTAAGTGGCGAAACTGAACGCCGCACTTTGTTACACTAGAGCGAGGAAGGGAAAATGATTTAAATAAAATCAAATCGAATCCACAACCGGCCTCAAACTTTTTGATCTACGTCAAAATTCTTATACCATTGCATGCGGTGCTAAAACCAAGAATAAAAATAATAATTTCACACTTTATGAGGTAGTACGAAGATGTATGTATGTATGTAACATACATATTATTTCTCACTTAAACTGAACTGTTCTAAAACTTTGTATGAACATTTGATAGTAAAGTTTGAAATGTATGATGTAACCGTAATGAGAAGTTTGTCGTGCACAAGTTTCCTCTTCAATTAAGAGGCGCAGTGGTGCAGTGGGACCACGTATGACTGTAAACGCAATCGGTGTTGGGTTCAAGTGCCGCGCGAGAAATTTCCTGCACTGGTAATAAAAGCACGTTTTTGAGTTTGCCACTTAAGTATTTTCTCGATTTCAGGAGACGGCAGTCAAAGGAGTGAAATAAAGCGTCAAGATGTAAATAGAGTTTCATCTCTCAGTATAAAAAACGTAAAACCTATCTAGCCACAAAATCTGCAAAAGTATTTTAAGAATATATATATTTTTTAGAGGTACTTCTTCCTACCTACTAGAATGAATAGAATGGAAATTTAAAGATTTATTCATGATATTTAATTTATAACACCATAGTTTGTTTCTATTTCCACTCGAGGGAAAGTCAAAGATTACATAACCTTGCCCATCCCGTCAGACAACCATCTGAACTATACCAAAAGTTTTCTCCATGATTGAAAATCAACTATGTCGTTTAAAAAACGTTTACAAAATTATTAATGAAAGAAAAGAGATAATATTTTTGTAGAGTTTTGCTAAAACGTGAGTTGAATTCAAACACTGAGGATTCTGTACTTTACTATATACAATCATTTAGACTTTTTTGATATTTCATATTTTATCAAAAACATATTTAACCACTGTCCATATATCTTATATGGATATTTATTAAAAAAAATTAATTTAAATGTATTTTTTTTTAATTTAAACAACGCACAAGCTCATCCGATATCACTGACCCTACAGCAGTACCATGATATTAATCATGACGGTACACGGTCGAATCGCATTGCAGACACTATTTGCTCACCTGCTACTCTACGTTGAAAGCTACATGTTTACGTAAAAGATGTTAAATTATGTTTTTGACCTACTTTATTATGACTTAATACTTTGAAATATATTTTAAAGTGGAAATAAGAAAATTTTATGATTTCTGTAAAATTCTATCATTAACGCCCTTTTTAGAGACTTGGTGGAAGTTTTTTTTGATAATATTAATTATCTACTTATAGTGATAGCTGTAGGATCAAATTCTAAATTCATATCTATATATATCTTAATATATAAGAGAAAATGATAAACGAAAAAATTAAATAAATATATGATTCCAAAAACAAATGTAAATGAAATATATAACATTTGTCCTACTCTACCTTAATTTTAAATAGAACATTAAAAATAGGACACACATTTCAATACAAACTTTATAACATAAAGCGAAAGTGTGTTAACCTTATTCAAAACAAAAAATGTAGAGCTGCACGTAGAGTCGTACAAAATTATTCTAGGCCTCTAAAACTGGCACGAAAGGCGAACTAATTCTCTAATGCACTGCACAGGAGTTGTGGCTTGCAATTTACACCTAAAAAAATATTTTAAAATAGCTCTTTTTTACATGGAATAAGATTCAAAATTGTACAATCTCTTCGCTCTACGTAACAGACGATAATGCAGTTAACGCAATTACATTACAGTCAAAGGCCAGACCCACTTTTTCAATGCTTAACGAACATAATTTATGTCCATTTGTTCATAGGTTTTTGGTGCTATTTTACTAGAGAATGCGAATATTTTGATTTTTTCCTTTGAAATAATACTAACTTTAAGTTGAATACTCGGAACTAAACAGTACTTTGTCTGATACAGAATTCTTTAAAGGCTCTTTTAAAATGACAAATATTAAACGGAGCAATGATTGCTTAATTTTAAAATAGAAGCGTTTCCCCAGTGAGATGATAATATGAATAAAAAATATTGTTCACATTCAATACGTAATGCCAAAATCCCATACAGCGACATATGGATTTAATGTAATTTATATATATATATATATATATATATATATATATATATATATATATATATATATATATATGCAACTGAATCTGTACTATATATCTATATTATAGAAATTAAATTAATCTATATTAGTTGTGGGCTATATTTCGTTAAGAGATCGATAATAGTAGAAATAACTCAAAAAAAGACCGACAAAAAATATCTGCAGCAATTGCAAGATACACTAAAACAAATACTATATTATAAAAAAAATTAATATTTTATTTTGCAAAAACAAAATTTAGTATAAAAATGTTTGTGGTTGACATATAATTTTAAGCAAATTATTACCTGTATTAGAAAATCCCGTCCTTCGAATAATGATAAGTCAGTGTGATTTAAATATTTAAGCAAATATGATTTAAAAATATATATATTTTTACATGTCAGTAATTTAAATATCCATTTCTTCACTGTTTCATATAGCAATGTATGATTGTGAGTGTGTGCATGCTTACGTACGTGTGTTTGTGTGTGTGTATGTGTGTATGTGTGTGTGTGTGTCTTGCATTTTAATGTATGTAATGTAAAAGTATCTTAGTTTTATTATAAGTTAGTGCCTTTATTCCTTAATTTTTTTTTCAATCATAGTATTTTTTGTGTAAATATAAGTCTATTTGTTGATTTCATTGTACAGTTGTGCTGATATTATAACATAAACTCAAAATAACATAACACAAGTATAAACACAAAAAATTTTATGTATTTTTTAAGATGCACTAGAAGATAAGACAAGCAAAATATAATACTATACTATATATCTTAAATTAATTACTCATATATATATAATAATGCGTACACGACATCGCCCACTCGTCCCTTACACCATACAGTGGCAACCGTCGAATCAGTAACGTATTACGTCCGGCTAACGATATAGAAAGACGAAATGAATCGTTTCCGAGCGAGCGCGGCGCGATATTAAAATTCATTTCAAAAGCCTTTATTGCTGTGAACTTTGAACGCTGATTGTTCTTTGTGTGAGAATTCCACATTTTCTAACGTTTGTACGTACTTTTGGTTTTAACTGTTTCATGTCGAAAATTTTCGGCTACACGCAAAATAAAAGATTAGTACTACACTCTTTATAAGGTAGAGTTGGCTTTTGACTGTATATAATTGTGTGGTATTAAAGAAGAATTCATTTAAAGATAAATGTATGCGTAAAGATTATTTATTAATAGAAATATAGAGATCAATGTTGAGAATAGGATAGACCGGAAGTAACCTAGTGTCAAGACACTCTATCTTTCAGTTTCTGCAGAATTCAAGATATTACGTGTAAATTGGCGACATTTAACGCCGCGTTTTGCAAGGAAATGAAAATAATTAAAATATAATCATTTCCCAAGTGGTAATCTAACCCACAACCGTTCGCGTTTACGGTCAGACGCTGCCCACTGCGCCACAACCGGCCTCGTTAACAACTTAAAATTATATTATGTAAATTTATTGCGAATAAGAAAGGCCTAATGGAATCTATTTCTTAGTATTGGAGAATTAATTGTAGATTGTACAAACATATTGTATCAAAGATAAAATAATTTTACCCATATACATTTAAAAATAAATCTAGAAACCATAAAAATCTCTACCAAACCAACACTTGCAACATCGCAGTGAAACAAAAAAAAATCTCTCTTAATTTGTAAGCTGTCAACTGACGATACGAGATTCTGAAAGCTATTTATTATGAACTTTCCGACCGTTACTTTGACACTTGTCGTGTTAAAAGTTCCACCGGTTTATTTAGTTTTGCGCCCGACGCTGACACTTGTACGCGGTACGGTGTGACATCTAATGTTTAAGATAGATGGAACTTTTCTACTGGTAGCGATAAGCTCTACATGATTTAACATGAATTTTTAAGAGCTTCCACTTAGAAGATTGTCGATCGTTCTATCATTTTTTGTTCTTCTGATACAAATGTAAATATTCTTCTATAATAAAAGCTTGTATGATATATTGTTAATGGATATTTTCATGCTTTATCTCGCATAGAATGGTTGGTATAAAGAGGTAGAAATTGAATAAGTAACCAATCCACATATTCTTCCACTTGTCTTATGTGAATAAGTGTTACATATTTTTGTAAAAAAACTACAACTAAGGTTAGCTAAAAACTGATACTAAACATAGTGATGTTGAAAATTAAATTTCACAAGCTGAAACTTTATTGATGATTCAAAACAATAACTTGAAAGTGCTGTTTGGCAGTTAAATATTTAGTGACGTAGTAGAGAGATATCATATAAGCTCTATAATTTAATATTTATATTATAAGATAACAAGTGGCGTGGCTCAGTGGGACAGCGTCTGACTGTAAACCCAATCGGTTTTTTTTGTTCGATCCCTACTCGGGGGAGTGATTATAGTTGAATTATTTTCACTTCCCCGCTCTGGTAAAAGACAAAGTGCGGCGATGAGTTCCATCACTCAACACGCAATGTCTCGAATATGGTGGAAAGCGCAGTATGGAGTGTCTTGACACTAGATACATTCTGTCTACCATGCTATGCGGGATAAAAGCTAAAAATAATGACAAGCAATTTTAAATAAACGAACATATTTTAACTTATATAATGTCATATATTTATGATTCAGGTAAGTAAGTAAGAGTAACACTAGATAAGTGAGTCTAGACACTAGATTAAATAATATATAATAAGTTAATCTTACTAACAATATAAATAGGAAAGCTCTATTTCTAAGTAACAGTTTATCATAAATCTTTTCTTTATGCACTAAAGAGACATAGCTTTTTATCGAGGAATATTTCATAAAAAGCTCTACGATATATTACATGATTTATGCAGCATCGGTCCTCCAGAGATAAGAATATCAACCTAGGTCCTAAATGGAAAAAATAGTACGTCTCGTTGAAAAAGCTTTAATATTGTAACAGTGAAAAATGATATATTGATTTCTGATTTTTCCCACTGTATTTTACGACCTTTTCGTAGCTTTTGACGGGACTATTTTTGACAGATTTTCCAAGTATTTTTTAATGTACTTATGGTTTTTTTTATTTTAGAAAACTCTATATAGCGTAGATAAATATTTATTCATAAAGATTTCATTAAAATCAAATATAATTTAAAAGATATTTTTTGCCTTCATCAAATACAGCAAAGTAGGCAACGATAATAAATTAATATATTTCTTAGATGTACAAGCTTGATACATTAATATAATATGAATGATAGAACCAAAAACTCAAATGTATACTGACAATACTGACATGGTTAGAAAAATTTTAATATCCTATTTATATGAAAATTATTGGATTATTTTAAAAGAATGGCTTCGTTTTATAAGAATTTTTCTAATTTAAAATTTTACCTAGAACCTACCTAATTACTTTTCGACTCTACCATGACTAATATCAATTTAAAAAAAAAGTAAATTAAAAATGCTTACATACATATATTGTAGAGGTAGAGTCGAATAAACAATTACAACAACATATTAAGACTAAAGTTTAAACTCAGATATATACATATGTTAATTATGCAAGATCTCGCTCTGGTTCCGAGTTAAGAAGCCCGAATACGGCTTATATGGCGTGTCAATATTGTCTCAAACGTCGTTTAACTGAAATTGGCGGTATGTTTAAGAACAAATACTTACACTAAGCAATACAAGCACATATTATGATTGTGTGTATAGTTTGTAATTATGTAGAGAAACAGGAAAATAGAGTTTTTATTTGATGAGCCCATCGTGGCTCAGTGGGGGTTTTGTCTCTAAATGCAATTGGTTGTTAGTTTGATCGAATAAGGGAAATGATTATTGAATTATATTATTTCTCTAGGAACAAGAAATATGAAGAAATAACAAAGTTTTAAATATATTTAATTATAAAGCGTACTCAAGCAATTCACTGGAGTTAGATAGGAAAGGATTTCTCGGAATACAGGATAACTTAGTTAACGTGAACTGTGTTCTCTGTTGTTTTCTTTATATTGGATCTTAGATATTGTAAAGACAAATACAGGTACACGAAGGCTAGTCAAAGACAACCTAGTGTCAAGACACTAACTCCTTTTCGCTTAAAGACGAGACGCTGCGTGGTATAGCAAACTCAACGCCGCACTTTGTCATACAAAAGCGAAAATCTAGAAAAAAATAATTAAATATAATCATTTTCCTTGGGAATCGAACGCACAACCAATCGCGTTTACACTCAGACACTGTCCCAATGTACCACTATGGCCTCAGCATGATGTAAATCATCAGTTTATATAATTACCTCCAGTGGCCATTACTTAGTTCAGAAACGACTTCAACAAAATGATTTAATGGCGAAACTTATAATTAAGATAAATTGAAAGTTAAAGATAATTAACTGACAGTTTTATTGACAAATAAGTTCAAGATGACGTTTCGTAAACCATAAATCAAATTAGATTTATTACAATTAAAGGAGTGGTTCCTTTAATTTTAACTAAGGTGACTTTCATTTCTCCGCCCTGGTAAGACAAGACGCGGCGTCGAGTTTCGGCATCCGACACGCAAGTTTTGATATTTGAGCGGAAAATAAAGTGTCTTAACACTAGATTCTCTGTCTATCTTATTTGGAATAAAGCTTGAAGCTAAAAAATAATTATCTTGTATCTTCTTCTTCTATCATTCATTATATACAAAGAATTAAATTATAAAAAAAAACATTCTCTATTTAACGCCTAATAGTCCTTCGAGTTTTACTCACACACGCAATATCTGTTATATAGCGTGTGTGAGTAAAACTCTAAGGAAACTAGACCAAATATAAAAATTCAAAAAAAAAATTAACGATATTTTGAAATTTCTGAATACTTCTAATCGTAAGGTTAAAATATCATAAAACTAGTAATGTTAAAGCGTTAACAACGCGTTGCTTAGCAACATATGTGTCAAGGATTTATTAGTGTGCGTTATATTTATTGTATTGATTTAATGTATTTTTATTTACTTAAATAGAGGCCGGTCGTGGCGCAGAGCGATAAAATCGAGCTGTAAACGCGATTGATTGTGAGCTAGATTCCCACTTGGTGAACTGATTATATTTGAAGAATTTTCACTTCTTTGCTCTGATAAGAAATAGTGCGGCGTTGAGTTCCACCATTCAATACGCAATATCCCGAATTCAGTGGAAAGCGGAGTACGGAGTGTCTTGACACTCGGTGTTCTGTTATCCCTGTTATGCAGGATAAAAGCATGAAGGTAAATGAATAAAAAATATTAGTTTTCAGTACTTCTTTAATATATCTATAAACCACGCCTATACCAAATTTCACATTGCCTTATTCCCATAAATTTTCGTAAAAATGGCTACAAATAATTAATATATAGATTATAAAAAAACAAGACACAATGTTCTAAAGTCACGCGATGTCAAACGGTACCTTACTTCCAGCGGTACCTTCTTAAGCACATTAAGGATCGTTGGTTACGTGCGTGATATGTCTTGATTATTCCCGCACTAAACGTTTTTTATACTCAGATATATTCTAGTAAATAAACTAGCTTTTGAGTGTAAAAGTTTTAAAAAAGCTGCAAAATCTATAGTTTAATACAGTTGAGTGGTACTGATAGCAAAAAAAGTCATTAAAATATATATTAAAGTAATCTTTGAGAGACTTTTATGTGGATCATAATATACTATTGATAATTTATTTTTAAAAAATGTTTAAACAAGACCGAGCCGGTCGTAGTGCAGTGGGACTGTAAACTCGATTGGTTGTGGGTTCATTCTCATTCGAGGAAATGATTAAGTTTAAATTATTTTCTTTTAATCGCTTTGGTAAGGTAAAGCGCTACGTTGACTTCTGGCATTCGACAGGCAATGTATTAAATTCGGCGGAAAGCGGAGTACGAAGTGTCTTGACTCTAAGTACTTCCTGTCTACCCTGATATGCGGGATAAAATGCGTGAAGGAAGTGAAATTAATTTCTTTAATCAAGAGAATACAGAGAGTTTTACGCTTCTTCTCTCTGTCCCTACAAAATGCAGTACAAACGTGAATTTACTGAATCAAACAGTCCATAATACAGTATAATTCATAATATAATAAATAATGTCATGTATATAATCATAATAAATTAGTCAGAGTATTAGCTGGGACCATTATCAGTAGTCCTTAGTTAGTGACTTAGTTAATTTTCCGTAACCCCTTTGATAGGATAATAGAGGCAATCAATTTGGTAATTTGAAGGAAATACACTTAATCGTATGGAAATTAATGCTGGTTTGAAAATTTAACAATTTTTTTTATGTATTTCTGAAGATGGAGTTAAAGATCCTTAATATTTACTATTAAAGTGTTATTCCACATTTGGGGTTAGAAAACATTTTTTGAAAAAACGTATAAAAATTTGAACGCAGCGAGATTCGAACCTGCGCCTCTTGGATACCGTCCAAGCGCTTAGCAGTCATAGCGGTATCCAAGAGGCGGAGGTTCAAGATCTTTTAAAATCTTGTTAAAGATCTTTAGCAACTCTGTTGTAGAACTTGTAAATTAATTTAATTAAATTATTATTAAGTAGTTGTAGGACAAAACGCGGCGTTTAACTCCGCCACTTAACGTAAATTATGGAGACGTAATTTCTTGATGTTAGGTTGTTTTTCACTATCCTGATATAAGCTAAGCTTATAATAGTTTGCTTCACGCATCTTACGTCTATCGGATTGTCAGATATATATATATATATATATATATATATATATATATATATATATATATATATATATATATATATATATATATATATATATATATTTAGACACGTTATACGTTCACTTCGTTCTTCGTTCAGTGTCATTTATGAGTAAATTTGAAACAAATTACTTTATTTTAATATCTCAAAAATATAAAATTTCTGTGCAAAACAATGAAATTCGTTGTTCTTAAAACTTATATAACGTGTGCCATATTCATACATATTCGTATCTCTTCAGTGGGCACAATGGATAAGCTTTAATAAGACATCCGCCTTACACGAGTCTTGCCTCACAAAACTGTTGCACTAACATTAAATACAAACAAAATTGTTTGAAAAATTAAACATTTCCAACAGAGTAACCTAAAAACGTATTATTCTCTTCACTAGGTCGAGATTTTTAAAGTCGTTTCAGAAAATTACCCACAACAACTTTTGACTTGTTCCAGTTTAGTTGTAAAAGGTGTCAGGTGGGTTAAAACTTTTCATTTCAACCCCTAAATTATATGGGATAGAGGAGGAAGTTGCTAAATACTGCCTTTTTTAATTGTAATACGAATCCAACACGGGAATATCGGTTAAGGGGATTCAAATTGTTGTAAAATTATAATAGGCAGAACGGTGTTAAAATAACGTTTGGTCTGTTTGTTATGTAATTTTAATTTTAATTTTGTAGTATAAAAATATTTATTTAGGTGTAGAGTTCTTATTCTCCGTTTTCTACTTCCGACACATTGGAGTTTAGTTGGAATATTAATAATTATATGTTTATTTAGCTTCACATTTTTATTATAGATAGATAAACAGTGTCTAGTGTCAAGACACTCCGAACTCCACTTTCCGCTGAATTTGAGGCATTGTGAGTGTACATTGAGTGGTGGAACTCGATGCTGCGCTTCGTCTTACCAGAGCGAGGAAAATAGAAACAATTTAAATATAATGGAATCGAATCCACAACCAATCGTTTTCACAGTAGGACATGGTACCACTGCGCCACGACCGGCCTCTATAATACATTTAAATGACAAATCAAACCAATTTTCCTAATATATTATAATTGATTTCGGTTATGTTAATTCTGATGTATTCTGACGTATTTTGATTTGACGTATTTGTTATATTTGATTTTATTGATGGCAAATAATATAAACTAGTTACGTGTCTGACAAAATTCAGGAATGTTCACTATCTAGAAAATTGATTTCCAAAATAAAAAAAAAATATTTGAAATCAAAACCATAGTTTACAGTCAAACTGTGCCTTTACTATACAATGTTCGAAAATTAATAAAATATATATATATAAGTATTTTTCTAAACATTATTTTTTAATATAAACACTCCTCGAGCGTTTTCCTCTCATCCCAATATTACAAATTATTGGAGTTGAAAAAAATACCCAAAAGTTCAAAATTGATTTTGCTCCATTTCAAAGAATATTCGGTTCGTTTAACTTATTTTTAATTAAATGACTTAATCGTGATCGTTTCTTTTTAAGTAAAGAAATAAAATTATCTATTGTCGATCATTTGGGGAAAAGATGTATATTTATCTTAAAAAGATAGAATGAAAAAGAAAGAGTCCCGCGAAGGTTCTTCTCAGGTTTGAGGCATTAATTTTAGGGAACTGCTGGTAAATTATTTAATTTTTACTGTTAACCTAGTTTTCTACCTCTATTCGTGGGAATAATTCAGCTCAAAACCAAATTCAGATAATTGAGGAACGGAGTGTCCTGACACTAGGTTCACTATGATTGCTCTGCTATATGGTTATACCTAGTGTAGAAACACGCCGTACTTCGCTTTCCGCCAAAATTTGAGACATTGCGGGTTGAGTGGCGGATCTCAACGCAGCACGCACGAGGAAGCTAAAATAAATTTAATATGATTACTGCCTCGAGTGAGAATCGAACCTACAACCGTTCATGTTTACAGCCGGACGTTGTCGCACTGCTCTACAAACGGCTTCAAAAAAAATAATTTCATATATTTTATACATTTTTATAAAGAAACGTATACAAAAGCGATACACCCAACCTCAGCGAACGCAAATTAGTTTCAGTCCCAAAATTTGTCGATGCTAACAAATACATATATTATATAATATATTAGGCACGAACATTTTGTTCGTACTTAAGAGCATTACGTTGAATGAAGGGCAAATTTAATAACTTTGTAGGGGTCGTAATCTTCCCTTAATACCGGCTACGAAGGGTTGCTTTATTGAAACTAGAATTTACTTTACGTGCCCAAACTTTTCGTCTTATCATATTTTATTTGTAGATAATTTTTGAATATTGACCTATTTTGCGGTATTTTATTTTCGTTTTGTTCAAATTGGGGTTACTTTTTTATTAATACGCGAAGCCGGCCAGTCGTGACACAGTGGGATACTTGCTAACTGTAATTTGATCAGTGGTGGGTTCGATTCCGCGTGGTATTGGATTCCGCCACTCAACGCACGATATTTCAAATTAGGGAGAAGATAGAGTATGGAGTCTCTTGATTAGTGATTTTAAGATACTTCCTGCCAACCGTGCTATGTCGAATAAAAGCGTAAAGCTAAAAAATAAATGAAATACGTTAACTACAAAATTTCCACCCGTTTTTTACTAAAATAACGCTGACGGAAGACTATGAAATTTGACACACTTATAGCTTATGTAGAGAAGGAATGCAGAATACTTATATTTTGTGATTTACAAATAAAATAATCTATAAATAATTATAAATCATATTTTATCTTAACCACTGAATAAAAAATTGTACCTCAATTTAACTCGGACAAAACCATGTCTAGTTCTAAATATTGTAGGCAGTTAAATGTATAACAGATGGCAGGCAACGCTTTAAAAACAAGTCACGCTTAGAATATATTTTTTAATAGTTTTTTATTAGTTTTTAGGTTCCGTCGCCGCTCACCGTATGTTTTGTCTCGCTACATGTAAAATTGTATAGTGAAATCAAAAAATTCTCAAATTTCCAAGCGATTTTTCCTACATCGCTCTATTATTTTACGAGAACATTCGCTGTGGTACAACATATTGAATGGAAATCATTAAATATTACATTTGCTATGATTTTTAAAGAGCATAATTTGAAAATGTAGAGTCACGCTTTAAGTCTTTAAGTACTCCAATCAAAGATACTCTACCAGATAATTCCTCCTGGTTTGATGTAGATCATGGCCACCGTGACGCAATGGGACAGTGTCTGATTTTTGCGCTTTAGTATGCACGGCGTGGAGTTTACCACTCAACACGCACAACACACCTTGAATTCTAGTGGAAAGCAGTCGACAAAGTGTCTTACCATTAGGTTATCTTTGACTGCCCTGTTACGCGGGACATAATGTAAAGCTGAATATGAATGAATACCTACGTTAAATGACAATTCGATTTTTTTGTTACCTACACATATAAGGCAAGTCCGAGAGAACCCAGTGTCAAGACACTCTATTCTTAGGTTTCCATCTGGATTAGACAGTGCGTGGTGAGTGCTGAAACTCATCACAGTAATTGTAATTATATTTTATTATAGTAACTTAATTAGGTAAACTAGTAAGGTCACTAGTGTCTAGGTAGACTCTGGTGACCATTAAATAGGTATGTACCCTTCGTTGTACAAATAAAGAGACACAACAACTACATTATAGTAAGGAGACAAAGAAAAAAAGGTATACTAATGTTGTTTCCAAGATTATAGAATGTTAGATAGCGGAACTCAACGCCGCAACTTTTTTAGCAGCCCAAATACATAAATATTATTATTATTATTTATTTAATATAATATGATTCAAATTTGAACCCAATAAAACACTGTCTAAGTAATTTAAAGAAAAAAAAGCAATAAAGTCAGTATAGAGCTTTCGAGCTTCAGAATGACTAAGCGCTTCATAATTCCTATTTTATACCCATTTTTATTTCCGCTGACTTATATAAGTCTTTTGTTTTCTACTTTTGACCTACATTTGTATTGTAATGGTGTGATATGGAAGCTTAAACTCTATATTTTGTAGAGTGATCTCTATTTGTCTTATGAAATGATCTTTGATTTTTGCGATTAGACATATTTAATTATATTTATTGTAACGTTTCGTATAATATATTTTTTTTTAATATGTGAGGTGGCAATTTCATAGAACTTACAGTGAGAGCCATTTTTAGTTTGTACAAGATGATGATTTTGAGGCCATTGTGACACGTTATTTGTTGGTCCGATTTTCTTTTGGGGTAGTGATTATATTATATACTTTTCTCTGCTCTATCCTGCTATGTGCGATAAATCGTGGAATTGCAGTAAAAAAACTTTTCATCGCAAAAATATGAAATCTAGTATCAAGACACTCCGTACATCGCTATCCACCGAATACGAGACATTGCGTGTTGAGTGGTGAAATTCACTTTATCTTTTACCAGAGCGAGAAAGTGAAAATAATTTAAATATAATCACTCCCTAGAGTGGAGATCGTACCCACAACCGAACGCGTTTACATTTAGACGCTGTCACACTGCGCCACGACCGGCCTCAAATATTCAATCAAATATTCAAAAATATAAACAGATTTTTTGAATGCAACCCAAATATGCCTAACGACATCTTTTACTAGAAATCAGATACAGTTTAAGTTAGAGCAGGGTAGTTTCAGTTAAAATATAGCAATAATAATCTATTAAAAAATAATACGAGTCCAAGTCCATGGTAGGGATGCCTAAATGATTATTTGCCAGTGCTTAGCTACTTTGACTACATCATCGGTTGATTGTGTCAAGTGCTTGACCACGTAAATCGAGAGTTGGAGCAGACACGCAACTGAGCTATGTGGCTTGGCACTACAGACATAGAGATTTTTCCTAAGACCATAAAAATTGTCAACAGGCACCTACATTCTTGGAATCTGTATTTTAAGAATTTTAGGCTAACATTAAATATTTTGTCTACAATACGTAAATTGTAACGTTTTATTGTAAAAAAAACCTCTTCCATTTCCATTTCCTTGGCATCAAAGTTATTCCCAAAAACCATATTATAATAGCTAGCTCTGAGCAGCTTTTCGGTTTATTCGCGACTGATAGAACCGCAAAACCACAAGATCAGTAGGTTCATGGTATTTTAAGCTCTATTGCCTAGGTCTGGCAAGCATTTGAATAGTACCACGAGATATGTTAGAGCTGTCGCAGGTGACACGCTGATAAGTCTTGGTGTAAGTGAGGAAAGATTGTTTTGATTAATTTTCTTTTGTTGTTGGGCAGTTGAATTTATGAGGGGGGTTAGGATTTAAAACCAAATTATATTTAAAATATATGTAAATCAAGTGTTTTTGGACGGAGAAATGATTATATTTAAAATTGTTTTCATTACCTCGCTTTAGTAAGACTAAGCGCGATGTTGAGTTCCGCAACTCAACACGTAGTTTCTCGAATTTTTCGGAAAGCGGAGTACAGATTATCTTGAGTCTATACTTTTCCTGTTGTTGCTTGTTTTAATTGGACATTGGATTTTAACATTTTACTTTATAGCTTATAATAATTATTTACCATTAAATTGGATAATCAGAAACAGAAACACAAACACACACAAATGCTATAATAAATAAACAAATAATTCTACTTCACTACACAATATAAAAAAAAATAATAGGCAGTATCACAGACAATCCATAGACTATTTAAATAAGAAAAAAATATAAAATTAACAAAAATATAATATATTTTATGAACACGCCTCCTAACTCCTTATAATTATGACGATAGAGTCTTTTATAGATAACTTTGTAATATAAACATTGGCTAAATCGCCTAAATCTTGCACTTAGAAGTGAAGTAAAGCTGGCGCTAAATTGTCAGACGCAGCGGCTGTCGGATTACTCTGACGGACGTCTTTGCCCAGACTTCGTGTGGGCTTAGTAATATCCACCTAGTGGCTTTATATATGAATATTGTTAACAAATTTGAATTTCCACAACTCTATCAAGTAATATTAAGTTAACATAATCATATTTCAAGTTTATGTACAGGTGGTTGTTTACAAGAAATATATACAGAATTGAATAGAAAAAAACTGAAACGATTATAAGAAATGTTATCTAAAGCAAAAGAAAATAGCTTCATGCTTTGTTCCACCTAGGAGAGTAGTTAGACACATCCTAGTGTCAAGACACTGCGTTGGACATCAAGATGTTGTGAGGACGAACTCAACGCCGCAAATTATCTTACTAGAGTGAGGAAATGAAACTAATTTAAATAAAATCATTAACTAATTTAAATATAATAATCGAACGCACTACCGTCGTTACGTGTCTTTAAATTAAGAACCTCCCTGCTATGCGGGATAAAAGTGTAAAGGTAAAAAAATCTTTATATATAGTAATGTTTTAAAAAACGTATAAATTAAATCAGAGTTACTTCATCTTATTCATTTGCATATAAAATATACTCAAGAGACTCAACCTTCGGCGATCCTCTTAACTTTTGTCTTTTGTTATAAGGAAAATGCTAATTACTCGATTAATTACACAATTAACTAAATTAAATACTTAACAATGCTATTAGTACGTATGTCTGCATTCATTTTTTTACAGTAAAACAATTTTCTCCATATTGCAAGGTAGTCAAAAATAACCTAATGTCAAGACACTGCCTTATATATATATATATATATATATATATATATATATATATATATATATATATATATATATATATATTATTAAAAACAAACAAATATACAGCACGTAGACAGGTGACGTCATAAGTGGATACATGGAATCATATGTGCATAGATGATGTCAAATATGGATATACGACATGGAACTTGAATACGTGACGTCATACTCTTTTCTAGCTTCACGTTGTTTCCCTGACGGAGTAGTCAGAGACAACGGAGTGTCTACCGCTACGGTCCCTACATACTTCTTTCCCCACGTCCACAATCATCATTCTCTTCATACATGCCCTTCGGGGGGTTGTCATGCTTTTTACGTGACCTTCCTCCAATACTGTGTCTCCCTTGACCTCTCGTACCACTCACCTTTGCTTCATAAATCTTTCTTACCATTCTTTCATCACTCGTTCTCTCAACGTGCCCAAACCACCTGAGCACGTTCTTCTCCATTCCTACTTGCTACTGCCATTCTGCGTATCATCTCGTTGCATGGCTGACCATCAGCCAAACTGATTCCGTATATCAGATCATATCTCTACTGCATTCATTATTCTGTCATCAAAATCAAATGTGCATAGGTGACGTTATATGTAGAAATATAAAATCATATATGAACATATGGGGGATACGGGAAAACACATATGGATCGGGTGAATAAAAATATACCCTAATAATGCAGAATCTGTGTTACTTAAGCTACATTTCAAATTATTCAACGGATTTCAATGTACTTTTCATTAATGGTCCCTTAATGGGTAAAATATTGCAAATTTGATTGCAGTTTATTATACAAAGAAGAGCATGGCTGAGCGATAAACGAAATTTTTCGTATAGTTCAAGGCGAAGTCATGAGAGGTTCCATGATTTGTAAAAAATAATCACACCAGTTGGAATTAAAATCCCAAGTGTCATTTATTTACGATTTTATATTATGTCACACATATTAGAACACATAAGAAAACAAGAAAATAATTATATTTCGGGAATCGAACCCACAACAATTGTATTTGCAACAAGACACTGTCCTATTGCGCCATGACAGGCCTCACTAGATTCTTTTAATTTCCTTAAATAATACGCAAAAATATGATCAAATTTAGGTAAGCATAAACAGAATAAGGTCTTTGGATTGGGTAAATTGATTTTGGATTAATCGCGTATATTTTGCTATATGAAAATACATTTTAGATATTCGACGTCTCGATAACTTGTCAATATACTACCGAGACCACTCATGACATTAACGAAATATGTATTGTTAGAAATAATCAGAATAATATCATTGAAAAACATAAACATAATAAATTCCAAAATATAATTAAAAACTGAAGCGTGTCACGTCAGGTAGACTACAGCAGTCATCTGTACATCAATGTCTGAGAGCAGACTGATAAATTCTCGTGAACATCGAGAGCGGTGTCAAAGGGTTCGGCAATTTGTACGCAGTCTCGTTCAGTACGTACTGTATTTTGTCTTTTGGATAGTACCACCACTACTAATGTTACTTTACTATACTATAGTCGGTGTAGTTTACTGAATTGATTTGTGTGGTATAGTTAAATAGATAAGTATGAATCACGTCACTTTAATATTATCAATTACAGATGATCCCACTGAGTGATATATTTATAATATATTTTCTTATTGCTGTAGTTAATTTTTCTCTTATTTTATATAAATATTTATTATCATAGATTTTACAATTATGCCTTACAATTGTGTAAACTATTTTTTTTTACGCTTGTACATAGTTCCAGAGAGTCAGTCACGACAGTAGTGTCAAGACACTAGCCGAGAACTATTTAAATGTAATTATAAATAAATAGTGAAATATGAATTCTCCTTTATCAAGAATCGGGTTCTTATTACAATAATCAAGTAAGAGGAAAACTACAAAACTATATCAAAAAAAAAACATTTTAGCTAACGCACATTGCATGTAACTCATAGTAGGAGCTCTAGCCAGTATTGAGCGCGGTAATTACTGGGGGTGTATTAACGTACATACATTATTTCTGACGCTGTTTTAAATATTAAGTTCTTCGTTGTTTTTATATATAATTGTTGCTTTTAAGTTCTTTAGATCAATTTTAATAATAATATAATGATTAATAATTCATATGCAATTTATAGGAATTCATATATTGAGGTCCTCTGAAGCATCTGACTGTAAGCACGATGTTTGTGTATTCTATCACACTCTAATGAGAAATATGGCGTTTAATTACAAAACTCAACACACATAATCTCGAATCCAGACGATAAGAAGAAGACGCTGACACACTAGGTTATTCATATAAATAAAAATTAAGTATATTTATTTAATAAACAGTAACAAATAACAAGCCCACACTGAAAACTGAAAAAGTGCCACTAAAAAACTAAATAAATAACAGAAAATCACAAAGAAACAATACAAGTTCGCTCACAAAAGTAGTTTACACAAAATAACTCCGGCCTGTTATGACTATTACATGTAAAAACTACTCTCATTATGAGATTCAATTGGCTAGCTGCCAAGTGTAATTTTTTTTACACCTATTCATACATACTGTGTATATGTACATTTTTGAAAAGCGTAAAAAAATGAACAAAGCGCGATACGAACCCGCGCCTGTAGGATCCGTCCAGCTACACTGACTACCAAACCATGCGTTCTTAATCAGCAACTTCGAAATTGTTATATATAATAATAAATAACTGCATTTTACACTCTGCGTATGAATACCAGAATATATAACATTAATAAAAAAATGGCAGAATACCATTTACTTCATTTTACCCGTGAATTTTCCATACCAGAGAAGTATTGAATGTGGTCCATTGGGGTAAAGCTCTAATAGTCACTCTCTCATGCAATGTTTCGAATTCGGTGAAATGCGAAGTACAGAGATTACACTAGGTACTTTCTGTCTACCCTGCTATGCACGATAAAGACGTGAAGCTAAATAAAACTTTATATTATACTAAATATTTTCCATATAATAAAGAAGTGAATAACCATATACCACTTTACTACTAATTTATAACAAAAGCACATTTTATAATTGAAAGTCATTTACAAATAGATATTATTTTAAAGGATATGTTACATTGATACGATAAAGCGAGAGTTAATCACCCTTTGGTAATTTTCATGCGTCATTTGAAAGCGTTTACACTTCGATTCACCAAGCGTACAAAAAGATCAGTATTATTTAGTTAGGAATTATGAAGCCAGCCGTGGGACACCGTGGGACAGCGTGTGACTATAAACGAAAACAGTTGTTGGTTCGATTCTCACTCAGAAGAATAAGTATAAATAAATATATTTAAATTATTTATATCCCCTTGCTCTAGAACTCTTGTGACGTCACATGTTCATTTACACCGGAAGCCGGAAGCACTATGTAAGCCGAGGGCCAGATACTGAGTACAGCAAGAACCAGATAGAGTGCTAAATACTCAATAGAAGCTTGATCATCCGCAACGTGGAAGGACAGCCGCCTACATTCTTTGAACCGAACGGCTCCTCTAATGTGGACTTAACAATCACAAGTAGGCAGGTAGTGGATATGAATGGTGGACATCGGACCTAGATAGGGTTCGCCGCTTGGTAGGCACAGCGCATAGAGCCTGGCAGTAGTCACAAAAGACGAAAAGTAGACATGAACCTCAGCTGCATGCTGCCCTGTGCCAGATCAGACTTCAGTACAAGGAAGCGATGAGAGATGCTGAGATATCCCACTCTCGCGAAATAGCGGAAACTGGCAACTTCAAACCATGGGGGTTAGCGTATCATGCCGCTTCTGGCGGAATACGTGCTAACGTGATGCACGGAGTCCGCTTACTGAAGAAGGAAGATTGCACTACTACGACTAAGGAAACCATGACAGGCTTGCTGTCGACACTGCTCGAATGATAACCCATGTAAAGATGCAATGTACCACCGCGTCCTTAGGATAGCTGCTCACCTCCTACAAGACCCTGGAGCAGATCTGTCCAGCACTGCTCCTGGATTGGACGGTATTACAGCCAAGATCGTCAAACACGCATAGAGAGCTAACGAGGCTGAAATGCTCCTCATGTACTCTGCATGGTTGACTTAAGGTGTATTCCCGGATGTTTGGAAGGTGAAAAAGCTTCTGATCCTGTCAAAGGGCAACCATTGACCGCCCTCGGATATAAAAGCGTATAGAACGATTATACTTCTGCCTATTCTAGGCAAAATATTGGAACGCTTAATTATAGCTTGCGCCCCTTGCCTATGGGATAGTATTTCACATGCCCAAGATAGTTTTGTCTGTGGAAAGTCGAAGGTCACTGCACTGAATGTGGCGCGAGTACAAGTTGCGAGTACCAAGCAGAACTATGCTCAGCTGATTTTTTTGGATATCTTGGGGGCCTTCGACAATGCGTGGTCGCCCATGATCGTGACATGATGACAAGACGTAGATTTGTAGGACTCAAGAATGGCAATGGGAACGAGCATACGTTAGGAGTAACAAAGGTAAGTACCGTGCGGTCTGCAAAGTTGCAGTCCGTTATGCCCAAAAGGCGGGTAGTACCATGGGTGGTTAATGGGATTGTTCCTTTACACAGATATCATTAAGATAATATTAATCCTGACTTATTAAAATTGTTCTCAAAGTCTTGGTTGCCCAATAGTTTAACTTACTACTTGAAGGAGTGATTCGTCACTTACTTATCCAGATCCAAAACGTATAAATAATTTTTATCTCTATCTCTCTCTCTCTTTCTCTCTTATTAAACGATCATTTCTTAATAGTCTTTAGGTAGTAGAATTTTTTAAAATTTGTTTTTTCAAAAAAATTTTCTAATTTTAAGTGTAGAATACCACTTTAAAAATAGTAAATATTAAAGTAAAATTAATTCCAAAACTATAAGTTATTTATAATTATATGTATACATACATACCTCCTCATACATGTGTATAATTATATATGTAATTAGAACTAACGTTACGTCTACCACGTCCTATTATCCTCATCTTAGTGCGGATGCTACAAATCACTGAGCGAAAAGAACTGTAATTAACTTTACGCATCATTTATCTCGATTTACAATTTAACTCATTGTGTTCAAGTCGAGGGTCGCGATGTATGGAGTTTTTTGCTTAATTATAAGGAGGGGAAATTTTAATTTCCCTAGAATCGTTTTACATCAGAATCTTTTGAAGAGGGTGACATTGTTGAGAATTTTACCTTTGAATATTTGCGCTATTTTCGTAATTAGTAGGTATTTTTTATGGTGTTTTGGTTGAAAAATAATTTTTGTCTTAAAAATATATTTATGAAAGGGACAAAAAATAATTTGAACGCAACGGGATTCGAAACTCACACCTCTAGGAAATCGTCCAAACACTCACTCACTCACCGCTAAACCATGCGTTCTACATCCCGCTGCGTCGAAATTCTTATACGTTTGTTACAACTTTTTTGATGATTTTTATAAATTTTTGCTACCCATGGATATAGAGACATAATAAGAAATTATTATTAAGGAAAGAAGAAAATGCTATTTATTTTAACATTCTTAAAACATTATTCCACACTTAACATAGGATTAGAAAATATTTTGAAAACGTCACTTAATTCATACGATACCATTACTGGACATCTAGACATTCGGTAGCATGTCAAGCCAAGTCAAGCTAACAGCGCTGGCGAATAGAATGCTATTGTTGTATAATTTTTTACGAAGTATATGAATCTACTTTTAAGTATCTCACAGCTAAATAACTATTTATGAATTTATAAAACTATTTTATTATAAAAATATTTATTTATAATTATTTATTTATTTGGGCTAGTTACGGAATCAAGGTTTCATACCGCTTGAAAACTTGCTTAGTAAGCTAGTTTTCAACCTTAGATTGCGTTTTTTTTAGGTTTACGCTTTTATCCCGCATAGCAGGGTAGACAGAAAATACCTAGTGTCAAGACACTCCGTACTTCGCTTTCCACCGAAGTCGAGACATTGCTTGTTGAGTGGTGAAACTCAACGAAGCGCTTTGTCTTAACAGAGCGAGTAAATGAAAATAATTTTAAATATAATCATTCTCTTGACTGGAAATCGAATCTCCAACCGATCATGTTTACAGTCAATCGCTGTTCCACTTTACCACGAAGAGGCTTTTTACAATACTAATATGAAATAATAGACTATATAATTCCCCCACATGTTTCCCAGTAATATTTCAATTCCCACTGTCTGGAGCAGACAGCAGATATCAAAGACAACGCTCTAAATTCCATTTGTGTACGCTAAAGGAAATTTGATTTGTCCGCGGAACTAAATAAATTCCGAGAAACAGAAGCGAATAATAGAAATAGCGTCAGGTTATTGTTTTACTTGAGGCGGGGATTTGCGAAATTGTTTTGGACTTGCCTTTATTTTTTATATTCCGCACGATGTTTACTCTTGTTTTTGTTGGGTAACAATGTTATGTTATTGTTTGAATTGATTGTTTTTTTAATACATTGTTTTTTTTTTTAAATATTTAAAGTATTATAGAAGAAAGGTCGTAGCGCAGTGGGAATGCGTCTGACTGTAAACGCGATCTGTTTTGGGTTCGACTCCCACTCGGAGAAGATTATATTTAATTTATTTTCACTTCCTCACTCTAGTGGGATCAAGTGCGGCGTCGAATTTGACGGAAAGTGGAGTGCGGAGTGTCTTGACACTATTAAAAAAGGAATATATATATATATACATATATATATATATATATATATATATATATATATATATATATATATATATATATATATATATATATATTTCAAGCCTGAAATCCAGTCATCACCCGTTATCTATTTTGACGTTGGATCTAGAAGACCACTAGAAGGTTGATTAACCTTTCCATACATAAATAGATGAATTCAAGTAAAAACGATATTTAGGTGCAATAAATTTGATAAATAAGTAAAAAAGTTCTTTTTGTTCTAAATGTAAAGGAGGGTTATACCACTTGTTCCTAACGCAGCGGTAGATAATTGCAACTTGGCGTTCTATCGAGTATCATTCGCAGCACAAACTCTGATTCCATTTGTATTGTTGTTTTAAATCAATATTTATGCTTTGGGGTTGAGATTTTTATTTTGCAGGCTGTATTAACATCTTCCCGTTTTATCCTGCGAATTTAATACACATTTTCACTTTACATTTTATCCCATATAACAGTGTAGTTAAAAATAACTAAATATCACAACACTCTATCTAGATTTAACAATTTACTGGTTAAATGGCGTAATTAAACGCCGCACTTCTTCTTACTCGAACAAAGAAACGGAATTAATTTAAATACTATCATTTCCCCAATTGAAAATCGAACCCACGACCAATAGCAATTCCACTCACGCTGACCATGTTAATACATATCAAATAGGCTATAAAAGATTGCAATGGACGCCTTTCGTTAGTCCACGTCGCTTCCAGACCACGCTGAAGGCCTATTGTTCCGCTCCAGAAAATATGAGTTGAAATGAGATTTTTCCTAGATGCCTCTTGAAAACCGCTCTGACCTGAGATGGTCACCGCCTAGATTGAGTAATTGAAATTAATGTTGAAATAAGATAGAATTTTTATATATAAATTTTTATATTGTTATTATATTTTATTTTTATATTGACTAATATAAAAATACAGTATATATATATATATATATATATATATATATATATATATATATATATATATATACTGTATTTTTATATTAGTCAATATAAAAATACAATATAATAAATATATATATATATATATATATATATATATATATATATATATATATATATATATATATCACCGATCACGTTCACAGTTTGCTTACTTAATTTTTATAATAAAATCAAGGGTAAAGTTATGAATTAAATAAAGGCCGGCTTTATAATTCATTGGCTCATTTAAAAAGGAATTAGGTTATACACTTAGAACGAAAGAAAAGAGTAAAAACAAATTAATAGCTTTTTTTAGCTTCACGCTTTTATCCCGCATAGCAGGATAGACACTCCGTACTTCGTTTCCAGCGGTTTGGAGACATTGTGTGTTAATAATTTAAATATAATCACTCCCCCGAGTGGAGACCGAACCCACAACCGATCGCATTTACAGTCAGACGCTGTCACACTGCGCCACGAGCGGTCTAAGTTAGTAGCTTATTTTTTATTTAATAAAAAAAATTATTACACCCTAGTTTCTTATAACATAACCAGCGTTCAAGAATATTTTCTATTCTGAAATCTCTTTTTGTATGTTATTTTATGTATTCATGCTTTGGATCACTCATTTAATATCTTTAATAATAATTCTCTAAGTCACTCTTTTCTCCTACCTTCCTTACAAACCATCTCATTAAAACTAACACACTACGTCACTCTCTCCTATATTCTACCGTTACATATTATTGTGGGTTCGATTCTCTTTTGAAGAATTATTAGTTTTTTTTATTAATATAAAATTTAGCCCACTACATAATGCGTCCGTACGTCTTTTTCTTAATATTATTTATTTCTCATTTACATATAATTACAATCAGCTTTTTAGAACTTAAGATCTATATTTATATATAAAGGCGAATAATTAGTTTATATTTATGTTCATTTTTCTTCTTTGGTAATATAAAGCGCGGCGTTTAGTTCGCCACTCAGCATGCAATGTCTCGAAGACATACCGGAAATAATCAACTTTGTGTCTACCTTGCTATACAGGAAGAAATACCTTTTGTTCTGTATGAGAAGTTGCTTCTCATATAAAATTAATTTTAAATTACATAGTTATATACCAATGACTTGATTTTTTTTATTACATTTCAATTAGAGTTTCAATTGAAAGCGGTACAGTGTTTCTGTAATCACTAGAAAAAGTGCTTAATTAAACATTTAGGAGGAGGCATTATAATTTGGATTTTTGTCTTTACCCTTAGAAAGTCATTGCTGCTCTACAATATTACAGATGTATAGCTTACTATTTTTAAAGTGTTATTCTAGACATAGGATTAGAAACATTTTTGGAAAAACGAATATAAATTTGAACGCAGCAGGATTAGAACCTGCGAAATTTTGTGAAGGGTCCAAACGCTCTGACTGCTACGCCATGCGTTCTACTGACGGCTGCGTCGAAATTCTTATACGTTTTGTTACAACTTATTTATGTTGTTAGCATCTCTGTAGAGAGATTTTTACAAAATTTCTACTACTTAAATATTATTATTAAGAAACAATCTCTTGTTAAATGATTGTTTTGTAAATGCTCGGATTGTAAATGCTGTTGGTCATGGGTTCAATTTTCAGTTGAGGTATTAATTATATTGAAGATTTAAGATATGTATAATGTACTTTACTATACATTAAGGTACAATGAGAAAGCACATTTTGCCAAACATTCTAAAAAATAAAAAAATAGATAAATGGGAATGACTATATCAACATGAACATGTGGCATTGAATTTTCCTATCAAGACGTACGTAGCCTGTAACTCAACGCCGCGCTTTCTCTTACCAGAGCAGAAAAATGGAAAAAATCAACCCTCAAGAGAGAATCGAATCCAAGCCTTCCAATTCCAACGTTCCACTGTGAATATATTACACATAGTAATGGAAAAAGCAAAATCTAGCCACAATATACTAACTTCGCGAGGAGATTTCGACGCAAACAGCACAGGAATGCAAATATTAAGCGATTTTCAAAATTCAATCTTTTGCAAAATTCTCAAAGAGTTTAGGGTTTTTAATAAGCAATGGTTATTAAATATAGTACCGGGGAATCCGGTTTGGATCCGGCATAAGTATAATCCGGGGACAGCCATGGTATTTCCTTTACAGAATTTAATTAAGTTTCAGTAATCCTGTATAAGAGATACTTGCGACAACGTTTCCCCGACGAATTGAGTTGTGGCAAAATCATATGATATTTATGTTTTTACGTACAATTCCGTTTAATATGTTACACCCGGCACAGCGGGACAGTTTTGTGTTAACGCGATTGGTTGTGGGTTCGATTTTACAAGGAATTGTCATATTTTATTGTTTTTACACTTGTGTTCGTTTTGGTAGAACAAAGTAAATAATTAACACGGAAAATTATAGAGGGAGTTGGTTTGGTTCTTGTCTACTCTGTTGACGGAGCCAAAGCGCAAGGCTCAAATTATGAATATAAAAAAAATTAAATATAGTATAATTATTTTTTTCACTTTTTTTGTTGTATATGTTGGTTATATCGAGAACAAGTGATACTTTTAGGTTTGGATTTAACTTGATTGACAATGAATTATATCGTTGAAAGAACAAACAAACAAACATATATAGAAACTTCATAAATCATCTTTTACTATAATAAATTATTATATATTCTTTATTGTACAATTTCATAAATATGCACAAAAGGCGGTCTTAATGCTAAAAGGCATTTTCTACCAGCCAACCTTGTCATATGTCAAAAAAATAATAATAACAATGTTTCTATTAAAAATAATATATACATATATACACACATACACATACATGTATATACATACATACATACATACATACATACATATATACATATATACATATATACACACATATATATATATATATATATATATACATACATATAAATTTATATAAATAAATATAAAATACATAATAATATAATAAACTCTACTTCAAGAGAGGTAGAGACTTTGGAAAACCTTCGAGAAGACAGCATTAATGATATCAAAGGAAGGTCTTGTAAGAAGTCATACATAAAAGTGTTAATGACTATGGACAAAGTAAAAGAAGTATGCAGGTACTGTTCTCGGCCTAGATATTACATTTTCTTAATTTTTAAACATTTAAAATGAAATTGTTTTAAATAGATTATTTCTATGTAGTTAAGTGTTAGAAAATATGTTTTTGAAAAGTCGACTATGACAACTCACTAGAGATGAAGGTAAAAATAAAAAAAATAATTCAAGAAATACATGGAATGTGTAAACAAAACATTATTTCTACATACATTCATACATACATACATACATACATACATACATACATACATACATACATACATACATACATACATATATTCACGTACTTTAAAAGGCACTTATCAAAACAAAATACAATTCAATATATTTATTGTAAATAGTAACAATATTAAAACCAGTACTTGAAACTAATTACTAAATGAGCTTTTGTTCTTCTTTCCGTTCATAAACGCATTGAAAGTTCGTTTTTAATTAGCGATCTATATAATTACTTTTAAAGCGTTTGAAAAATTTGAAAAAATCTGGTTGGGGTTCAAATCTTGCTACGTTAAATATTTCTTATAATAGGTAGAAGATAATATTTTAAAAGAGTAAAAAAAATGATTAAATTTAAAGAATAAATAATGTAACTGAAAATATTCCCAAGTATTTCATATTTTTTCCACTAGAAATAATACTTTTAATATAATGACACTATTGTGGCCTAGATAAAGCGTAATGGTTGGAATTTCAGGCCCAGAACATTAATATTTTATACAAATTCACTCTTTATTCTGCATAGCAGGATATTTTGTCTTACCAGAGCGGAGAATTGAAAAATATCAAGACCAATAGGGCCTCGTCATCTTATATACATATATATATATATATATATATATATATATATATATATATATATATATATATATATATATACATATATATATAAATATATATATATATATATATATATATATATATATATATATATATATATATATATATATGTTTTTCCTTGAGGATGTACTAAAGGAAGATTTCCTTGAATTATCATGGGAACAAGAAAAAACGATAATATTTTATAATTCTTCACAAAGTCCAAGGGCAAAAACTTAAGTAGATATAATTAGATAGTAGATATAATTAATACTTAAAAGTACCTTATGATTAACCAAAAAAACCCACAAGATAATTGTATGGCAGATATATTTATTCTTACATACATATCAATATAAAACGCTTAATTGTATGAAATGTAATTTACGAAAGCTCTTTAATTCACTCATTCATCCATTTCTATATGAATGGACCATTTTATTACAGTTTTTATTCAAAAATTAATCTCTTATAATTAAATACTCGTAAATATATTTATAAAAATATATAACATATATAGGCTTAATAAGTTATGGAGAGAGAAGTCTAAGGTACGACACTCTGGTATGCACTTGGAGACCAAATTTATAAAAAAATAAAAAAAAACATTGTCAGGTAAGGTCTGATTATTGATAAGAGTAAAATAATTTAATTTTTTGTTATGACGACATAAAGTACGGAGTTAAGTTACGTAGAACAAAGTGTTTCAACATAACTCTCTCAAAAAATGTGAAATTAAAAAAAAAAAAACAAACGCGTTAATAAAATTATTTTCTTTCACACGAATCTTATTCAACCTCCCATTGTTGTAGTTCCAAAGGGAAACAAGTATTTTTTTTTCATTCCCTAATGTTTCTCTCCTCGCAAACATCAGTGTTAAGCAAGTTGGCCATGTAAGGTGATATATACGGGACAGACCCGATTTTGAAAATACTGGCTATATTTACTCTTATAGATGATTACCTGTAATTTTAGGTAAACTAGTAGAAAAATAAAAAAAATGTGAATTATTAATGCTAGATTGGCAAGAACGAGTATGATTTTTTTTATTATAAATAAACCACGTTGTTTTGGGATGTCCCGATTTTTTTTCAATGAAAACGTGGCTACCCTAGTGATATTTATAGAAAAACCACGGTAAGTTACAACAAAAGATATTTATCTGTGAACTAACGAACGCCTACAAATACCCACTCGTATTGTATGTACGTAGATGTAGATGTACGTAATATAAAGTGACCTACTTACTGGGTCTTCATTAGAATTACTTAGCGGAAGAGGTTTATTGAAAATGAGCAGTGTGAAATGGCCTTATATTTTATGCCTGTTTACTAATATATATATAATATATAGTATATATATATATATATATATATATATATATATATATATATATATATATATATAGTATTACATACATATATTTTAGTTATTCTGAATTAAAAAAATCTACGAAAAGTCTACGACGTAGATGCTACGATAAGCTTTCTTATTTTATAACATTATAATAATAATATACGGTTACAAGAAGAAATACACTGTACACGTAACTTGGTTGTGGGTTCAATTCAAAGTCAAGGGAAATATTGTATTTAAAGTTATTTGTTCTACACATGGATACATTTATCTGTATCAGTTTTATAATGTAAAAAACTAATCCTACTTAAGGTATGATTATAGTAATACTCATATTGAATCAAAAAAATACGAAGTACCCGTTATTTACTTTTTATATTATCCATATATATATATATATATATAAAGTCAAATATTACTTTCATAGTTTATTATTTTGTAACACAATGTACTCACAATTTTATTGACAGAATTAAAATTCTTTTTTTTTTGCTTCACACTCTTAAATAGAAGGGCAAGATTTCCATACTTCGCTTTCCACTAAATTCTAGACATTGCATATTGAGTGATGGAGCTCAACGCCACACTTTGTCATTACCAGAGCGAGGAAGTGAAAATATTTAAAATATATTCACTCCTCCGAGTGGGGATCGAACCCACAACCGATCGCGTTTACAGTCAGACGCTGTCACACTGCGCTACGACCGGCCTCTATTATAATATATGGTGTAATATCTCATTGTGACTTCACCTTTATATTTAAATGCGGGAAAAAATATATTATAATAAACTTTTAAGAGACGTACTTACTATTTTTAAAGTGTTATTCCACACTTAGGATTAGAAAACATCTTTGAAAAAACGTATAAAAATTTGAACGAGCGGGATTCGAACCCGCGCCTCTTGGATACCGTCCAAGCACTCTGACCGCTAAGCCATGCGTTCTACTACCAGCTGCGTCGAAATTCTTATACGTTTTGTTACAACTTAATTATGTTGTTAGCATCTCTGTAGAGAGATTTTTACAAATTTCTACTACTTAAAGATTATTAAGAAATAATCGTTTAACAAGAGAGATTGCTATTTTTTTTTGTTTTTTCCGCTGCGTTCATATTTTTATACGTTTTTTCAAAGATGTTTTCTAATCCTAAGTGTGGAATAACACTTTAAAAATAGTAAATATTAAAATAAAATAAAATATAATAAAAAAAAATAAAAAGTTTTAAGAGACGTATTTCGAATAATTTTAGATATTGTAGATTTATAAGTTTTTTTTTAAATTTAGATTGAGCTTGTAAAATAATTGTTTGAAAACTACTTAAAAAGAAACTATAACATTTGAATTATATTAGTCATTAAAATATAAACTAAACTCGCGAAAAACGTGGGAATTAAAAACCAAACAGTAAGCAGACGGACAAGTTATTCAAATTTTATATACATATAAAGAAATAAGCGAATATATAGATGTGAAATACAGATAGATATTGTAATAACAACCTTTCGTTTTTATAAAGAAAATTTTTGGGTCACCGTCTACTATCTAGTTTGGAAAGTTTCGCCTTACAATACCCTTATGATATTAAAAATATTCTTTCAAATTTGTATTGATGACAAATGTAATTTATATATTATTTTTTTTACATATAAAGTCGGATTATTATATTTTTTAATAATTATATATGTATATATATATATATAATTATATATATATATATATATATATATATATATATATATATATATATATTTATCACAAATTATCTTATAATTTCATATTTTACCATAGTTTTCGTCTATTTATAGACATTGCGTGTTATTTGGCAGCTCTTGTACCCCGCATAGTATCCGCATCCGGATTAGACAGGAAGTACCTAATGTCGAGACACTCTTTCAAACAAATTTCGATACATTTCATGTTCAATGATGAAACTCAACAGCGCGCATTATCTACCGGAGCGAGAAAATGAAAATAATTAAAATATAATCATTTCTCTGAGTAGAAATCGAACCCACAACCAATTTCATTTCCAGTCTCAACCACTGTTCCACTGCGCCTCCATATGGCACCATACCACATACCATCATCAATTTCGATAAATTAAAAAAAATAATAATAAAAAAATCGATTTCTCTCAGAACGCGATCACTATTCATTCCAATAATCGTGTAATATGAAGACATTTCAATGCAATCAAAGTACTGAATAAGGTGTAGACGCTTTTATAAAGGTGAAATATAAAGCTTTTTGTTTGCGACGACTCGAGGCTTCAATTCATTTTGAAATTGATTATTTTCAAACGAAATACGATTTAATATAATAAGTACTTCGTGTTTTGTGATTTTTATATTTGTTAATCGATGTTTTTGTACTTGATAAAGGTCGTACACTTTGGTATTTAATATGTTTTAAAAAAGCGTTTTCTGTACTTTATAGTAATCTGCTATCACAGATATACTGATATATGTAATGATACTATTATCAGCTTCTAAGTGGATTCAACTCAGTTACGACCGACCGAAAACGCGACCAGCTGTGGATTCGATACCCGCTGGTGTTAATGATTCGCTCAAGTAAAACAACAAGCGGCGTTAAGTTCCGCTACATAACACACAATGTCTCGAATTCGGTGGAAAGCAGAGCACTTAGTGTCTTGACACTGATACTGGCACCTTACTGTGCGTTATAAAAGCGTGATGCTTAAAAAAAAGCCTTAGTGACTAGTGACGTCACATGTTACGTTACGAACGTTATTTGAATTTTGTTTTTGTTTCCCTAACAAGTTCCAGATAATATAGGTGTAAAAATCTCAACACTTATGTACATACAATAGAGTGTTTATTTTTTTTATATATATAATAAATAACATGCACGTATCCGTTTCGCGCTCTGTTGGATGCGTTTATTTTACAACTATCCGTCGTTACGCATCGTATGTATTGTAAATCTGACTTGTTTTTTTGTATATTTTTTTTTAATTTTTTTTTTTGCAATCTGTATACATGGCATAGATAAATAGATGACAGACGAAGCTAATAGATAGTGAATGAAAAAGAATTTTTGTTTTTTTTTTAATCAGCTTCAAGCTTTATCCAATATACCAATAGTCAGAGACAAGCCAGAGTCAAGACATTGACGGCTTTGCACCCAAAATAGAGGCATTAAGTATTAAATCTATACACTGGAGTCAATCCGAAAATGTAATATTTCAAACTAACATTTTTTTTAGCTTCATCCTATTATCCTGCATAGCAAATAGAAAGTACCTAGTGTCAAAACACTCCGTACTTCACTTTCCACTGAATTCGAGACATTGCGTGTTGAGTAGTAGAACTCAACGCCGCTCTTTATCTTTACCAGAGTAAGGAAGTGAAAATATTTAAAATATAATCACTCTCCCGAGTGGGGATCGAACCCAAAACCGATCGCGTTTACGGTCAGATGGTGTTCCACTGCGCCACGACCGGCCTAACTAACATTTGTAAGTAATAAATGTATGAAAATAGTTTTTCTTTCGCTTCGTCAGTATCAAAGTCTCAGGATTCATTGTAGAAACATAATTTCAGACTTGTACAGAACAAACTTGAGGCAATTTGAAACTGTCTAAAGCAAGGCCTAGGTATTTTTTAGTTCTATGTAAATTTTTAAAATGAATAAACAATGAATAAAAACGATACAAATTTGCTTTAATTTTTAGTTTGAAAGTGCCTTAACGTACTTGCAATGTATGGTGATGTTTAACCACACGCTTTTAACCCGCATAGCAGGGTAACAGAACGTACCTAGTGTTAAGACACTCCGTACTTCGCTTTCCACCGGATTGAATAGTGGAACTCAACTCCGCACTTTGTCCTTACCAAAGCGAAGAGGTGGAAACATTAATAACAGAGATATGGCAATAGTTTTTAAATAGTCATGAGGAATATAATAGTTTCTTGGCTTTTATTCCGTATAGCAGGGTAGATAAAAAACACCTAGTGTCAAGACACTCCGTATTTCGCTTGCCGCCGAATTCAAGATATTGCATGTTGAGTGGTGGAACTCAACGCCGCACCTCGTCTTTACCAGAGCGAGGAAGTGAAAATAATTTAAATATAATCACCACCCCAGGTGAGAATCGAACCCTAAATCGCGTTTACAGTCAGACGTTGTCACTCTGCGCCACGACCGGCCTCTTAATACTGAAATAGATATACCACTATTATATATATTATTTAAAGTTAAGCGCGTTAAGCAAGTCTTGGTTGTCGAAATTCGAGACATTTTATTTTAAATAGCGAAACCTAACGCCGCACACTGTCTTGCGAGAAAATAAAGGGATTTAATTTACAATTATCATATTTAAGGCATATTACTGCCTCTTCTATAGAATCAATCATACTATTTCCCATAATAATTGTATGTACAGTCTGTAGTCTATATACTACGGACAGCAAAAAAATTTCACCGCCAATTTTACGCAACTGATTTATCGTTTGAAACTTGTTCTAAAGCGAGGCAAAAAATAACCGACGCCGCACAGTGTCCCGCGGGAAATGAGATCCCTTCCAATTCTCAATATCGAATCATCCGCAGAACTTTTATAAATTATAAAAAAAAGTTTTAAAAAAATGTACATTTTCACGTAAAATCATTTACACATGACTTTAGGTTATCTCTGATTATCCCGCATAGCAGGCTAGTCAGAGATAATTTAGTGTCAAGACACTCCGTTTATTGCTTTACGCCGGAAATCAAGATATTGCGTGTTGAGTTGCTCAACGTTATAACGTATAAGAACGACAATTCTTTTTTTAGCGTCCTGCTTTATCATCCCATTCGCCATGAGTCTGGACCTGGGCGCATGCTCCAGTGCATTCCCGCTGGGGTCAAGAGTGGAGTTAAAGTTCAGGACTGCTACCCAGCACACAATGTCCGGGAGGGCGGGAATTGGAGGTCGGAGGTACAAAAAACGTGGTTAGAGGAGAAATCATAATAAATTTTATATAAAAGCATTCATCTAAGTGCGAATTTAACTGCAACCCATCGCGTGTTTTATTTCTTATACCAATATTTAGTTTAGAATTGTAATATATATACATGTATATTTTCAATATAGGTTTATTTTTTCATAATTTGTAACTTTTCCTAGTTACGCCGCGCGGCGTTTAGTTCCGCCATTCGATACGCAAATGACGAACTAAGTTTTCTATTTATAATAAAATCTTAATTTTTTCATACATTATATATACTGCTAATCCATACATATATTATATAATACTTAACATATTATAAACGTCAACATCTAATAACCTAACTTCTTTTTACCATTTATAAACCCAATTTGAATATGGGAGTGTTTGTGACATCGATATTATTTCAAAGGTTATTACTTTCATACGAAATGAGTAAAGCATTAGATTGGTTTGGGTAAATCCATTTTTTGTGTATAATTTTTATTAAAGACATATATTTATTATATAATATTCATGATACTGTTTTAAATAACGTTCAGGTTTAACTTTATTGAAAGTATTATTTTACTTATAATTAGATAATTTTAGATATAACTTGTATCTTAGCTTCACGCTTTTATCACGCATAGCAGGGTAGACAGAGAGTATCTAGTATAAAGACACTCCTTACTTCACTTTCCATCGAATTCGAGACACTGCGTGTTGAGTGGTGGAACTCAACAGTCGTATTTTGTCTTTACCAGAGCAAGGAAGTGGAAATAATTTAAATATAATCACTCCCCTGAGTGGGGATCGAACTCACAACTCATCGCGTTTACGACCGGCGTCAAAAAAGCATAATTTATTATATTTTTTATGAAAACACTTGCTGTATCCACGTCGTTTGAGTGTTAAAGATTATTAAATTATTAGCAAATTAACAATTACATAAAAGATGACACGCATTGGGGATGAAATATTCGCTCCAGTGTATTTCAAAGGTATTGCCACTAATAAAAATTATTTATTTCTTTATTTATAATCATTGACTTTAAAAAAAATAGAAAATTCCGCTCAGTACCTTGTGTTGTTCTTCTCAGGTAGGTGATATTAACTAGTGAAGTGGTGGGGAAATATTTGACGTTCAAAAAGTAAAGCTTGTTTAAAATTTGAATAAAATATTTTTTAATTGTATGTCTACTTGTTTACTGTAATTTGTTTAATGTAATTATAACAGGGTCAGTCGTGGCGCAGGGGGGCAGTGTCTGACCGTAACGCAATCGGTTGTGGGTTCGATCCCCACTCGGGGGTGTGATTATATAGTGTTTCCTAATAGGGATGATAGGATTTTGATAGCTCACAGTCGCCATCTTGGTTGTTTAACATTTAACATTTGTATTATTTTGTGTTGAATAATGTTTGCCATTTAACCTTGAACAAGTTCACGTTATTTCAAAGTTTGGAAGTTGTTGAAATTTTCTATCAAAATTCGAGAAGTATTGTCTCTACTCAAAGAGCATTTCGTGCTAAATATGGTCGTCATGGTGCACCGTCTGAGCTCGCTATACGTCGCATAGTCCAAAAACTGGAAAGTGAATATTCTTTGCACGATCGTAGACCACCAACACGACAACGGACAGGCCATAGTCAAGAAGATATTGCCGCCGTATCAGCCAGTGTCGAAGAAAATCAAAATGTTTCCGTTCCACGATGTGCACAAGAATTGGGCTTATCTAGAATGACAACCTGGCGAATTTTACGAATGGATCTTGGCCTACATCCATACAAGATTATGTTGGCACAAGAACTCAAGCCAGCAGACCATCAATTACATCGTGAATTTGCTGATTGGGCGCTTGAAATGATAGAAACGGACACCGAATTTCACAGGAAAAACATCTTTTCAGATGAGGCTCACTTTTAGCTCAATGGTTATGTGCACAAACAGAATTGCCGTTACTGGAGTCTGGAGTCAAATCCAAGAGTGGTTCATAAAACACCATTACATCCTGAAAAATTGACTGTTTGGTGCGGATTATGGTACGGTGGAATTATTGGCCCGTACTTTTTCAAAAACGACGAAGGCCGTACTGTTACTGTCAATGGCGACCGTTATCGTGACATGTTGAACGATTTTTTTCCTGAAGTGTATGAAATCAATACGAACGACATTTATTTTCAACAAGATGGTACAACATGCAACACTACGACCGTCACAATGGATTTATTGCGTGATAAGTTTGGTGAGTCGGTTATTTCTCGCAACGGTCCTCACAATTGGCCACCAAAATCATGCGATTTTGTTAAATTCGACTATTTTTTGTGGGGGTATGTTAAATATCAAGTGTATGCCAATAAACCAGCTACGACTCCAGACCTTGAACGCAACATTCGAGCGATTATAGCGGCCATACCAGCCGAAATGCTGCACCGAGTCATCGAAAATGAACCGATCGTATTCACTAGTGCAAAAAAAACTTGGTGGTTATTTAAACAATATTTTCATAAATCATAAACAGCATAAAATTTACTATTAAATATAGCTATTGAATACGAAATTTAAACATATATTACATGTTTTATTTCAATTTGAAAACATATCGTTCTTATTGGAAAACCCCATATTAAAATTATTTTCACTTCCTCGCTCTGGTAAAGACAAAGAGCGACGTTGAGTTCCACCAATCAACACGCAATATCTTGAATTCGGTAGAAAGCGAAGTACGGAGTGTCTTGACATAAGGTACTTTCTAGCTACCCTGCTACGCAGGATGAAAGCGTAAAAAAATGAAAAAAAAACAAGTGGATTTAAATAAAAATAATAATTAAATGTAAATAATTAAGGCTACCTCATTTGAACTTGACATGTTCATTTTAAAGGAAAGTCATTCAATTAATAATATTATTAGAATAACCCTCCATATCTTTTGTGTCCGATACAATATGTTCCTCTAAACTGGACGTTATTAATAACGTTTTAATATATTTTACAAGTACACAATTTTTAAATAAATACTCTAAGGATTTTTGGGTCTTAAATAAATTATATATGGAGAAAATAATGATCAAAAAATAATAATTAGGCCGGTCGTAGTGCAGTGTCACAGCGTCTGACTGAAAACGCGATCGGTTGTGGGTTCAATCCCCACTCGGAGGAGTGATTATATTAAAATTATTTTCACTTCCTCGCTTTGGTAAAGAGAAAGAGCAACGTTGAGTTCCACCAATCAACACGCAATGTCTCGAATTCGGTGGAAAGTGAAGTACGGAGTGTGTTGACACTAGGTACTTTCTGTCTACCCTGCTATGCGGGATTAAAGCGTGAAGGTAACAAAAAATACTATGTAATTTTTTTGATTTAGGTAAATCTTTAATTATATCAAAATAATTTCGGATGAAGCTCTTTCCACCTAAATTTTCCAATTTCATTCCAACTCCACATATAATGCTGGCTGCATTTTGAGCGTTCAATATGTGCCAAAGTGCCAAATAAAATCTAGAGAAGAATTTAAATAAAAGAGAATTTGAATAAGTCGCTTCTTTACTTTACGTCGGGTTGTTGACTTTTCAGAGAGGTTAAGAGAGATTACTTCTAGGTGAATATAGAGTTTTAAATTTCATTAAAATTAACACTAACCGCTTTGTGGTGGTGTTTGCGAGAGTATGCGAGGCTTATGGGTTCAAATACTACTGTAGAATATTTTTCAGTATATTTAAATTCCTAGTTGGCTACGCTTTTTTACGCCTAGTGTCAAGACACTCCGTACTTTGCTTTTTAATATCTCAAAATATATTCAAAATCCACAACCAATCCGTTTAAAATCAAATTTATTTGACAAACAAAGTTTCTGTTCTATACATATATGTATAAATATAATAAAATCATGATTTGATTTAAAATCATTTCAGCCGTGACGGTGACAGCGTTTGTTAAAAATAATGAAGCGTCCGCCATCGGTATTTCATTTAGTTAAAAAATATTCCATTTTTGTATAATAAATATATATATAAATATATATATATATATATATATATATATATATATATATATATATATATATATATATATATATATATATATATATATATATATATTTATATATATATATACGCGTATTTTGTTTTCAAAAGACCTTTAGTAAGTGCCAATGGGTTCGAATGTATTTTGCATTTTATATAGCGGTTATATATTTCGCCATTTAGCATGTAGTGTCTCGATTTAGGGCGCCTAGCAATCTACGGAGTGTCTTGACACTGTGTTGCGTGAAAGTTGTATATTTTTTGTCTGGCATAATTCTCTTTAATTCAACAAAATGTGACAAATGAACATTAAAATTCAACAAATATTTAGTTGTAAAAGCAATCAAAGGAATTGCTTATATTAATTTTATTCGGGAACTTCGTTATCTAAATAGGAGCATATGCTTGATATGATTTTAATTTATTATTAAATTAACTGATAAATCTTAGTAACATATACGTATATTCTGTTTCCACTTAGAATTGCAGAAGTGAAATAACCATACTTTGTTTGACACAAGGAAAGTGTCGATAAAAATTACAATATAGAACGAAAAATGAAGAAATTGATTATTTTTTTAGCTTCACGATTTTATCCTGCATATAGTTAAGACACTCCGTACTTCGCTTTCCACCGAATTAGAGACATTGCGTATTGAATGGTGGAACTCAACGCCGAACTTTGTCTTTACCAAAACATGGAATGGGGATCGAACTCACAACCGATCTCATTTCCAGTGAGACTCTTTCCCACTGCGCCACGACCGGCCCGATTAAGAAATCAAACATAAAAAATAGAAATAATGGAATTAAATGAACAAAATGAACTTATTGAATTATATGAAAATAATTGAACAAATCAAATTTAAATAATTAAAACATATAAAAAAAACAAAACAACTGTTGGTTATATAATTCAATTTATAGTCATTGATCTGCACAGCCCATACAAATCAAATACCAAATAGATATGTTTTACCAATTGTTAGTAATAGCTCTATATGCTCACGTACTTCGATGTCTATAAGTATTTATATATAAGGTTATTACACGAACAGGCAGCGCCGTAGCGTGAATGATTCACGGTAGGTTGGCTGCGATGGGAGAGGGTTGATTTTTAGTACAAGTATATACGGGAATTTACTCGTTTATTTTTTCATTAGTTATGTATTTATCAATTATTTTTTCTAAGGAAAGAACATAGTGTTGAGATACTTCGTGTTTTTAATGTGTTTCCTGGTGGAATCATTTTTTGCTGTTTTAGATAAAATCTTGAGACAGGTCGTGGCGCAGTGGGACAGCGTCTGACTGTAAACGCGATTGGTTGTGTGTTCGATCCCCACTCGGGGGAGTGATTAAATTAAACTTAATTTCACTTCCTCGCTCTGGTTAAAGACAAATAGCGGCGTTCAGTTCCACTACTCAACATGCAATGTCTCAAACTCGGTGGAAAACGAAGTTCAGAGAGTCTTGACACAAGGTACTTTTTCAAGGTACTTCTACCCTGCTATGCGGGATAAAAAGCGTGAAGCTAAGAAAAAAATACTTCTATTTAGAGTATTACAATAGTTAGAGTAATAGAATACCTTGAAAAGAATTTCTACTTCAAAGTTGGTTATTTATATTAATTTCGTGTTATTTTCATACTTATTCCAAATATTTAATAAAAATTCAGAAAAATTAAGTTGTTGATGTCAGAGAAAGATAGAACCCATACAGATCTCAGATATTTGTGGGTTCGATATCTCGTGAGAGTGTCATTATATAGATTATTAAGTTACGCAAAAAGCAGCGTTGAATTCCGCCGTCTCAAATTTGGACGGAAAACGGAGAACGGCATGCCTTGCTACTAGTCTTTCTCTCTACTATAGGTTAACTAAGCGGGAGTCTGCAAAATAAACAAGATTTCTATAGACAGCAAAATGCAATTTTGCTGTCTACAAATTAAATATTACATGAATTATATTATGTTTTTAATATTATTTTAGTACTTTTTTCCCAATCATATACACCATTCAACCATCATATATATTTTGACTTAAAAAAAAACAATAAAAAAAATCACCAAATGAATTATATATATACATTTTTTTAAATAACCTATAAAAAATTCACATATAATAATAATAAAAAAACATAACCCAGTAGTTATATATATATATATATATATATATATATATATATATATATATATATATATATATACACGTATTTCAAGTAGGTATTTGAAACAGTCGCGGCGTGGCGCGGGCAGGACGCAGCTGTCGTCCGCGTTGACGCGGCCACCGCAAAACGTATTCATTCTATTAAATTATACACAAAATACTTGAAAAATGGATTTTAAATAACACTTTTTTTTAGCGTAGACAGAAAGTATCTAGTGTCAAGACACTCCGTACATCGCTTTCCACTGAATTCGAGACATTACGTGTTGAATGGTGGAACTCAACGCCGCATTTTGTCTTACCAGAACGAGATAATGATAATAATTTAAATACAATTATTCTTCAGAATGGGAATCGAACCTACGATTACGTTTACAGATGTTTGTATGTTTGTCCACGAATTTCTCTAAAACTAAAAGTGATATCGAGACAATTCTTTTAAATTTAAGTTAAATATACTTCAACTTAGGAAAAGTATAAGTTTTATTAAAATCGATCCAGCAGTTTCTGCAAAGTAAATAAATAATAGATATATATGAATAATGCCATATAGATAAATAATAGAGTTAATTTGACCTACAAAAAATCACAGTATAACGGTACAATGGCTGAGTTGAAGTGGAATATAAACACGACTTTGTTGAGTTTTCAACGTAAAATAAAAGTTGGAGCAAATATTATAATGAAACTATAATGCTGGCCATTATTTTGTTGATCATTTAATTTGTAATTAAAAAGTTTTTTCTATACTTTACTATACTTTTCTATACTGTATCGGAGGTTATGTATTTAGTTCCCGGTTTAGGTATTTTTTGTTAACTTATTATTGTTGATAGTATGTCACGTAATGGTCATTTTAAGCTGACTGTAAACGTAATACTTAAGTTAATTCGCGGCGTTTAAATACGCTATACAACACGCGAGATTTTGATTTTGGACACAGTAAAAAATTTTCTTAACAATATTTTATTTTTAAATGAAACCACTTAAAGCGGATTAATAGCGTATGTTTTGGTATTTGAACGTTTTGAACACTTTACAGTGGTCCGTGGTCATAGATAGACTCTATTTTATTTTAATATCATTCATTTATGTATATAGAAATATCTCAAATATAAATTCGGTTTTATTGATGCAGCTTTACGCTTTTACTCGAATAACAGAGTGACCAAATAAGCAATAGCCTCAACACACTATTCTGTACTTTTTACTCAAATCCTAGAAATTGCACGTTGAACAGCGGATTTCAACGCCTCACTTAGGTTAACTGCTCGTATAAAAGTCTTGCAATATCTTAAGGCTATACTTTATCACTAAACTCTCTCCGTAAAAATACTAAAATACACTAAAAAATGCACACGCAAAGTCAATTTGCTAACACCGTTAGTAAGCTGGGGTTGTTAGAGCCTAGCATGTTGTGGATCTCAGAGACAATGAAATTGAGTACATCATTGCTAGTAAAATGGACTTTATCAAACATAAGGTATCTGTTACATTCTTATTCACTTTTCACTCAAACAATTATGAACTCCATCATCTCTACATAGAGTCGAAATTTGGAATTTAACTTTAGCTAAGCCTTGCTTGTTCCATTTATCTTAGCCTACAGTTGAATTAACTTATATAGCTCTTATTTTAAGGGGTTAAGGTTGAAATTTGTTTGTTTTAGTTGTATTTAGTGCACAAATGTTTGTTAGTGTGAAGTATTGTGCATATTGCTGCATCGGTCGGCGCAAGTATACAAGTAGTGTCGGCTTAGGGTTGATGAATTTGTTTGGCGTGAGATGAGATATTACATTCAATGTCTATTAAGGATTCTGGTATAGAGATGTTACCATTTGTACTGGGAATTGAGAGAGTTTGGTTTATATAGTTATATTAGTTATATGTATATTATAAAAAATCATCTTCACGCTTTATAAGGATAGTCAGAGAGAACATAGTGTCACGATACTCCGTTGAATGATTTCCGATTGAAATCGATACATTGTGTGTCAAGTGATTAACTTAACGCCAAGCTTTGACTTGCCAGAGCGGAAATATGCCTATAAATTTTGAATATACAATTCAATATATTTGCTCCGAGTGGCATTCGAACCCACTGCCAATTATGAAATTATTGAACTAAAAATATTCTTCTTGGATACCCTAATCTAATCTGTATCTGAGTGTTCATTTATTTCTACATTATATTTCTTCCAGTGACGTATAGAGACGATTATGAGAGATTTGTTTGATAAATGCTAGTACATATCAATAGAATATATGTTAATGATAAGTTAATGAGACCGGTCGTGGCGCAGTGTTCTCTGGTAAAAGACAAATTGCGGCGTTGAGTTCCACTACTCAATACTGCAATGATTCGAATTCGGTGGAAAGCGAAATATGGAATGTCTTGACACTAGGTACTACCCTGCTATGCGGGATAAAAGCGTGAAGCTAAAAAAAATAAAAAAAAGTAAGTTAATGCTAAGTTCCTAGCTAGCTAAGCTAAGTTTTAAATGTTCCTTCGAACTTTCTTTATTCGACTGATTTCGAATTAAAAAAAAAGTATTTTTTTTGATTAGTATTAAGTAACATATTGAAATGATTAATTTGAATTTTTGAATATATATATATGTCTTTAACAGAGCGAGGAAGTGAAAATAATTGAAATATAAACACTCCCCCGAGTGAGGATCGAACGCACAACTGATCGCGTTTACAGTCAGATGCTATCCCATCTCTATACATCATCATCATATCTCTATACATGTTTAGACTTACAGTTACTTCAGTTATTATCAGTCTATCATTAACGCGCCAACTTTACTATGCCGCTATACATAGCTGTGCTTTCGATTCGTAATATTAGATATCGCTGAATTATTATATAATTCCGAAATTAAAATCGCGTTAGTTACTCTTTATTAGATCAGCTATATTCCAATAAAAATCAAAATCAGTCAAGCCGTTTCAGAGTTAACCCATAACAAACAGACAGACAGACAAAAATTGTTACAAAACCTACAAACATCGTGATACAGCATTTAGTTACGTTGTGGATTCGATTCCCATTCGAGGGAATAAATCTAAGTAATTGATATTCATTTCTCTCAGGTAACATAACTTATGGTGAGTACCTTGATTTAACAGGCAATGTCTCGAATTCGAATCAGTTCGAAAGTGGAGAACGTAGTGTCTTACCTTCGTCTTTAACACTATGTTCTCTCTGACTACCCTACTATGAAGGACAAAGCTTAAAGCTATATATAGATATATATATATATATATATATATATATATATATATATATATATATATATATATATATATATACTACGTTGGTTTCAAATTGCCAACCCTAGTGAAATTCATTCTCCCAGAACTATAGAAGCGTTGTGTTTTTAGGAACCCATCCGGTCGTCTCAGTGGACAGACGGACAAAATGCAATGAAAAGGCAAAACACTGTGGTGATAAAGATTTCACTACTGGATATTTGGTTGGTACAGACACCGGACGCCACGTGCTCTGAAATAAATCTACAGTGAAAATTACTTTGAGATATTTCAATAGAAATACGTCGGATACATGGTCTTTTTTGTGTTATATTACTTGTGGAGCTGTCAGCCTTTTTTTTAGGTTTCTTTTTATTAATCTAGGTATTATTTACTCAATGTAAATAAAACGATACTCTGAAACTGGAAACGCGGTCGGTTGTGGGTTCGATTCCCACTCTCAGGAGTGCTTATGTTTAAATTATTGCCATTTCCTCGCTCTGGTAAGACAAAGTTTGCATGGCATTGAATACGGAGTGTCTTGACACTATGTAATACTTTTTTACCCTGCTATGCGGGATAAATATAATATGTACTTCGCTTTCCGCTGAATACGAAACGTTGCGTGTACGGTGGTGGAAGTCAACGCTGCACTTTGTCTTACCAGAGTGGTTGAGTAGATATAATGCCATACTACCCCGTGACAATCGAACCTAAAACCCATCGCGCTTACAGTTAGACGTTGTCACACTGCGCTATGACCAATTCATTAATAATACAGATTTAAAACTAACGTTTTACATCATCAGCTAAAATCAAAAAATCTGATAACAGAAATATCTACTATATATATCTATTTTACTTTTTCCATATTTTTTTCTTTCCATCTTAGCATAATGTATGTTTGTATGCATTTATATATACGTATGTACTTTAATATATATATATATACATAAATATCTATATATATATATATATATATATATATATAGTTCTTCCACTCTCCTCTAAGGATCAATATTGTCTTTCTTATGTACAATAAAATGTATTTTACTTCATTTTACTCCTAAATAATTAATTTAAACTCTCTCTCACTCTCTCTCACTTTCCTTAATATTTTTTTATTTTATTTATTAAATATAAAACTATGTAGAAATTATCAAGAGTTAAGTATTTAATTAATTTTATATAGGAATTCTTACGCAACACCTGCACGAGACTGAAGCCTGAAAAGTTAATGCCTTTAGAATCAAGTGTCACCAGAGTTTCAGGAAATCGGATATCATGACTTCATACGTCTTCCTTCAGTGAGCTTTCAATTATTTAACAATTAAATAGATTATAATATATTGGTCTTTTACAAAGATAAAGAAAGATCAATTTTTTTTCAAATATTCTATAGAACGAAATATGGTACCGGTCGTGGTTCAGTGGAACAGTGTTTGACTGTAAACGCGATCGGTTGTGAGTTCAATTCCCACTCGTGGGAGTGATTATATTTAAATCGTTTTCACTTACTCGCTCTGGTAAGAAAAATTGAGTTCCACCACTCAACACGCAATATCTTCAATACGATGAAAACCGAAGTACGGAGTGTCTTGTCACTAGGTACTTTCTGTCTACCCTGCTATGCGGGATAAAAGGCGTGAAGCAAAAAAAATAAGCCGTTCTGTAAGGTTTTATTAAAATTAAAATCTGTCTTTCTTCACGTGATCGCTCTACGTTTTATTTGAATAAAGCTAGCCCGTAATAACTTTGCGTCTCACTCCTGTGAATGTCTTTCAGTATGAACAATGATGTTTTTAATAATTTTCACATATAATGTATCACTTTATATAAAATAAATTAAAAAATATATTGTTATTAATATTGTAAATTTTTTTTTTTATTTATTTCTCTAATTGTCAGCTTTTGTATGAAATTATTATTTTTCTATTTTCGATTTTTATATTCTTCTTAGTCTATTTGAATAACTAATATAATTTTAACATGCACATTGTCCTGGTTTTTATTTTATTTATTTTACAATGTACAGAGATTTAGTTGGTGTGTATAATAATACTGTTTGTCTTTTGTAATATATATATATATATATATATATATATATATATATATATATATATGTATATATATATATATATAACTAAAGTAAGTTCCATGTTAAAAACACAAACAATTACTTACCTTTTTGTAATTTATACTCGCAAACTTCATCGTTTGTGGTCGATCGTGGCGCAGTGTGACACCGTCTGACTGTAGAACGCATTCAGTTGTGGGATCGATTTCCAGTCGGAGAGGGTTCTCACTCTGATATACTCACTCAACACGCAATGACTTTAATTCAGTGGAAAACAAAGTACGGAGTGTTTTGACACTAGGTACTTTGTGTGTAACATAAAATAAACGTTCATAAACCGCCTACAATAAGCAGTTTAAATCAAAAACCTAAACCATAGAACCTCACGATAATTTATTAACTAATTGTACTAGTAATATTCAATTGTTCTACTAATAATAATATTATTAGTACAAATTACCAAGAGATCCAAGAAGTTCATGCATTAAGACGTTAACCGAAAGCCTTAGAAAACGTAAAATGGAAGGTAATATCCAGAGACTTATATACTTAAAGTTTTCCTCCAAGGATTATGTTGATGTGCTCGCCTTTATAATGGAATTCAACAAATTCCATATTGAAACAGTTTGCACATCTTGAGGGGATTCAATTATTTTGGTCGACTTGTTCTGATATAGTACGAGAAGTTCGTGTTAATAAGGCGTTGTGTCGTTGGACTGAAGTAAGACTAGATAGATATGTATTTGTGTGGAAAAGTTAGTAATTTATAATAAATTTTCCTTAGCTTATATTATTGTTTAATATTATTTTTTTAATTTATTTTAACATAGACATTTCAATTTGTATCGCAATAAATTTTGTTAGCTTTTGCATTTTAAATTTTATAATATGCCACATGTCAAGGCAGTTAAAACGACCTAGTGTTCAGACACTCCGTTAATTGATATCCATCCGAAGTTGAAATATTATTTGCTTAATGGTGAACTCAACGCCGTGGTTTGTCTTATCAGAGCGGAGAAATGAAAATATGTTTACAGTTTTAATTTTTTATAATATGATGGTAGAGAATTTGATGTCAGAATGTTTGTACTAAAAAAAAATACTAAAATATTTTTTTTTGGCATTTACAAAGGAGTGAGGCATTCACTTTAGTGAACTGCTTTTTTTTAGCTTTATGCTGCATAGTAGGGTAGACAGATAGTACCTAATGTCTAGACACTCCGTATTTCGCTTTCCACCAAATTCAAGACATTACGTGTTGAGTGGTGGAACTCAACGCCTAAGTTTCTCTTGGCAGAGTGAAGCTGTAAAATAATTTTAAATATAATCATATATTTTAAATTTAATTACTCCCCTGAGTGGGGATCGAATCCACAACCGGTCGCGTTTACAACAATTCCAGTACGGCGGTACTGAAACTGTATTTCTTTATCTTAAACTTTTTTTTTTAGCTTCACGCTTTATCCCGCATTGCAGGGTAGACAGAAAGTACCTAGTGTCAAGACAATCCGTATATCGCTTTCCACCGACATCGAGACATTGCATGTTGAATGGTGGTACTCAACGCCGCACTTTGTCTTTACCACAGCGAGGAAGTGAAATTAATTTAAATATAATCACTCCCCCGAGTGGAGATCGAACCCACAACCGGTCGTGTTTACAGTTAGACGCTGTCACACTGCGCCACGACCGGCCTTTATCTTAAACTTTATGTCTAAAAAGCTAACTAGGGGCCAAGTTTAAAACTTTCTTAACTTAGCTTTTTTCTTTACAATTATCCAATTTTCATTAATTTATTGCAATCCATTACCCTATATAATAATCGATTATAACTTCCCCTCTCATAGGGATGTGATCTACAACTAAACCGAAAATATAAAGAAAAAATGCTACATAACAACCTAGTGTCAAGATACTACAAATGAGGTAGAGTGGAGTTGTTTTTTTATATATTTATATATTAATTGAACAATGCCTTTAAAATGTTGGACATGCTTGGTCAAATAGCTTAATGAGTAGCGGTTTACATAGTTACCGTGTTGGTTAGAGATGGCTATTGGTAATAACCGCAAATACGTATTATCTAAAAATGATTCCAATTAGAGAAATGTATTCCATATATAATATATAATTTCTTTTAGCTTCACGCTTATATTCCGCATAGCAGGGTAGACAGAAAGTACCTAGTGTCAAGACACTCTGTACTTCGTTTTCCACCGAATTCGAGATATTGTGTGTTGCGTGGTGGAATTCAACGCCGCACTTTGTCTTTTTACCAGAGCGAGGAAGTGAAAATAATTTAAATATAATCACTCCCCCGAGTGTGGATCGAACAAACAACCGATCGCGTTTACAGTCAGTCTCTGTCCCACTGCGCCACGACCGGCCTGCTACTATAAGAGAACTATAAGGGAGTCATTTCCATATCTAATCTAAGCGTCGATTTGTGAAGGCAGTGTTCCGTGTTCTATTGAAAACGCCTCAAAAATTACTCATGAAAATCCTTATATAACTACTGAATCACGAATGAAAGTCACGTCAGTGGGATTAATACGAACATAATAAAAAAAATCCTTCGGTATATTAATCTTGCTTTATTTACTCTTAATTTTGTTGCCACTTACTTAAACGTTTGCTTTTTTTTTAGCTTTAGCGTTTTTATCTCGCTTATCAGAGTAGACAGAAAGTACCTAATGTAAAGACACTATACTTCACTTTCTACCGAATTCAAGACATTGCGTGTTAAATGGTGGAACTTAACGCCACGCTTTGTCTTTTACCAGAGCGAGAGCGAGAAAATGAAAATAATTTAACTATAATCACTTCCTCGGGTAGGCAGTTGTTTTTTCATTTGTTTAATTAAAGATATATGGCAACTAGCTGTTGCAAGGGTGTCTCCAGTACAAGCAACACATCAAGTTACAAGCTAGATGCCTCTGAACGGATGCCATAGACAATCAGAAGCGCTGAATTGGATGATGCCTATGAGTATTGTATGAAATGAGTTATATAAATATGTCAAGTATAAGAAACTTAATTTAACAATATATGTTTAGGTATAAACAGAATTTGATAGTTCACTGAAATATAAGTGTTAAAATATTCCGTTCTCCGATTCGCCTGAATGCGGGTCTATGAATGTTGAGGAGAAGAAGTTAAACATTTTTTTTATAAAGAAGGAGGCAAACGAGAAGGACGACCTGATGATAAGTGTTCACCTTCGCCTATTGACATCTACAAAATTAGAGTTGGCGAATTTTTTTTAGAGAATGCGTTGCCGGCCTTAGGATTGATTTGAAAGAAAATTAGGGGTGGAATAGAGAAATATAGGATTGAAAATATTTTTTTCTAACTTCACGCTTTATTCTTTGCGAGGTCCACAATCTACAGTCATCAACATCTTCACACATGGGGTCCTAATGCTTATTACGTGACCTTCCTCCAGTATCATTTATATTGTGCCTTCGAAGGTCAACCGAAGTCTCCCTCAAACTCCCGTACCTTTGAAATACAATAAATACTCCAAACCGTAGCCTAACCTATAAGGTTAGTTTAACCACGTCCTACTTACGTCAGAATAATCTAAGGTTAGTTAGTGAGAAACTCCCACTATACCCTAATAGCTTCCGATCATTTAGGTAACAAATGGAATATTACAACCAAAATACGTATCGAGTTTCAATAGTAAGGGCTTGTAACGCGTAATCGCCTCGTCCCGCGACAAATAGCAACTTTATTCAAATCAGAAGATTTGTTTTAAGCAAATGACAGGCGAAATTAATTTTTGTTTAGGCCGAGACTTGCAAGACGCGCCCTTCTTTCAACGTTCAGTGAAAGGTCGAATATTTTGTGAGGCAAAATAAATTATAGCGCGCTTTTGTTATTTCAACTAGGAATGTACGGCGTTGAAATTGTAATGAATGTCTTTTCTAGTACTCGTGTTTCGTTGCGATTGTAAATTTTAAGGATGCCAATGGAAACTATCTGTTGATTGCATTTTTTAACTTGAAATGTTAAAATAAATATTATAACAACGGTTTTTTTCTTTGTTTTTTAGCTTCACGTTTGTAACGCGCCTAGCAGGGTAGACAGGAAGTACCTAGTGTCAACACACTCCGTACTTCGCTTTCCACTGTACAATTTGTCTTAACAGAGCGGAGGAAGTGTAAATAATTTAAATATAATCACTCCCCTGAGTGGAAATATATCCCACAAACGATCGCGTTTACAGTCAGACGCAGACTTTAAAGTCTATATGAAAATGTTTTTTTTTTATTTAACATATTGGCTTTAATTTTGAGAATAGTAAGAATGATATTTGAATATATAATAAAAATATTTTACGTTAATCTTGTTTTTTTTTTACATTACTCATATAAAAGGCGATATGGCACATATATTATAATCCATATGATATATATTATTTTAGCTTCACGCTTTTATCCCGCATAGCAGGATAGACAGGAAGTACCTAGTGTCAAAACTCTCCGTACTTCGCTTTGCGTAAAATTTGAAATATTGCATATTGACAGGAGGAATTTAACACCGCTCTTTGTCTTATCAGAGCAAGGTAATGACCATAATTTATATATAATTATGCCACATTAATAATATGTTAAGAGAGTAACTTCAGTATAAAATCATCAGACATATAATATAAACCAAATTTATAAAATAACAAACGGACTTCATAATAACTATGCTACCTTTGTTTTCCTACCTATATTTTCTTACGGGTAATTTCCCATTATTTTTGCAATTTTTGGACTGATTTTAGTAAAACTTATACGGTTATTTTAAAGAATTTCCCTTGAAGTATACAAAAATTTAAATTTTAAAAGAATTATATCGATATAACATTTAGCTTTGAAGAAATTCGTGAACAAGCATACAAATAAACGCTCAAACATAAACCATACTTGCTGAACTAAGCACAAGTGCTTGGAAGCCTAAATAGTTTATCATACTCAAAAATTATTCAATTCCAACAATATTACATATATATCAAATTGCTCCTTTTTTTTAATTGGTTTATTATAACTATTCTATTCACGCGTAAGCAATAATTTCTTATATAAATATAATATAATTAAATTAATATACTTTTAATGCATTATTTAAAAAAAATATTATATTTAATATAAATATTTTCTACATAAAGAATATAAAACGTCTTGATCCGATCCGAAATGAGAATTGTCATACTTTTCTTGAAAACAAAGTGTTTGCTCATCTTATTAATATATAGATTTGAGCATATTACATTTATTATACTACAAACGGCGTCTATTGCGCCATCTGTTATTTTATAACTAAACCATTTAAATTCAGAAAAGCTGTACTTTTGATATAAAAACATAGATGGCGCTGAGTAAGCGAAGGTGGCGCCATCTAGAGTTGACATCCAGTATCATACAAAAAATACATTTTCATCTAAGTTTAGATCGAAATAAGAAGATGGCGCTGCAAAATTAAATAACGTCATATTTTATGCTTTAGACATTTTTTACAGTATATTTTAGTTATATATAGTTTTATTGTATAAATATATAATATTATTTAAGAAGGTGTATAAATAAACTATACGCCGCTTTAATGAAATTTTGAATAAATAAAATTTTGAATTAATTTAATTAATTTAATGCAGAAACTATCATGTTTTAATTAAAATGTACTACACTTTTAAAAAACAGTGGATTTCTATATTCATAGAGTAAAGTACAAGCCGTAACTGTACCAAATATCATACTTCTTTAACGTAGCTTTTGTAAAACGATGTATCTACATACAAAGTTATTCCTTCACGTATTCATATCACAATGAGATTAAAAACTATAATACAACATTAAAAAGTACTTAATTTTAAAAATTTTAATAAAATTTGCATTTGCTCTAGATTTGAAACTTTTAAAGTAAGACTCGAAGAGTTTGAAGTTAAAAGTAATAATATGAGTCTAAAAGTAAAATGATAGAGTTTCAACAATTCTCTCAAATAACTAGCTGCAGATCATTTTAATTAAAACTGTTTCAGACTTTGTCGTACAAGAATTGTAATTACATATTAAATTCAAGAAATTTCTTGTTTAGTTTGTGTTAAATTGTTCTGTGAATAGGTGAAGTTATCTTTTATTTTAATTAAATGTAGTTTTAGAAATTATTTTTAAGTCAAATGACATACTTATTAAATAATGGATACAAAGTAGTTTGTAAACGACTAAGCTGTCAATCAAAAAATCTGTTTATTTCATTTTCTATTACTAATTTAAAAATTAAACTATATTAAGAAATAAAAAAAATATATTTTTCAAATAAATAAACAATACATATATGTATTTGATAATATGATCGATGATATGGCATTAAATATTATGTTAAAAAAATTTTAACCAAAAAAAATTATTCAAGTATACTTTTACAGTGCCATTTATACGTATTATATTTTTCTTTTATTATTTCAAATTGGAATAATATTATTCTACTCTCCTGCCACCTATTTATAGACACTAAAACTTCTTCGTATAGTATAAAGTAAGTAAAGTAAGCTTTTACCGTTAGATGGCGCTTTTTTCTAAAATTTTTTAGTCGAGCAATATCTAAAAGTTGTATTAAAGTTTTCTTAATTCTTGTAATAATTTGAGTATATTTTAAATTAAACTATTTGAAACGAATTAATGGCGCATATTTTTAAATAAAAATGTAAGCGATTAATCCGTTTAAAATAGTTTAATTTAAAATGTATAAAAATCAAAGAATTTAATTTGTCTACATATTATTACGTGAAGATAATTTTTAGACGCCTTTTTCGAAAATTATGCGGATCAGGAATATGAAATTTTTACTCGTTTAAAATTAATTTAGAATAAAAAAACTAATATTTTAAATGAAACTATTTTTAACGGATTAATCGCGTATATTTTGGTATTCGAAAACACATTTTTGGAAACCTGACGTTTCGAACACTTTACAGTAGTACGTGGTGACAGATGTCTGTTTCCAAAAATCTGTTTTCGAATACCAAAATATACGCGATTAATCCGTTTAAAGTAGTTTCATTTAAAATGTGTAAAAATAGCGAAAACCAAGATAATGTTTTTACACTAATGTAAAAATATATATATATGATTATATATATAAAAATATATATGATTATATATATAAAAATATATTCATTACAGTAATAATGTGTTTGTGAAACTGGTCCGAGTAAAGTGACATATACATTGCTGTGTTTACACTGTATTTAAATCTATTTTACGTGTAAACAAGACCACTTCAAACAAGTGATTTGTTTAAAAACACGACTTCAGTTCTCTCATTCAAAAATATTAAAGTGTTAATATGAACAAGAAAATATACATGACAATACAAATTATTTTGCTATTTCTTTTAAACGATTTCAAATTCAGTTATCTTAGGTTTCATACATTTCTTCAATAGATATACAAAAAATACACGCAAATGAGACACGGCGGATTTGAACCACGTAAATCAACAACACGTGATACATATGAAATTAAATTCAACACCTTTAGAAAACATTTTTGAAAATGCCTCCTCTCGCCTTAACGCATATATGCCTCTTGCCTCTTGGACAGTGTCCAAGAGGCGCGGGTTCGAATGCCGCTGCGTTCAAAATTTTTATACGTTTTTTCAAAAATGTTTTCTAATCCTAAGTGTGGAATAACAATTTAAAAATAGTAAATATTCAACACCGTTATCAACAAAAAAAAATATTTTTATTTTAAAAAAAATACACAAACATTAGGGGGATATTTGCTTAAAAATAGCAGCATTGCTTACCCAACGTTGGATATACTATATACCTCTATACGTGCAACCTAATTTTCCTTTGAACTTGCTTACCTGCAACACAAAAACAATCTCTTTTAATAATAAGATCTTTGATTTGTACGATATTTACACATTTAAAACGAAAACATTTTAAACGGTTCAATCGCGTACATTTGGGTATTCGAAAATACATGGTTTTCAAATATGTAATTTCGTATACTAAAATGTACGCAATTAATCCGTTTAAAATGGTTTCATTTAAAATTTCTTTTAATATTTTATTGTATATAATTATGGCATTTTAAATAGACTATTGTAACTTATATGATTTATCTTCATACCTCTAATGTCATAAGATAAAGCTAGAATCCTCTTTAAATTTTAGAACAGGGTGAGGTGACAACCAATATATATTATATAACCGTTAAGAAAATTTGAAATTGAGGCCGGTCGTGGCGCAGTGTGACAGCGTCTGACTGTAAACGCGATCGGTTATGGTTGCGATCCCAACTCGGGGGAGTGATTATATTTAAATCATTTTTACTTCCTCGCACTGGTAAAGCATGCAGCGTTGAGTTCCACGCAAACGCAAATTTTCAATACGCAATGTCTCGAAATCGGTGCGAAGCAAAGTACGGAGTGATATCTTGATACTAAGTGCTTTCTGTCTATCCTGCTATGCGGGATAAAAGCTTGAAGCATATATATATATATATATATATATATATATATATATATATATATATATATTTATTGTCACAGACATCTATTATCCTCGCGTATTACTTATAAAACCACATTACGGACGGATAATAATTTTAAGAAAACATAAACAACTGACGGCAGCGGTATTTGAACCTGTTTTCTAAAGATGGTAAAATATTATAATAATAAATATAAAAATAAATCTGATAGGTACAAGTGCGGAATAACATTTTAAACAATCAGCGTTGTTCAGTTACCATCTGAATTCCAGACACCACATTGTGAATAGCGGAACATAACGCCGCACCATAAAACTAACTGTAACTTATTCTCTTTTTGACAAATCTTTATATAAAACTAAAACCTAAACCCCATTCAGGTGCAAAACAAAAATAGAACAGAAATGGAAAATATCGGAAATACAGAAACGAAAAGCATCCGCAGGAAATGATTCTAAAACTTTTATTTATGAGTCCCGCCGTATAACGGGACTAAATTGAAAATACCCTCGAATACTCCTTATACGTTTTTACTCGCAGGCGTCTCATTAAGGTAGCATTGTCCTTGGCGGTTTCCACGTCCAATTCTGGTTACCCATCCGTAAATATCTTTGGATTGCTTCTTCATGGTGTCCCATGAGAAAGCGTTCTGGAGTGATGTTTTTTTTTCGTATAAAAAAGCTAGATTTTTTTTTAAATTTTAAACTGATTTTTAAATTGTGAGTTCTACCTTATCCCCTATCGTGGAAGTGATTATATTTAATATATAATATTTAAATTATTTTCACCTCTTCGCTCTGGTAATGACAAAGTGCGGCGTTGAGTTCCACCACTCAACATGCATTGTCTCGTTAAAAGCGTGGAGCTAAAAAAATGCTTTATTGAATTCAATCTATCAAAATTAAAATATTTTCTGTTCAAATATGCTGTAAACAAGCTCTTTATGCCTGTCATAATACGTCAGTTTTGTGAGTCATACAAAAATCTACCACCGAATCGGAAGACAGTTCTGATGAAGAGCTAAGGTAACCCAAAATGGTATTATATATTATCATACTTTTTTTATTATAACACAGTAATTAAAACTAGAATTGCTATATATATATATATATATATATATATATATATATATATATATATATATATATATATATATATATATATATATATAATCTATGGCACCTTTATTTATCAATTAATTTAAGTAAGAAAATATTTCAACGCCGCTTTGACACATTGCATGAACCCAATAAACGTTATAGAACCCACTAAAACCTTCTAGATTACTTTTTAAAAATATTTTGTTAAATTAATCCGCTTGTCTATGTAGTGGTAAGAGACAGTGTGCGTTGAGTTACAACACTCAACACAACATGTCTCGAATTCGGTGGAAAGCGAAGTACAGAGTGTCTCGACACTAGATACTTTCTGTCTAACCTGCCATGCGATAAAAAAATAAACATTATTGGAAACTGGACTCGAATCCACAACCATTATTCACATACGACCATTTCTCATTTATACTTTAAAAGTATAAAATCAATACAATTCACGTTTTGTTTTCTAATTATTCAAGGAAAGAATAGATATTTCCCCGCACATTCGCATTTTTCGCAGACGTTCAGACTTTTGATTACAACACCATTGTTCTACGGTGGCACATCATCCGATTTTAGTTACCCATTTGAAAATGCCTTTGAATTGTTTCCTCGTGGGAGGGACACAATGGTTTTTTTCATATAAAGCTGCATAATAATTTTTTGCTTTTGCCATTCTCCTCGTACTAAATTGTTTAATTCTTAAGGGAGTAGAGACAAAGGGTTTGTTGTGTTGCTTTTTAATTTTAGGCCTGTTGGTCTGAGGGTTGATAATTTTGTATAATGACGTTTATATGGATTCGATTCGCGAAAACAAAGTTACTTACTTAATTATTATACATAACGCAACTTAACACCGCATAAAACAAGGATCTTACCACATTTTTTCTCCAAATTTTCACGTAGAATTTGAATCCGGTACCTATCTCTATCTTAATAAATCTGGACCGCAAGTGTTTCGTATTATGTTACTTAAGGAAGATATATGTATACATTTAACGTCTCGTTAAGCAGGATGTTAAAGTTTCCATGCCCGTTGGGATCACTTGACGGCGACGGCTTCGCTGAGATATTCTAAAGTTATTGATTTTATTACTTCGAATATCTTCAACCACGTTATAATAAATAAGATATTGAGAGAAATAATTTTTCAGGTACAGCTATACAAATAGAGATTCGTTATTTACTTGTTATGATTATGTAAAATATTTATATATATTATTAGGTATATAGAAGAGCTAGATAAAGGGGTAGAGCGAGGGCCCCTCCAACTTGTATTTGTTACAGGTCCCAGTCATTGCTCCAAGCTTCTTTTCTTGCAACTCACACGACGAGTCAATGAAATTCTAAGGACATCTTTGTCATGTTAAGCCAACAATAGAGTTTGTGGTTTGTATCTCATATATTTTTTATCTTTACCATGACAAGATTAAAAGCGGCGTTGGGTTCCGGAATTCCACGAAAAATATCTCGAGACGTAAATCTAAGAGAAAAAATTAAGCAGAACAAATATATAATTATCATAATGAAATCCAATATTTATAAAAAAAAATATTATAATAGTAAAGATTTTCATATATAGAGCAGATGATTCAAATTTTTTGTACAAAACCGAAATTGAGCAGAACAGCGAAAAACGTAGCCACTTTGCACAATTTGCATAATATTAAAAAATTAATAAAGCGGTAATGTTTCACGCTTACTACTTGCTGTTGGAATAATTTAATGCCAGTGATCTCTCTTTAAATATTTTATGAATTTCTTGTATAGTGAGATATTATAGAGCATCTTTTTTTTCAGCTTCACGCTTTTATCCCATATAGCAGGATAGGCAGGTAGTTCCTAGTGTCGAGGTACTCCGTACTCACTTTCCGCCAAATTCGAGGCATTTTTTTTTAAATTTTTGATATTTACACCCTAAAAATGATACTATTTTAAAAAAATTAGATGTATTTTGGTATTCCAAGATATATTTGGAATAATCTCACGTTTACATCAGTACAGTAGTCAGTGGTCACAGCTAGACTCACTGCTACGTAATTCACTAATATTGGGATCTGTTCTAATTGGAACTGTACTTAAAAACCTGACGAAGACCGATCGCCTGTGAGTGTAGTACGGTTCACTTCATTCTCTATATCTAACCATAGTATGTATATGAGAGATAAAATAAAATAAAAAAAATCTTTTTTAATCATGTTTACATAAAAACAAGACGTGGTCAGTCTACCTGTGACCATGGACTACGTTAAGGGGTTTGAAACGTAAGCTTGTGTATTGTTTGTACTTAAAATTATTACCATCTTCAAAATCAAACGCCACCCAACGCCGTGATTGGTCTTTCCGAATCGGAGATACAAAAATAATAACCCACGTCATCTTCGAACCCACAACCAAACGCCATTACAGTCAGACACTATGCCATTTCACCACTACGACCTTAAATAATATTCCTTTCTATTATTATTTATTTATTTAAAACTTCACGCTTTATCCGGCTTAGCAGGGTAGTCAGAGACAACCTAGTGTCAAGACACTCCGTTGACCGGTTTCCGCCTTTACTTATAAGCAAAACCTAATAAAAAAATAACCATACAATTAAACAGTTTTGATGTAATATTTGCCTAAGGTCTAACCGTTCAAATACCAAATAACAAACTTTCACGGTATCAAGTAATGCCAAATAAAAGTTTCAAATTAATTCTGGCATCCCCCAGGAGCACCCTTTGATCAGCGGGTCAGCTTTTCAATCGGCTTTCTTATCTCGAAGCTTTATATTTACTAATTAAATTGAACCGTAAATATTTTGGGTGAAATCGATTTTCAGGAATTTATTGTAAAAATTGATTTTGTGCAGTATGGTATATTAGTAACTAATGGAGTCAAAGTAGATATAGGTTATATTAATATAGATTATAACATTTCATTTATATAAAAAAAAACATATAAATATTTTGAAATAGTGGGTTTTGAACCCGTGCCTCTTAGAAACCGTCCAAGCGCTCTGATCACTTAGCCATGCGTTCTATTATCAGCTGCGTGGAAATTCTTATACGATTTATTACAACTTATTTACGTTGTCAGTATCTTTGTAGAGAGACTTTTACCCTAAGATTATTAAGAAATAATAGCTTGGCAAGAGAAAATGCTCTATTTGTTTTAATATTTTACTATTTTTAAAGTATTATTTCACATTTAGGAATAGAACACATTTTTAAAAACGTATATTTTTTTACGATTGGACTGTTTCTAAGCGGCGCGGGTTCGAGTCCTGCTGCGTCCAAATTTTTATACGTTTCTTAAAAATGTTTTCTAATTATAAGTGTGGAATAACACTATAAAAATAATAAATTGATTATAATAATTATTTAGATCGGTCACGGCGCAGTAGGACAGTAAATGCGATCGGTTGTGGGTTCAATTCCCACTCGAGGGAGTGATTATATTTAAATAATATATATTAGTAATACTAGTAGATCTGATTGCGTGTAAAGTAAGCGTTGCCATAGTAACGATGCGAATGTAATTTTGTACCAAAATGTAAGTCATAAGAAAATGTACATGGAAATGAGAGCCATTATAAAACATCCGCATAGAATTTAACATCTCCGGACCTTTACAAGTGCTTAAGTTGCTTCTTATAACATTAGCTACCTGTCAATAAAAGTGCCATCAAAATCGTTCAACCCGTCCCAGAGATTAGCTGGAACATAGATGGAATTTTGTATATTATTTACAAACAAACACACCAATTTTATTAATTTTTATAGATGATTATACCTCTATGTAATTCTACTAAATATAACGAATGGTTCTCATAAATTGTGCACAAGTCAGGCATCGAACTGGCATCGCAGCCCAACGACAAGCGACGCGTAAATTTTGATACAGCAGTTATACTACTTATGATGTGAACTTCGAAAAAATATTTTAATACACGTATGTATGGTTTTTTTTTATAAATAAAAAAAAAAACAGTTTCACGTTTTATCCCGCATATCAGGGTAGTCAGAGATAACTTAGTGTCAAGACACTCCGTTGTCTGGTTTTTGCCCGTAAACGAGACATTGCGTATAACGTGTAGAAATCAATGCCGCTGTTTGCTGTTTTACCAGAGAGCAGAAACAAAAATCATTTTGTGAAAACAGAATCTGATGTTCTATATTAATAAATATTAGTAAATCAATATTGCATCGTCACGCAGTGGGATAGCGTCCAACTGTGACCACAATGGGTTGTGGGATCGATTCCCACTGGGATCGATTGGAGGAATGACTAAAATGATATCTAGTGTCAAGACACTACGTACTTTGATTTGTACTGAATTCGAGACTTTGCGTGTTGAATAGTGAAACTCAACGCCTCACTTTGCCTTACCAGAGCGAAGAAGTGAAAATAATTTAATTATCGTCACTCCTCCGAGTGGGGATCGAACCCACAACCGACCACATTTACAGTCAGACGCTGTCTCACTGCGCCACAACCAGTCTCAATATAAAGCATTAGTCTGTTTTTTTTTTAATAATATTAAATATTTTAATATTATTACTATGTTCTGAGTGTTCGTAGTTCACAGGTCGCCAGCCTACACTACCCCCACTCGATAGACCTGCGTTTGCCTCGCGAGGCATAAATGTTCAAATAAATATTCATTTTTAACTGCGTCCAACGTTTTTTTTTTGAAACGAGTAACGAAACCAATATATATATATATATATATATATATATATATATATATATATATTAGCATTGAAATTATTTTCTGGTTATTATGATAATCCTGGCCGGACATTAGGCTTATGACATAAAACTATGTTCGCACGTTAACCACTAAGAAAACTCCATTTATCGTATCTCCAGTATTCGAGAACACTTCTAAAAGCCTTAAAGCCGTGCCTGATATCAGTATATTGGGCCTTGACGTTTCGAGTGACTGCCAGTATTGCGATCATCTGTAAAGCAAGTCCGTTTATCTCTGTATAAAGCCCAGGTTCGGCCTCATATGGAGTACTGTTCTCATCTCTGGGCTGGTGCACCTCAGTATCAGCTTAAACCATTTGATAGCATTCTTCTGGCCAGGATTATCAAAATAACCAGAAAATAATTTCAATGCTCTTAATTTGAGTAAGAGAAACTTAAATTTTCATGTAATAATTGTTAAAATACTACAATAGTTTTCATTTTTATATTCACCTCTAGTTTTGTGTGAATATGACTACGGTAAGACACGAGGAAGAGAGTGAGATGGAGATCAACTTCTGCCTATTAAAATACATTACACACAAAATACTCATAGTGACTCATCACTTCGCTACATACTTCTTAAGCATAGTGACTTTCCCTACTTACTTCTCAAAAAAAAAAACATATCAAAAAGTACTAACGTTAAGCCACAAGACAAATAGCCTTGGTCAATCCCATTAAAAACAAAACAAATAACGCTAACAGTCAGCGTGGAAACGTCCTATCGTAGATCCGTCAGGAAACTGGGGCGGATCAAATCAACTCGAATTTCCTCGCGTTACTCACTTTCTGGGGGCGGAAAGTTTTTTTATTTATTCCAAACTGACTTTGACGAAGGGGCTTTTGGAAACTTTAATCGACAAATATAACGTAAATTGTATACAGATGTAAATTTATAGGACCTGTGCGCTGAAAAATCTGCGCACGAAGCGATCGTGTGAATATTTGTTTTTTTTTTTATTTTAATAGAGATGCTTAACTTTGATTTATTGTCATTATTCCATGATTTCTATGAAAAAATATACAAAAAAAAATTGATTAATAAAACAATATTATAAGAAGAGGCCGGTTGTGGCGCAATGGGACAGTGTCTGACTGTAAACGCGATCGATTGTGGGTTCGATCCCCACTCGGGCGAGTGATTATATTTAAAATTATTATCACTTTCTCTCGCTGATAAGACAAAGTACGGCGTTGAGTTCCACCGCTCAGCACTCAATGTCTCAAATTCGGTTAAAAGTGAGGTACGAAAATAAAATAGCCTAAAGCTAAAAAAAAATAAAAAAAACACAAGCACAAGATTTGAACCTACACATATTTTATTTGAATTTAGCCTAAAATCTTACTAATAATCTCTTTATAATAATTCATTTGGATATAAAAACTAATGACACCTAGTACGGGCACAGTGGGAATGAGCATTAGAGGGCAGAGGCGGAAATTAGGTTAAGTGATTTTCACACACATTGCTTTATAGATAAAATATTGTTTTATACTTGTTGTAACATTGTTGACTCTACTATGAGTAAGTCCATATCATAAACAAGTGAGGCCGGTCGTGGCGCAGTGTGACATCGTCTGACTGTAACGCGACCGGTTGTGGGTTCGATCCCCACTTGGGGGTGTGTATTTTCACTTCCTCGCTCTGGTAAAGACAAAGTGCGGCGTTGAGTTCCGCCACTCAACACGCAATGTCTCGGCTTTGGTGCTAGGTATTTTCTGTCTACCCTGCTATGCGAGATGAAAGCGTGAAGCTAAAAAAAACAAGTGAGGGTTGGACATTCGAATCCCATTTAAATATATATATATATATATATATATATATATATATATATATATATATATAGGTCAGTGGGGAAGTTGTAGGTTCGATTCCTACTCATATTATTTATAGATTATACTATTAGTTTTCAAATCTCCTTTGTGCAGCGCTGAGTTCCGCCTGTCATCACGCAACGTATTTCGAATGAAACTGGATTTCGAATGAAAGCTCGACAACTGAGTGTTTTAACCAAGCCAAGGTCTCTATGACTACCCTAGAAAAGCTTGAATCTACATGAAACATGGATCAAATGCTAACTGACATCTCTGAGTGTGATTACTCAGTTTAGGGTATGAGTTGTAAATGATATCGACTTTTCTACAGACATATGGCTAATCTAACGCCAGCGTTCGGTTCTCAATTTCAATGAAACTAATTTATTTTAACTTGGGCTCTTCAGTATTGTCGACTATGTAACTGTGTGTAATACGTATTTCTTGTATATTATTTATTTTTTTACTTAGACAGAAATATGCTAAGTTTATATATCACGCTTGTATCCCGCATAGCAGGGTAAACAGGTAAGTATCTAGTGTCAAGACATTCCATGCTTCGAAGATATTCTGTATTAAGAGGCGGAACTCAACGCCATATCGAAATGATAATAATTTAATATAATCATTTCCCAAATTGCGACGTCAGTCAGAGGCTGTCCGACTGTGCCATACCCAGTCTCACTTTTTATATATATATTTATAAAATAATTTAATATTATCTTGTACAAATAGTTTAGTGTTGCCATATTTCCCATTTTATCATAATAAGGTCAGTATCTTTTTTCTTGAAAAATTTTAACATCTAACCAATATTGCAAACTTTCATATTAAGAATATTACAAAGATTAAGTATATAGTTTTATATAACTTCATCAAATTCCATACAACTTGTAAAGAGGACGGAGAAAATTAAGTACAGACTAAAAAATCCATATATACATATATACATATACGACCTGTTTGTTTAATTTAATATTCTAAATTAAAAGTAAGCTAATCCTAAGTTATTCCTTACTACACGAGCTATCTGGCAGTGAAAGCTTCATCAAAATCGGCCCAGCCATTCCAGAGATAAATCCGAAAAAACAGGCAGACAAAAATGACATACAGAAACTGTATATACTACCTCGGGGTCAAGACACTCCGCACTTCGCTTTCCGCTGAATTCCAGACATTGCCTGTTAAATGGTGAAATTCAACACCGTTTACACTGCATAATTTATAATATTTGTATATATATATATATATATATATATATATATATATATATATGCATATATGTATATATATAAAAACATTCAAACTGTCAGACCGTTCAACTCCAAAGTTTAGGAATCTCATTACGCCTTATCTACTTGATTGACAACTAGCGTCTGATAAATTGTTGACTAAAACTTGTTGTACAAAATTCCCCCACGGACCGTTCTATTGCTTTCCTGTAGAACATAATGTAAATATTTTGAATTGTTTTGTTTGTGTATCTGTTTATATGCAATGGTTTTAAGTTCGATACCCAGATATATCTTTATTATATATAAATTACTTTGATTTTTCCATTCGGCTATAATTAGGTACGTTGTTAGGTTCTGCATAACAGTGTATTCAGAAACTATCTAGTGTCAAGACACTCCATTCACTGCTTTCAGCCCCAAAATCGAGAGTTAGTGTGCTGAGAGGCGAACTCAACGCACACTAAACCACGTTTAAAGTCAGAAACGCTCTCACTGTTTACCTCACAAAGACCTCTTTTAACACCAATCAATATACAATGTTCGAGACATTGCATATTGAGTGGCGTTTGGAATAGAAACTAAATATACTAAACTATTAAAATAAAACAGCAATCTTCCTTGTTAAAATTATTATTTCTTAATAATCTTTAAGTAGAAGAAATTTGTGAAAATCTCTGTGATGATGGTGAAAGATGCTAACAAACGAACAAGAAATTTGACGCAGCCGGTAATAGAACGCATGGCTTAGCGGTCAGTCCACTTGGACAGTTCCAAGAGGCGCGGTTTCGAATCCCGCTGCGTTCAAATATTTTTATACGTTTTTTCAAAAATATAATAATAATTCATATTACATAATAATAATAATTAACTATTAAAAATAATACAAAACTAGTTGACAAAGAATATTATTATACTTCGATATCAAACTCAAGAATAATGTCCCTATACAAAAATATATTTATTTCTAAGATGCCCCATATTAAATGGATTATACAGAAACATGATTTCGACAGATTATACATGAAATATATGTTACATCATCGAGGCGCAGTTGGACAACGTCTGACTGTAAATGAGATCGGTTGTGGATTCGATCCCATTCGAAGAGAATGACCATAGTTAAAAAATATTTTTATTTCTCTATTCTAGTCAGAGAAAGCGCAGCGTTGAGTTTGCTAGTCAACACGCAATGTCTCGACTTACGGAGCAAAGCAATCAACGGAGTGTCTTGACACTTGGTTGTCTTTGACTTCTCTACCATGCGAGATAAAGCGTGAAAATGCTTTTATATGATTTTATAAATAATATTATAAAAGTGGAAATCTATTTTAACGTGTTTTGTTCAATAATACATTATCGAACAAAACACATTAAAAAAAATGTAAAAATCAAAAGATTTTTACACACAATGCCCGAAAAGCCGTTCAATTGTAAATCTGCATTATAAATGCATTCCACCCCCAACCCACATTCACCCTGTATCCATTTATAGAGTCTCAATAATACCCGAAAGTGAACATTCGGCCCATTGGCTCCTCAATCGCTTGTAAAAATTTAACCATTTAAAATCATTGGAGCAACGTCATAATTCAATTGTTATATATACCTTTAATATTCCTTTAGCTATAACTTTGTGAGATAACGTCTGGGTTTACGATTGACCCATTGGTATAGATGTTGATCTTATTGTTGATGACGTTGGTAACAAGTTCAATTTTTGCTTTGAAATCTGTTTTATTTGTTAGTATTATTGCTTCTTCTTTTAGCTTCAAGCTTTATTCGATATGGAGAAAAGTCAAAGTCAGGTATTTTTATATACATACCACTAGCTAAAGTTGACGTGAAAACATTAGCCTGAGAACAGTGACAATAATGGCCGGTTTTGGTGTGTGGTGTCTTCCTCACTCTGGTAAGATAAAGCGTTGAGTTTAGCCTCAATTCACAATGTCACGAATTCAGCGGTAAGCGAAGTACGGAGTGTTTTGACACTAGTTACTTTTTGTTAAAAAACGACAATAATACCCCATAGAAATAGTCAGAAGTGAGCACTTCATTCCCATATCACCATTATCATCTACTATAGCAAATAATCGCAGCGATATTCTACTTATCATTTCATTTCATTTATAGTACAGATGGTTTTTAAATATATGTAACTATGTATGAGTCTAACGTAGTGATTTTGTTTGTGCCTTTTTTTTTTTTTTAGCTTCACGCCTTATCCCTTGCGGGATAGTCAGAGAGTACGGAGCGCCAAACGCTACGGTCTCTGCATACCTCTTTCACCTCGTCCGCAGTCATTATCCTCTTCATATCATTCTATTCAGGGGGTCCTCTTCATGCTATTTACGTGACCCTCCACCAATATTTTCTCAGTCTCTCATTCTCTCAATGTGTCCAAATCAACTGAGCACGTTTTTCTTTATTCTTACTATGATTTTCGCGCTTACACCTGTCATTCTGCGTATCTCCTCGCTACATATACGGTCAGCTAAACTGACTCCGCATATCCGGCGAAGATATCTCATCTTTCCTTTATTCTTCTTTCCTTCATTCTTCTTTTGATACACCCACGTGTCGCTGCCGTAGATCAACGTCGGTATCAGTACTGCATTGTGAACAGCAAGACGTGCAGGTACGCTAACTTTTTGCCGTGGCAACAATGAAAGGCACCGTTAACCCTGTTACCGGCAACAATACGCCAATACGCCTTTCCACATCTGTTTCATATCTTCCATCTCTACTAAACATACTTTCCAAATATACCACCTAATTCACTTATTCTAATATCTTTTTAGACCATTACTTTCACACTCTTCTTCCAGAGTGGTGACCAATGCCTGTAACTCGCATTCTGATGATGCAATTAGCACTGCATCACCTGCCTACAACAGACAGTTTACTGTCAAATCAACAACTTTGACTCCTATGTCACTATCTTTCACTCCTTGGAGCTTTGAACAGCCAAGCTGACATGGCGCAGCCCTGTTTGACACCCGATTGAATATCAAACTGAGGCGACATGCCAGCTCCTACTGGTACACATGCTGAGTGATCTCGATAAAGAAATTTTGCAAGCTTGCAACAATGGTCCGTTCGCATTGTACCGGGGCAGTACTTCCCATAACTTATTTCTTACAACCCTGTCAAATGCCTTTTCTAAGTCCTCAAAAGCTCAGAAAAATTTCTGGTTTACAGCCAAAAACTTTTCCATGATCATGCAGAGAGAAAAGACTTGATCCGTGCACCCTTTTCCAGGTCTAAATCCTCCTTGGACATTCCATAAAAGCCTTTCGGATCTCTCTTAGATTCATATCGCTTCTGCCTTTTATATCTTTTTATATTAAATATCAAAATGTTACATTATCATGAAAATAAATATGTAAAACCATAGAAATAGTTATTGAATTAGCCTATCACCTCGCAATATCTTTTTTTCTGAGCGGAAAGCTATCAACGGAGGGTCTTGATACTAAAATGTCTATATATATCTAAAAATATCTATATATATATATATATAAAGCATAAGAAAAGTTCGTAAGAAGCATAAACCACTTGAAAAGCACAATACAATGTTTGCATATAAAAAAGTAAACAATACAAACATACACATTGTGTATATTATATATCTATATATACTTATATATATATATATATCTATATATACTTATATATATATAAACAAGCCTATATATTACGTCTGCCTTAGACGGCGCCGTTCAGGCGAGACTGCTATTGTCTCAGCGGGTAACTTTACCCACTCTTAAATAACGCCCTACTGTACTGTACTGTACAGTGTAATACGAATGGACGCGAGTTTTACGTTGTTTATATAAAACTACTTTTTTACCTTAAAGCATTGCCGCATATTTCCTAGAAGAAATTTCGTAGTGTTGAAACGTCGGTTTTCAATTGCATGTTTGGCGGCGGAACTCAACGCCGTACTTGGTTTTATGAAATTGAAGAATCGAATCCTTAACTAACGTTTAGTTGGATGTGGCACCAACAACGACATAGAAAATTTTACTTAATTTCCTGAAAACATTGTTTTTTATTATATATAACAGTTTTTTTAAGGTTGACTGACTGACTGACTGTTTTCTACTTCTAATTGCAATATTCTGGCCGTGACATTTAAAATCCAGTGAGAAAACATTTCTTATCCTATAAGTCTACTACTTAGAAATAGCATATTCTATACAAAGTTGTAAACCTCGCGTCTTCTATCAAGAATCAAGTTCTGAAGTGAATTTGAACCCATGATCATTGTATACTATCAGAAATGTTCGAACAGTGCATATCTATGCCCCAATAGTATATCGTTAGTATATGTATTAATTATCTATTAAAAATACGCTCGAATATTTACTTAGCTATTCAAACTGAAACAGATTGCCTATGAATTTGTTGAATAATTGGTAATTTTCAGAGTTATATGGAAAATAATAGAAAATTATGATATACATATAATTTTTCAGGCTAGGCATAAAAAACCTAGTGTTAAAACACTCCGTTCTCCGCTTTCTGTTCAAATTCAAGACATTGCAGTCATATCTAATATTATCAGTAGAACTGAAAAAGATCGTTTTTTAAATAATGAGATGCGATTCCATTGCCACAAACGGTTTTTAATTTTATCCAACCAAATGTATGATTTTGGGTTCCATCTTGGGGAACACAAAGCATGGCGTTGGGTTCCGCCACTCAACACGCAGTGTCTCGAATTCGGCGAAAAGCTAACTACGGAGTGTCTGGACACTAGGAACTTCCTGTCTACCCAGCTGTGCGGGATAAGTGTGAAATTTTAAAAAAATAGGAGAATCTTAAATTATTATATCTTAAAAACAATCAGGACAACAAGTGAAACTGTTCATGTATTCAGTTTCAACAGATACAGTAAGTATGTACATTTTCACACGTCCGCGTACAATCAAGTCAGTAATGCGAGATGTCTAACAAAATTGCCGTCTCGACTTCTAAGGACAGGAAGGAGGTTGCTCCAATTTATTAAGACTACATACCCGATTTTGGCTTAATTTCAAAATTCCTTTCTATCGGACAAAATAATGAAGGTCTTGGCGAATATATATATATATATATATATATATATTTACTTTCACGCTTTTAACTATACCATGCGAGCAAAGTTGATGTGCGTATTGAGACGCAGAACTCAACGCCACACTTTGTCTTACCAGAGCGAGGATGTGGAAATAATTTAAATTAAATCACTTCCTCAAGTGGGAATCGAACCTACAACCGATCGAGTGTACAGTCAGATGCTATAACACTGCACCACGACCGCCTTCTGTATCATCGACACATCTATATACATATATTAGTGGATTTGTACGAGCATGTAGACCTGGTAACTTTTGGAGGAATCAGTTTGTCTTTGGGAACCAGACATGGTGATCTTTAGTCGGATACCAATTGGACATCAAATTTGCTTCATTGGATGCTTTGAAACTAGATTCTAACAGCCTGGACTGCTATATCACAGAGAAATGTAAAGAAATTTAATTATTATAAACTTAATTTCTCCTCAGCTTTCCATTCTATTGGTGGGTCCTGTGACACTTGTATTACTGATTTTCTTTAAAAACCCTTATATCTTACAATAGTATTATATTTTTTGTATATAGATTTTGTATTATCCATATATTTCCAATACTTGTGTCGGGACAGCTGTCATAAGGGTATCTACATCGATATTTCATTGACAGACAAGATGCCAAAATGTCTAGACTTTAAGGCAGGGAAACATTTTTCATATTTAGTACTAGTTAGAGTTTCCTTTATGTTGTGTGTAAAATATTGTGACATTGCCATAAAATGAATATTAGAAGAATATTAAACATTTCGTACAGAATTTAAAAGTACCTGGTGCGAAAAGGTATATGGATTTGCAAATAAACTACACCTATTTACTATTTTTAAAGTGTTATTCCACACTTAGGATTAGAAAACATTTTTGAAAAAACGTATAAAAATTTGAACGCAGTGGGATTCGAACCCGTGCCTCTTGGATACCGTCCAAGCGCTCTGATCGCTAAGCCATGCGTTCTACTACCAGCTGCGTTGAAATTCTTATACGTCTTGTTACAATTTATTTATGTTTAAAATTAGACGGTATTAATCCCGCTGCGTTCAAAATTTTTATACGTTTTTTCAAAAATGTTTTAAACTACACCTCTTTTTTTAGCTTCACGCTTTTATTCCGTATAGCAGGGTAGACAGAAAGTACCTAGTGTCAAAACTAACCGTACTTAGCTTTCCGCCAAATTGGAGACTTGTTGAGTGTCAGAACTCAACTCCGCGCTTTGTCTTATAAGAGCGAGTAAGGGAAATAATTTAAATAAAATCACTCCCCCGAGTGGGAATCGAACTCACAACCGATCATGTTTACAGTCAGTCGCTGTCCCACTGCGCCACTATTAGCATCTACAATTTAATTGACTAGAATACTCGAACAAGTACTAAGGGTTGCAGAATAAAATCTTTATTTCTTTATTTCTATTTTAAATGTATCCCATATATCCATGATTTGAACCCAGTACCATCTAAACGTATTAATTTCTATACAAACGTGTTTAAAAAACGTTATTTCCCTAAACGCTACATTTGTAATTTGTAAGCCGAGCTTATCCTTTCACTTAGCAAAATTAAATCGTTATAGAAAAGGGAAATTCGAATGAAACTTTACAGTATAAAATCCCTTTGAAGAAGATCGATACTATATTAGAAATTTAAAAAGATTTTTAATACAAACAAACATACATAAAGATGATGAACAAAATATATGGAAAATGTTAAAGTATTAAACATATTAAATGGATATCTGAGTAATTGGGTTTGGTGTATCGAGATCGCGAATGTCTAAGAGGGGTTCTTATTTAAGCATTAGTTATTCTAACGGATTTTGTTTTTGAGCCTCGAAGGGAGCTATAGTTACTTCTACGTTCTCTACCTTTTTTAGATTAAAGACGGAAGTCAACGCCGCACTTTGTCTTACCGGAGCTTCCCCCCAGTTGATGTGAACCAAAAACCATCGCGTTTACTACTTTACTCAACGTAACTTAATTATAATAACTTCATACTTATTATAACTTGATATCACTTTGTTCTTTGCTTTTAATTGGTCCACTAAACAAATGACAAAATATAAATACAATTTAAGAATAAAATTATAATTCAATTGTGAGGATGGATAGACGAATTTCGTTACTTTCAAGTCAAAAATTACTGAACGAGTATCTGATGATGTGTTTCGGTTCGATGTCATATAAGCCAGTATCCTTATCCCTACCCATCTTTTCCCTCTTCTCCTTTCTCTTCCATCCTAAGGTCGGTAACGCATCTACAACTCTAATGTTGTAGATGTCCATTGGTGAAGATGATCCCTTACCATCAGGTGGTCCTTCTGTTCGCTTGCCTCCTTCAAGCATCAATATTTGGCAACCAATTGAGTGAGAGGTGGTGTTTTTAAAATTTTTTAATAAACCAAATTAGTATCTTATTTTAATATGTATAATAATTTATTTACCTTATGCCTATAATAAATTCTTTGCGTAGACGTGACTCAATGGAGATGACTTTACACAATGATAGGGTTTTTAAACACTGGTAAATATATATTTTCATATATATTTATTGTTTTTTTTAAGTTTTGCACTTTTATACCGCGTATCAGGGTGGATAGGAAATACCTAGAGTTAAGACACTTCGTACTCTGTTTTCCGTCGAATGTAAGACATTGTATGTTGAATAGCACAACTCAACGTCGCACTTTGTCTTAGCAGAGTGAAGAAATGAAATTAGTTTAAGTAAAATTATTCCCCCGAGTGGGAATCCAGCCCACAATTTACTAGGTAATCCATCGTGGTGCATTGAAACAGTGTGATTATAAATTCAATTGGTTGAGGATTCGATTTCTACTCATAAAAATAATAAAACTTAAAAAAATATTTTTTTTTCTACTCTGGTTAGATGACGCACGGCGTTGAGCTCTCCACTCAACACGCAATATCTCAATTTTCGCCGGAAAGCAGTCAATAGAGCGTCTTGACACTTAGTTGTCTCTTACCACCCTGCTATGCGGAAATTGTACACAATACCCAATATGTCAGACATTCGCTGTACATTACATATCTATATAACTATATAATATTTTTGATTTATAGTCTGCATCGGAAACGAAGCGTGTGCACAGATTATTTATTAATGTTTCGAAAACGCATAAACTTTTGCGTTCCATTGACTTTGAGTTCCCTTCTGTATATCTTTGTAGATAGTTGGAAGTTTTATAAGATAGGTATAACAAAAGATCCTTTAATCGGTTACAAAATATTATCTACAGTACGCTACTGTTATTATGGCGCCGTGGTTACGTGGTAGGCGATAGTTGAAGGCTTGTGGTGTTGTTATTGGAGGGAATATAACATGGAGAAATAAAATGTAATACTTATGAACGTTTACAGCTTACCACATCTCTATGTGTAGTCAGACATAACCTAGTGTTAATTCACTTCGTCGATTGTTTAAAGTACAATCGTATGAATCTCTGCATAATGGGGATAAAACTTTTTACATATTCAAACAAAATAGAAATAGTTAATAAAAATTTTAATATATATATATATATATATATATATATATATATATATATATATATATATATATATATTTTGCTATAGTGGTGCACTATCACCTATCTGTCTATCGTCGATTGATTGATTAATTTCTGGCAGTAAGCACGATTGGTTGAGGGTTCGATTCTTAGCCAAGTGAACGAATATATTCCTCATGACTATTTAAAACCTATTGCCATATCTCTGTAATTATTATTTTCATTTCTTCCCTCTGGTAAAAACAAAGTGCGGTGTTGAGTTCCACCACTCAACACGCAATGTCTTGAATTCGGTGGAAAGCGAAATAAGTAAGGATAAAAAGCATGAAACTAAAAAAACCTGCATTCTGGTAAGAAAAAGTACAAGCGCCTTAAATTTACCGCTCAACACACAGTGTTTCGAATGCGTGCGAAAAGCGTTCAACGGAGTGTCTAGACACTAGGCTGTCTCTGAATACCCTGCTCTGCGGGATAAAAAATAAAGCTTTTAAAAGAAAATAAAGCTTGAAATATGTATAATGATATTACCTCAAACGTCAGACCACTCACATTTTAGTATGAGGCAATATGCCAATATTAAGATAGAAGGGAACTTTGCCAAAAATATCATTCTTTTACATAATTATATTTAAAAGATGGACATGATAGCTAAAGGCCGATCGTGGCGCAAAGGGACAGCGTCTGACTGTACATACGATTAGTTGTGGGTTCGACTCCCACTTAGTAAAATATTTATAAAATATTCTCATTTCCTCACTCTGGTAAGACAAAGCGCGACGTTGAGTTTCGCCATTCAACATGCAATGTATCGAATTCGGTGAAAAGCAAAGTATACTCTATACTTGGTCTTCACACTAAGTACTTTCTGTTTATCCTGCTTATGCCGGATATACAAATAATTACAGTCAAATGCTGTCCCAATGCGCTACTCTGCCCCATAATATATTTCCACTGTACCTAGCCTACTAAATTAGTAGACGGCCGTGGTACCGGCGTAGTCGCGAACCTCGCTTATTTCATTATATTGGGGTGATGTTTGAAACTACATTAATTTTCTGTCTACTTGGCCCTTTGCCGGTTGACGTGCGGTGCGGAAACAATGTTTATCGCTTCCCTTACAAAAGTTGTAAATATGTTATTTATTTGCATATGAGTTTGGTCGATCGGTCGTGGGTTCGATTACCACTCGTTAGTGTTTATGTTTAAATTATTATCAATACATCACTCTGGTAAGACAAAGTGCGGCGTTGAGTTCTACCACTCAACCTGCAATGTCTCGAATTTCGCGGAAAGCGGAATACAGAGTGTCTGGACACTAGGTACTTCCTGTCTACCCTGCTATGCGGGATAAAAGCGTGTTAAACGAGATGGTTATGGCTTCATATCCAATTGATGGGAATTAATATAAGAATAGATGTTTAGAAAAATTATATGTTTATTCTTTTACTTTTTTTTTGAAGTGTTATTTTACACTAAAAACTGTTTAAATTTTTTTTAAACTTCTCCCGTCTCCCTCTCCCCTTCCCTTCTCCCTTCCAAAATAACAATGAAATTTAGCTTTAAATTTTTAAACTATGTTTGTTCTTATTCATTGTTTAATGTAATTATCACAGGTGGACTTAAATAAGTAAATAAGCAAAAAATATTTTAAAACTTGAACGCAGCGGGATTCGAATGTGCGTCTCTTGTAAACTATCTTTTCTAAGCACTAGGATTTCTTTTTTAAAAAAATACACTTATTTATGTACTTTTTAAAAAATCTTATAGTTCACCATTCAATTCAATTTTAGAAGCGGAGAATTAGGTTAGAAGTTTTTCTACTAATCGATATTAAAATAAGAATTATTAATTTATACAGCAAATGCAAACATAACCTTGAGCCTGAGGTGCTTTGAACCTAGTGCTGCAACAGAACAGAGTCTTACAGATTATGGGTTCAATACTCACTAGAGCAAAAAAAAAAGTTATCATCTTTTGCTTACTTTGCTACGATAAAGCGCAGCGTTGAGTTACGCTACCCTAATTAGCACTGTCTAAAATTCGGGTAAAAAGCGCTAACCGAAGTATCTTGACATCAAGTTGTGTCTAAAACATTGTTAAGCGTAAAGACGTGAACATGTATTCGAATCTGTTACTATAATGTGTATATAAACTGCTCAACTCAACCATCATGTCAACATTGCCTATTTCAATGGTAATAAACCTCTAATTAAAAGTTGTACAAGAAGGAAGCCGATGAAGTGCTCCTTAGAAGGCTGTCATTCATAAAGAAATTCCCAGTGTCGTCTGTAGCAACATTAATTAAGCCAAGTTTCATACTTTGATTCCGTAGCGCAAGTTTTTATTGCTTTACCAAACTAAATAGCTAAATATATGACGTGGTGGTTTTGATAAAGGATATTTATTAAATTAATATTTATAATATTAATAATGGTACGATACAAGGGGCCGGGGGAGATATCAGTTGACCTTGGAAACCGCAGTATCGAAGGTACTGGAGGAAGGTCACGTAAAAGCATGAGTACCACCGAAGGGCATGTATGAAGAGGTTAATGATTGTGGACGAGGCGAAAGAGGTATGCAGGGAACGGAGCGTGGCGCCCCGTTATCTCTGACTACCTTGTCAGGGATACAGCGTGAATCCAAAAAAAATATCATACTTTATATTCATATAACATTAGATTAAAACCAGACGATCTGTTGTATGTTGTAGGAGAAAATAAAATATTTTTAATATTATCTCTTGCCCGTGGGAATCGAACTCACAACCGACATATTTACAAAAACTTTTTTAAACACAATTACTATATGCATGGTATTAATAGATTGAATATTTAGGTTCCATCACCCAACATGCATTTGTGAGATGAATAGAGAGTGGAGTACTATCTATATATCACTCCCACTTTAAAAGATGAAAGACACTTAAAATAAAATTAAGAAAAAAAAAACATCTAAAATTCCAATAGTATAGTAATTACAAAATTAGATATTTAGTAAACCATGTTCTTCATATACATTTTGGTATTCAACAAGTAGACTGACAGCCCCCAAAAACATATAGCCGAATACCAAAACATACGCCAATAATCCATTTTAAATTGTTTTATCTAAAAAATACTACACAATTAATAAAATTTCCCATCAAAATAAAGTTATTTAAACTGGCACAGTCAACAATAAAATTGGTGGATATAAAAATAAAACACCAATGGGAAGTGGCTATCAGATTCAATGAAGCCTCTACGTTCCGTTACAGCTTGTTACTCGGACCAACGGTGCGTGTCTTCGCAATCGAACTACGGCTAGTCAAATTTTTGACAAAACCAAATAGACTCGTCTAAAGCTTTGTAACAACTTTACCCTCAAAACTTTGTGCGTTTTCACCACACAGACACACACACACATATATATATATATATATATATATATATATATATATATATATATATATATATATATATATATATATATATATATATATATATATATATATACTTCCATTCCTTTAGTTTTTACAAAACAAATTATTACATTTAAACCATTTTTTTATACAAATATAAAATATATTTGTAGTAAAAAAATTGAAACTAATCGTTAGAATATGATCAAAATACAAAAAATTATAGCCGATGTATTATTCTGGTGTATAAACTATATTATTATAAAATTTCATTTAAACCTGTTCAGTAAGTTTCATATTATGAAACCTGTCCTAATATTATTGGAATAATAATTCCATCAAAATCAGCTTGTTAGTCATGTACTTACAGATTTTAAATTAAAAATCTTTGAAAATTAACACAAAATGCGTTTTCAGATCTGAACACTGAAAAAACCAACATTTCAGTATAGTAAAAAGAAATCGAATGGATCAATCTACCGTAAAATATGCGGCGCGCGTCGCTGAAAAAACATCAGGGTATAACCTAACGTGCGGGACGTCGTCGTCCGCATCGAAAGCGCGCTGTTTGAAGATTATACTGGAATTTGATAGGTTTTATCCCAAAATTGTATTAAAATTGTTCTTTCTAACTTGTGACGTTAGGAAAAATAAAAAAAAAACATACTTATAGAGAATATTTTAGCTTCACGCATTTATCCCGCATAGCAGGGTAGACAGAAAGTACCTAATGTCAAGACACTTCGTACTTCGCGTTCCACCAAATTCTAGACATTGCGTGTTGAGTGGTGGAACTCAACGCCGCAGTTTGTCTTTAACCAGAGCGAGGAAGTGTAAATAATTTAAATATAATCACTCCCTCGAGTGGGGATCGAACCCACAATCGATCGTGATTACAGCCAGACTCTGTGCCACTGTACCACGACCGGCCTCAGAATATTTTAAAAAAATATATTTAAAACAAACGGCACACAAGCTGAGATCTGTAATTATTTTAAACATAAGAATATATATCGTTTATTGGCCAACAAATGCCATCTTAATCTACTTGTGACCACGGGCTACTGTAAAGTATTCGAAACGTCAGGTTTCTAAAAACATATTTTCGAATACAAAAGTATACGTGATTAATCCGTTTATAATAGCTTCATTAAAAATGTATAAAAATCGTGAAAATCAAAGATTATATTATCTGTGATTTAATATTGATATCGTGGTGTTTTTATGGAAAACGGAGGCTAACAAGCAGAAGGCGTACGTGATGGTAACAACATTAGACATGTAGAAGCGTTGCTGTCCTCGGGATGGAAGTGAAAGGAGATGAAGAAAAGGATAGGTGGGAATAAGGAAGGCTTACATGACAACGAACCAATCATCAGATATTTGGTGGATCGTTCTTGTTATGATAGTGGTCGCGAGCCAGTCGGAGGATTTAACCCTACTACCAAATTACTGGGATACCCGCCTTTTACGGGACGTTACCTAGCAGCGGGGGTGAATTGTATTCTACCCAGTCCCCACACAGGGAAAAAAGATACAGGTGATACATATAGAATAATTATATTTTAATACTTTATTCCGCTTAGCAGGATAGTTAGAAATAACCTAGTATACATTCTATGCTATCCGTTAGAAACCGACAATGTCTTAACAGAGCTGAGAAATGAAAATAGATCTTAAATACAATCATTTCCTCAGATGGGACTCGAACCCATAACACACGCAATATCGCTCTATGTTCAAGCGAAAATGATTTATCACAAAATTCCTTATACAACTCGAAGACGTATAAAAAATAATAACATATTTGATATTTTTACCAAAGAATCGAGTTAGCTGTTTATAAACGTTGATAGCGGTGTATACTAACAACGTTTATAAAGAGCTAAGTCGATTTTTCGCATTCAGCCTTAGAAATTCAAGATAGATATGTTCAATACGTGAGTAGTACTACATATTTACGATCTAATATATCTGAATGGATAAATAATATAAACCTTTTATATGGAAGCTCACTACGTAAATACCGTATATGGAGAGCTTCATAAGTAGACGGAAGTCGATGAAAACGTATATCCAAATAAATTGAATAGGGCATTTACAATTTTCAAGTGACACAAGTTCGAACCTCGATACCTTTACAAATTTTTGTATATTTTCTAAAAAATATCTTGGTGGTTGGAGAAACTTGTGGTTGTGGATTCGATTGCTACTCGGCGGAGTGATGATATTTAAATTATGTACATTTCCTTGCTCTGGTAGAACAAAGTGCGGCGTTGAGTTCAACCACTCAATATGCACTTCGATTCGCCGGAAAGCGGAGTACAGAGTATCGTAACACTTCCTTCCTGCCTTTCCTGAATAAAAATATGATAATGATTTACAAATAGTATTTTCTCTTGATTTTTATAAATCTGTCAACAGAGATGTTGATGACGAAACAAAGCTTTAACAAGAATTGCGTCTTGCGGCAAGAACGTATAGCTTAGTGGGTTAAAGCGACTGGAGATCTCGAAGAGGTGAAAGTTCGAATCCTACTACGAACAATTATCTATGGGATTTTATAAATATAATACATTATGAGACCCACGCCTTTACCGGTTAGTAAAAAATTAAGAAAATCCCCACAAGCCTATTAGATCAGATCTCATTTGTATTATTCCCAAATCCAATTTCCTTATAAATACTACGTATTCAGCGCAAGAATTTAAGTCAGCTTATATTTTAAAGTAACTCTCTTAAATGTATGTCTTGAGTACCATATTTATTATTAATATTTATGTCATTGTGGCTTGTGGAAAACGTCTAATTACAAAGGCAATTGGTTATAGGTTTGATTCCGACTCGCAGGAATCCATACATTGATACGCGAAGCAAAATCTCTGTACCATTTTTTTTACGAAAATTACAGGAACTAAGGAACATGAGCGGTCCAGTTATAGCTTATATAGAGAAGGAGTTTAGAATGATGTTTCTTAAAAGTAATACATGTAAATATATCAAATTAATTAAATAAATGTAACACACAGTACAATGTCTTTGACATACACGTTTATATAAAGTGACATACACGTTACTAAGGTGAGTACAGTCAAAGCATTAATGGGACATCTAGTTAATGTAAAAGCCAAAAGTGGTAAATAGAGTGTTTTGATACTAAACTCTCTTCCTTATCCAGAATAAATCTTGAAGTATTTTAGTTAGTAAAAAATTCTTTGTTAAAAATTATTACTTATATAGTAAGTAATTCACAAGTTGATTGTATCGAACATAATACAAAACAACGGTGATTGTTGGTTGGGAACAGCACTGTATAACGCCTTTGTTTGATAACGTGTGGCCCAAGTTAAAAGAAGAGACGGAGCTCTAATAAATTTTAAAATTCTCTAATAAATTTTAAAATAAAAAATTGAAATAATCTGAATTAAAGGAATCATAGTATTTTTGTATTTTTTGTTACGGAAAACGAGGCAAGCGAGCAGAAGGTCCACCTAATGGGGGAATAGTGAAAGTTGGTTTTTCTAAAAAAATCTTAAGATACTTGGGTAATATTATTGTGAAATATATTTAAAACACCTTCAAGAATTATCTCGCACAATAGAGTAGTTAGAAAAAACCTCACTAGGTTGTTTCAAGACACTCTATTGGCTACAACGCCGCGTTTCGTTTCACCAGAGTGGAGAAAACAACAAAATTTTAAATAAACCACATTCGATCATTTGTTGCCGGAGCGGGCTGGATGAGGGTTGCGGAGGACCGGGATGTTTGGCGCAAACTTGGGGAGGCCTATGTCCAGCAGTGGACTGCAATTGGCTGACGATACGATACGATACGATCATTTGTGCAGTAATACCATCTGCTACTGTTATCCTACTGTTAATTATTACTTTAAATAAAATGTTCTGGACTACATTGTTTACAATTCCTTTTCCCTGTCTCCTAGGGTAGGTAAAGAACCTAGTGTCAAAATACAATGTTCATTGCTTTGCGCTCGAAATCGAGACATTGCGTGTTGAGTATCGAATTTAATGCGATGCTTATTATTGTCAGAGCAGATAAATGAAAGTAAATGTTAAATCGAATCGAATACACAACCAATCGTAATTACAGTCAGATATTTTAAGACTGCGTGACGGAGTGTCTGGACACTAGGCCATCTCTGATTATCCTGTTATGTGTGACAAGCGGGAAGCTATTTTATCTATACATATGTTATTTCTAAAATTGTCTAAGGTTAATTAAGCATCTAATAAGCCATGATTAGAAAGAAATAACTTCTATTATAATATATTTTTAAAAAATGTATATAATTAGAATGCATTCGAACCCGCGCCTCTTAGTAACCGTTCAAGCACTCTGACCGCTAAGCCATTCGTTCTACTACCAGTTGCGTCGAAATTCTTATACGTTTTGTTACAACTTATTTTGTTGTTTTTTAAATGTTTTCTAATCCTAAATGTGGAATAATACTTTTAAAATAGTAAAATAACTTCTAGTATAATTTATTTTGTTTAAACCAAGCCCTACGCCCGCGGTTGCAACACTTGTTAGTCACTTCGCTCAGTGACAATGACTCCGCTAAGCCTATTAGATCAGATCTCATTTGTATTATTCCCAAATCCAATTTCCTTTAATGTAAGTGTAAATGAAATACAAGTAGCAAGGTAATAAATACTACGTAAACAGCAGAAGGAGAAAAATCAAGAGTTCAACATTCAATTTTTTTCTTAATATTCAATTTTTTGAACTTCCAATTTTTTTTTATATTCAATTGATTGGGATTTATAGAATTTGACAGAAAATCATATTTTTGAATTCTAAGTACATTATATTGACTTTCATTTCTGATTTCGTTATTGCTTCTGTTATCCAATACAACTTTTTACAACGATAACGACTCAGCGTAACCTAACGCTGCGCTTTGTCTTACCAGAATATAATTTTACTATATTAATTTCCCCAAATGGGAACTGAATCCAATCGTATTTATAGTTTAACATTATCCCATTAGACTACTAAAAAAGCTTTCAAGCTCTTAAAAGCTCAAATCAATACTTAATTATAATAAGTCAAACTATCTACGAGTTGCCGAATCTATTAGGCAATTTTCGCCTAAGTGAAGTTGACGTGAACGCCTAATGGCATTGTGGTGTCTATTAATGTCCATTAAGATCGAAGGTAAACAGTTCGAAGCTTGCCTGAAGCAAACACTTGTCACGAAAACTACCGCTTGAATAAATTTGCAAGCAATTTGTAGTATTTAGATCATTTTGATGGCAAATGAATTGAAATCGATGAAAAATTGTTATAGGTAAGATTTCTGTAAATGCCCCGGTCATGGCGCAGTGGGGCAGCATATGACTGTAAATGTAACCGGTTGTGGGTTCGATTCTCGCTCGTAGGAATGATTATTTGTAAATTATTACCATTTATTTGATCTGGTAAGACAAAGCGCGGCATTGAGTCCAGTCATCACTCAACATGTAAGTTCTCGAATTTGGGCGGAACTCGGAATACAGAGTTGAATACAGAGTTTCTTGACACTAGGTACTTCCCATCTACCCTGCTAAGCGGGAAAAAATGTGAAGGCAAAGGAAAAAAACGGAGTGTCCTAACACTAAAGCACTCTCCGTCTATTTAGTTAAATAAAAAAAATACGTAAAGATCAGAGTGAATTTTCACCTCATTCTGATATGAATAAAATATTTCTGTACACTGTACTTTATTTATTTTATAAATCATATCCAAACCAAGGTTATAGGTATATATATATATATAATATATATATATATATATATATATATATATATATATATATATATATATATATATATATATATATATATATATATATATATATATATATTTTATTTTAAATTTATTTTTATTCACCATTCTGTTAAGACAAAACACGACTTTAGTTAACCACTCAGCAGAGTAAGTAATCAACAAAGTGTCTTGACACTAGGTTGTTTCTTACTGCCGTGCTATGCGGGATAATGCGTGAAGCTGCAAAATATGAAGTCTCAACAAGGCTAGTACAAGGCAGGTCACGTGAAAGTCACTATAAGGTTGTTACAACTGTATTATTATTACATTCCCGCAAACTACCGCTTTATGGTGTCTAGAGATAATAGTTTATGGGATTTTTGATTTTATGAACCTATAGGAGCCGCTGTAATGGTGTAGAAGATAACCTTTGGGAATTTGGTTTCGAATGACTGTTTTACGATTATTTGCTTAGATGTGCGCGGCGTTGATTTACGTGTAACGCCTCTTATGGACCTCTTAGGAAGGAAAAGAAATTTTTCATTAAATTTATTATATCTCATTAAGAACTCCGCCAATCATCTAGGAATATAACAAAAAAAAAATGTTATGTGTTACTTTAATATAAATTTCATACACTTTTTTATACTAGACAATGTAATTAATGGACCAAATAACGGTAAATTCCTCATATGTTATTTTTTGTTACGCTAGTAGTAGTCAAAAATAACCTAGTGTTAAGATATATCCCGTGTTGAATCGCGGAACTTAACGCTGCGCTTTGTCTTATAAGAGCTGAGAAATGCTTACATCATAACAGAGTTTTTAGGACATACGTACAAAAAATTCCTTGTGCATTCACAGAAAGGTAAATTGTGTACATCTATTTACATCAAAAATAAAATTATAGTTAAACTTTAGCTCACACTTTGAATTATAATCAAATATTAGCCGACAGAGACAAACCGCGGCGTTAAATTCCGCTACGTAATGTACAATATTTTAAATTCTAATTATATTGTATTCATCAATATATATTACAACACCTTGAACTACCAATATTATCCGACAAAGAAAAAGTGCGGCGTTAAATTCCGTAACTCAAGACGCAATATCTTAGATTTTATTAGAAATTGGATAACAGAGTGTCTGGACACTAAGTTAGATTAAAAGCATAAAGCTATTCAGGACTAAGAATTTTAAGTAATACTTAAGAAACATAACACTTGAATGATGTAACTCGTAAAGCAAAATGTTGCCAAAAGCAAGCCAGTTGTAGTCGAATCACGTCTACGTCTTGATGTTACGATCGCTTTGGAATCTGGTTATTATGAGAGTGTTAGCTACTGTAGTTCAACTTTACGTTATTAGGAAAATCTTCAAATTTATAAGTTTACATAAAATTATCTTTTTTTTTGTGGCAAGTACAGTTTAGTATGGAAAGAATAATATTTGAATGTAAACAATCCATCGGGAACAACGTCTGACGTGGCCGGATGTGCGTTCAATTCCCATTTGAAGAATGATTAATAGGAATGTCTTATTTTTGGGTGGAAAGCATATAACGGAGTGTCCTGACACTCTGGATCGTTTCTGACTACCCTACTGTGCGGAATGAAGTATGTAACTGTTTACTTAGCTAGCATATTAAAAATATTGGCATACAAAAATCTGTATGTCTATTATATTTACTTAAAGTCTTTAAGTCTTATATATATATATATATATATATATATATATATATATATATATATATATACGCCGAATTCGAGACATTGCGTATTGAGTGGCTGATGTCAAACCCGCACCTTGTCTTACCAGAGCAAGGAAGTGAAAATCATTTTAATATAATCGCTCCCCCCAATGAGATCGAACTCACAACCGATTGCGTTTACAGTCAAACGTTGTCCCACTGCGCCGCGACCAGCCTCAATATAATATATATAGAATACCATAAGAACGCTCCCTTTTACGAGTATATACAAATAAATACATACTTTAAATAAGCTAGCATTTCTGTACCAGACGCCCATAACGTTCCATTCAGAGACTGAAAAGGCGAATTTAAAGACCGTCTGATAAATAGACGGTCGGAAGTTAGTAAAAGAATAGATACATATATATAGATTAACGTACAGTGTCTGTTTGTAAAAAGCATTAGTCTTTCTTAGTTTGCTTGTGAATTGTAAACGAGCTTCACGATTTCTTTCGTATTAGGGTTGTTAGAGAGAACATAGTGTCAGGATACTCCGCTTCCTAGTTTACGCTCAAGATAAAAAAAGATCGGATGGCGGAACTCAACATCGCGTTTTATCTTACATTAACGGAGCGCTACGCTTGTGTTTTCTGCCTCACGCTTTCATCCTGCATAACAGGGTAGACAGGAGGCAGGCGTAGGCTTCAAATTCGAGACATTGCATATTGAGTGGCGAAACTCAACGCCGCGTTCTGTGAGTAATTAAAATATTGCTAAGTAGTAAAAAATACACAACCAATCGTTTTTACAGTCAAATTATAGCTGACTGCCTGACACTGGCTTTTTGTAAAGTAGAAAATGAAATAGAAGTAAAACGAATATATGTAAATATAATCTAATTCAAATAGAATGGAAGAATACATTAAAAATTAGTTTTTCTAGTCACATGTATTACGTTAAGGTTTATTAGGTTATATATTAGGTTAAGTATAATACACTTTTTTTTTAGATTCACGCTTTTTATCCCGCATAGCAGGGTAGGCAGAAAGTACCTAGTGTCAAGACACTCCGTACTTCGCTTTCCACCGAACTCGAGACATTGCGTGTTGGGTGGTGGAACTCAACGCTGCTCTTTGTCTTTTACCAGACCGAGGAAATGAAAATAATTTAAATATAATCACTCCTCCGAGTGGGGATCGAACCTACAACCAATCGCTTTTACGCTGTCACACTGCGACACGCCAGGCCTCAAATAATACAAATAAAATCTAAATAGTGATTTATCACTCATTTTAATCATATTTTAGTGAAGCAAATCTAGTAAGTTCTATATCTAGTGAGCCCAGCCCATAAGGCACAACGGTAAAAGTTTTAAAATTGAAAACAGTCATATGCCACTACGGGGCGATATTGAACGGCGCAATATGAAAACGAATAGACCGTGATTGACAGATGCCTGACTCCCATTGAAAATTGTATTAGCTTTATTTTTGTTTACCAAAATAGTTTTACGAGTGTCTTATTTGAGCAAATATTTTGTATATATCAGCTTTAAACCTTATAAAATGTTCTTTATTCGAGTATATTTACAAACACTTTGGAATTTAAAATCAACATATAAGTGTCAGTAATGTCAGTCCCACTACAAGTTACCGGTTTAGAAGGCAGGTTGAGACGAGCTGGTGAGCTCAACAGTTGCTTTTTTCAAATTTAGTTTTACAATAGGGTTTTAATATTAGCTTCCCAAGTGATCGTTAATAGAACTTAAATCCAGTATTTTTAAATAGAATAAAATATTTATAACAATGCCGGTCGTGGCGCAGTGGGACAGCGTCTGCCTGTAAACGCGGTCAGTTATGGGTTCGATACCCATTCGGAAGAGTGATTATATTTAAATTATTCTCACTTCCTCGCTCTGGTAAAAAGACAAAGTGCGGCGTTGAATTCCACCACTCAACACGCAATGTCTCGACTGTGGTGGAAAGTGAAATACGGAGTGTCTTGACACTAGGTGCTTTTTGTCTAACCTGCTATGCGGGATAAATGCGTGAAGCTAATAACATTATCAATTTATATAATAATTTAATCACCATAATTTAGTGTAACAACCATTCAAAGTCTACAGTAGTAATATAAAGAGACGAAGTCAGACTCGTTTCCAGACAATTTCCGTATCGGCTATGACGCATGCGTATTCGCTATGTTTACAGTGCTTTCACTTACACTTAGGATATATCTTAGAACGGATTATCTTAATTTTGGTCAGTCTTCTGGTTCAAGGGAATAAGAAAAAGAAATTGTATGTAAAACTGATTTTTAACCTTAAATAAGCATTTGATTGCAACCGTGATTGATTGTGGGTTTGATTCCCACTCGGGGGAATGATTATATTTTAAACAAACCGGGGCACACCGCGGTTTTGTTTGCATAAAATGTAACATTCTTGGACGGTATTCAAGAGGTACAGGTTCGAATCCCGCTGCGTTCAAATTTTTATACGTTTTTTAAAAAAATGTATTCTTGGATCTGTTTATAATTCTAAAATCATTACAAGCCTAGATTACTCTTTATTACGTCAGTTATCTGCCAGTGAAAGTTTCTTCAAAATCGATCCAGCTGTTTAAGAGATTTGAAAATTCATATGAATTTGGTAAAATTGAAATATTACTAACAGACACTCGAAATTTATATATATATATATATATATATATATATATATATATATATATATATATATATTTCTGATCTACTATTATAGGTCATAATTGGCAATAGAGTAAAGTTCAATACACGAGGCAATTAAGAAACAGATGGCGGTAGATTGATATAACTAATTCTTGTATTGACTGGCAGACGAATGCCACCTCAGTCTACACCCAAGTGTGACCACGGACAACTATAAAGTATCCGAAAAATTAGATGTCCAAAAATATATTTTCGAATATCAAAATATACGCGATTAATCCGTTTAAAATAGTTTCATTTAAAATAGAGTAAAGCTTTAACTGTTTTATACTTCAGTCAAAAAAAAAACATAGAACGTGTCCATAATTTTCTATATTTGATCGGGCAATTTTTTTCTTGTTTATATTTTTATTCCGCATAGCAGGGTATACATGAAGTACCTAGTTGCCAGATACACCGTACTCCGCTTTCCGCCGAATTAGAGACATTGCGTGTTGAGTGGAAAACTCAACAGTTTTACCAGAGCGAAAAAATTAAATAAATTTTAAATATTTAAATAAATAACAGGCAAAATTTATATGTATAATATATGTATGAATATCACCACCTCCCTTATAAGCTTCTATAAACTTTCCATCTGTATAACAGAATATCTCGAATGTACAGAGAATAGATGTACAGAAAATAGAGAGAATATTCTAAAAATATTCAATTTAATAATGCCATTGCGGTACTACGTACATTGCGGTTTGGTAATATATAGGGCGGCACTGAGCTCCGTCTCTTAGCCTATATTTAGGCGGATAGCGGTGAAAGAAGTGTCTTGTCACTAGGTTCACTTTGACTACTCTGCTATGGAGAACGAAGGGCTAAATTATTTTGTTTTAATATTCAATAATACTTCATTCCTAATATAAATCCATAATCCAATATACTAATACGCTAAACATTAAATTAAAACAAATAATATAAAATTTATCAAAATAAATGTAAATAGATCATATATAGATATGATTTGAAATTGATGAGTGTTTGTTTATCTTGCTGTATTTGATTTATTTAAAAAAATATATATAAAAAAAATATAGTATCAGGGCATTGTGGAGCAATGGCGAGGTGTCTAATTGTAAACGCGATTGGTTGTGGGTTCAATCCCTACTTGGAAGAATAATTACTTATATTAAGACAAAAAACAGCTTTGAGTTTCGTCACCCAACACGCAATATCTTATGTGTCTGGAATTCGCATGAAAAGCAGAGAAGCTTCTCTACGTACCTTGAATGTATTCGTGAAATATATATATTTTTTTTCATTTTCATAATAATATAACGTCTGAATATACAGTATTGACTAATTACATTGCCTTTAAAAAGCAACAGCTTCACGCTTTATCCCAAATAACAGAACAATCAGAGAAAACAATAGTGCCTAGACACTCTGTTTTCCATTTTCTGTTCGAAATTGAAAAGTTTTTAGTGACTTAAAACCACGCTATGTCATATCTCCGACTGGGAATCGAAGCCACAACTAATCACGTTTACAATCTCTGACCCACTGCACCTTATAGCTTCAAAAAAAAACAATACAAAATATTCGCAACTTTCGACTTCATATAAATATATGCAAATATATTTTAACTTTTAAAGCATCAAGTCAACTCATATTAGAGAGCTTTCCAAGTTGCATTATGAAAATATTCACTCTAAGTTGATAAATTATTGCCTCAATCTGATATATAATAGTTATAAAATAATCTTTCTAATATAAATATTTAATCAAGTACAAATGGTACATTCAAATGTGTGATATATTTAGTAAATAGTGCAATGCAATGTCGTAACGTCTGACTGAAAACGTGATTTGTTGTGGGTTCGATTCCGTTCGAAACAATAATATTAATTATTATTGTTTCCAACGGAATCGAACCCTTAATAGTTTAAAACACATAATGCGAGGCATCGAGTTCTCCACTCAACGCAATGTCTCGATTTCGAGCGCAAGGCTATAGACGGAGTGTCTTGACACTAGGTTGTTTCTAACCTTGCTATGTGGCTAAAAGCGTAAAGCAAATTTTTATCAATTTCTTATATTATATTTATATTTTATAATATAAATTGCGTTGTATGACGTCTTTGTAGCGCATTTCAGTACTTCTTTCAGTAGTAGGTTATAAGCAAACGTGGCCATAAACGTACGTTCTCTCTCGTATCTCGAGATTGATTTTTCATAATAATATATAAAAACGTAATTAAAACCTATTTACATACAGTCAACAGTAAACGGAGTGTCTTAACACTAGCTTGTACCTGATTGTGAGATAAAGCGTAAAACCGCTTCAATATGTTAAAAATAATAGTGTACAGTAGTGTAGAGCAATAAAATATTTGGAAAATTATCAGCATATTGTAAAACAGATGTTCAGCATTTAATTCACTAAAATGGTTACTTCAAATATATGAGGCCGGTCGCGGCGCAGTGGGACAACGTCTGACTGTAAACGCGATTGGTTGTGGGTTCGAATCCCACTCGGGGGAGTGATATTTAAATTATTTATCGCTTCCTCGCTCTGATAAGATGTAGTGTGACGAGTTCCACCACTCAACACGCATTGTCCCGAATTAGGTGGAAAGCGGAATACGGAGTGTCTTGACACTAGGTACTTTCTGTCAGTAGGAGAAAGAGAGAAAGGAGGTCGAAGAAATTCTTGGCGGAGGCCAATATCTGACACCCATTGTGAGGCTGAGACGACCACCACAATTTGGTATAAATCAAATGATTGCTAATCAAAAGGAAAAAATATATTAAAAAAATATTCAAGTAGTCGTGGTAAAATGAGAAAGCTTCAGATTTTATAACATAATTAATTGTAAACTCTAATTCTACTCAGCGAAATTATTATACGTAAGGCAATTTACGGCGTTGAGTTACGCCAATTCACACATAATAACTTGATCCGGCGTAAAATGCAATGTCTTGGTATCTTAAATAATTTACATAAATTGTACTACTGTTTCAATGTTTGAAATCCATTATTATATGAGTATAATATATTGAAAATTAAACTTCCATTGTATTTTGATGCGCTGAAAGCATTTCCGTTATGTCTGACATGATTCCTGTTTTACGTTTAAATTACATGCCAATAGCAATCGAGCGGTATTTGCACAAGTGACCATGAGTGAGAATTGAGCGTTGAAATGTGTTCTTGACTCTCCGCCTATATAGAAAATATTGTACACATACATGTGGCTTCACGCTTTTCATCCCGCATAGCAGGGTAGACAGAAAGTATCTAGTGTCAAGACACTCCGTACTTCGCTTTCCACCGAATTCGTGACTGTGATGGAAGTCAACGTCGCACTTTGTCTTTTACCAGAGCAAAGAAGTGAAAATAATTTATATATAATTACTCCACCGAGTGGGGATCGAACCCACAACCGGTCGCGTTTACAGTCAGACGCTCTCCCATTGTGCCACGACCGGCCTCAAAAAAATATTCCTTTATATGTTTCCTTATTATATGGCCATATGTCCACCTGATTTTAAGGTAGGTGAAGCAACGGTTTCATTCTCTAGAAAACACTATGTCAAATCTAATTAAATAATTTATGAAAAGACTTTCAGGTGGCCTCTTGTACGGAGTCTAATTGTAAACGCGATCAGTTGTGGGTTCGATTCCCACTCGGGGGAGTGATTATATTTCAATTATTTTCATTCCCTCGCTCTGATAAGACAACATTCAATACGCAATGTCTCGAATTCGGTGAAAAGTGGAGTATGGAGTGTCTTAACACTAAGTACTTTCTATCTACCCTGCTATGCGGGTTAAAAGCGGGAAGCCGAAAAAAAACTCTAGGCTTTATACGGGAGATTGATTACCTGAAAGTAAAGAAAATTTATTATTTATATTGTGCTAATAATTTTTTTAATAATATTTCTATGAGATTTGAACCTCGAATTGTGTACACTATTTACTCAAAAAACTTCACGCTTGTACATTTAAAGGCAAAGCCACTCTGTTCTCAGCCTTTACTTGATTTTGAGACTTTTGTGACATTTGGTGGAACTAAACGCTGCGTTTTGTCTTACCTGACAAAAGAAAATATTTTTCTTTAATATTCATTCACCCTTATAGGAATGCGCCTAAATGGTCTCATCCTCCTCTGTTTACATATCTTATTATTTTTCAGCTTACAGTTGAAAACATCGTAAATATAAAAAAAGACACATGCGTGCACTTTTTCTTACGAATATCGGACAAATTACTCAATCTTCAAAGAAAAGGGTGAAATATAGGCTTTATACACATTGTTATTTATTTATTTATTTATTTCATATTTTATTTATTTCACCACTTAAAGTGCAATATAGGCTATAAGGAAGCCTTATAGGAAATTGAGTTTAACAGGACCCAGTCTTTGGAAGCCCAGTGTGTATAGTGGGAATATATTCAACACACGAAGCCAACTTACCTCTGAGTAACCAAAAGTAAATGCCCAGATTCTTACACATTTTAATTGAAATAATTTTAAACGGATTAATTCCGTATATTTTAGTAGTTTACTTATGATCAGGGACTACTGTAAAGTATTCGAAATGTTTTTCCAAAAATGTATATATTTTCGAATACCAAAATTTACGCAATTAAAATTATTTCATATAAATGTCCAGAAATTATCAATCACCCGGATTCTAAGTGTTATATATTGCTAACATTCCCTACCAGAGCTTTCCGAAAGCTCAAAACGCATGATACTTCATTCTTATCATGTAACCTAAGCCTAACATTGTACAGTATAAGGGAAGCGGAAACAAAAACATTTTATTCAAATAGTTACAACAGTAATATATGTAGCGCAGGTGTGAGGGTCCAAAAGTTATTTTTTCGTGCCCCTCCGGCTATCTTTCAGCGAGCTTTTTATCGTCGTGTGATTTGGTGAGCTTTTTGTGATAAGGTCCTGTTTCAGGGTTTCAGGGTTCTCCGCTTGGTGTATTGGTAAATGTTAAATATTTTTATTTAATATATTTTTGTATTTTTTATCAGAATTAATCTGTATATGTGGGATATATTGTTTTTAATTTCACTTTTAATTAAAATTATCATTAAAAATTAGATATGTATACATTTGTAAAAGTTGACTTTTCAAACGCATACGTGTTACGTACAAAGAAATTTCAAATACTAGAATATAAATGATTAATACGGTCAAAATAATTTCCTTTCTATTATTATATATGTTTTTTTTAACTTCAATTATCTGAACTATTATACATTATTTTAGCGTCATGCTTTATCTCAAGCAGAGATGTAACGTTTTTTAGAACAATTTAGTGAAAACTGTTTTTTTTATACAATTTACCGTGTTTTGAAACAAATATTTGTTGAAATTCTACTGATATTGGATAATTAAATGAACCTAAACCCACCTCCATAAAAACCACATCACCAAAAATCCATACATAATATATTTAAAGTAAAAACAGAATCGACAACATCCTTATGTTAACATGGTTTATACTAGCGTCCACAGTAAGCCCGCAGCTATTAGATACGGGGACGCGTATTGTTGTTTTTCACCAAGTCGCCTTTTGTCATATTTCATGTGTACTTCCTTCTTGAATTCATTTTGTTTAAAGCAATGTAAATGGAGAAAATTCTAGTACGCGGAGAGTGTAGTGACATAAGGTTTTGTAACTTTGCTCTCAAGTTGACGTTAAAAACTGGGGTAGTTGCGTTTTTTCAAACACCTATTTGCCTTAGAAGCAATGAAGAGGCATCTCTATCCCTGTAAAATTACAACATATGTATCTGTTTGAGAGTTTTATCTTGAGAATAATTGATAATACTTCAAGAATTATCATGATATTATGACAATCTTAATTGAGAATTGGTTCCAATTTCTTTTATTTTTACTCATAGACGCTTTGCCGCGTAAAACACCTGTAGCAATATGTTGCATTATTTTAACAAGCATAATAAGTATCTCTTATTTATGCTTAAATCCACATAGCAGGAAACTCAGAGATAACCTTGTGTTAAGACATTTAGATGACAGCTTTAAAATGGAAATATTTTTAAATATAATGGGAATTAATGAATGCGTGGATATGCGGAATCAGTTTAGCTGATCGTATATGCAGTGCAGAGATTCGCAGAATGACAGGCGTACACGTGAATGTTATAGTAAGAATGAAGAAGAACGTATTTAAGCGGTTTCGGTACCTGGAGAGGATGAGTGAAAGAATGGTAAGAAAGATTTATGAAGCAAAGGTGAGTGGGGAAGACCTCAGTTGACCTTTGAAAACAGAGTATCAATAATACTGGGGGAAGGTCATGTAAAAAAATAAAAAATTGGTATTATCCCTCGAGTAGGAATCGATCACCAATCAAGTTACAGTTGGACGCATCAAGATGGCCTTCAATTTAATGAATTTTTAATACTGATATATTAAACTTCTCTATATAAACTATAATTATTGCAATTTCAAACTCCTCAGTCCTCATAATTTTCTTTCACGTATTAATATATATAGATTCTAGTAGATTTCAAGCGCACAATGACAAGATTCAATAATCTTTTGCTTATGCTATTTGAGGTATATTGTAGGATGGTGAAACTTAACGCTGCACTGTGTCCAATCAGACTCGAAGAAAATTCTAGATAGAAGCTAAAGAAAACTAGCAAAAATAAAAATATTTTTACAAAAAACTGTCTACAATTTTCAGTTTAAAAAATATTTTCTTATAATATTAAATACGAGCTGGTATAGAAAATGCTATTGTTTCCGACTCAAGCGTTCATTGTTTAAAATTTTAAAATAATAATTTATTCATTCATTAGCAAAATGAGTTTTTGTATAGTGGTTGTAAAAGATAAGTACATTTTTAATCTAACATTTAAGTTAATGGTTATTATAGCTGAGGTGGAATGGAAATATATTTTAGTTAATCATTTATTAGTGGATTGAAAGCTAAAAAAAATATCCGAGATGAAGAATATCACTTTAGATTAGAAAGTAAGTTAGATAACTATTCTCTCTCTCTCTCTCTCTCTCTCTATATATATATATATATATATATATATATATATATATATATATATATATATTATATAGATCCTAGTGTCCATGGTCACCAATGATACGAAGGCTCTACTTTTATTTTTTCACTTTATTTTGTATGTGATCAAACGGCTTAAGCTGATACTGAGGTACATCAACCAAGAGATAAGAGAAGTCTCCAACCAATTTGCAACCCAGACCCAAGTTCTGCTCCACACAGATGTGAGGCCGAACTTGGGTCCTATGCAGGGCCAATCGGTTTTTAGGCGTGACGTACGGTATCGATTCATACTCAAATATAAGATAGTATTTAATTTAGTTAATTCGTTATTTAGTTTCGCCACTTAATTCGAAATATTTTGAATTCGAGGGAAAAGCGGCGTAAGGAATGTTTTGAGACCAGGTTCTCTATGACCCTCGAGGTAAAGGAAGGTGAGGTTCCTCGACCTTGGCTAGTGGCGGGCGAGATGGAGCACCGTGAAATTTTAGTGGCTATACGGCCTATATCTGTCAATCTGAAATCACTTATGATAAAAAAAGTTATCTATGACAATATGCGATATTTCAGCACGATACAAATTTTGCTTTTTTGTATGAAAAATAACTTTAAATTACATTATTGTAGCGTAATGGGGTAATTTGTGTATAATAATAGTGGGGGGTATGTCAAAAAATTATCGTCTTCAAATAATGTAGGGACTTCAAGCATTGGAACCTGGTTTAATATCAATGACCAGTAGATACAAGAGTGCATTGTGTTCAATAAAGAACGTAAGAAACGTAGTCAGAGTCAGATCTCTACACTAACAAAATTAACACAAAAAATATTAATGAATCTTAAAGTATTGGAAAAGCAAAGTCATATTTTAAGTACGTACATAAAACAGGCGCTAATTCCACTTTCCTTGACACTTCATACTGTTAATTGAAGGAGAAAATCGTAAAAATTTCCTAAAATCCAATTTGATATAATAATTCCCTTAAAAGTTACAATGTTTCGTGGGAATTATATTGCTCGTGATACCAAACAAACCGCCCGCGGGTTTTCTTGCGTTTTTTTTAACTTCAATTATATTCGGTGAAAAGTTCTAAACGAATCTATTAAAGAAAAAACAAACTTTAATCTTGTTTTCCGTCAATTGGTGAGCCAAATTTTTCGATTTGGCCTTTTGTCGTTTTACGGTTTTCTGCTCGTTTTCTGGTATTTGTGAAGCATATTTAGTGGCAAATTATTCCGTTCTTCGTTCTCTGTCTATTTATATAGCTATGCTATATGGAACAAGAGAACGAAGAGAAGAGAGAGAAGCGTATGACACTACTGACTACTATATATATATTGTAATTGCTTATTATCATACGCTTTAATAGCCAAGTCTAAATAAGAGAATGTCTTTTACTTTGAATTTTTTTCTAAATAGAAATCAAAAAGACCCTTCTACTTTTTATTACATATAAAACATACATTTTACACATAATGATTGAAAACACGATTGGTTGCGGGTTCAATGTGGAGAAATTAATAGGTTATAATTATTTTTTTTAACTGTTCTAGGAGGAGAAATTGGGGACTTGAGTTTTGCCAAGAGAAAGTGTCTCGATTTGAGAGATATTTAACTAAAGTCAAGCAAATGAACAAGTATATATTGACTAAATTTATTTCACAATCGAACATACATACAAAATAATAAACGTAAACATAAATATAAAAATTTTTATACGTTTTTTCAAAAATGTTTTCTAATCCTAAGTATGGAGTAACACTTTAAAAATAGTAAATATTAAAACCATAAACATGATATTTTTATACTCTGCAAGTTATCTCAAATGGCGAACCTCAGGTGTGTCTAGATTTTATTAAAACTTATTTCAACGGTGAGAGAAAACAAAGAAAGCTGTAATTATGTAAATGTTTAATATTTAATAAAAATAATATTAATAAAAATAATTTAATATTTAATTATATGAAATATAGTTAATAAGATCTTCGATTTTCGCAATTTTTATACATTTTAAATTAAATTATTTTGACCGGATTAATCGCGTATATTTTGGTATTCGAGAATACATTTTTAGGTATCCCAAAATATACTTTCGAATACCAAAATATACGCGATTAATCCGGTTAAAATAGTTTTATTTAAAAGAAATATATTTATATGTTAAAAAGCTATCATGGTGCAGTGGGATAACGATTGATTGTAAACGCGATTGTGGGTTCGATTTATTATATATATATATATATATATATATATATATATATATATATATATATATATATATATAATATTTAAATCTATACAAAGTGTACATTATAACCATATATTTTATAAGCAATGGTTCTTAACAAAAACAGTTTATCACGTACATTTCTAGGGTTAGGTTCTTGTCGGACCTCCGTCTCTCTAACAATGGCCATTCGAATTTATTATTCCTATATACGACCGCGCTGTGTTTAGTTATGTGAAACACCGTTTATAACTTTACTGGGTGTTATTATAATGGAGGGATGCGTTTTGGGCGGTTTTTTACGCTAAATATTTACCGTTTCTAATATATTTTGCTTATTTATTACTAAATATTTTTCCTAGTGAGTACAAGTTACGAAGTGAAGGTAAATGAGCGTCTGACTGTAAACGCGATTGGTTATGGATTCGATTACCACTCGAGGGAATGTTTAGATTTGAATTATCTTAATTATCTCGCTCTGGTAACATAAAGTGCGGCGTTGATTTGGAGGTTATTAAAATATAACATAGTTTATTATTTTTCAAGTTTTATTCCACACTTAGCATTAGAAAACATTTTTGAAAAAACTTGGAAACCGTCCAAGAGGCGCTGGTTCGAATCTTTCAATTTTTTATATGTTTTTTTAAACATATTTTCAAAAATGACATATATAAACGTTTTTAGCTTCACGCTTTTATCTAATATATAGCAGAGTAGACAGAAAGTACCTAGTGTGAAGAAACTCCCTACTTACCTTTCCACCGAATTCGAGACATTGCATATTGAGTTGTTGAACTCAACGCCACACTTTGTCTTTTACTAGAGGAAGTCAAAATAATTTATATATAATCACTATCCCAAGTGAAGATCGAACCCACAATCGATCGCATTTACAGTCAGACGCTGTCCCACTGCGCCACGACCGGCCTCAAATCGTATAATATATTATGTTATGAAATTAATGATCCATGACTTAGGCCTTGTACACCAATGTTAAATGGTATTTATTATGAATCCTAAACTAAGGGTAGTATGTTTAGTTCCAACCCTGGTCATATATTAAAACAATATATGGTACCTACCTATGGTATGCTACCCTGCTATGCAGGATAAAACCGTAAAGCCCAAAAAGATAGGCCATAGAAGTGATTTTCACTTCTTCCCTCTTGTAAGACAAAGCGCGGCGTTGAGATCCGCCACTCAACACGCAATGTCTCAAATTCAGTGGAAAGCCAAATACAGAGTGTTATGACACTATATACCTGTTATGCGAGATAAAAAAAATCAAGTTGCTTCATTCCACTGTATTGTAATAATAATCAATAATATAAACAATAAAACAACTCTTTGTAGCCCTTGTAAGCCTCGAGACCTCTACTAAGGGGTCCTAATTTACATACTTTTAGATCAGCTATTGAATGTCAAACAAGAAAAACAAAATGGAATCAAATTATGGTCTATATAAGTCTATGATATTTTTCTTTTGCAGTTTCATCCGCTAGCATGGTAGATAGAGAGAACGTAGTGTCAAGACACTCCGGTTATATGTGATGTGTGTCACTATGTGGGAAAATAGAGGCTAACGAGGCGCAGTGGGAAAGCGCTTGAATGCAAATACAATTAGTCGTAAGTTTGATTCCCAGTTAATGGAATTATATTATAATATAAATAAAAAATATAAAATTTTTAGTTCTCCGATATGAGACGAGAAAGTGCAGTGTTAAGTTCGCCACTCAAACGTAATGTCACGGAGTGTCTTGACACTCGGTTGTTTCTAGCTACCCTGCTATGAGGGATAAAGTGTAAAGCTGTAAAAAAAATTCTTTGCGCTGGAATCGAACACCCAACTAATTGCATTTACAGTTAGATGTCGTTCCTCTGTTTCATGATGGATGAAACATAATTTCTACAAAATTTTTAATATTATAAAATCACAAGTTTGATTCGAGGCCACGCTTTTATCCTGCGCTTTTATCCTGCGTAGCAGGGTAGACAGAAATTACCTAGTGCCAAGACACTCTGTACTATCCACCGAATTTAAGACATTACGTGTTGGGTGGTGGAACTCAACGCCGCTCTTTGTCTTTATCAGAGCGAGGAAGTGAAAATAATTTAAATATAATCACTCCCCCGAGTGGGGATCGAACCCACAACCGATCGCGTTAACAGTCAGACGCTGTCCCACTGCGCCACGACCGGCAATTACAATAAATTTAGTAGAAATATACATAACTAATACTAAATACAGGTTTATTTGTTCTCCGCATTGCGCATTCACGTGTCCATTTCAAACACAAATTTCCCCTCAATAAGATTCGAACTGAGAACCCGAAACACAATATCGAAATTCACACAAAAATATACAAGTCTCTACCAAGCACTATTATTATTTACATCAAAAACCTCCCTCCTGTACATATTTCTTTGAAAGTTTAACTATTTGCAGAAAGACTGGGGTTTTTGAAATTGAGCCAGACGAATTTGGATTTCAGTTTAATTTTAACAGCGCCTTTGTTAATATTATTTCAAGTTTACAGGACTCGGGACACAACGTTGTATTGTGGCTTGTGTAAAATTGTAGTAAACAGTTGTATTGAATAGTAAAGAATATTATGTAATTATATTTTTGTTAAGGCCCGGTCGTGGGGTCATGGTACAGCGACTGACTGTAAACGCGTTCGGTTGTGGGTTCGATTCCCATTCGGGGGAGTGATTATATTTAAATTGTTTTCACTTTCTCGCTCTGGTAAGACAAAATGCGACGTTGAGTTCCACTTACAATCAGCACGCAATGTCTCGAATTCGGTGGAAAGCAAAGTCCACTCTGGACTTTGCTTTCCACCGAATTCGGGACATTGCGTGCTGGTCTTGAGGCTAGGTGCTCCTTGTCTGTCCTGGTTTGCGGGATAAAAGCATTTTTTTTCAATTTACATATATAGGCTTGTATTGTATGCTTTTTGTTTATTTGGTGATAATTTTACAATAAGTTTCTAGTTATTTGTAAGGCAGCTTCACGTTTGTCCAAGAAAAGCTACGGTATGTAACTAGTCTAGGTTTCAGCTTTCCTGTATATTAAAACACTAAACGTTAAGTGGCGGATCTCAACGCTGCACTATGGATATTTTTTTACCATTTGGAAATGTATGAATGAGGATAGAACAGACCACTACCTTGCTTTCAGTAACATTTAGATTATTACGGTATTTATTCATATTAATGTACATAAAATAAATGAACATATCAAGTAAAAAAAGTTATTTTTCTTTGAATAGTTGAAAAAGTCAAAATATTGTAAATCCAATTTTTGCTAAGCAACACGCGGTGTTAGGTTACGCTAACTAACACTCATTATCAAAATCTTAACGAAAAAAACCGGAAGTCGTTTGACACACGAGCAAAGTTAATCTTTTGAATAGCTTTTCTACCAGTCAAGTACTTTAAAACTATATCATTAGTCATTAGAATCTGCTAAGTCAGGTCTAACGGATATAAAGCTTAGGAAACTTTAACGCGTCGCCAGCTTAACTTTAAATGACTTCCTATCCCGTTAAGTACAGCTTGTCCCGTCTGACATAGTGGCTTCTGATGTTTCATTAAACATATATAATAACATATATTTTGATAAGGTTTAGAAATGATTTTTATTAGGGAACCTGACGCTTCGAACACTTTACAGGAGTTTCCGCAAACGTGATTTCCAAATAAAGTAGTTTCGGATATCAAAATATACGCGATTAATCCTTTTAAAATAATTTTATTTTTGATAGATAGACTTTAAAAATTAGTGGGCAGTTGCGGCGTTTCTTATCTAATAAATTCTATCAACCGGAAGCAAATAAAGAAAGTAAGTAAGTAAGTAATAATAATAACTATTCATCAGTCGTGGGGTAGTAAGACATCTGAGGGTAAGCGACGTTGGTCACTGGTTCAATGTCCACTCAGTGGAATTTCAGCGTATATATTTAACACTTCCCATTTTTTTAGCTCTGCTAAACCAATGAACGGCGATAAGTTTCGCCAATTACCACAAAATGTGTCTATACTATATGTCTGAGTACTCAAAAAACGATCTACACACTTAAGGCATTCAAAATATTGTCTTGTACAAGATTCGTGAAGAACTTTTAAAAAACAACAACTTTCATTTCCATTCAAAGCAAATTGTAACTACTCAAAGGAAAGTTACGAACAGTATGATAAAACGCAAACAACGTAAGTTTCAAGTTGACGGGACCGACTCGTAGATTACCATAAATCAAACGATGGAGATGCTCCTGAATTTTTTATTTTGCTTTTTTTTTATCTGTATATTTCTATATATATATATATATATATATATATATATATATATATATATATATATATATATATATATATATATATATATATATATATATTGGACCTCATGCATGTCAGGGTAGGTAGAGAGTAACAATAAGTGAATTCATCGTTTGTAGTACAAATAATTAGTGTAATGGCATGTATGAAGAGTTTAATCACAGTTTAGTCGCAAGGTATATAGCGTCAAATTAAATCGTGGCATAACGTATTGAGTGGTGGAAATTAGAGCGGTTCCGAAAGTAGGAATCTATTTACAAATATCTCTCACATTTATTTGCTGTAGATATGTAGGCAGATAATAAATTAATGATTTTTATATATATATATATATATATATATATATATATATATATATATATATATATATATATATATATATATATATATATATATATATAATGAAATGACATTTCATTATTCCAAATTTACTTCGCTCCGAGCATTTATAATCTGTAGCTGAAAGTCTTGAACTTTGATTTTGTAAGAAAATAAAGAGATATAATAGAGGAGGCGATATTAGTGAACTATAAATGTCGTTTCTTTGTATTTTCAGAGAAACAATTTGCGTTTTATTTTGAGCATCCTCAAAAACGTATCTTATTTATATATACATATATATATATATGTATATATTTCAGCTTTTAATCATTGTACTCAGTCATACAAACCAGTTACGTCAATTCTATATCTTTCTTAGTTTCAAAACAGAAATCGCACATCAAAATATCCAAATCACTTATCCTTCTAAGAATTCCTACAATTAACCTGAAAGTTGTAACACTTTGGAGGCGTAGTGGAGCTACTGCCTGTTTCAAAGTCTCTCATGTGTGAACAAGTGGGTTGGGAATTCGTCTTTGTTGAAAATAATCGTCCCTTGAGTTTGATAATATTTTGGAGTTCTTGGAAATTTTGTTGCCTTGTTCTACAATATTGTGGTTTTAAAATGATAATATGTATTTTTCTTAATAAAATTTAATTTAAAAGGGTATAAGGCATACTTCTACGCCTCTCTGCAATCCAATAGGCACCCGCATAACATACATAGATTATGTACACAGCTTATGTATACAACTTACAGTTCCTATCTTATGTTAATATAAAATTACCATTTAGATATTATTATTATCTATATATTATTACGTGAAGTAAAATATTTCTACCCCTTTTTTACAAAAAAGATAAGAATGGATTATGAGGAGTATGAAATTTGGCACAGTTATAGTTTATATAGAGAAGGAGAGTGGAATGCTAATATTTTACAAAAATAATGCATAAATATATATTATATAAGTAAAATAAATATAGCACACACTAACATTTGTTTGATATACACGTTTATATAACGTTGCTAAGGCAACGCAATGTCTACGCGTCAATCTAGTCATTGTTATTATTGTTGTATAACTAAAGCGTAGTAAGGTAATTAATCATACAGTCAGTCGCCCCTCTTTCCACTATTATGGCACAACTAATAACGTTTGAGGCCGGTCGTGGCGCAGTGGGACAGCGTCTGACTGCAAACTCGTTCGATTCCCACATCTGGTAAGACAAAGTGCGGCGTTGAGATCCACCACTCGACACGCAATGTCTTAAATTCGGTCGAGAGTAAAGTGCGTAGTGTCTTGACACTAGGTACTTTCTGTCTACCCTGCTATGCACAATAAAAAAAGCGTGAAGGTAAAAGAACGGTTGATGTTAATTTTCACTACTTTATAACAATACTCTATAACATCTTTGGCTTGTAAGTTCTGAAATAAACCACAGCGGTGTCCAAGAACATGCCCAATTTTCTGCTTTCTTCCAGAAGATTAGATTCAAACGACGTGCATTTATCAATTTAACGCAAGCACCGACAGTACCTGATTGGAAAATGTCAATGTTTTCAGTTGCCGATTCGTTTAATGTTTTTTGGACATTTTATTCTTATATTTTTTCCTATGCACCTTCTTTTTTCCCCTTATAATAATGTTAGCAAAGATAACTTAGATATAAGATACTTGTTCTTAATAAGATCTTTGATTTTCGCGTTTTTTTAAATAAAATACGCGTACAATATACGCGAGGCCGGTCGTGGCGCAATGGGACAACGTTTGATTGCGAATGCGATTGGTTGTGGGTTCGCTTCCCACTCGAGTGAAAGATTATAATTAAAACTATTCTCAACAACTCGCTCTGGTAAGACAAAGTGCGGCGTTGAGTTCCACCGCTCAAAATATAAATTATGGCTCAAAATATAATTCGGAATAAAAGCGTGAAACTAAATAAAACTAAATAAATAAGTGATATATACGTAAATTTAATCCATTTAAAATTGTTTAATTTAAAATATTTATTTTTCTTTTGCCTTCTTCCCGAAATCGAGGCATTGACTTACCAGAGCTATCTAAATATAAACATCCCCCAAACGGGATTCGAACCCATCTTCTTTAACTTACAAACCACTGTAAGGCATGACAGCATGCCTCAATAAGCATAACACGGAGAACAGAGTGTAAGACACTGAGTTGTCTCTGATAAAAATCTTGCAAAATAACTAACAATATTTTAACTAAAACACTAACTGCTTTATTGAGTTAACAAAACAAATCTGACATGCGTTTGTTCAAGTTTAAAGGATTAACGATACGTTGGGATTGTGAGTGGCGTTTTTTTTTATTTTTTTTTATTTCCCAAACTGTAAAATGAAAACGGAATGTGTTGATTTTTCGCCCGCCCCTTGTTTATATTCAGCTATAAATCAGTTGACGCGAGACTCGAACGCATACAATGCTTTATGTAGTGTTTTAGATTGTTAATTTTTAATGTTTTCAAGCATGTATATATAAGTTTGGGATATCGAGAACAAGTTGTACAATATACCTTAACTTAGTATTTTTCCTTAATATTTTGCTTGAGTTTAATGTACCAATAATAATGTGGTAAGTGGCGTTTAACGTATTTCATCACTTACAAGTTCTGTACTTCTTAAGGAAAAAGCGACTCTTGTAAGATTATTTTGTTCTATTCTCTATTTTTATTATTATTATTATACTTTATTGCACATAAAGAAAATAAGATACATAATTTTTTTTTATAATATATATATATATATATATATATATATATATATATGGCAACCTTATTGCTAAAAGCAATCTTTTCAAGGCTACCACCAAAATAATATAGATTGTAAGATAGAGAGTTTTATTCTATTCTATTCTGTTTGTTATCTCTCCGTCTGTCTGTCTGTCTATCTGTTTATAGGGTATTTTCGGTTGACTTAGGATTATAAAATTTGGCAGATAGCATCTGCAAGTAGTACTTATTCTAGATAAATCTACATTTTGTGGTTGAAGCCAACAAAATAATAAGCATTAAAAGGTTGCAAAAATTTTAAATAAAGTCGCTAGTTAAAGTAAAATATTAAATGAAAGAGTTTAGAGTGTAAATTACTAAAAATATTTTATTATTTTTTTCTAAAAAGCTCGATCCCTCCCACTCTAGGAACCCCTTGGTAGGTGAGCCCGACTCGCGCTTATCCGGTTATTTTTTTATTTTGAGAATATTATGTCTCTAGACTAACGATTAATTGATGGTAGGAGGTTAGATTAGCCTCTAGCTGGCTAGCTAGGTCTCCGATTGGCTCGCCACCACTATCATGAAAAAAAAATGATCCACCAAATATTTGATGATGTGTTCCTGTTCCAAGTTATGTAAACCAGCTTTCCTAATTCCCATCCACCCTTTCCCTTAGAGTGTAGAGGATCCAAAGCCACTACATAATCTCCTGTCACTTCCATCTCAAGGCTGGATACGCATCCACAACTGTAACGTTGTGGATTTCTATGAAATTGACCACTCCCATCAGGTGGGTGGTTTTCTATATAAAAAAAGATTATTTTCTTATCGATCAACATATTTATTTCAATACTGAATTCCAGTTATATTAAACAGTGAAATTACTGGTGAAAATCTTTATATATTCTTAATTTGGTTAGCCAGTCAGTCAAATATTTCTTTAACTTTCTTTCTATATTACAAGAAATAAATAATATTTTATATCTTATTTATTACAATTTACTTCTGCTTTTATTGTTCTTACTGGCAATTTAAAACCAAACATGTATTTCTTGGTACTAAATCAGCAGCTTAGAATACAAAATCCTTTTAATTCCAACATATTGTCATAAGCTTATAAAAAGCTTAAAGCGAGTTACATAGAAATACACTTAGTACCGCAATTGTAGCGATCATTAATATCTGTATTATACACTACGAGACGGCCACGATACGACTTAGATAATTATTTAACTGAATATAATAATACTTAACTTAATATGATATTTTATTTCTAATTTTATATATGTTTTAGATATTAAATAAAGAAACATTTAAATAATAGTATATAGGCAAGTCCATCATGACATTAAATGTTCCTCATATCAGGGTAGTTAAGTAGTTCAGAATTGAAATATAGTTATTATTCTATTGGTTGCCATAGTTTACACACTCAGTCACTTTTCGACAAAATATTATTATTTATATTATTATTATTATTTACTATTTTAAAATTTTTAACTCAGTCACTTTTCGACAAAATATTATTATTTATATTATTATTATTATTTACTATTTTAAAGTGTTATTCCACACTTAAGATTAGAAAGCTTCACTTGAACGCATGGTTTAGAGGTAGAGGTCAGGTTTTCTAATATTTATATTAACTATATTTTATAGAAACCGGTCAAAATATCAGTATCTCATACATGTTACATTATTTCTTAGCAAGGAATAAAATACTGCACAAGTAACTATGTTCCAACTTTTAATCGACTAGTGATATATTTTAATTAAACTCACAAATAATATTTTTTATATACAAAAATATTAAATGATACTCATATATATATATATATATATATATATATATATATATATATATATATATATATATATATATATATATATATAGGTTCATACTTATCGCCTTCATTTTTGTAGCTTCACGCTTTTATCCCGCATAGCAGTTTAGACAGAAAGTGCCTAGTGTCAACACACTACGTACTTTACTTTTGACCGAAATCGAGACATTGCGTGATGAGTGGTAGAATTCAACTCAAAATAATTTTAATATAATCACTCCCCCAAGTGGGAATCGAACCCACAACCAATCAAGTTCACAGTCAAACGCTATGCCAGTGCGCCACGACCGGTCGCAATCTAAATTCAAAACGTTCCCAAATAAAATATTATTAAAATAAATCGTTTGTTATAAAAAGCAGTTAACCCTTGACGTGCGCCGTCATCGGTCATCCTCAAGGCATTGTTATTGGATTACACACAAGACGTCCATATAAGGTAAACAATCTCGACTTGATTATGTCATTATACCACGGCTTTAGCATTTGAATAGGCTAAACTAATAGTGTTCAAGATTGTTTATTATAAACAAAATATTATATATATATATATATATATATATATATATATATATATATATATATATATATATATATATATATATATATATTTATAAATATCTGTTTGTTTATTTATTTTTATAATACAATAAAAGAGGCCGGTCGTGGCGCAGTGTGACAGCGTCTGACTGTAAACGTGACCGATCGTGGGTTCGATCCCCAATCGGAGGAGTGATTATATTTCAATTATTTTCACTTCCTCGCTCTGGTAAAGACAAAGTGCGACGTTGAGCTCCACCACTCAACACGCAATGTCTCGAATTTGTTGGAAAGCAAAGTATGGAGTGTGTTGACACTAGGTACTTTCTGCTATGCGGGATAAAAGCGTATATATATATATATATATATATATATATATATATATATATATATATATATCTCAGCGGCAGCGATAGAGTGTACAAACCATTATATATATAACTCAATATATACTCGTTCAAATATATTGTTATTCTTTCTATTATTTATCAACTTATTAAATAGAAAGAACTATTAGAAAATTGAACAAAGCATTTATATTTAATCCGAAATTAAAAATAGTGCCGGTCGTGGCGCAGTGGGAAAGCGTCTGATTGTAAAAACAAACGGTTGTAGCTTCGATCCCCGCTTGCCGGAGGAGTGATTACATTTAACATTATTTTCACTTCCTATCTCTGGTAAGACAAAGAGCAAGGTTGAGTTCCGCCACTCAACACGCTATTTCTCTACTTTGGTGGAAAGCGATGTATGGATTGTCTTGACTTTAGGTACGTTCTGTCTACCCTACTATGCGGGATAAAAGCGTAAAATGCTATATTATATTTCAAAACGATTAGTTTAGTATTTATAAAAACAATTTTTTTTTTAATTTTAGAAATGATATTTACCTATTTTAAGGAGACCGTTGGTGAGAATTCGGTATCATCTTAAGGCTTAATGAATCTATCTTCTACCCAAACAGTGTTACAATATATGGCATATCGTAACTTAACGCTTCCCTTAAACCTCCATTATAAAGAAAAAGCTATTTTCAATAACATATATACTGTAAATTAAATGTTGAAACAATCAATTTTACTGGCACATATTGACTGTATCTTTAGGAGATGATAAGTGAATTTTATTATAACAATAAATAAACAAACAGATGCCACTCACAGTACTGTAAAGTTGTTACGAGTGAGCGTGTATCGTGAAATGCCTTCCCAGGGCGATAGACGTTCACAATCGAAAGGAAATGTTAATTCGTCCTGGGACCACCGGCAGCGGAGGGTTAAAGCGTTATTTATAACGCACGATGAAAAATACATTTGTAATATGTTTACAGTTATATGTAGGCAAGATAGAGTGCCGTTCGTCTTGATTTTTTTTTTTGGTTTTACCCATACTTGCCAGGCCACCCTTATTACTTGCCAGGGCAGAGAGAATATGTATATATATATATATATATATATATATATATATATATATATATATATATATATATATATATATATATATATATATATATATATGTCGCGTTACGTGTGTGTCACTCTATATCTACGTGAATATCAAACACATGGTAGTGTGTGTTACATTTATTTTATTACTTTAATATATTTTTATGCATTATTTCAAAAAAAGTAGCATTATTCACTTCTATATAGTTTATATATAGACCATATGAATAGAACTGTGCCAAATTTAATACTTATTTCATACTACTCAGTTCGCGTAATTTCGCGTAATTTCCGTAAAAGAGGGTACAATTTTTAGCTTCACTTATGTATATATAGATATTATTCCATATATCTCGAGCGATTTCGGTATCAACAACAAATAGGAAAACATTCATTAGGCAACATTGCGTGATTAAGCGATTGCGATCTTATCATGTGTTATAATATTATAATACACAGTATCAGAATACGTGACGAGACCTACGAAACTTGTTATCCATTTATTATAACATAGTAAGGAGATTACCTTATTATTATACGAATATGGATGGACTAAGGTTTATAAAAAATAAATATAAGAAATAAAGTATATATATATATATATATATATATATATATATATATATATATATATATATATATATATATATATATATATATATATATATATATATATATATATATAGTTAGATGTTATAAAAAATAATATTTTTTTATAAATATCCTTTGGAGATTTGTTAAATATTTATTTTTAGTTAAATTATTATTATTAATTTTCTTAAATAATTATAAATTATTAATGTGAAATATATTAAATTTGAACATTTGAATTTGAATTTGCGAGTCTTGATAATCGTCTAAGAGCTCTACGCACTAAGCCATACGTACTTGTTCAGCTACGTCCAATATCTTAAGCGGTTGTTTGTTTATTTTAGGTGTGTGTTTAAATGTATTATTTTGCATTTTGAATATCTAGTATCACTTGACTGAGTTAAAACAAATATAAAAATTTTGACTTTGCTTTTGATATAGCAATTGTGCGAGGATGAATTAAGAATGAATGAAATGATAAAGAATTATGAAAATAGAATGTATGAAGTCTATTTATAAAAAATAACAGATAAATGGAACTGTGTATTAAATTTATGTTATTAACTTTCAATTAATTAAATATTTCATATTAAATTCAAGCACCTGTATGTTTGATATATGTATGTATTATGCACATATAATGACTTTGACTTTTATTTACAGCATTTAATGCATATTGTACGAGTCAACGGGGATAGTAGAAAAAAAATTCTTTCCAGATCAATTGGGATCTGCGATCATTAGAATTATTTGACACATCAAAAAACATCGGTTTTTGGTATGGTTTTTTTAAAAATTTAATTAATTTTAAGGCTACCTTCTCCGTCATTCATAAACTGATTTATATAGGCTTGTTTAATATATATACGAGTATCTATATTTTTTATTGTTGGCCCACTTCACAAAAAACAACAAAAAATTGTGTTTATTTTTTTTTCAAACCAAAGTTAACACAAAAAAGGATAATGCACATTAAAATAAATATTTCTTCTGTAATTATTAGATATCAGTACAATATTCTTTATTATTAACTTAATACTTAAAATCTAAGAAATACCGCTCAATAAGTGGCAGATCCAAAAATATAATTCCCAGGGTCACTTGGATTTTCTGATATGAAATATTCTTTCCACAAATCCTGGAACTCATTCCAAGATATGCTCTTCTTTCCTCTGGACATAAATTCGAAAGCCACTACACTGTCTTCTTTAAGAAGACCAAAAGACTGAAGCACAGTGGCGAACTCTTCAACATCAATACGTCCATCTCCCCCATCATCTTGCAGATCAAATATAAATTTGCAATACAGATTCTGCCATTCAAGAGCTTTTGATGGATCCTTTGCATATTCCTGCCACATCCCGAACCATTCTTCTATAGACACCTGACCATCTTGGTTAGCATCTGCAGCATTAACCAAAGATTCCCAAATATTAAACAAGGCAGTTTGAGTTTCTTTATATTTCACATCAGTTGGACTCCAGCCCCGTAATTTGGCTATGTTATCCATTGCTAAGTCAAAGTCACCTTTATCTATATTGCCACTAGAGTTATGATCGAAGAAAGAATGAAATAAATAAAGGAGTTTCATCTTTTTGAATTCAGACAACATATTTTCTATTTTAAAGTTGTATATTGTATAGGAAATTAACACAAGACTGTTACATATTAAATTTTCACTCATAATTTATTATCGTAAAGTTTATCTCACACTATCCTATCTATCATTTATTGGCCTGATATAATTTATTTTATAAACATATGTGTACGTATAATCAAAGTATTTTGTATATATATAATAATAATAAAATTAATCTAAAAGACAAAATATTATAATTTCAGTCTGAAATTCAGTCGTTTTTTTTTATTTTTACAGTTTCATATTTTATTCCGCATAGCACCGTGGTGAGAAATAACATAATGTGAAGACAGTAGGAAACACACGTTAATTGCTTTCCCGAAATCAAGACATTGCGTGTTGAGTGGCGGAACTCAATATCGCGGTTTGTTTGTCTTACCAGAGTCAGGAAATAACAATAATAATTAGTAAAATAAATTATCACTACCCCTAGTAAGAATCGAATCCACAACCAATCGCCTTTGCAGTCGAACGGTATTCCATTACACAACAAAAAAAAATGATTATAAACGCGATCGGTTGTGGGTTCCGTTCAGGAAAAAGACAAAGTGCGGCGTTGAGTTCAACCACTCAACACGCAATGTCTCGAGTTCGGTGGAAAGCGAAGTACGGAGTGTCTTGACGCTAGGTACTTTCTGTCTGCCCTGCTATGCATCCCGCATAAAAGCGTGAAGCCATATTCCAAGAATAACATGTAAAATATACAATAATCCCATAAATCTGTATGACAAATAGGAATTTAAAATGTAATTTGAATTTGCTCTTCACCGTGCACTGCAAGTCCCACAGGACAGGCGTCACGGAGAATATTGTTTGGAAAATGATGACTGCGGAAATACTAAAGCGTCTATACTCTAGAGTGTTTTGTAGATTTAGTTACTAAAATTGTTTGTTTCTGAGATATACTTGTATATATTTAGATATCATTGTTTATGTTTAAATAATATTATAATTTTCTCGTTTTGCTCAGATAAAATGCGGCGTTGAGTTCCTCATGCACGCAATGTATCGAGTTTGGATGAATGTGCAGATAGTAGAGATAGTAAGCAGAAGAAACATTGTGTGTTAAGTGTTGGAACTGTAAATAAACGAAACTGGAGTGTCTGTTTGTAACCGCTTTTTATCAAATTGCACATATATCTATGTCTAGCACAGCGATACGTATACCAAAACAACAATATTTATAATCTCTAAAATAGCATGGCAAGTTCTGACGGTAAACTCACTGGCATATAGCTGATGTAGTGAGAAATTTCGGCTATTTCAATTGTATAATTATAAAATTAAGATCAAGGTTAAATTTTGTGCGGACAAAGTTGGTTTACTTAACAAGTATGGTATAAGAATTAATGAAACTGTATGTATCATCCTTATATTCACGTCATGAATTTTATTTCACGTCATTTGCCGTCTACATTCTTACCACAAATCGAGTAAATAGGGTAATTTTTTGATTTTAACATTTTTGCGAGTAAAGTATATTTAGTATATACATACATATATTTTTGTAAATTGGTGATAAATAACAGAAAGTAACTTAAAAGAAACATTCAAATATTATATAAAGTCTAATTCAAAATGTATTATGTATGTGTATTTAAATTCCCTGTTTCAAAGCAAACTATTACAGAATTTGCATGAAATCATCAAAATATTATTAAAATAAAAAAAAACACAATCGATTCGTGTTTTTTCTATGAAAATTCCCATGAATATAAAACGATATTATATAACGTTATTAACTTTGATGTTATATAAAAAATTAATTTAAAAATACTACCGAGATTTTCTTACATAATTTAAAAACAGCTCAGAGTTTCTGAGGAAATCTTTAATCAGAGTGCATTTTCATTAGCTAATTGAGTTGCTATCCTAAAGAATATAACGTTATAGCGAGATAAACACAACTGGAGTGAAACAGGTTTAAGGAGAGTATTATTCGACTTTTATAACACAATGTAGAGTTAAGTGTTATTATAGAGAATATTATTACTAGCCATGGACATATAAATACTGTTCTTGATTGTATTGACTATATACTTATACATATATTATTAACCAATTAGTAGATTAAATAATATATATATATATATATATATATATATATATATATATTCAACTACCATATATTATAAAAAAAACATTCGCCGATGGACCCATAAATTTGAAAGAGAGCCAACGCAAAGAAAAGCATGCCAAGAATGTTTTGATTAAAATTTCAAGGAATTCCACAAGATAATTTTCTGTTGCTTGTTACGCCTTTGTTTACGAGTACATATTTGGTATCCGGCAATCTGGTTTTATTGCTTCCATTGTGTCTATCTTAATTTAGGGATGTACTTTTAATGAGCAAACAAGATGTTTTAAAGCACATACATATATGAGCTTGTTGTTTGTAATGAAATATTAGGTGTTTATTAAGTTAATTAGATTTTTCAGCTTTTACTCCATATTTGAGAGTATCTTAAATACTTTAATATGTATTTTCCGCTTGAAATCAAGACATTCTATCTTAAGTTGCGTAAATGAACGACACGCTGTTGCTTAGAACAGGATCAATTATTTAAATAAAAATTTCGGAGATTGTTTTTAAAAATTCTTTCAAGTGTAATTAAAACCTATATTATACAATAATAAACCTACCTTATACCTATATTATACAATATTAAACCTATATTATACAATATTAAACCTATATTATACAATAAAACAATATTTAATTGCGTTTACGGTGAGATTCTAAGATACTACGCTACAATGTTATTCGATTGTTGTAGATTTTAAGCAATTATAATAAAAAAAAAAATATGATTGTGGAAATATCAATACTCAAAATAATTATAGTTAGAGATTTTCTGACTGGAAATTACACCCACAAAATTTTCAACAATTTTATTATAACTCATCTCTCAATGAACGTTGTTATACTGAAAGCATACGCAAATAGATCTTATATATATTTTACGAAAACGACCTAGAATACATTGCTACCAACATTCAAAAAGACAATGTAGAGTCAAGATAGTAGAGTCAAGTGGCACTATTTGTTAGAGGGGTGCGAAGGCGGCCATAAAAATAAAATCACCTGACAACTCGCGCAGAAGAAATATATCTTTGCACGGTGAAACCTTGATGAGATACGCGAAGCGAAGCGAAGATGTTTTAGTTTCAGATAATTTGTAAAATTAAACAATATTGAATTAAATATATAAATATTCCAGCTCCAGTATTCCAGTATAGAGACAGTACGATTTGTTACAAAAATATTAATTTTTATCTAATTTAATTTATTATGCTACGTTATTTAAATCACGTTACGTTATTTACATATAACAGATTTGAATGGGTAAATTAATGTAAATTAATCTTTACACATCTACAGTAAAGAACAGAGATAAAATATTATAGTGACAATTGTAAGAAGCACAAAGTAAAAGATAACATGAGAACATACTTTAAAAGTATTTTACTAAATATTTTATTAATTATTAAGTGTCACAGCTCTACTCAAAAGTTATATTTACGGCAAGGCGCGAAAATCACTCATCTCTCAATGAACCCTCCAAACTGAATTTCACTTACATACTGCTCGCAAAGTGTATCGTAGTTTGACAACGCATTCGTCGGGGCTCCTGCGGGGCCGCGGAAATTAGATGACGTTACATTTAGTGATGGGACACGTCGATGTTACTATGTCGAATATTTTTTCTAAAGCATTGTTCTTTATTTTGGCTTTTAGTATTACGCGAGTGACACGACGCCTTGCTTAGTTTTATTTGAGGAGAGAAATAAAAATAATTTGAGTATAAGCATTTCTTCGTATGGGAATCAAACTCACAATCAATTGTATTTACAGTCAGACGTTGCTCCACGGCGATACAATGGCCTTTTGTTACCATTTCTATATGAATCATTATAAGTAATTTAAATTAACCCACGTACAAAGATTTAAAATTAAAAATACAATGTTATTACTGATGAATTTTGTTTTTATTTCTTATAATTATTAAACAAATATACCATTAAAATTAAAGAAAAGCTTTGAACCCTTCTGAAATTTAACACACTTATAGTTCTCTATATATATAGAGAAAGACTGTATAATATTAATTTATATAATTAATAATCCTTGTAGACAAAAAAATGTATATTACTTTCAATATCTCATAGATTAATCTATACATATTATAAATAAATATATCGACACTTCAACCGCTACGTCTCTACCGGCGCCGGCGTCCGCGACTCAGCAATTTCCCGCTTGGAGGTGATTTATTCCATAACTCCGTCCATTGTGCTCTACCATCGACTCTCTTATACGAGTACTGTGTGCACTCACTCAGCGCACTTAGTTCATTTTAATGCTTATTATTGTAGAGCTTTTATCATTTAATTCTTTGTATGTATGTATGTATAGATGTTAGATTTTCTTATCCTAAGTGTTAAAAAAATGATTACTTTTAAATATTTTTTTTTTGTTATATAAACATGAGTTTTTGGTTACGTTTAAATAAAAGAACACAAATATACAAAATGTAGCGTTGAGTTCCGCTGTTTATTTTAAATTTGTACAGTGGTAAAAAGTGAAATGTAGAATAACTTATCTCAAAATTTTTATACATCTACTTTTTATGAAGCGGTACATATTTGAAGACCTAAGAATATAGCCTTGATTCAGTCTATAATTAATTCCAGACTAACTATATCTATTTTTTAACTAATATTTATAGCTTAGTTATATTGTCTAAATCTGTTTTTTCAATCAGTAAAAGTATCTCCACTTTCTTCTCTCTTTTATAAAGTAACAAGAAAACACTTGAAGTTGAACATTATTATAATATCAGTCGACTTTCAATTCTCTTATAATTAGTTCATCTTCATCATATGATTTTCATAATTTTCTCAATTTGAACAAATTATTTCACTTCCTTTCTTCCTGACATATAATGTGTAATTTACTATTTATGATTTCATTAATTAAATTTTATATTTCTTTCAACAATACTTACAAATTAACTTATTTACATCTTAGGTATAACGTTATGTCAATGTATTTAGTTCGCTGATATCAGTTTAAGAGATTGCTTGTTAAGTGGCGGAACTTAACGCTGTAATTTGGCTTGAAACGAAAATACGCTTAAACAATGCATATTATAAATTATGACAAATTACGATACATATATTTTCCGCAGATCATCAGTTGGCTAATTACATTAAAATAAAAATAAATTCAAGACCCTTCTAATATTTGTAGGGCCAGCACGAAAAAGAGATAATTTGCGTCTGGATCCGCAATAACTCGCTACAGGGTCACTTCGACTGAATTATGTTTCGGACGTGATGTTATAATATTACTTAATAATGCACAATGCGCCAGATGTCGACTGGTTTGCAAGATATTTTTGGATAGATTGTTTGTATTTTTATTTGATTTTGTTTATTAATAATTTTATATGTTTTCATAGTCTTGGAATTTTAAATTACTTTATTTCTAAACATTTTTGAAAAAAACGTATAAAAAAAATTAAACGCGACTTCGAATCCCGCTGCGTTCAATTTTTATATACGTTTTTTCACAAATGTTTTCTAATTGTAAGTGTGGAATAACACTTTAAAAATAGTAAATATAATTTATTACTATTTTTTTAAGGGGAAACAAGGGAGTGTACTGAAGTTATTTTTTTCATTAAATCTTGCTTTAAAGATTTTAATATAGATAATAAAAATATTTATTTAACTTCAAAATATTTTTAAACCAACATAAATATTTTATAAAATAACAAAAATAAATAGGAGTTGAATTCATAACTATTATCTACCATTGATCAATTACCAATTGAGCTATAAAGATGTTAATTGTGTTACATTTGGTACGAAATATGAACAAAGTACGTAAGACGAGGCTACTGGTGCTATGACCATGTTATTATGTAACTACTTCCAGTACAAATAAATAAATGTTTTAATTTCAATAAATACAATGGAATTTCTATAAATTTATAAAATTAAAGATATTACAATGCTTACTTCATGTTTTTTTTGTCTTATCCTTTAATCCTGTAAAGCAGAGTAGACATGATCAAGTACTTAGTATCAAGACACTCCATATTATACTTTTCACCGAATTCGAGAGATTGTATTGAACGGCGTACTTTGTCTTACCAGAGCAAGGAAATAAAAATAATTTAAATATAAAAATCATTTCATCATCAATCATGGCATCATGTTTTGTAAAACAAAATTAAATATATTAGTTTGATAAATTTTTAAGCACTTTTTGGCCAAAAATCAGTCAAAATCCGACTTTGAACCTAGTACTTAAATTAATTGTTGGTACATTACGTAGTATATGAATATTCTAAGCCAAGGAAACACCTATTAAGAATATCTACATAATAAAGTTCTTAATATGGCAATGAGGTGGGAAACAATTCAGCCCATCCTCCCCAATCTCCCCTAATGATATTATAACATTAATATTCATTAAAGCTTAGTCTATACAATTTTTACTATAAAACTAAGTTCTACCATCTTTGTTAAGATGATATTTATTATATTATTAAGAACAGAATGTAAGGATATTTTGGTGTAGTGGAACAGTCATCGTGATTGGTGGTGGGTTCGAATTCCCGGCTTTGTGAATTTCTCGGCTTTGTTAAAATTTATTCTATTTTGTTTCCTTTGGTTCCGCCACTCAACAAGTAATGTCTTATTTTCAGAAGTATAGTAGAGAACGGAGTGTCTTTACACATGGTATTCTTTGAATTCTCTACTATGCAGCAAGTAGATATGTATATATATTTTTTTCTCTAACTACCCTACTATGGGGGATAAAGAACTGCTTTATTGTATATCCATCCATATTTGTTCATATAATATTATAATTATTTAACTCGTTCTCTACTTATATATTAGGATTCAAATACTTCTTCTGGACAATTTTATTTTATATGCATACTATGGAGACACACAAATATTTCATTTTTCCCTAAAAATAAAATCAACTAAACCGTATATTAACAATTCGTTACAAAATATAACAAGATATTGCCTCACACAAGTCCCACCGTCTCATTGCAGCTTCAAATATTCTTCAATGGAATTGAAAATAATTTCACAATTTCAAAATATCTTTAAAGGAGCGACCAATTGTAAAGCCAATGCCTGGAAACGAAAAATATAACTTACTTATAGAACCACAAACGTTCTCTGAGATAAATTGCTTTTCTCGAGTACTAAACATAAATCACTATAAATACACAGTAATCTATAAATTTTGACTATTGCTCTATAAAATAAATATAACGGTTTCCTTTTTTTAAAGATTTATTAGCTTTACATTGTTTCAAATATAGCACAAACATCCAGACAATGTGTGTTGAGTGGTGAAACTTAACGCCACGCTTGTCATATAAGAGAATTTAATTTCCCTGTATAGGAATCGAACCCAGAATTATTCGCGTTTGCAATTATTATTATACTCATAAGTAAAAGGGCATAAAAATCATGAGAATAAAACAAATATTTGCAAATTTCATATATATCCCTCTTAACATGATTTTATTCTAACACGAAATCTCACATCTAATCTACAAAGTGATTTTCATTATAATTCTATGCAGTTAGAGCTGAAACATGCTAAATTGTAACATTTGTCTAAATTCTAGAATAAATAGTCATCCCCAAAGTCGTTTTGTCTACTGAGAGTGTACGGTTATAACTACAATCTACATATCTATGTAAAACATCATACTATATTAGTATAGGGCTGTAGTTGAATTAGTAAATGTAAAATATAGAGTTAGCTCCTCTTTAGCTTCACGCTTTATTCCATATAATTGTGTAATCAGAGAAAACTTAGTGTAAAGTCTCTCCTTTCACTGCTTTCGGCTCTAAATTCATTCTAGTGTAAAAAAAATAGAAAATTATTTTATATATAAAACAATTCCCAGTGTGAATCAAATTACAAATCGCGTTTACAGTCAGATACAATATTGAACCAATGGAATTATTTATCTTAATCGTTTCATAGTAAAATTTATAGTTTGTGTTTCAGCATCTGTCTTTCAATGTGGAAATATTAAATAATTCCACAATTTTAAAATATCCTGATATTATAACCATTTCTCTCCATAATCTACGTTAATATATAATAACTAATAACATTTAAGTAATAACTAGGCTTTTCTCACGTTACAGAATTTCTCTAATAAATAATTCGAATTATATTAGACTCTGTTATAACTCATTTTTTAATTTAGCTATCAACCAAAAATATAAAATATACTTTGTATATGCTATGAAATCAATCAATCAACTCGATCTGTTAAATCTAATCTCTATTATAGATTCAGTTACATAAATACTTTCCTAAAATTGAACAATTAAATACCAATTCATCCAATCGGCAACCCTAATACAATATGCAAATCTTGCCTGAATAGCATTTCCATGTGAATCTAAGAGTTTTCCACGTTTTCTAACCGCAGCCGTCTAACGCTATACGTTATGTAGAATGTAGAGTCCAGAATGTAAAACATACGCTAGCTCCAGTGGAGTTAAATTTAATTATATATTGATTTTTGTAAATAAACTTTCAAAAGTTATAATAAATAATAGGATAAAATATAATATACGCGATAAAAAAATAATAATCAATATGGGAATTGTTCTATGTAATTTTCAGGAAAATTACAAGAATTAGCCACAAAGTTAAACAATTTACATTCCATTTGAATTATTACGTTCGACGGCTGAGCTTAATCAAATTTCTTTAATTTTAAAGATTTATATCTAAGCCAGAAATTTTCTTACAAGTAAAATTTTAATCTGTAACCAGCGCGCCTAATCAAATCACTTCATCATGGTAACAATAATTTTTTAATTCCAAAGATCAGATTTTATATAAATTTATCAGGTCAGCAAAGATATGATAATTTATGTTTATCGGCTTTTATACATTTTTATAATTTTTAAGTATCAATAAGTTTACTTTTTGCTTAAACTTTTCAAAAAAGTCAAAAGTCATATTGTATATAAAGAACATTGTGAAAAGTGACTTCATTATATACTTTTATTCACTATTAAAAAAACAGTTCTTAGAACCTGAAAAATAAACCTAATAATATGATCTCTACAACAAATTCAAGTAAGGCAGATGCGTTATGCTAATTTAGTTCAGTGCAAGAGATATAAATAGCAAACATTTTGAAGGGGCAGTGAGAGCTTACACCCCTTTGAGACTTTATACGTCTAAGTACTTAAAGGGCAAACTACGTAGAGTAAGGTATTTCTGAATTTTCTTAATTGGAAAGATTATTAAAAAAATATGCAAAAAATATGATTATCATTATAAATAAATATTTTAACTAAACTGTGTATGTATAAGTAATTAAATAAAAAAAAACCTTTTATTTCTAGCAACCTATGTAGATTAAATTACATGAGAAATTTAAATTAGTTGTAAGTAAATTAGATTTTTTTTGCAGGCATATTTTATTTTTATTATATCATGTTCACATCTAGTATAATAGTCTGCCTTACTTACACTGTATTAGAGGGTCCGGCCATATAGTTACATACCTTTAGTGTGTATAACTATAAAACATGAATAATAGTAATTAAAAGCTGCCCATTCTCTCGGGAATAGCCGTAAAAAAATTTGAAATATTAATCCTACATGTTTTTTTTACTTAATTAGATATAGTGTTGTTAGTTTATAAAAAGTATGTAAACATCAGAAATATTTCTATGTGATTTTTTTTAATGATGTATATATAATTTTAGTACAAACGTCAACGGAATAGTAAACGAATTTTTCTTGCTGGAGTCTTGCCATACTAATGAAAATGATATTATATATTTATAATATTTTATTTAAATATTTTTATTTACTTTATTAAAATATAGTTATATTAGTAGAACATTGTAAATTGACTAAATTATACTTGTCCAATTAATATCAAGTTTAATTACGAATTTTAACTTGAAATAAATACAAAAGTTTTATCGCCACCCACAGTCAAAGCTATACAAAGAGCCTTTGTACGTCATGTTTCGCCACAGAACTGACTCTACCTTTGTAGATGTATCGTTCTGTTATTGTATTGTAAGACATGTGAATATTTTCGAAACAAATTTATGAAACATTTGGTTAAAATTTGTTATTTGTATATCTATGGCTAGTATAGAGCACCTCAGTGTTGAACATAATGTGCGACACAAAATGGAGAAAATAGAAGAAAATCTAAATAACTAAGATAATTTCAGAGTTACAAGTGTTTAGTTGATTAGGTAAAATATTTTTAATAATATATAAATAATTAAATTGAAAGAAACGTTATTATATCTCATATCATCTTTTTTACTTATAATACACAAGTGTTATGAATTAATTTATATATTTAATAGTGCTTCTTCAGCTCTACTATACAACTATACACTACACTCTATTAAACTGTTTAAATGGAAGTAAATTTATCTAACACTCCGCTATCACGAAAGCTCCCATTCGCCATCCATCGACGTATCCGTCGGAACTTAATTAAAGTGCGAAAGAAGACTGAGCACATAGAGCTTTTTAGTGGTATCGTGCTACATCGAAAGCTATAATACTATACTTTTCTTGTATTTTAAAACATTGTTTAATAAAGCGAAGTTTTGTGTTCGCTACCCAACATGCAGTTAACCTCGGACTGGATGGGGTCAAAGAAATGTTTTTTTTTTCTATTCTGCTGTACTGCGCAAATAAGAAGCTCCTTTTTGTGTATAACATAGCGTTGAGTTACGTTAAATATTAGAAAATGCCGAAGTACATGTAGGTCAAAATTAATATAAAATATCAGTATTGTTAGTCCTGCAATAAGCTACTATAAGCTACTAGTTTTTTTATAATTATTTATATATGAAAATAATATATATAATATATTTAAACAAAAATATTCTGTAGACGTAAACTTTACTCATTACATTCATTAAAAATACTTACCAAACTATAGAAATAGTTTACTACAGTAGTAATAGTTTAATAATATATAAAATGAAAATTAATTAAAATTTTATAAACAAGAAAAAAAAGCTTTCATACAAGCGAATAGCTAAGCTATATAGCGTTGACTAGCGCTTTATCTACATAACGAGCTTTCAGTAGGAACTTTTGAGAACGTTCAAGTGATACTCGACGAGAATCTTTTCGAGTTGGAGATAGATTAAAAATGCTTAAAAATATTCAAATATTGGAAGAAATTGTAGAGAAGAATTAAGTTTGTTCATTTTGTGAGACCGTGTATTGTATTACTTTAAGTTCTAATAAGTAAATTTTTATCGTAATATGTTTTCTTTTAAGATACTATAGATTTCGCTATATATGTATATTATAGTAATCGGTTCGACTCTCATTGAGTCACACCACGCGGACAACAATCGAGAGTTTAAATGTTTAACAAATTAATAGTAGAAATAGTTAATTTGAACATATACATATACATAATACTGGTATTTTTAAAAATCTTTTCGCTTGCTCGCTCTGGTAAAGACAAAGCACGGTGTTGAATTCCGCCACTTAACACGCAATATCTTGAATTTAGCGGAAAGCAAAGTACAGAGTGTCTTGACACTAGGTACTTTCTGTTGCCCCTGCTATGCGGGATGAAAATGCTTTTCGCATTTTCATCCCGCATAGCAGGGGCAGATGCAAAAAGATTCTTGAACGGGTTATTGTAAAATTAATTGTTAAATAAGTTAATAATTAAAGTTATTAATTGTTGAATTGTTAAAAAAGACAAAGTGCTATGTTGAGTTCTACCACTCAACACGCAATGTCTCGAAATCGGTTGAAAGTGAAATACGACGTGTCTTGACACTAAGTACTTTCTTAATAATAACTTTCTTAATAATAAAAACTAAAAAAAATATTAAATTGAGTACTAACACAATATACTGACAGACATAATGACACGATTCATTTAAATATCGATTAGCTATACATAAAGCATCATAACTTTATTTTACTACTGTTACAATAACGTTCGTAAAAATTTGTGTCACATTTTAGATATTAAATTATTTGCTTGAATAAGAAACAAACAAAAAATCATTAAAAACAAATATTAGCCTTCCTTTTTGAATGATTTATATAATTAAAGATCTATTAAATCAATATATGAGACATAAATAATTTATCCCCATACAAAAATATCTGGATCATTTTTAAATGTGTTAACCTAAAATATCATTTCAAAAAGAGCATTCCCATAATATAAAAAACCTAACAAAATAGAGTTTACAACATATGCCTGTTTAAAATAAATTATAATATGATTAGAATCAAAACATTTCAAACCAATGATTAAATGTATATATGTAGTAAGCGGAACCAAGTCTAGAACTAATTAAGTAACAATGCTTATGGTGCTTAACTTTTAATGGTTTCCCTTGAATATCGACACTTGTATAATTAGCATCGTTCGCTACTTCACTCGCTCTATCATATGCGTATGCCATCGTATTTATATACTTATTTATTGCCTATTTGCATGCATTCCTCAAATATCTTATTAATATATTTTGTTGATATAAAAAAGGGCAGCAGCCACGTAAAGATTTTTTCTAATTCTCTACATTTTATAGAGTTAACAGGTAAACTCAACTCAAAAGTTTAATAATTGTAAATCGATACAATTTTACAATAAGTCTGTAATAAATATTAAGTTAAAATCAACGGTGTATATTTCAAACAAAAATTTCAAGTTTTTTTGGACTGGACACATATCAATATAGAATAACGTGTGTAACATTTAAAAAAGAATATATTAAATACTAACATGATGGGAATCGAACCCGCGCATTTTAGAAATCTACTTGCTTTGTTATGCTGTAGACAGATATTTACATATTTCTGTTACTCAAAGATTATTTCTTACAAATAGTCAATACAAATTTTTGTGATACTTCTCGTTCTCTCTTATAACGTTTAAATTAAAGTGCTTTATATTATTTTAAAGCATTTTACATCTTCAGGGTATAAAGACCGTGATATATTTATTCATAAAAAAAGAGACCCTATAATGAACATCGAACCCTAAACCTCCTCACGTAGTACAAAAAGACACGTACAAATGCGCCATTTAATATACGATCGTAATTACAAGGATTCGAGTATAATTTTAATTTATTTCCACCACACCCAACAAAGTGTATAATTTAAAACTTTTGATTTTGTTAAAAGTTGTTTCGGAAACAGACACCAATATTCTTATGCCAAAATTTGAAACACACGAATGTGAATCACGTGACGGATAATTTTGGTTATTTTATAGTTGAGATTATAGTACATTGCAGTGCAGTTGATTATATACCTGTTTCAAATGAGGTATTGTAGGTTCGAATCTTACAAATAAAAAACGAAATTTTTTACTTTCATGTAAATAATACACAAAAATTGATAGAAAAAGTCTACCTTACAATGTCCAATATATTAATAAAATGTAAAGTAACATTCAGTATATCTGTTCATCATAAATTGTAGTACATATAAATAAAACTACAAATTTAATTCAGGAATTAAAGTAGCATATAAATCATTTACTGGTCTTTCTTCTATTTGCGTTAAGTACGCGTAAAATATATATTGCCCTTTACCAAGTACTGAAGCCGGTCGTGGCGCCATGGGACAGCGCCTGACTGCAAACGCGATTGGTTGTGGGATCGATCCCCACTCGGGGGAGTGATTATATTTAAATTATTTTCACTTCCTCGCTCTGGTAAAAGACAAAGTGCGGTGTCGAGTCCCACCACTCAACACGCATTGTCTCGAATTCAGTGAAAAGTGAAGTACGGAGTGTCTTGACACTAGGTACTTTCCGTCTACCCTGTTATGCAGGATAAAAGCGTAAAGCTAAAAAAAATATCTTATCTATAGGGTACATATAATAAATGTGGGGTACAAACAATTTAATACTAACTATGCAGAATAATATTCGAGCTCTAAATGGGTAAAAAGTATCAATATCAATAGCTAAGTGGTTTCTACAAACAAAAGAAAACGCGACGTAATCTTACAAAATTTGTAACCGTATGTTTCCATTATAGAATAGTGAGCGCTATTATAGCACTACGTGTAGGAGTTGGCAAGTCAAAGCCAACTGACAAGTTGGCTCGTTTAGTCGCTGTTTTCAGAGCAAATGTACCCACCGTAGTGTATGCAGACGCGGCGTCAAATATGGGAACATTATGTTAGATAAATAGAAAGGAGAGATGTTATAACCAGTATAATGGTGAATATAATAAGAAAATATACTTTCATTACATATATATATATATATATATATATATATATATATATACATATATATCCATGCAAGTACAGAAATGAGACTAAATCTTAAATTGGGAATCGAACCCACAACTAATCTCGAGTACAGTCAGGCGCTGTACTGATTCTATACATAAACATATTTATACCTTGAAAACTTTATGTAATAAATCTTTAATAACTAAATATTGTAATATACTCTGAACTTCCCGAAGTTGAACACATTGTTTGTTCTGCATATGACGTTTATTAGTAAGCTTTAATGGTTATATTATTAGCATTTCATTATAAAGCTGGGTTATCAGGTATAAATTTGATTGTTTATAACAGAATTAAAATGAATCTACGTTAAACGTATTAATTGCGTAAATTTTGGTATTTGAAAATACATTTTTGAAAACCTGACGTTTCGAACACGTTACAGTTGACTTTGGTCAAAGGTAAGCTGTAAGTTACCTAGACCATATTAAAATTTATTAAAATCCAAAAAGAATTTAGGTATTTGTATACTATTCGAATGTATGTAAATATCATAACATATCAAAAACGTATTTTTATTCTAGTCGTATTATGAAAATCACTATTATGAGTAAAAAAATAAAAACAAAATATGTGAAGAAAAGGTTAGGCATTATTGTTGCTTTGCTTTGCATTGGAGTTAGAAAGAACATAATGTTTTAACATCCATTTTTCACTTCCTGCTTGAATTCGAGATATCGAATATTAACTGGCGGAACTCAACTCCAGTTAATATTCGCATATATATTGCATCGATATCATAATATTCAAAACGTAAAATAAAAAATACTTTCAATATAAAATTAATTTCTATGTGATTGATGATAACTATAAGTTGGTATTGTATCGTTAATCATGTTCTAGATATATTAGTGTTACTTAGTACTTACGGTGTAGCGGTTGAACTTGGTTTAGGAAATGACGTACCTGAAAAGAAAATGATTTATTAGTAAGTAATTAATATACATATACATATATATATATATATATATATATATATATATATATATATCAGCTTCACGTCTTATTCAGTATAGTGAGTGAATCTAGTGTCAAGACACTTCACTTCGTACGCTTTTATCCACTCGACTTCGAGGCATTGCGCGTTAAGAAGCGGAATTCAGCGCTGAGCTTTAATTGATTTACCAGAGTGGGTAAATAAAAATATTTTAAACATAATTCATTTTCCGAACGAGAATCGACCCCCACACAACCGTACTGCATTTATAGTTAGACGATGTTCCACTGGGCTATGATGGCCCGCTTTCATGCCAGGCTTTCCACTGATTTCGAGACGTTCCGCATTAATTAGCGGATCTCAATGCCGCGCTTTGTCTCACCAGAGCGAGGAATTTGGGAATAATTTAAATATCGCTATTACCTCGAATGGGAATTCAACCTTTAACCGGCCAAGTTTATGGCCAAATTATATATTACATATGTATTATTCAATACGAGTGTACTCTATTGTAGGGTATTCTCTACATAGAGGCAAAGTGACAAAATAGAAAAACGTACTCCCAGCACGAGAAAGTTTAAATTGAAACAAATCTAGTTAGACTCGTTACTTATACCCGTCCTGGCTAATTTGTGCTATAATTGAGTTGCCCACTCGCTTTGCTTTGAATCGTTCGTTGTACGATGTTTAATCGTTTTCGTGATGCTATTGTAGAGTTTTTGGAACGTGATTATACAAGTTATTTGGATTTTGTCACCGGTGTTTAGTTTTTTTTTAGCTTCACGCTTTTATCCCGCAAAGCAGGGTAGACAGAAAGTACCTAGTGTCAACACACTCCGTACTTCACTTTCCACCGAATTCGAGACATTGCGTGTTAAGTGGTGGAAATCAACGACGCTCTTTATCTTTACCAGAGCGAGAAAGCGAAAACTATTTAAATATAATCACCACCCCGAGTGGGGATCGAACCCACAACCGTTCGCGTTTACAGTCAGACGCTGTTACACTGCGCTACGTTTAGTTCCACTACTTCATTTTAGCTGGAAAGCAAAGTGTCTTGAGGTAAAAGCTCTTTGGCCTGTTGTGCAAAAAAAAAGTTACATTTGCAATTTTTTTTAGCTTTACGCTTTATCCCTTGCGGAGTAATTAGACACAATAAGGTGCCAAACGCTACGATCACTTCATAGCTCTTCTGCCTCGTCCACAGTCATTAACCTCTTCATATATTCACTTCAGGGAGTCATGCTTTTTACGTGACAATCCTCCAGTATCACTGATACTGTATTTTCGAAGGTCAACAGAGGTCTCCCCCGACCTCTCGCACCACTTACCTTTGCTATTCTTCTTTAACATTCTTTCATCACTCATCCTCCCAACGTGCCCAAATCACCTCAGCCCGTTCTTCTTCATTCTCACTATAACATTCACAATTACACCTACCAATCTCTTCGCTGCATATACGATCAGCTAAACTGACTACAATTTTTAAACAATTTTAATTGAAATCGTTCTAACTATAGATTAACCGAGTATATTTGAAAAATTTTAGAAAATCCAACTTAACCGCATGTGCTCACATTCACTTCATTTACTGTTTTAAGAAAACGTATAAAAATTTGAACGCAGCAGGATTCGAACACGCGATTCTTGGAAGCCATCCAACCACCCTGACTGTTAAGCCGTGCGTTCAATAACGTGAAATAATACTTTAAAAATAATAAAACCTTTTTATTTTTTAATTAAATACTATAAAGAAATGAAAACAGACAGATAATATGTATATATTAATTTCATATTAAGGAAGATCTACGACCAACATGAAAGTCAGGCGACCACCCGACCCGAGTGGATCCATCAATTAGACGTGACGGAGATGCTAAACGCGTGGTGCCTTTCATGTAACTTATATGAGTATACCATGACGTAATTATACACCATGGAAAATAATAAAGGAGTGGAGAATGAAGGTATGTATACTGGCAGAAAGAACGCCTAGCTAATTACCTAATTCTCATGTATGTTTATTTTTTTTTTAATTTGTAGCTCGCTTTCATATATAAATCTTTAAACCGACCTTTGAAAATTATAATTATTATATTATTTTATCCCGCATGCTATGGTTGATAGAAAGTTCCTAGTGTCATAACACTCCGTACTTCGCTTTCCACTGAATTCGAGACATGAGAGACTGAATGCGTGTTGAGTGGTGGAACTCTACGCACTTTATGTTACCAGAACGAGGAAGTCAAAATATTTAAATACAATTACTCCTACGAGTGGGAATCAAACCCACAACCAAACGCGTTTACAGTCACACTGAGCCACAACCGGCCTCAAAACTCAGTTATTGTGACATTTATTTGTTTAAATTAAAAATTGTAATCCAGTTTGGTCGATTTTCCAATAAAATAAAATATATATATATATTTTCATAATATTTAAAGTCAAACACTATAGAAAAAAATAAATGTATTTCTATACATATAAAAAAAATAACGCATCAACAATTGCACCTGCACCTTTACCCTACTAAGACTACTATAGTTTTGTCTAAACTCTTACGAGAGATAGATGATATTTTACATTTTACTAACCAATTTATTAAAACACGGTGTTAAGTACCGCTCAGCACATAATATCTCGGATGGAGACAGTAAGAGTAAAACTAAGTCTTATCATTAGGTTTCCTCCGCCCACTTTGCTATATGATTTTTCTATAATTTGATAAATTACAAAAAATCGTACTTTCTCTAACATATACAAACATTTTTCCATATGGGAATTGAACCCAAAACAATCAACATATCTATAGTTTTCTCCACACAACACCACCACATCAGTCCTTATTAATATAATATGCATATGATCCCTCCGGACCGGTCATTTGGCTCAACCCTTTCAATAAAATGCCATTTAGAATACCGTCACCCTTAATTGATGAATGGGGTACCCATTGTACTGTACGTCCTCTACAGGGAGGAGGTAGCGGGTTTAATTTCAATTTACTCAAATTTAAAAAGAATTAGGCTAATTTAGTTATTCTTAGTGATACGTAAAATCCATGTAACCTTAGCAACGTGAATGTCACTTTTTACTAAAGTGTGTATCAAACGTGTAATGGTCACGCTCTTATCTCGCGTTGCATGGTAGAGAGGAAGTATTTAGTATCAAGAGACTCTGTAATCCACTTTCTGCCGAAATCGAGACAATGGTGGCGGAACCTAACGCCGCGCTTTGTCTTACCAGAGCCAGAAAATTTATATAATTTAAATATAGTCCCCCGAGTGTGTAGCATTCATTTTCTTTTGTACAACACTAATATGTCGGCTACAAGGCCATCGTGGTGTAGCAGGACGGTCTGAATGCAAATGTGATCGGTTGTGGGTTCGACTTCTACGAGAATGAATTATTATAATTAACTTAACGCGCAATGTCTCGATTTCAGGCAGAAAGCAGTCAACTGAGTGTCTTGCCGTTAGATTATATCTGACTACTCTAATAGGAGGGATAAAGCGTGAAACTACTTTATTTATTAGTTATGAAATAATGACTTTCCTAACATCTCCTCCAATTGTAAGTATTGTATTTTTTTGTAATTTCATACTTCTGCGTTCGCCTGACTCTCGTTAAAAGGAATCGAAAATTTTTACTTTACATATATTTATTTCTGTTTAATTATGTAAAGTACATGGTATTTTTTAAATTATATCTTTACAAAAAAATAGTAATATATATCCATTTGAAAGTCAAAGTCAAAGTCAAAGTCAAAGTCAAAGTCAAAGTCAAAGTCAAAGTCAAAGTCAAAGTCAAAGTCAAAGTCAAAGTCAAAGTCAAAGTCAAAGTCAAAGTCAAAGTCAAAGTCAAAGTCAAAGTCAAAGTCAAAGTCAAAGTCAAAGTCAAAGTCAAAGTCAAAGTCAAAGTCAAAGTCAAAGTCAAAGGCAAAGGCAAAGGCAAAGGCAAAGGCAAAGTCAAAGTCAAAGTCAAAGTCAAAGTCAAAGTCAAAGTCAAAGTCAAAGTCAAAGTCAAAGTCAAAGTCAAAGTCAAAGTCAAAGTCAAAGTCAAAGTCAAAGTCAAAGTCAAAGTCAAAGTCAAAGTCAAAGTCAAAGTCAAGTCAAGTCAAAGTCGCTCAGCACTGACTGACTGACATGGCCTGAACGGAATAGTTAACTGTAGACCATCGCTAACCAACGGCGCTGATATGCAAAGATACATATTTTTTCATGGTGTTTAACTTGTTTATATGCATGTTGCATATTTTAAATGTTGCATTAAAAAAAACATAAAAATTGAATGTAGCGTGATTCGAACCCGCGCTTCTCGGAAACCGTCAAAATACTCTAACCGCTAAGCTATGTGATCTACAACCGGCTGCGTCGAAATCCTTCTACGTTTTGTTGCAACTTATTTACGTTTACACGTTATTTTTAAAATGTTTTCTAATCGTTATGACACTGGAATAACACTTTCAAAACAGTAAAATATTAATTTTTATTTTATTCAGCTTGTATTCTCCGTAGAGTAGCAAAGTTCTTAGTGATAAGATAACTAGGCTTGTACCATTTAATTCCTTATTATTATGTTATTTCTCTTATAAAACTTCCAATAAAGGCCGGTTGTGGCGCACTATGGCAGCGTCTGACTGTAAACGCGATCGGTTGTGGGTTCAATTCCCCCAGGACTGAGGAGAGTGATTAATTAGGTCTTAACAGAGAGGAGAAGTGACAAAATATGTAAAATTATTTTAACTTCCTCACTCTGTTAAGATTATGTGCGGCGTTGAGTCCGCCACTCAAGACGCAATGTCTCGAATTCGGCGGTATACAAATATGGAGTGTTTTGACACTAAGTATTTTCTGTCTACCCTACTATGTGGGATAAAAGCATAAAGCAAAAAATGAAGCATGTAACTTCTTATTTTGAATAAAATAATTTGACTTTGACCCCTAAGAAAATATAGGTAGTTGTCTAATTACTATGAAGTCGGTTTAATTTTTTATTAATTAGATTATTTACCTAACAACTGGGCTATAATGCATATACCATATACTTTTATGTGTAATCTATAACCGTAACTTACGTCCGTAACTTACATTTAAATTTCTAAACCGATCAATCGATCACCTCCACACTGTACTCGTAAGAGGTAAGTGAAAACCGATGTCTCGGTTAGGTGTTCAATGTGCTCTCAGTATATTTTCCCCACTAGCTGTTTATCCTGACTATTCTTGGGCTCTTTTGTAGGTATATTATTATATATTGCTGTATGAATGCCGGTCGTGGCGCAGTGAGACAGGATCTGGCTAAAAGTGATCGGTAGTGGTTTCGATTCCCACTCAAAGGAATGGTTATATTTGAATTATATTTATTTCCTCGCTCTAGTAAAACAAAGAGTGGTTACGCCACTTAACACGCAATATCTCGATATCGGCCGAAAGCTAAGTACAGAGTGTCTTGACACTAAGTGCTTCCTGCCTTCCCTGCTATGCGGGATAAAGCGTGAAGCTGCTTAAGGATTTTTATTTTAATTTTTTTTTAGGTTCACGCTTTATCCCTTGCGTGATAGTCAAAGAGTACGGAGCGCCAAACGCTTCGATACTTGCATACCTCTTTAGCCTCATCATTCATCACAGTCATTATCATCTTCTTACATGCCCTTCGGGGGGTCTTCATGCTTTTTGCGTGCCCTTCCCCCAGTATCTTCGATAATGTGTTTTCGAAAGTCAACCGAGGCTCCCCCCGACCTCTCGTACCACTCACCTTGGCTTCATAAATCTTTCGTACCATTTTTTCATCGCGTTCTTCTTCATTCTTTACTGTGACATTCACGCTTACACCAGCCATTCTGCATATCTCCTCGCTGTATATACGGTCAGCTAAGCTGACTCCGCATATCCGACATCTCTATTCATCTTTCTTTCATTCTTCTTTTGACACACCCAATATTAAGGATTATAATGAAAAAAAAATATCTATCTAATACACTAATAAAGCAAACATCTGATTAAAAGCAGATTCACGATTTCACGATATATGGAGTTGTGGAATGTGGATTAACGCCTCGCTTTATTTAACTATAGTAGAGAGTATAATTTTAAATATTATCAATCTTTACAAATATCTTCCCTTTTTTTCTGTATTTGACATTTTTATGGTGGAATAAATAAACAGGATAAGATTAAGTTAAATACTTAATTTTCATTTAATATATATATTTTTAAGTATTTTTACATTAATTCCAGATAAGCTAGAGACAGGAAGTAACTTGTGTCAAAACACTCCGTACGCTACGTTCCATTGAATTAAAAACATTGAAGCGTGTTGAGTGGCGGAACTTAACACCACGCTTTGTTTTACCAAAGCGAGCAAAATGAATATATATATATATATATATATATATATATATATATATATATATATATACAGATAAACTGTGGTAAACTCATATAAATCTTTTTATTTGAATTTGGTCACAAAGCCTTCTATTCTCTTTTTCTACCAAAAAGCTACTACGCTATTAAGTAAACTTTGGAAGTAATTTTGTTAGAATTTCAAAGAAAATTGTCGTTATCTTGTTATAGGGCTGTGAACAATCAGAACTAAACTATAAAAGGCTATAAAGAGTTCGTAATAGGCGATAAAACGATATAACGCTGTGTTACAATAATCGGGATGTTTCTTTTGCGTATTTTGATTTTATTATCGTTGATAATACATTTCTTACAATATCTTATTTATTGTACTTACTTTATGGGGAATGACTTCAAGAAATTGGTTCAAGATTTTTTTTTGTTTTGATCTTTTTAGGCGTTATTCTAGCCGTAAACAACGGGTTGCCTAAGCAACTAAAATAAAATTATCACTTTCTATATACTAAAACTCATTTTAGTGTGTTTGATATATTTTATTAATTGTGATAGTTAACGGAGTGCCTTGACACTAGGTTGTCTCTGACTACATTGCTAAGAGGAATAAAGCGTTAAACTATATTATTATAAATATTATTATAATATATGAATACTATACCATGGTTTGGAATCCACTCTATGATATCTATATAAAAAGACTCAAACGCATTCAAAAAAGGTATATTTGCCATCTCTGCCATCCAAGCAATCTAAGTAAGACTTACTTAGATTGCTTGGATAGACTACAATGACAGATTAAATTATTTTAACATAGATTCTCTTTACAATAGAATATACCCTCTTGATTGCTTATTGTGGTACAAGTTGGTGAATGGAATCATTCACTGTCCTCAACATGGTTGCCTCAGGAGATATATGTGTCGGATCGGGAGAAAGCCCGATTCCCGTTGGCACCACTTTGACGGCCCAGCATACACTAAAAGTGCGTCTAACTTGGGAATCTTAACATTGCGTGTAGTATGAAGTCATAGGAGACGACCTCACCTCGACTTCAAAGGTCATGGAACGCCGTTTGCTCCTTCTGCGAGACAGTGATGCTCGAAAATGAGGCAACGGAACGGGCGAAGGAGGTCTTTCCATCCATCGTAGGAGACCGGGTGGCCAGAATAGGCGTGCGCAGGTCACTTACACGCGCTTTTCCAAGCAGGCAGTCGTGGGTGTCCTTCACTCTTGACTTCAGGATCTACGGAAGATTGGGGTAGTGCCTGTGGCCTTAGTTAGTGGCGCTTGAGAATGCGATCCCGTAAGGTTTTGGTGAGTAGTTGGCCGGCATCCAGCTTTCGGCTTAGGAGTCCCACATAACTCGCCCTCATAAAGGAGGTTCCTCACGAAAAAAATCTAGCCTTAAGCTCTTGGATTTTTTTTATCTTTGTTGGTGATATAATAATTAAAAAAAATAATATGAGTATACAAAATTTGACCTAAATCTCTAGCATATATATAAACAGCTGTACTGATGCTGTATAATTATATTTAAAAGGTAAAATATCCATTCAAAACACACATTTGGAATTGTTGCCACCGTTACCCGAAACACGCTAGCATTTCCTGAAGGCTCGAACGGTTTCCGTTTCCGGTTGTAAAAGCGAGCCAAGGAAAGTCATCGCGCTATTGATGGTAAAAGTAAGCTCGAGTTTGTATATAAGTTTCATTTTATTGTAATATTTGTTTTGGCTTCACTTCCTCCCCAGTATAACAGGACAGGCAGAGAACAAATAGTGACACCCCATTCTCCATTTATTGCCAATATTAGACAATGTCTTGAAAAAAAATGCTAATTTTTGAGTGAATAAGAAAAAAATAATTTTTATAATAATGGCCAAAGAAAAGCATCACGTACGTGGTGTCAAATTTCTGGCTACGCACTAATTTATGCTGAGAATAGAGAATTGCTGTTGAGTTACGCCATATTGTAGTGTTTAGAACTGGAATTTTACAAAAAATAAAATAAAGACTAAATATTTTAATATTCTTTAAATTGTTTTTCTACATTTTAAATAAGAACAAATTTTTTTTATAATAATTGAGGCTGGTCGTGGCGCAATTGGACAGTGTCTGACTGTAAACGCGACTGGTTGTGGGTTCGACGTGACTGGGGTGGGATTATATTTAAATTATTTTCACTTCCTCGCTTTGGCAAAGCCAAAGTGCAGCGTTGAGTTCAACCACTCAATACGTAATATCTCGACTTCGGTGGAAAGCGAAGTACGAAGTGTCTGGACACTAGGTACTTTCTATCTACCCTGCTATGCGGGATAAAAAGCGTGAAGCTAAAAAAACAATCAAGATACAGGCTATTTATGAAAATATTTTATATAATATTTTAGTATATTATTTATAATTTATATAATACCATGGCTTGTGAAAATCGGCCAAGTGCTCTCATCTATTTCTTTGAAATAATCTTTAGGTAGCAGAACTTTGTGAACACTTCTCTTCAGCTATGCTATACCAACAACAAAAATAACTTTGTAACAAGAGAGTAAGAGTTTCAACGCAGTTGGTTCTAAAACGTATGACTTACCGGTCAGAGCGTTTGGACGGATTCTAAGTAGCGCCGGTTCGAATCCCACTGCGTTAAAATTTTTATACGTGTTTTAAAAAAACGAAATATATTTCAAATAAAATAATTGCGGTGGACTCAAATAAAACATCATTATTCAAACATTAATATCAAACAAAAATATCATAGGAATCATTGCCAAAAGCATATTTATTGCATGTCACCAATCATATCGTACGTAACGCGTCCCCGCTGTGACAAACGAGGCAATAAGTTGTGACATGCCGCGTTTCTACAAGTACCTCGCTAAATATCTGTTATTAGATGAAAAGAGGAATATTTATTTATTGCTATATCCCGCATAGCATGGTAGTCAAAGACACCCTAGTGTCAAGACAAGGAAATCCTCTGGCAAACACGTTTGGTTATGCGTTCAATTCCCATTTATAGTAAAGTTTATATATAAAAATATTTATTTTATTTCTGCACTCTACTAAGACAAAACAAGTTTAACCTAGTGTCAAGACAACGGAGTGTCTAGACACTAGGTTGACTCTAAACACCCTATTTTTCTCGATTTTAATATTTCCAATAATCACGAAAACCAACGAGCCAACTAGAATGGTGACAGACAGTTATTACTTAGCTTTACTAACTGAATTTAAACTAGTTAAGAAAAGTTGTCAGCAAGCACTTACAAAGTGCTTCAGTTACACACGTCGAGTTATTTACAAAGAGAGTACCTTTATTTGACGTAACATTTTCGGCTAAAATTACCTCACTGGTATATGATATATATATATATATATATATATATATATATATATATATATATATATAGACCGTCGTGTCGCAGTGATAGCACGTGCCTGTGGACACGATAGGTTGAAGGTTCGATTTGCACTCGGAGTAATGATTATATTTAAATTATTTTTATTTCCTCGCTCTGGTAAGACAAAGCGTGGCAATGAATTCTACCACTTAACACGCTATGTCACGAATTCAACGTAAAGCAGACGGAGTGTCTTAACACTACTTACTTCCTGCTTACTGCCTTCTTTGATATGCGTGATAAAAGCCTGAAGAAAAAAAAAGCTAGAATGAGTGAAACTTTTTGAATAGAATAGTGAACACGTTCTTTATACCAAAATACCTAATATAATGTTATTATATTATAACCAAGCATATAAAAACAAACGTCGTACGTGAGTATTGCCTGCCACATTGTTCTCCCTTGTTTTATAGTTTATTATATACTTATTTTGATCTATTAACGTATATAATATTTAGGTATGAACAAAACGGAGGCTGTCGTGGCGCAGTGGGACATAATCTGACTTTAAACGAGATTGGTTGTGGGTTTTGGGAATGATTGAGGGGGAACAAATTACGGCAACATATGCGAGGTTGAATCTTTCAACAACACACAATGTCTTGAGGTGGAAAGCAGTCAACGGAGTGTCTTGACACTTGGTTGTCTTTGTTATCCTGTTATTATATTACCTTCTATTCTAACATTTATGTACCACAATTTGGCTTCAAGCTTCTCCCTCATATAGGATTATAGACAGATGAAATCTAGTGTGAAGAAAGACTGAATATCGCGTTGAACGCAGTGGAACAGCAAATTTGAAAGAAATTATATTTATTAATTAAAATATACATTTTAGGTATATAGAACATAGTACAAAGACTAGTGAAAACCCTTCGTACTTTCTATTTTAAATCATACAAGTTCTATGCGGAACTTAACGCCACGTTTTATTCTTTAAGTCATTTCCTTCAGACATTACACAATAAAACATAAAATAGAAGTAAAATAGAAGCAATAAAACCCACTTGTACATCAGTAACGGAGGCTCAATTTGGTAAATTCGTGGCATTCCCGTACACTGCCAAGTTCGATGCAAATTAGATTACCTGATTACCATGCAGACCCGAATTCGGTAGTGATGAGTTTCTCTGTATTTAATGATCGTATAAACTTTCAATTATTAACTTATTTTATATTACGTTACATGTTCAAGAAAATCTGTGTTCAGTTACGGAACTTAACGCTGCGTCGAAATTCTTTTCTTGCTAGGACGAATAAATAAAAATGATTTTAACGATGAAAAACGTCCATTGTCTTAATTCGCACATTAACTTGATTGAGTTCTGTTTCATGTCATCTTTTGTAATTTCAGTTTTTTTTTAACTTCACGCTTTTCCACGCATAGCAGGGTAGATAGGAAGTACCTAATGTCAAAACTCTCCATACTCTCCTTCTATCAAATTAGAAATATTACTTGTTGAGTGGCGGAACTCAACGCCGCTCTTTATCTTAGCAGAACGAAGAAATGTAAATAATTGAAATATTATCATTTCCTCTAGTGGTAATCAAACCTAAAACCGGTTGCGTTTACAGACACACACTGCCCCACTGCGCCACGACGGGCTTCACTTATTTCAGTGACATTGCAATAACCAATCCAAAGTAAGCAAAATATGTTAACAAAAAAAACATATCCATAGTTTGAGATTGAACCAAAAACCATCGGGTTTACATTCAAGACAACAGCACTGAGCCAATGTAGCGTTTATTAATATTAAGTAAGTAAACTTGAAAATCAACAAAGTAATTTATAAATTACTTTCATCTTTGAAAAGCTATAAATGTTATTATAACAATTTCCACGTCTAATGATCCGTTCTCAAAAAAAAAAAACGCGTAAACTTCACCCAGCGAAGTAGTCAAAGCGTTTTAAGCGTTCTTGGGGTGAACGTAATTGGTCCTAAAACAAATTCATAATTAAATAAAGAGTGTTTTCACATTATTGATGACGTGTTGAGTGTTCAAGAAATTGTGTTAATGGTGAAGTTAAACGCCGCGTTCGGTTCTAATGTAACGGGAAAATTAGTTGGGAATTTTTAAATTGTTAATAAAAATGGACATCGAAGCCGCAACCAAATGCTTTTACTTGCTGATCCATTGTATGGTACACTGTATGTTCGATGGTTCCAATTTTTTTATTATATACAGTTTACACTTTATGTCACTCAGCAGGGTAATCAGAGACAACCTAATGTCAAGATACTTTATTGACTGATTTCCGCCCGAAATCGAGACATTGCGTGTTGAGTGAATCACTCAACCAGAGCGGAGAAATGAGAACAACTATTTAATGTAATAATTCGTGTGAGAATCGAACCCACAACAAACCACTTTTACAGTCAGACACAGTCCTAATGTGACATATTGGCTCAATCTTTTATATGATACAGACGTACGGCTGTCATTAAAGTCTCATATATTTTTAAAATATATAATTACAGAGCCAACCCAGGTTGTCTACCAGTGTATAATGTAAAATTTTATTTCGTTAATGCATCTCTTTTACCGTATCCAAGAAGTTTTACTGAAGCTAATGATGCTAGGCTGACTATCACACCGTACGTCCGTCCGTTATATATATGTATATATATATATATATATATATATATATATATAAATTAACTAAGTTACTCCAGCGGTTCCAGAGGTTAATCGAAACAAACAGATAGACAGACAGACAAAAATAGTAAAAAAAAAATATTATGGCATATGTATCATGTATACATAAATTTTAATTACAAATCAATATTATCAGAGAATATCGAGAGCGCAGTGACTGAAAATGCTATTGGTTGTGGGTTGGAATCTCACTGTAATTAGTTTGGTATCTAATAAGACTCAGCGCGGCATTTAGTTCCGCCACTTGCAATGCAATGATTGAAAAATGGGCAGCACTCTGTGAACGACGTAACTTACCACCGCCCTATACGAGATGAGACTACTGGTTAATATTACAGTACTTTCCTCATTCCTTGCATCTGGCTGGGATGTACTATTCTATTCTATTTCAGGACATTAAATATTCCATAACGTAGTTTAACGCCACACTCTGTTTCACTTACAAATGAAAAAACAAAAAGAATTATATTCATTCCATTTGGAAATGGAATTCACAACCATGCATATCGTAGTGCACCCAGTATAGTCTGACACTACCCAATAGAATATCTAATCTCTATTGATTATATTAAAGTAGTATATCTTGAAGAACGGTGTGAACTACATCCAAATACCTCCAGTTAGCGGTTTCGCTACATTCACTAGACGATGTAGAGTTAAATAATATTAAGTTAAGCTGATCTACATAAGAATAGCTTTAAAATAACTGGATATAGGTAAATTGATTTTTATATACTTGTATTAGTTATTAAAAATGTATTATCGAATACCAAAACATACGCGATTAGTCCGTTTATAACAATAGTTTCATTTAAAATGTGTAAAAATCGCAAAGGCTTACTTTTAAATCGATTAGTATTTAAAGTAATATCGCTAAGCATTTTGTCGCAGTAGGACAGAGTGACTGTTTGTGATGAACCACGATTGTTTGTGGGTTTGATTCCCACTCGAGGATATAATTATATTTAATTTTCATTTCCTCCCTATATATATATATATATATATATATATATATATATATATATATATATATATATATATATATATATATATATATATATATATATATATATATAGATAAAATGCGGTATTGCCATTCGCCAAGTAACACGCAATATGATATCAGGCGAAAAACATTACACGAAGTATCTTGACACGAGGCTGTGCCTAGCCTTTTTTTAACAAATTATACGATTATATCATAAACTATTTATTCTATATATTTATGGTATAAAATACAAATCAATATAAATCAAAACACTAAGGTTACCTGGAGAGATCGGTCTTTGTGATAAGGTCGCCCTTGTATGCTAAACATGATTTATTGTGTTCTTCTCATTTGTTTCTATAATTTTGTTTATAATCTAACTGTAGAGTAGAGAAAGGGTGAGAGAGAGAAAAAAGTAATAGAGTGTCTACCTATATAACAGTACAAACACTTTGAAACACAAACAAACTTTAGTACCGTATAAACATAAATCATAATAACGGTACACATCCGCTATAATAATTCACGATTTTTAACCCCTTCATAGCAGGATGGAGTTACGAGTGAAGATATTTTGGCCTACCACAGATGCAATAAAGCCAGAGCTTTCCTGAATATAATAATTTTAGAAATTAAAATTGTTGATAAGGATATGTAGATGGTACTAGGTTTGAATTCAATTTAAGGGGACGATAATGAGTAAAAAAATAATATTTCTTTCAAACAGGTATACAGGTATATGTATATAAACTATTTACATTTCCTCGCTTAAGTAAGACAAAACGCAGCGTTGAGTTACGCCTATCCACACGAAATGTCACGAATTCAAGCGAGCATCGTTAAAACAAGCATCAAATGGCATTAAGCTATAAGGACATAAAATGAAAATTATATATTACCTATATAAAATAATCGCCACAATTGGTCTATAAATTAATTAAAATAACAAAGATCTAAGTAACTCTATTAAAGTAACCACAGAATCCATAGTGAAAAATAAATTTTGCATAACTTCATCTACCCATTTGGAACTCGGTGTTTAATTTATGCAGCCATCGTCTGGCCCCATAATGTCGTAAATCCCTTTGGCTAGTGCGTACAAATTGAATGTACGGAGCTTTTTAATTCGTGACGTACCCTCATTTAATTTATGGTGTTGACACGTGACCATTGTTTGGTTTTGTTAGTAGTGTGGTTGGTGACATGGACTGGACTGTATTGGACTAAACTCTATTAGATACGGCGAAGTGAATGGTTTTTTTATGTTCAGTCAATTTGAAAAAAGTTTTGGTTGGAACCTGAATTTTTATAGTTTTTTTTTTTGTATACATTTTTAATTAACCTGAGGATTTTTTTTTGATGTTTAATAGATATATGAAAGCCAATTAATGTTTACGTAATTTGTGGAAACTTGATTTATTTTTGCATTTATTACACGATATATTAAAAATATTTCATATCTTAAGATACTGTATGGAACCAATAAAACTAAATAAATAAATAAGTTTTATTTATTTATTTATTTTCTTATTCTATATAAAAAAAATTAACCAAGAAATACAAAAAGTAATATTTTTTATAATAATGCATTAGAAATGCCTTAAATTATTAAAATAAATATTATACATACTTCCATATGTATTTTTAATAGTATGTAACAAAAAAATCGTTTCCATGAGGGTAGAGAGAAAGTGAAGTGAAGACACTGTACTCTGCATTCCTCTAAATCCAAGACACTGCATGTTGAGTGCCAGAACTCAATGGCAATAAAATGAAAATAAATTAATTATAATCATTCCCTCGAGTGGCTATCAAACCCACAACCGATCGCGTTTACAGTCAGACGCTGTCCCACTACGCCACGACCGGACACAACAAATAAAAAAGGAAGAACCAGCTCAATACAAAGCAAAAGAACAATCAAATAAATAAACGATATCAATCTTCTGGAATTGCTTTAAAAAAAGATTCGTTTCACTCCATTGTTACTTATCCTGGTATCTAACGCTAGCTAATTGAACGGTGGGTGTCAGTTCACATGACGTGACGCAACAGCGTCCCCTTGCATAATGCGAGTACGTATTGCTACCGTATTGGATGCAAATCGCACTAGGCTGGGTAATTTAAGCGTAAATTTGTACCTTCTCTTTGTAACGACTTCGCTGTATGGTTGGAAGAATTGGTATTATTTTTAATTTTAATATTTATCAACTGTTTTTCTTAAGCTTCATGCTTTTATCCTACAGTAGAGTAGGCAAGAAGTGCCAAGTGTCAAAACTACTGCACTTTCCGCCGAATTTATAATAAACAGGTATTGAGTGGCGGAACTCAACGCCTCGTTTTGCTGTACTGGAGCGGGGAAATGAAAATGTTTTAATTATAATCATTCCCCCAAATGGGGCCGAACCCACAACCGATCGCCTTTACTCTTCTACTTAGTTTATCTTTATTTACTGGTAGACTACTGTAACTGTGTTCAATATATAGAGTTTTCAAAGATATATTTTTAAAAAGCAAAGTTGTTATAAGTATAGTTTCATATCAAGACCTTACTAAAATTATATTTCTTTTGCAAAAGGCACTGAAAATGCCGAAAAAAAAAAGTGAGTATAGCATTTATTGTTTTCTCTTTTGATTGTGACAGAAATATTATTAAATCCTCCAGTAAAAACTTAGTTATATTTTAAAATAATACTTGAACGCTACAAAAAGCCGTAAATATGTTAATACAAATTTCTATAGAACTTTTAATCAAGCTGACTGACTGACTTTCCATTCAGAGTGTAATAACAGAATTGAAATTCCATTATTTTATAATAACCAAAGATAAAGACCACCGCACTATAGTTTATAACTCGTTGACACTTTATTGTAAATTGCGTCAATATTGGAAAAGCATTAAATTCACCAACCGTACTCGAAGTACTATAAAACCGGACAATAGGGGAGATGCAGGATGAGTGTGTCTAATGAAATTTTTATATATATCGAAATGTATTGCGTGTGTGACGTTCGTATAATTGTATTTATTTACTTATATATAAATACATAAATATAAAATTACTAAACATTTAACCATGTCATAAGTATTATTTCACACATATTTGGACAGTTTTCAAATGGTGTAGATTCGAATCCAGTTGCGTTATTAAGTGATTTCAATATATCATTAATTTATGAATTTTGTTTTTATTCTAACACAGTAAGTATCACATTGGTAACCATAATAATACACATAAACATAGACTTTTTTGTATTCAGGTAATGGAATTTTCAAGTGCAATTTCCATCTATCATCAGATATGCTAAAACTATTATACAATATCAGTATGGATTAAATTACTTTTGAGGAATAAAATTTTGACGATTGGTTCTGGGTTCGATTCCCAATAGGGGAAATGACAATATTTGAAATTCATTTTCGTTTGTCCGCTATATTAAGACAAAGTGCAGCGTTGAATGCGATACTCAACTTTGGGGTGGAATGCGGCTGGTGATCTAGTTAACGGAATGTCTCGACACTGTGTTTTCTCCCTACCCTACTATGCAGGGTAAAAAACATGAAGCTGTTAATTTTTTTTTAGATTAATATAAGAAAAAATAATTAAATTTTAACTCAAAAAATGGACAACACCTTACAAAATAAAACCCTGAATTATAATTTTTTTCCTCTAAATTACGTCTAATTTATTCGCTCAGCCGACGTGAGCTAACCGCGTCGGACCCTCGCTAATTGTGCAAGTATGCTAATATTATCAAAACGGTGCATATATTAATTGTATCGTTATAATCTCTATGGGGATGGCAGTAGTGGATGGTAGTTACCGTCTTATTGTGGATCGTATATTGACCTGTCAGAAATTAGGTACACAAATTCACCCCTTCAAATTTTATAGTCTAAAATAAATTTCATTTGAAATTTATAAGAGAAAAATCATATCCCAAAATTTTTATTATGTAAAATGCTTTTTTGAAAAAACGTATAAAAATTTGAACGCAGCGGGAATCGAACCCGCGCCTCTTGGATACCTTCCAAGCGCTCTGACCGCTAAGCCATGCGTTCTACTGCCAGCTGCGTCGAAATTCTTATACGTTTTGTTACAACTTATTTATGTTGTTAGCATCTCTGTAGAGAGATTTTTACAAATTTCTACTACTTAAAGATTGTTAAGAAATAATCATTTAACAAGAGAGATTGCTATTTTATTTTAATATTTACTATTTTTAAAGTGATAACACACAGCCACACTTAGGATTATACGTTTTTTCAAAAATATTTTCTAATCCTAAGTGTGGAATAACACTTTAAAAACAGTAAATGTAAAATGCTGTTCAAATTGTATTGTGAAAATTTGACAGTAGAAGTTAATGCAAGTTTTGTAAATAATAAAACTCATATTTGTATTTTTTTGTCAGCTTTATTACGCATAGCAGGGTGGTCAGAGACAACTTAGTGTCTGGACACTTAGTTGAGTGATTTCCGCCTGAAATCAAGAGATTGCATATTTAGTAGATGGTGGATTCAATGTCGCGCTTTGTCTTACCAGAGTCCTTACCTTGATTCAAATATAATGATTTATCCGAGTGGGAATCGAATCCACAACTAACCGCGTTTACAGCCAGATGCTTTCCAATTGCATCATGATGGCCTCTTCATATTTTAATTAGAATGTGTTTGCAGTGTACTAAATATTTGGAAGATTGTCAGTCACCAACATCTTTGATTTTTTGATTGTGACTGACTCAGTTCTTCTCAGACTATTTGGACACTTGGTTTTCTCTTACTATTCTTCTATTTATGATAAAGCGTTAATATACTGCTCCAAATAATTTGTATTAAAATAATAATTTAGTTGACAACACGTTGTTTCTGACTTCACTACAAAACTACTAAAAAAAATATACACTACTAAAAAAAAATAATTTTTCCCACACACCAATCCCACCACCAGATAAGGCCAAAGCTAACCGATTCTTTCCTCACAGTACTATCAAAGTAGATAGACGAATTAAATCCTATCATATAAACAAAGGCTTTACGAGATTCCATTAGAGCCCCCTTGTCGCCGGTTCGAATTAGCAAAAATCGCAAACACAAACAAAACTGTCCACCGTCCCCTACGTGACGGGGGATGCAGATATACCCTTAAGTGAAAAAGATTGGCAAACGTTGGTAGCCAACTTTGAAACTACATAGTTTTTTTTGGAAGCTTGAAACTTTATTAAAATAATACTAACAATAATATTAAAAAGTTATTAATTGTATTGTTTTTTTTTATGTTTGACGGTTGTGGGTTCGAATTTAATTAAAATAAATACATAAAGTCCGCTCGTTGGACAGTGAGGGGTTGTGAGTTCGATTCCGACTAGGGGGAGTGATTATTTTGTTATTTTCTATTTACCCGCTCTAGTAAGACATAGTGCGGTGTTAAGTTCTGCCATTCAACATATGATATCTAGAATTCAACGGACGGCGGACGTACGGAGAGTCTAGACACTAAGTACTGATTGTCTACCCTGTGGTGTGTGGTAACATAACTATTGTATATCTTTCCTTTAACATTTAGTTTATAATTATAAATAAGAAAATTCTATTATAAATTAATATTTTAAATAAATTAATTACTTTAATTCAACATATTTGTAGTAATATTGAATTTCACGTAAACGAAGCCGCGGACATTCACTTGTTAATATTTATTGAATTGACAATATCGTGTTGAGTAGTGCGTTTGTCTTATCACAGCGGGAAAGTGAAGAGGGGGATCGAATCCACAACCGAGCTCGGTTACAGTCAGATGCTGTCCCACTGCGCCTCAATCGGCCTCTTGTTACTATATATTTTTCATACAAATGTAATAAAAAATCATTTCACCATCAAAGTTTACATTTGGCTTCTAAAAGCATAACAAAGGTTGGCGTATTGGCTTTATGCCTCCCAAAGTCCAAACCCATAACCGTCAATAATGCAATGGAAATGCAATAGTCGTGTTCGATGCGTTCTACTCAAAAATTTCGTTTCCACCAAAAGGTATTATAGTCAAATGTCGTAATATCAAATGAAGATAATATTGTACGTTTAGAATTTACCTTACCTTAATTAATAATAAATATATCTTAGATTTTACCTGTATTGTAAATTTTACCTGTAGTAGATAAAAAAAACACAGGCAACTTACTTATGTACAAGAAAATCATATTGTTACAACATTTTCCACTGCATTTTATGAAGAATTTCATCCTGCAATGATCTGGGACAACCTAGTGTCAATAAAATCAAAACATTGCGCGTTGAGTGACAAACTTAACACCGCGCTTTGTCTTACCAGAGCGAAGAAATGGAAACACTTTTAAAATATAATCGTTTCAGCAGTTGGAAATCGAACTCATGACCAATCGCATTTTCAATTAGACGCTGTTCCATTACACTAAAGGCCTTAAGGAAATATTTAATAAAAAAATATACCACAAGAATATACAACTTGCCAGATTCGTGTACAAGCCAACGTGTACATTGTCAGATGTCTTGAAATGTCATCCTAACGTCTTTGAAAGCAATATTATAATTATAATAGAATTTCTACGTTTTCTGTTACCTTAATTACAGAAAAAAACGTTAACTTAAAAGCTTTCACTTTTCGTTGGAAATCGTAAAACAAATCCAAGCAATTTACTACAAAGTTAATTACGCGGCATACCGAGGCTAACTTTTATAGGCCATAAAACATAAATGACTATTTATTTATAGTATCATATTGCTAGGTTTCTCAAAGGTGATATTTAAAAATTATATTTAGAAATTCGTAGAGTGAAGTAAATTTGAGACGAGACTAAGTGCGGCGTTGAGTTCCGCCACTCAACACACAATACCTCGTATTCGGCAGAAAGCAAAGTGCAAAGTGTCTTGACACTATATACTTCTACCCTGCTATGCGGGATAAGAACATGAAGATAGGAGAAAAAAAAACAAAATCAAAAAGCAAAATCTTTGTATCCCATTTTGCTAAAATAACACGAACAGAGGAGTATGAAATTTGGCACAATTATAGTTTATATAGAGAAGAGATATGTGAATGAAGTAATGCATAAGAATATATTAAATTATTAAAAACACACACCAACATGTGTTTGACGGACACGTTTATAAAAAGCGACATACACGTTACTATAGCAACGCGTTGTCAACGCATCAAAGCGACATTTATTATAAATAAAGTCATATAGAAGAGATAATAAGAATAAAAATATTATCAATTGCAGTACTTTTTTAAGGAATACATAGAGACGCTATGTTGAAGCCATCGTCTACGTCGACAGCGTCTCCTACCCTGCCACTGAACGCGCAATGTCTCGAATTTGAGTGGAAAAAGGAGAGTGGAATGTTTTGACACTGAATTCTCTCCGTCTTGAGATGCGAGAAAAAGTGTGAAGCTGAAGTAAATAAAAAATATACCATATGACCGAAGTATGCTATAAATGATGATATATATTTAACAAAAGAACAAAAAAGCAGTATCGTCTGAATGTACTACATGATTGTGGGTTCAATCTCTATTGAAAGGTAATAATTTTCATTTTCGATAGTAAGATAAAACGCGGCGCTAAGTTCCGCAACTTAACACGCAGTGTCTCGAAAATAAACAGTAAAGCGATGGACAGTAGTACTGTGGAGTGTAAAACTTGACGCCTTAACCGACATAGCAGAGTAGTCAGAGACAACCTAGAGTCAAGACACTCTGTTGACTGCTTTCCGCTCCAAATTTAGACATTACGTGTCGAATGGCAAACTCAACGCCGCGCTATGTCTAAATAGAGGATGTAGTTAACAATAAAAACTACGTGTAAAATCAAATACACTCTAAGCTAAAATTAACAGATTATTTAGAAGGCAATTCCGAAAGTAATATAAACCAACAGCTAAATTAAATAATATTGTTATTAGCGAATTCAGTTCATTCCCACTCATTGTTGGAACAATGGAAATCTTTGCAGGGTTTTTGTCTCTCGGGTGTGACTATCATACTGAATTTTCTACTTTCTTTTTAAAATAAATGTTTTTATTTTTTGCTTGATGTAAACATTATATTTTAGTATTTTCTTAATTTATTTACTATGTATAGAGGGTCTTGTCGCAGTAGTACAGTGTCTGACTGTAAACGCGATCGGGTTAGGTTGGATTCCCTCTCAGTGGAGTGATTATATTTAAATTATTTCCACTTCCTCTTTCTGGTAACTCAAAGGCTTTGAGTTGCACCACTCAAAATACCAATGTATCGAGTTCGATGGAAAGCGTAAATACGGAGTGTTTTGACACTAGGTACTTCCTATCTACCCTGCCATACGGAAAAAAAATGTGAAGGTTTTTTTTCTATCTCCGCTTTGGTATGACAAAACGCGGCGTTTATGGCGGAAAGACAGTAGGTTAACTCTGATGACTCTGCCATGCGGGATAAATCAAGAAACTGTTAATCTCTAACTTCATACACACATATATTTTAAACACATAAATGAAACTATTTTAAACGGATTAATCACGTATATTTCGGTATTCGAAAAATGTAAATGAAATATATAAATGTATGTATGAACAAAATTCGAACCTGTAACTCTCGTACGGGATTACCATTATTCCCATATGCCTTTGGATTGCATCCAGACGAGCTCGTATAATACAGTATCGGACACACCATCGTGATTGCATTGAAAACGCGCGTTTTACGACCCTTTTAACGCATATCTGTGGAAGGCATATCATGGCATTTAAATTATTTTCATTTCCTCTCTCCGATAAAACAAAGCGCGGCGTTGAGTTCCTCACTTCAACACATAATCTGTTGGATTCAGCAGTAAGAAGAGTATTGAGTGTCTTGACACTAGGTACTTCCTGTCTAACGTGCTATGCGGGATAAAAGCGTGAAGCTAAAAATAAAAAAAAACAATACAAATACCAAGAATATTCGAAGCTCTAACTGGGTAACGCTTTCTTACCCATCTCCGGCACTGGAAGCTAAGTAGTCCAGACCAGTAAGCCACGCGTTCTATATCCGGTTGCGTCGAAAACAATATGCTATTTATTAAATATTTTACTTTGAAAACCGTAAAATTATAATATATAATTAATAATTTAAAGTCATAATAATAATAATATAAGATCTTTGATTTTTGCATTTTTTACACATTTTAAATGAAACAATTTTAAACGGATTAATCGCGTATATTTTAGTCTACCCGTGAACACGGACTACTGTAAAGTGTTTAAAAATATATTTTCAAATACCGAAATATACGCGATTCATCCGTTTAAAATAGTTTCATTTAAAATAGTAAAATATTTATTTGTTAATATTCTCTCTTGCCAAGCTATCGTTTTTTAAAAAAAATCTTTGAATAGCAGAAGATTGTAAGAATCTCAATATAGAAATGCCATCAATATCCAATAGCGTAGGTTTGAAGCCCGCTTCGTTCAATTTTTCATACATACGTATGTTAGAAAACTTGTTAGGTAATAAGACTACTTAAAATATTTTCATTTCCTAGCTCTTGTAAGACAAAGCGAGGCGTTGAGTTGCGCTACTCAACACGCAATGTCTCAAATTTGGCGGAAAGCGGAGTAGGGAGTGTCTTGACATTGGGTTCTTTTTGTCAACCCTGCCATGTGGGACAAAAGCGAAGAATGTAGGAAAAATAAACGTAACTAAAAGCAGGATTTAAACCTAGAACTTTTCCTTTTAAGTACATACAAATGAGTCATAATACATCAATACCACTCCCCTTGTACAATGAAAGTTATAACGATTAACCGCATTGCAGTGGATTGGCAGATATGAGACGACTCGGTGGTTGTGAGATTACTTTGCAATAAAGGAGAATGTTATAGGTTCATATATAGAGCGATTTGAATATTTCTTTCAATAGTGTATGCATATAATTTGGCATACGAAAACACATTTTTGAATACCTCAAACATGTGAACAAAAATGTATTTTCGAATACCAAAATATACGCGAGTAGTCCGTTTAAAATAGTTTCATGTATATTAGTGTATAAATTGTAAAAAACAAAGATCTTTTTATCCGTCAAATTAATTTTTCAAATATAAGGCTAAAAGTGTTTTAACTTCACGCTTTTATCCCGCATATCAGGGTAGAAAGTAACTAATGTCAAGACACGCAGTTTATTTTCCCCCGAATTCGAGACAATACTTGTTGAGTGGTGGAACTCAACACCGCCAATGATTTACCAGAGCTAGAAAGTGAACCTAATTTAGATAATTATTCCCCCGAGTGGAAATCGAACGCACAACTGATCGCGTTTACAGTCAGACGCTATCCCAAGGCCACGGCCGGCCTCTTAATTTATGTATAAAGTTTAATTTAAGTTTAAATATATTTTTTTTTATTTTAACAGATTTTTACTGGACTAGGTCTTTAATTGTATTAACTTGCATAAATTATTAACTTCATCAAATTTTTTTTCACGTACCTTATACTCATGTAGAAATAAAGTACGATAGTGTCTGAATATACGCGATCGGTCGCCGGTTCGTTACCCATTCATGGGAACGATTATACTGAAATTATTTTCATTTCCTCAACAAAACGCGGCGTTGAGTTCCGCCGCTGTTCACGTATTGTCTCGAATTTAGTTTAGTTTTAACACTAGTTACTTCTTGTCTACTCTGATATGCGGTATATAGCGTGAAATTAAATAAAATATATTTTTGCATATCAAGAAAATTAGAGAAAACCCTCTAACGACACAGTGAGTGGCAGAATTCTAAAATTCGTTTAGCATCCTGAATCGGGTTTTGCCTCCGACGCTGTCCCGATGCAGTTGAGTATTCCTTACCTTCATACGACTTATAAGATAACTATTTTAATTTTACTAAAATTAATATATTATCTGTTTTAAAAATAAAAAAAATATATAATTAATTAATTAAAACACCATGTATTCTTATCGCCAATTATTATTTATTACATGGGGTGAGATCTTTGAGAGAGGTTCATGTAAAGGGTGCTAGGTTTGAATAATTAATTTAATTAATTTGCATATAAAGAAACTGGTAAGTTACTGAATTTATAATTTAAAATAATCATAATAAAATATTTCTCATATATTTTGTATAGCTTCTGATTATTTGTGTTGCACATACTTTATACATCGAACTGTACTTGTTTGTGAGTTCTACACTCATGAGAATAATTGTATTTAAATAGTTTTTGATTATCTTTAGACAATGAGCGACGTTAAGTTCCGCCATTATACATTGTTTCAATTTTGAGCGGAAAGTAGTGAACGGAGTGTTTTAGCTTCATGATTTTATCCCACATAGCAGGATAGACGGAAAGTAGCCAGTGTCAAGACATTTTGTGCTCCGTTTTCCACCAAATTCAAGACATTGCATGTTAAATGACAAAACTCAACACCACGCTATGTCTTACCAGAGCGAGAAAATGAAAATAATTTAAACATAAATTATTCTCCTCAGTGGGAATCGAAGCCACAACCGATCTCGTTTACAGTCGGACGCTGCCCCACTGCAGCACAATCGACCTCTATATATATATATATATATATATATATATATATATATATATATATATATATATATATAGTAAAATAAATTACATTTTTTTCATTCACAAACGCCTATAAAGTTGAATAGTGAATAAAATGATATCGGTACGATCCTAATAAATATGATTTGATGGGTTTTATTGATTGCTTTCAGTTTAATGATTTGATATAGCTCTTTATATATGGAGTTTATTAAATGCATATTTAATATATTTCTATATACAAATAGACGTTTCAATGCATTTTACAGGGTAAAATGGAATAAAGTAGGTTTTATTGATGAAATGACTTGATAATTACTATTTAATTTTAGAAAAAATCAGAATTTAAGCACTTCGGATTTGTACCCGCGCTAATTGGAAATTGTCCCAGAGCTGTAACCGCTAAGCTATGCGTTCTACACCCGGCTGCGTGGACATTGTAATAATTTTTTTACAACTTGTTTGTCGTTAGCATCCTGTAGAAAGATTTTCTGCTATTTTATTCAATGAATAAGTAGAGAGATTTTCTGCTATTTTATTAAACTAAGTTGGATATAAAAAAAACCCTAAATATTAATTAATAATTTTTTTTATATATAAAGATCAAAATATAATTACTTAATTAATAAGTAAATTTGAAAATTGTTGTCAAATTTAAATTATTAAATTTTATATATATATATATATATATATATATATATATATATATATATATATATATATATATATAATCAAATAACATTACCTAGTTTTATTATACAATGTAAATAAAAAAAATACATTGGTGTCACTTTAAACGGAGAAAAATAGTGACAAATAAATAGTAGACTTGAAAACTCCATTTGAACTCCATGAAATTGTATTAAAAAAAACCGGCGATCGATTAGAGACCTCGTTGGATGCAGGTTTTTTCACCGCAATCCGCAACGCTGTAAGCTTCACTTTATTTAAAAGTTTTAGATTTCTGTGCACTATGTGCTTTAACTGTACCAGGTTTTATTGCTTTTATTATTTACTTTATTGAGTGCGGGTTTGATAATCCTTTGCAAATGTCTATGACGATTTCATATGCTGTTGTTTAAAAAAATTAACTAATTTTTGTGGAACTCAACGCCGCATACTGTCTTCATACAGTTTTGTTCTGTCTCCAAGCGTCATAATATCAGTTGATATCTCTGACAAGTAAAGGTTGTAGAGTTGACTCTACATTATATTTATTTTATTGTGTCACTTGTGTTGTTTTTCTTTCAATATTGGAAAATATTACATTGCGTCTAAGTTAGTGGTAAAGACACTCCGTACTTCCGTGCTCTGAACTCAAACTCAATAACTCGCGCTTTGCCTTAGTGCGCGGCGTTGAGTTCCTTCACTCCACACGCAATGTCTCGAATTCAGTGGGAAATAGAGTACGGAATATCTTGACGCTATATACTTAGTGTCTACCTTTCTATGCGGGAAAAAACGTGAATCTATAAAACATATCTAGCAGAAAATTAAATAAAAATCGGCGATAAAGCAAAATAATTACGTTCTCAATTTACTGTGTTTCAATTAACTTAGAATTTGAAATAATCGATCTTTTTCAGGCTTTTTGCCTGAAAAAGCAAGCTGTTTAAAATTTTTCCTTTATAAGCATCCATTTTTAATACTATTTTATCGTAGGAGAATTTTTTTGCAATAACAAACACTTTAAATCAAAATACAATTACATTATCATATGAGCGTTTAATTATTAAATAGATTTTATGAAACGACCGTATTTTATTGTATACATTACAGGTTTATTGAATAATAATCGTGATATACGTATTACAATCAGCTTAGCGAGATTAACGTGAATTACCTCATGTTATTAATATCAAAAATATTATAAAAAACCAATATATATATATATATATATATATATATATATATATATATATATATATATTCCTTGTATTTATTTTCACTAGGTTGTCTCTAACTACTTTACTGACCGGTATAAGCGTTAAGTTGCTTTTTTAAGTCATTTAACGGCGTTAATATACAATATTCATATGAATTTAAATTAAATATACGAATGAAAAACAATGATAAGAAAATTATGTTTTAAAACATTATCACAATTTATTCCACATAGGATACTTAAAGACAACCTAGTGTCACGACACTATGTTGTCTGTTTTCCGCCCAAAATCGAGTTTTTTTTACCAGTTATACGCTTTTACCAGTTAAAATTTAAAAAATATTTTAATATATATTTACAGAGTGGAAATCAAATCTACGACCAAAGGCATTTACAATAAGACGCTGTTCCATTATAGACTCTATTTAGCTCCCGAATACAAGATGTTTTTAAGTAAGCGGAACTCAAAGCGCACTTTCTTTTACTGGAGCAAAGAAATGAAAATTATTTGAAAATAATCATTACTCCGAGCGGGAATCGAACCCTCAACCGATAGCAGTTCACAGTCAGACGCTGTGTTACTGCGCCATGGCCGGCCTCAAGATACGAGATTTTCCGGTTTTGCTTTTATGTTACAATTAAAATATATTCATAATTATATAGTTCTTCTTTGTCACTTTTTTAAATAAATACAATTAGCTATACGATGCATCTTTCACACGTGAAGAATATAAAATAATTAAACAGTACGTGTAAACATAGTGTAAACAATTCACGTTGCACTCGAAACACGTAAATTTTTGTCGAATTTCGTCCAAACACGTCAATAATTCACGCCGGCTATATCAATATTAGTTCACGTTAACGAGTTGCCCGTCTCTACATTATGAAAAGAACTCAACCACTCTATTTTTAAAGTGCATTTCACGCTTTACGTGAAACTAATTATATTATATAAATATTTGCCAATTACGGTGAGTAGGATTTTGTTTAACGAACATCGTGATTGAGGAAGGTTGAATGTAGGCGTTGCGTCTGGACTTTCAGTGCTTTAGATGCTTAAACCAATAAATTATAGACAATTTGGCTATGAAATATATACATAGATATATTTTTTTTACTTCACGCATAGCTGGGTAGACAGAAAATAACTAGTGTCAAGATACTCCATACTCCACTTTCCGCCGAATCTTACACATGGCGTGTTGAGTGGTGGAACTCAACACAGTACTTTGTCTTATCAGAATAGAGGAATGAAAATAATTTAAAATGTAATCATTGCCCCGAGTCGTATCATTGTAGGAATCGAACTCACAACCAATCGCGTTTACAGTCAAACGCTGTCCCACTGCGCCACGAGCGGCCTCGACTACTACTTATACATTTATTTATTTTGAAGTGTTATAACAACTCCTGGGATGATAAAAACGTTAGAAAACAAAAATTGTTGTAACAAGCATATAAGAATTTTGAAACAGCCGGATATAGGATGCATGGCTTAGCGGTCAGAGCGCTTGAACCGTTTCCAAAAGAGAAAAAATTCGAAAATCGCCACATTCAAATTTTTATACGTTTTTTTTTTCAAGTAAAAAGTTAGTGTAATATGAAAAGGTATATTATATTGAGAAAATTGTAATAATTAATGGTTTAATCAGAGAATTATAATCCATCGTATATCACTTGTGTATTCACGCTTCATCCATAGCATTGTAATCAGAGACAACCTAGTGTCAAAGCCCTAGGTTGAGTGCATTCCCCGGAAATTCAGACATTGCGCGTCGAGTGGTGAACTCAATGTCGCACTTTGTCTTATCAGAGCAGAAAACTGGAAATCAATAGAGGTTGCCTCTGTCAAATACCTGTTGCTAACTAAAGTGTGTTTTGAGGACACAAAAATTACTTAATTTTAAATTAAAGTGTATTCTAAAGTGTAGAAGACAGTGTTTTGAAAACTATCCACCTCTACAACTCTCCGGGGACGTGTTGAAACAAACTTTTGACTTTGTTACAAGTTTAAAGCGAACTTTTAGGAGATTTTTTGAATTATTTAAAGTATAACATAATATTTCATAAGGCTTTGCTTCCAACTTTTTATTTATGTATGAAGTGTTTAAAAGTTTCCAACTATCTCTATGTACGTTGTACACTTGTACAGTGTTAAGCTAGTGGTATATTGAAAGTCAAAACAAATATCATTTTAAATGAAACTATTTTAAATGAATTAATCGCGTATATTTTTGACACACATGTCAAGTTTTCTACCTATGACCACCGACAGTAAAGTGTTTAAAACGTTGAATTTTAAAAATTATATATTCGAATACAAAAATAAAAGCGATAAAACTGATTAATTGAATTAGATTTAAACTGTTTAAAAATCACAAAAAAACCATAAAAATTTCAACATTGTTAGACATAGAACGTATGGATTAGTAATTAAAGGGCTTGGACGGATTTCAAGGTGCGGGTTGGAATTTCAATACATTGACATACTTAATATAAGAGTTTCTATATATAATCTTTATGCGTCATATTATAATTGTTTATAATTATTTACTTATCGCTTAGGTCGTAGTGTGCACAGAAGTGCGAGGTGATTTACTTAGTACTAGGTTTTTTTTTTGCAAGCAAACATTTTTGAAAAAACATATAAAAATTTGAACACACCGGGATTCGAATCCGCGTCTCACTTGAATCAATGAAACTTTATGATAAATGAAACGAAAAACACACTAATTTAAAAAAAAATACCTAAAAATTCTTACGACTCTATATTTTAGCTACTCTACCCCAAGATCCGGCAGTTAACCGTCCTCATATACCAAGTTTTATTATCCAGCTGTATAAACCAATGATATTCCTAAGTGCCAATTCTATATGAAACTCGTAAAACATATAAATTACAACTCATTCGGAACTTTATTAAAAGAGGAGTTTTGAATCATAAAAGATGTTTAAAATCTTACAAAGTATTGGGAGTTAATACTGCTTTATTATCATTTCTATTATTATTATTATTATTATAAGGTTTATGTAGTGACAAATCACTCTCATAATTATTTTGGTTCATTTAAATATTGAATAGTAACGCCGTTAAGTTAAAAAAACCAGCTTAACGCGTATCTCTAGCAAATTAGCAAGAGATAACCTGCACCACGACTCAAGATAGAGACATTGTGAATTGAGTGCTTAATTCAACGCCTCATTTTGTCTTATTAGAATGGAGTATTGAAAATAAATTTACCTTATCTAAATAATTAGATTTTTTTAAAATAGTGTTTGCTTAGAAAGTTATGAGTGATCTCAAGACAAATTTAGATAAAGATAAAGATACGATAAGATAAAGATAAGAAAATAAGATATAATTTAGATAAAGATAAATATAAAATTTTAAAAGATGATGAATCGCTCGTCTGAAGTTTGGCTTACAATAAGCTTTTGTACGTTTGTTTTTTTAATTTCATTTAAATTAGCATAAACTTCATGTTCATTTAAAAATGGCACTAAGAATGGATAATTTTCAAACATTTTTTTTTTAATTTCACGCTTTTATGAGAGACAGAAAGTTATTAATGTCAACACACTTCGTACTTCACTTTCCAACGTTAATTAATTATCGTTTACTGTGAAACATAAATAAAACTTTTAGTACTCCATACATATCTTTGAAGCTTCAGCAATAACTATTAAAATAAACATTCAAATAACGACATGAGCTTAAAAGCTCTTAGCAAGAACAATAAGCGAAAGCCTTCTTGATTTCGCTTGTTATATCCTTCCTTTACATGTTCTTTGACAAATAAATGTATTAATTTGAAACGAGGAATGGAAATATTTTTCATAAAGACGCTACGTAGAGCATTTGTGAAGTGGCTCTACTCAATGTAACTATTTAAAATATTTTATATTTTATACATCATAGAGATTTTTTTGACATTATAGAGACAATTGGGTTTAGTTACAAAATATCAGATGTTCAAGTACATTGGATGTTTAAGTACATATAAGATTTATATGAACGGAGAAATAAGTGATAAGCCGCCATGACCAACAATTGACTGTTTTGATTGTTAAAGCGTTGGTTGTCAGTTTGATTTCTAACTAGATCATTTCTAACAGGAACTATCTTCTAAAAATTTAAAAATTTTAATTATTTTAACTACCAAGACATTACCAAACTACCAAGACTTGTATCTCTATATTGAGTAGGTTATATAATTCTTTTATTCCTCATAGTACGGTAGACAGAAACTATCTAGTGTCAAAACACTCCGTACTGCACTTTCCGCCATATTCCGTGACATTGCGTATTGAGTGGCAAGTACAAAATATATGTAAAATAAAAAAAAGTAATGAACAATTAGATAATTATTAAATAAAGTGAGAATCTTACACGGAGAAATACCTAACACAATACAATTATAAGATACCCAAATATCTGTGGATTTACGTTTTCATAGCTAGAATAGTTGTGGTTTGTTCTGTAGCAGACTGATTAGGACGCGGTGAGTCCGACGTTGATGTTGATAGAGTTATCTTTATTTAGTTATTTATATATTTGTAAGATGTCTAAATTTCTTGGTAGATTTATTTGGTAAGTTTTTGTATAATACATATATATATATATATATATATATATATATATATATATATATATATATATATATATATATATATATATATTTACGCTTTGGTGAGACTAAATACAATATTGACATAAGTTAGTATTAAGTTCAACCTGAATAACTACCCATGCGATCAACTATATGTAACTGCTATTTTTTTTGATTTCATGCTTTTATACTGCATAGCAGGGTAGACAGGAACTACCTAGTGTCAAGACATTCCATACTCTACTACTCTCCGCCGAATTCGAGACCTAACGTTGATTGTCGGAACTCAACGCCACGCTTTGTTTTACCAGAGCGAAGAAATGAAAATAATTTAAATATAATCACTCCTCCGAGTGGAATCAGGGTAGCGTGTACAGTTAGACGCTATCCCACTGCGCTACAACGACCTCAATTTACAATCATAAGCTTTAACATGTATTTTGATTTTAATATACGACTTAGATGTTTTTATAGTTTTATTTGGTTAATATCATTTGTAATACTAATTTAATTTTTTTACCTGCACCACTAAAGCGTCATAATAATATAATCAGAGCTGAATCCAACTTATCTAACAATAAAATAAAATACCTCAATACAATCCGACTAACTCATACAGACATACAGGCTTTCAGGGGAAAGCTCTTGGAATTTCAACTTTGCTATACAAATGGTCAGTGGTGGAGATCGGACACTAAAATATTTCAGGTCTGAACCTCAGGTCCTGTGCTATTGTGAAATTACGTTACAATTAATTTTATTGTTTCCCACCTTTCGTGGGCTCGTCTTGTTATTTTATATAGAGATATGTTGTTGAAATTATAATGTTAAATGATTTATTGTAACAGAAGTAGTTACAATTTTATTTGAGTTTAATTTTAATTTAAAGGGATGTTTTTTTTATTATTTTGCTACAAGCACTTAGCATTTGCACGACGATAGTTGTAATCATACGTAATTTTATATAATTTTAAATTCATATACAGCTTTGAATTTGATTGATTCATACATTAAACCCTTCTTTGAATTTCAAATTATTTCTTTTAGTTTACTGACACGTGTAAAACAATACACATTTTGGAGAAATAAAAGTTGGTCTTTTTTGGTGGTTAGCTTATGGTGTTTCGAGCGTGCCGATTAAACACATACAGAATATACGGTAAGAAAAGTGAATTAGAAAACAACACAAGTCAACGGACAATATTTTACAAATGATGTTAGAAAGAATGAACTCTACATATGTAGAGTTCTGGGTTATTCATTTCAATATTTCTGTAAGAGCAATAAATTTATCAAGATGGTGTTGTAATATTACTATCTCGTCTCGTCTCTTCTTAACACAAAATATAAGGAAAGAATAAAAAGACATATAAAGAACATACCAAGACCAACCACGCGATTACAATATAACATATCCAGAATATGAATAGGAAATTCAAAGAAACCAATTCCAATTCAAATGTATCGCGGTCGGAAAGTTGCGAATATTGAAAATATTTTGCGGATTATCCGCTTTCCAGATGTTAGGAAATATTTTGAGTGGTGTCGAGGAATCTTACAGAGTTAACACATGGAGGGTTTGGAGTTGAATAAAAATGAAATATATTTACTTTTTATAGTCATATTCGTCTTTTTTTTAGTAAATTTGTCTCGGAACTCAACATCGCAGAATGGAGAACTGCAAGATTATAACTGTTTACCCGAGTAAGAACTGGATCCTCAATTAATCACTGCGCTGCGATAACTTCTCGATATGGTTTAGATATACCTGACTGTGATTAGCTGATGATGTACGAGTCGGAGTACTGCTTTGAGGAGAGTTCAAATTTATATTAATATCTAATCAAAGTATAGTACTAGTTAGAACAATAATGTGTATGTTAAAAATATACATTTGAGGAGAAAATTTTGTAAAAAAGTACTGAAAGGTATATTTATTGGTTTATATCTATAGCTCTTATTGATTAGTATAAAACATCGTATATATGTACGTGACCGTTTTTGTGGTTGTGGCATTCAAAACCAATGGGATTGCAACATTAGTTTGATGGTACTGCGTAATTTTTAAACGGTAAAAGAAATTTTCTATTTGTTTAGTAATATTTAAATAAATCACATAAATATGGTGAAATTTTTAATGTAGTTATGGAATGGAATAAACAGTGAAATATATTAAATTCTAAAGAGATTTAATTTTTATCAGTGTCCTGGTGACTATCATTTTTTATTTATTTTATTAGCAAAAAACAAGCTTTGTTGTAAAGTATAGCACTAAATGAAAACTGTTTTCATTCTTCTGTATTGCCTTTCAAAACAGTCAAAGGAGTCAGAAAGACATATATCACGAACCTTTTTTCTAAATGTAAAATTATCAAAACTATCAATTTTAGTCTCAAAATCATTATAATCGTTGAATTGAACCAATTCACTGTACCACAGTAATATGATCAAATGTTTAGTTAACAAAAGCTACCGAGTGGTAAGTAATAGAGCCATATGGGCTATAACGAGCGTAATGTCGATATCCCTAATGGATGTGCGACATCTGGCGGACGTGCATTTATGTATAGACATGATATGATTCACGTAATTAGGATTAAAATGGTAATATTTTTATGATTTGAACGTTTTTAAAGAAAAAAATTGTGATAATTATTAAATTTTTGTGTTTAGTATATATGTATGGTATAACTGGATTTATTTACATTTTATTATACATATAATATATATTTTGTATCAGTTAAGAAGGAATCGAACTTATAATTATTATATATAATCCCACTGCACCATGGCAGAGTTTTTCAATAGAAATTATTACTAATTCTTAGAGAAAAATTTATAAATTAAATCTAAATATGAAAAAACAATTACTCAAAAATAAATTACCTTTACATAACGCTGATATGGTCATATATTTAAAATGCGTTACCGTCCCTGTCCCCACGAGCCTTGCATTTAAATTAATTTTTCTAATATTTACGGTTTAATTTCCGCACGACACTCCTGACCGCAGACACCAAGTGTTCTCGGTTATTTATTCCGAACGTGAATTAAATTGTATCTAATTATAAAATTATATTGGACTAAGGGCTCATAGTAAAATATATATAAGGTATATGGGTTCTAATCTAGTTAAGGGATGATAGAAATTGGACTCTACCATATATCTAAACTATTTACATTTCTCTAGTAGTAATTTACAAATTCCGTCTTTACAAATAAGTTGAAAGTGGAAATGTTGTAGAGAATCTCAATACTCAATCCCCAAATATAATTTTAATAGCTCTTTTTTACTCTATGATATTTTAAAAATCTCTAAAACTCACTCTAGTGACCTTTTTAGTGACTTTTTAAAGGCACATTTTTGATGACTCTGACTAAAGCCAAATTACATTAAATACAATAACAATATAATAATTAAATGGAATTGTAAATAAATATTAAACAGTTATACACTTAACAAGAGCTCGCTACACAAAGTAAACACGTCTATTTGCCGAACTGACATCTACTTCCATACATACATATATGCATGTTTGTACATACGTATGCATTCAGTATAATAATTTGCATATGCATGTTTAAAAGCTGTTGTACATTTTTTGATTACATATAAAGATATGAATAGAAGCGAATAGATGAAACTATCATGAGGATAGTGTCCATTTGTAAAAACAGAGGTTCTAAATTCTATTCTAATGTAGGGGAATGATAATTTTTAAATTTAGCTTTGCTTCGCTCTGTGAAGACGAAGCACAGCGTTAGGTTATGTAACGTGTATGCGTGTTGAACGTAACATCATCGCAATGAGATCCTCTCTACTTTTATATAGGAAAAAAAATAATGTTTGCAAATACGAAGTAAACAAAACATAAATATATTTTCACAATTTATAATATATAGAAGACGGAAATTAAAAAGTTCTTTGTATATATTTCACGGCGAGGAGCAAATGTCTAGCGGTAGATAAAACCTATGGTGATCATGGCGTCTCCTAACAATAATGTTTATTCATAATTTATTGCGGGCGATGACTCATGTGGGGCCATGGAATGTTGAAAATTTAATATTTCATATATAATAACCTCCAGAATATAATTCTTTAACGATGTCATGTCGTAGTTGAGATCTACATAAACATGTAACAGTAAGCAAATTCTAAAAGAAAATCAAATTAAAAACAGTTCTGTTTATACACAAAATATCTATATTATCAACAAAACGGTATAAAAAATATCTGTACATTAAAGTTATTTAAGAAAAAACAATTGAGTATAAGAATAATAAGATATTTGATTTTGGCGATTTTTACACATTATAAATGAAACTATTTAAACGGATTAATCGCGTATATTTTGGTATATGAAAATATATTTTAGGAAACCTGACGTTTCGAACACTTTACCGTAGTTGGTGGCTACAGTTAGTCAGTGACAGAGGTCTACCTATCTACGTCAAGATACCTAAAATGTATTTTCGAATACCAAAATATACGCGATTAATCCGTTTAAAATAGTTTCATTTATAATGAGTATAAGAATATGAATCTATTATTTTTTAAACTATTATCAGTCTCTTTGTACACGCAAGTTGCCAAAAAATATTTTGTAGTGCTGAGCGTTCTCTAAGGCTGCTTTAATAGTGCGTTAGCAAATTTTATTTAGTACAATGAATAGTTTTTGAGAAGGTAATAGTAAACGCGTCTTGCATTTAATCTCTACATTATGAAATAATTATTTGTACATTGATTTCATTTACAATGCAAGATTATGGCAGATACAAAAACATTAGAACAAGTGAATGAGGTGGTATATCTGGGAAGTATGTTTAGTAGAGATGGAAGATACGAAATGGATGTGGAAAGGCGTATTGCTGCCGGTAACAGGGTTAACGATGCTCTTGCTGCATTGATGCGACGGCAAAACGTCAGCGTACCTGCACGTGTTGCCGTTCACAATGCAGTACTGATACCGACGTTGTTATACGGCAGCGAAACGTGGGTGTGTCAAAAGAAGAATGAAAGAAAGATGAATGCAGTAGAGATGAGATATCGTCATCGGATAAGGCGGAGTCAGTTTAGCTGACCGTATATGAAACGAGGAGATACGCAGAATGGCAGGTGTAAGCGTGAATGTCACGGTAAGAATGAAGAAGAACATGCTCAGGTGGTTTGGGCACGTTGTAAGAATGAGCGATGTAAGAATGGTAAGAAAGATTTATGAAACCAAGGTGTGTGGTACGAGAGGTCGGGGGAGACCTCGGTTGACCATCGAAAACAAGGTATCGAAGATACTGGAGGAAGGTCACGTACAAAGTATGAGGACCCCCGAATGGCATGCATGAAGAGGATAATGACTGTGGACGAGGCGAAAGTGGTATGCAGGGACCGTAGCGTTTGACGCTCCGTGCCCTCTGACTACGCCGCCAGGGATAAAGCGTGAAGCTAAGAAAAAATCATTCACCACTTGTAATTGCGGAAGTAGTATGGCAAGGAACCATAGAGACAAAGATATAAGCATTTACTAGACTACTAAGAAATCATAAAAAAGTGAGTACATCCAATTAAAATAAAATCTTCAAAAAAGTTGAATTTGTATACAATAATAAATAGACATAAATTTTAAGGTTTACAAATCAAATTCGCTTTAACTATCTTAGATTTTACACACGCTGTTTTCATGCCCACATAGATATGCTCTCATCCGGCGCCGAACGTCGCGTTGACTCAACGTAAGGAGAGTGAAAATGCTGACATTTCACGCCTCGATACACAGCGGTGAGGTAATAGAGTGTCATATCGATGGTGTGTGCAGATTTAAAAATTATGTTTACTTAACGCGAATTTATAAAGTTATTTGTATAAAGATAGCTATGAAATATGTTTTTGTTGTATGTATATTTCTTTTTTATTAAGTTTTATTTCTTTTGTTTAGGTCAACACATAATATTTTGATTTGGGTGCAAAAAAATTCTATATTATTTTCTTAAATACTTAAATCTCTAAAGAGATATAATTTATAGGCGTCTCTATGTTATATAAAGACCATGGGTTGACATCTTACTTCCTTTCTTGCCTCCTTCATGTGTTGTTAGAGAAAGTGATAACGTGCGATATTTAACCCCACAATCAGAACTGAACCTAGAAATTTAACACAATATACTCAAATTAAAAACAATTTTGTTTTTAGATAAAATATCTATATTATAATAAAGAATATATCTTTAGGATTAGGAAACATTTTTGAAAAAACGTATAAAAATTTGAACGCAGCGGGATTCGAACTTCCAAGAGGCGCGGGTTCGAATCCCGCTGCGTTCAAATTTTATACGTTTTTTCAAAAATGTTTTCTAATCCTAAGTGTGGAATAACACTTTAAAAATAGTAAATATTAAAATATATCTTTAATTCTGAATAAATTATTGAGTATAAGAATAATAAGATTGTTGATTTTTTCAATTTTTACACATTAACGAAACTATTTTAAACGGATTAATTACGTATATTTTGGTATTCGAAAATACATTTAAGGAAACCTGACGTTTCGAACACCTTACTGTAGTTGGTGGACACAAAGTAAGACAGAGTTTTGACCTGTCAATGCCAGGTTTCCCAAAATGTATTTTCGAATACTAAAATCGTTTGAAACTACTAACTACTACTAACTACTACTAATGTCGTTTATAATAAGTATAAGAATATGAATCTATATATACGTTTCTTCAAATAAATATATATATATTTATATATATATATATATATATATATATATATATATATATATATATATATATATATATATATATATATTGTTAATATTATAAATGCAAGAATTATTTTAATTATCTACAATCACTATTATAAAGCAAATGCTTCATAATTAAAAAAAGAGACATAATATTTTTTTCGCTTATAAACGACAATAGTTATCTTAACAAAAATAAAAATCTATATAAAGCACATCAACACAACGCCAAATGGAAATGTAGAGCCAAGGACTATAATGAACGCAATCAATTCAAAGCAAGCCGAACAAACAATAACGTCACATAAATATTCGTAGTACGCAGTGCGGCGATGCGTTACCGCTAGAGATATTTTACCTTCAAAACGACGGCTTTCATACACTTTAAGCCTTATTTTGATTAACATTTTTTTTATTATTCATCATATGATTTAACCGTAATCGATATAGACGTGGATTCGATTCCGACTCTGCGGAATGGTTATATTATTTTTATTTTTATTTCACCTCTCTCTTAAGAATAAATTCGTTGTTGAGTTCCGTCACTCGAGGTCTCAAATTTGTGGGGAAAGTGAAAAACGAAGTATCTTTTCAATGGGTTCTCAATGTTGTCCTAATTTCGTAAACGTTAACTAAAAGTAATAAATACACTTAAGTGCGACGTTGAGCTCCACCACTCAACACACAATATCTCGAATTCAGTGGAAAATGAAGTACAAATGAAGTCGATACAAACATGTACATGTTGTACAATAGAAATGTATAAAATTAATAGATTATAGTCTGATAAAAGCATTAGTGTAACTTACATATATATGCATATATAAGCAGACCTAAGGTTTAAGCATGTGAAATTACAGTTGCTTAAACCTTAGGTCTGCTTATATATGCATATATATGTAAGTATGTGAAATTACAGTTTTATTTATATTAAAGTGATTGAAAACTTAAAAAAATAAAAATATATTTTATATGAACTATCTTGAATGGTGCAGAATAAAGAACGGAGTATCTTAACTCTACTTTGCTAAACTCTTATATACCAACGTCTCATAGCGAGGCAAAACTCTATTATTTTCTTTTTTTATAATATTATAAAATTGTGATACAATTTAGGCTTTAAGTAAAAAACACGCAACAGGCAGCAGGTCTACAACAATTCATATTCCATTTTAGTTTAAAATTCCCAACAAAACAGTTTACAATTCTTGCGGTACACGGCTCGTTGGCATGCGGGTGTAGATCGAGTATTCCTGAATTCAATCTTGTAAGCTTACAGTTCGAATAGTTTGCAAATAAATCTACGCTTAAAGCAATATATTTTAAAACGTTTGTTCTTTAGTTCTTTAGTGGGAACATTGTTAAAATGGAATTTAGCTTAATATTTAAATGTAGAGCAGGTATTCTTGTAAGTCGTTTATTGTGTTTTCAAACAAATATACATATATTGTTTTTTAAGTAAAATAAATTGGAAAGCATTTTTTTTATGTTTTTTTTTATTTATAGAGCTATTCAATAAAAGCTTGTTTGTAAAAAGATTTTTCTCTTTTAATACGCTGTTAATTTTTTTGTTATTATTATTTCCTTAGTCTGTTTACCGAAGTTTCCTAGTTAATTTGAAATAATCTAGCAATACAATAAGGACATCTTACAATGATTTTTGTAAGCAACCAATACTTTAAACAATTTCATCTCAGAACAAGCATATCTAAAAACTGGACTGTACTGTGGATACACAAAAAAATCACAGATTGGAGCGATGGGGTTAAACTCACATCGATATCGGTCTTTCATATCTACAATATGAAAGCATACAAAAATGAATCCACTATCTTGAACTGATTTCAGTAGATTTTTTGTAAAGTACATAAAAAATTTATAAGACTGCAAAATATATGGAAAGTAAAATATTATATCAATAAGTGCTCTCAACTTATTTCTCTAAATGCAAGATAAGTGTAAAAATAAAGAAAGTACTAAATCTACTCTAACTATACCTTTTCGTACATTGTACATATATATATATACACACATATAAATTTATCATGCCATTGATTATTCTATAAAACTATTCCCAAAGCAGACTTTTATTGCTACGACGTAGCACAAACTACGCCGCGTAGTTAGTTACACCTTGGAATAGTCATTTTTAATGTTCTATTAAAATATACGTTGTGCCCTTATATTTTTCTTATATTCAATAATAGATAAAAATGACTTGATTATTGCTCTATTTTCCACTTTTACACTTCCCCATATCACTCTTAAGTAAAATTAAATATCGCTCTATCCCAGACTCAGCTGGATAGTGATAAACAACCCGATAGATCAATCACTCAGTTGACTGCTTTTTGACTGAAATTGAAACATTGCGCGTTGAGTGGCTCAACTCAACTCAACTCAACTCAACTCAACTCCGTGTCTTAATCGAGTGTGTAAGGAAAATAATTTTTAAATGTAATCATTCCCCTGAGTGAAAATCGAACTCACAATCGCGTTTATAGTTAGACACTACGAAATTCTCAGTCATCTTAATCACAAAATAGTTTTACCATATCAATATAGCAAATAAGGCCGGTCGTGGCGCAGTGGGACAATGTCATACTGTAAACGCGATCGGTTGTGAGGTCGATTTCTTTCCGAGGGAAAGATTATATTTAAATTATATTCATTTTCTCGCTCTGGTAAGAAAAAGTGCGGCATTACTCTCCACCACGGAACACGCATAGTATCAAATTAGGCGGAAATCGGAGTACGAAGTGTCTTGCCACTAGCTACCATTCTGCCCTGTATACCCTGCTATGCGGGATAAGAGCGTGAAGCTAAAAAAATACCAATAACTTGACGTTATTGTCGCACAAACTTAAACAATTATTATCTTATTTTCTTATCATCTTATATTTCCACTTTCGTTACAACCGACAAAGTTTATAAGAGCTGAGGATAAATTTCCAATAGTTTATTTGTCACGTCCAAGAAGCGACCAACTTCTAAATGTTTTTCCAGCACTTTATTATTTCTACGATTGTCCGAACTTGTTACGCTCAATTTATAAATTTACTGTTTGTGAAAAATGAAGAATTCACTTATAAAATTTTAACTTGGAAGTGTTAAGTTGTTTTAAAACATTTATTATGTTTGATTTTTAAACTATTCTTAAATTTTAATACTTATTTAATTGAGCCTGAAAGAATTGTCTGACTGTAAAAGAATTGGTTACGGGTTCAAATCTCACTCGGAGAATTAATTAATTATAAAACTAATCTCATTTTCCTATTCTAGTAAGACAAAGCGCAGCGTTAACTTCCGCCACACAATACGTATTATCTCGATTTTCGTTTCTTGGCATCAGTTTCCCTCTGAGCAATATTAAAATATTATTTCAATATGTAGCATGGTTGATTGCACAGCTCTCTTCTATTGAAATGTAAAATTGTTTTTGCATTCGCGTTATTTGTCACTCACTTGACTTACGCTGCATATTTAAACTGTTAAAATCTTAACGCTTATGTGGTGGAACCCAATACCGTTTATTGTCTTACTGGAAATTCACATTCATCGCGTATACAAACCAGGCACTGCCCCATTGCGTCTCGATGGCCTCTCGTATCGTAAAGTTCCAAATACACTGTTCTTCATACAACAGCATGACGCTACAGTACATTTGGTAGAGGTAAAATGGGAAAAAGCGAATATTCAGTCACGCGATTAGACCATTCCCTGTAATATAAGGAATAAGTAAATATTTTCATACATATGCTCCTGTGTTTAAGGTTAGTAGGCTTGAGCATAATATTAGGGACGCACGCTCCTGTAAATTTGGCAAGCTTATTAGTACATATGGTAGAGCTACAATTAAAATTTGTTGTGAGTCCTAAGTTCAATTTTTCTAGTTAAATATTTTAATTATTTAGGGATTTATTTATAAGTAGGCTTTTATAAATAAGTAAAGAGAAAAAAATAATTTAGCTATAAAAAATCTTGTCGTTTTTCGTGTTTTTTGATAATGCAGGTTTAATCTTTGTTCTGCAATCTCTAGTAAGGTAGAGAAAACCTAGTGTCCATTTGCATCTTTTCGACCGAATTCAAGAATTTGCGTATTAAGTGGCAGAACTCAACCCCGTGCTAAATCGTACCAGAGCGGAGAAATATGACAATCATTTAAATATAATCATTCCTCGAGTGAGAAACAAATCCACTACGAATTATATATTCTACTGTACCATACGGGACAACCTGCGTAAAATCGTACATAGAGCACAACTCTACTAGAAAAATAAAAATGTACATATGAATAATCCATCTTCAAGATGTTAATTTTTATTATATTTTTATTTTTTAAATGAAACTATTTAATTTATTTATATTTATTTATCTTCCAAGACAACGAAGCCTATAAAGGAACAGTGAGTTCGGTCCTGGTGCAGTTGGACAGTATCTGACTGTAAACGCGATCGGTTGTGGGTTCGATCCCCATTTGGGGAATAATTATATTTAAATTTTTACCACTTCCTCACTCTGGTAAGACAAAGAGCAGCGTTGAGTTCTACCACCCAACACGGAGCGTTTTGAATTCAGTGGAAAACGAAGTACAGAGTGTCTTGACACTAAGTACTTTCTGTCTAATCTACTTTGCGGGATAAAAGTGTAAAGCCACAAAAAAATTGTATGCTCAAATAAAATTAAATTTATATAGCATGGCATAAGCACAAGTATGGTTACATGCGTTCACCGTGTACCAGATATGAAGTATTCATTGCTAACAAGCACGAGAACATTTGAATAACTTGAGACGATTCTGATAATATCTCCAGCTTAGTGCAGTCATTATGTAGAGAATACATGAGTCCAGATCTTTGTATGTAGTTGGGAAGTAAATGTGATGTTTTATTATGTTTTATTATTAGTGAAATATAAAATATATTTATATTTTATCGTTTTTCTATAAAACAGCTTAATGCTTTGTCGAATAGTCAGAGATTAACTCAGTGCCAAGGCACTCTTTTTCGCTTCACGCAAAAGAGTATACAGGAAGTACCTAGTGTAAAAACTCACTCCATTTTCCGCTTTCTGTTGAACTCATGTATGACATTACGTGTTTTGTGAGCGAGGAAATGAAAACAATTTAAATATAATCATTACCCGAAGTGGGAATCAAACCCACAGCTGATCGCGTTTAGAGTCAGACGCTGTCCGACTGTGCCACGACCGGCCTATTTTCTTACTTTTAAATAATCATAATACAATCCAACCCCTAAATTAGTTCAGTTGATATTCAATATGTAAATATTAAAGGATGAGAAACAAACACGTGACATTAAACTCTAATCCGCTTTTCCAAAGAAAGTATTATACAGGTGTATGAAAGGAATTATAGGTAGCGAGCATCTGTACACTCCCACACTGTATAATTGTATGTATTTGTGGGTACATATATTAAAATTAATTAGAATTAATTATTTTTACTTTCATTTTCTTCCATCTGATGAGACAAAGCGCGGCGTTGAGCTCACCACTCAACATAAAATGTCTGAAATTTGGGCAGATAGCAGTAAATTGAGTGTTTAGACACTCGGTTGTGTTGTTAACAACGGGTATGCAAGAGGAAGCTTATAAAAACACAATGTCTTGATTTCAAGTGGTTAAAGGGAAATGCAATTTTGTGAAAGAAAATTCTCTCTTTGGTTGTAAAGACACACTGCGGTTATACACATAAAAGGAATTTTATGTGTATAATCGCAAAACTATAATAAACCCATTTCTAAGTATGTGATTCGAACCAACGACCTCGATGGATCTTAGTTATGAACATTGAGGTCTGTATTACGTATATATTTATAAGTGCACTTTTTACGTCTGATAGATAAAGAAGTAAATGAAGGAGAAAAAAATAGTATTAAGGCACTAAGTTCTCTATTTTAGTACACGAAATATTGGTACTGGAGCCTAACGATGAGGTTTCTCTACCACACTGAAAGTTTTAAGTTTTAATTGAAGCGACAAGTATTCATTGCAGACAATCAGATCAGTCGATCATTACAGACTCCTTAACAATATATATACATATATATAATTAAATCAACGCTTTTATCCTGCGTAAACTAAATCAGGGTAAACATTTCCACCGAATTCGAGACATTGCGTGTTGAGCGGCGAAACTCAACGCAACCTTCGTTTTCCCAGAGCGAGGAAATGAAAATATTTTAAATATAATCACTCCCACGAATACAAATCGAGCCCACAACCAATCGCGTTTACCGTCAGGCGTTGTCACACTGCACCACGACCGGCGTCCATACTAAATACATAATATATAAATACGTACAGCCAAATGAGAAACAAACCATCTGTCTGTTCCATCGATCAAACAAGCTGATACTAAAACACAAATAATTCTGAACTTACAACTGAGAAACTCATTTACATATTGCCGATTCACATAAATTACACCACGCTCTGCTCCACTAGTGCACAAGTACAAGGGATACAACATAAACTTGAATGTTTTATGTTTACCAAGAATGTTAGAGTTATGGAGTTTTACCCACCATGTAATTAGCATTGGTGCTCAATTTGTAACACTTTAAATATTAGTTTTATGAGGCCATTGTGGCGTAGTATACTCCTATTGTAAGCGCGATTGGTTGTGGATTTGATTCCCAATCAGTAGAATGTTTGTGTTTAAAATTTCTGTACACTCTTCCGGTCTGGTAGGCCTAGACTTAGGAAAGTAGTCTCAGTGTCTTGCCACTAGCTTTTTTCTGTCACTACTCTGGTGTGCGAGTTTAAATGTAAAATTGTTTGTTTTCTACGATTTATTTCGTAAAGTAAGTCCAGTGGTATGTAAAATGTAAATAAGGGAAACTTAGGTTGATCTTGATGAACATAATATAACTGATACTGGAGTAACGTCACGTAAAGCACCAAGGCAAAACAAGTGTACAGTGTTTTGCGCTCTATAATAAAACGTAAAGTCTAAAAAAACTTTATTTTTGACACTATGATACTTGCTACGGTATTACCATTTCTATCTAACTAACCTAATAGATTAGATTAGTTAGATTTAAATAGCAAAATAAAAATTTTGAAATTTAGGTTTAGGTTAGAACCTACGGCCAACGCTTCTCTCCTAGGATACTCCTGCCTGTAATCAAGATATTGCGTAACGAGTGGTGCGGTTTAACACTGCATCATCAGTAGTTATATGTATATTAATAATTTCATTTAATTAGAGGCCAGTCGTGGCGCAGTGTGACAGCGTCTGACTGTAAACTCGATCGGTTGTGGTTTTGAATTCGATTATTATTCTCGCTCTAATAAAGACAAAGTGCGGCGTTGAGCTCTACCACTTCACACGCAATGTCTCAAATTCAGTGGAAGGCGAAGTACGGAGGGTTTTGACACTAGGTAGCTATATAGGATAAAAGCGTGAAGCTAAGTAAAAATAGTACACTTCTTGCGGGCAAACCTGCGTGCAGGCAGCTAGTTAAAACAAATTTTACATAAAGCTTCAAGAGCAACGCGACGTCACAAAAAAAATTTGACCAATTAAGCAGCCAATTTCGACTCTTTTTAAATTGGCCATTGAAAAGCTGAAATAATAAAAGTTTTAAGCGTTTTCAACTGGCGACGACACAAATACCTATTATATTTTATTCACGTTTTAATAAATAATCCACCCGTACTACCATTGTGTTCGTTTATAGCGTGCGATAGTTATAGGTTCAGGTTACGTTCCCGTGAAAATCACTGAACGCATCTTGATGGAACTTTCCAGAAATATAGGTTATAGACCAGAATAGCACACGGGTCATTTATAGAGATTTTGTATAACTTAGCTAATACATGACATTGATATGAATATTTTAGTTACGTTTGTATTGTTATGAAAATCTTTGTTATGAAAACAACTCAAACAATGGGGTATGAAATTTGGCACAGTTATAGTTTATAAAGAGAAGAGAGTAGAATGCTTATATATTTTTAATGTAATGCATAAATTAATAAAAATAAATGTAACACACTATCGTATGTTTCACTATCACGTTTATATAAAGTGACAAGTGACATACACGTTGGATAGGCAACGCGTTGGCTACGTGTCAACGGGACATCTAGTCATTTAGAATAAATATATATATATATATATATATATATATATGTGTGTATATATATATATATATATATATATATATATATCAGATCAGAGATCAGAAGTGTGAGTTAACCATTCACTCAATGAAGTTGACGAAGAGTTTTATACAATACTGAAATTATATCTTAAAATTTTTTCGAAAATTAAATAATATAAATTTGTATAATACATTTATATAGAGGCGATAGTGGCGCAGTAGGAGAACATTGTAGACGCGATTGGTTGTGGGATCGAATACCGCCTGAACAAATGATTATATATAAAATTAATTTGCATTTCTACAGACTAAGTGTGGCGTTGAGTTCCCCAATCAACACGTAATGTCTTAACTTTGAAAGCAACTGAGTGTTTAGACACCAGGTTATTTTTTGTAAAATTAGCACTAAATTAATTTATGTTAAGTGCTAAATAACGTTTCCAAGTGCGCTTATGTTATGGGAACATAATTCTAGATGTCCGGTTGATGCGTTGACAACGCGTTGCCTTAGCAACGTATATATCACTTTATATAAATGTGTAGGTCAAAAATATGGTTGTGTGTGTTACATTTATTTTCTTAATTTAACATATTTTTATATATTATTTTAAAAATATTTACATTATGCACTATTTCTCTATATAACGATATAAAATTTCATACTCGTGTCATTTTCTTAAAAACGAACTGGGTAAAAAGATTTTGCTTTACATATTATTATATAAATAAAAATTTGATTCCAAAGAATATATTTTTTTTCACAACATCTTGCGATCATTTGAGAAATGTAGAAGATGTACTGTAATGAGAAACGTTCGCGGGATGATGAATTTCGTGTCATACTAAGAATTATGTGTAGCAATCGCGGTGGCTGTGCGCGGGCAATTTATGGTATGGCGAAAATTTTAGATTAAACTCGATATTATAATATTTTTTTTATATAGATTTACACATTGATTAAAATCTGACTGGATATGTTAAAACAATTGTTTGGTGTGTTGCGGAATTTAACGCCGCGCTCCTTTTTTATCTATCTTTTTTATATACAATCTATATATTTAATTAAAATTTAACTGTTCGTTGTTTCCATATGGAAGATTGTAAGTAAAACTGTAATTAAGAACACTTATCAATGCAAAAAACAATATTTTAATATTTTTATTTGTTTGTTTGTCTGTTTGTCCATTTTAATCTCGAAAACGGCTTAACCGCTTTAAATTTAGTTGCACTTTTATATTTTGGCAATCTTTCTTAAATATTTAATGTTTAATTCATTTCAATCTGTAAGAAACTTATATAAATTTATATTTTTTGTTATAATTGTTATAATTTTGTACTTCGTTAAGTTGCGGGCATTCGCATATATTTATTAAAATACACCGATAACATCTATCAATTATATGCCTTAAACAAAATTAAATTCCAAATCCTACAATTAAACTAGTATATCATCCACTGAGCCAGCTGGTCGTAAAATTTAATCTAAAATTTCCCATACACTTCCATACGCTATATAATGTACTGGTAGAGATGGCTTAGGGGTCCGTAATGATTACGCACATCTGATGCCTTATAATATGTTTATATGGCTTGACATGCAAGTAATTTCTCCTTACTTTGCGTTAGTTTTTGTATAAAGAGAACGTTGGCAGATTTAAAAACGATTAAGCTTAAAATTAGTTTTGTAGCAGGTAGTTTGGGGTTCAAATTGTGATTTTTTTCTAAGAAATACGTATAAAAGTATTTATTTTTAAATGAAACTGTTTTAAACGGATTAATCGCGTTTATTTTGGTATTCGAAAATATATATTTGTAACAATTAGACGACCCGTGAACACTGACTACTGGAGGGTTCGAAGCGTCAGGTTTTGAAAAATGTATATTCGTTTATTTAAAATATGTTAAGATGGCGAAAATCTAAAGATTATATTAAATTCTACTTTGTTTGTAATTATTGTAAAATATAATTTTCTTCGTAGACTTAAAGATAATCAATATAAAAAAAACAATAAAGAAAAATATCATAAACATAACGAATTTAAATATTCAATAAAAATATTAAAATAATTATCAAGTAATTTAAACTCATACAGAAACATATACTTAGGCTGACTATGTCAAGGTCAAATAATTGTATTCAGAATAAGAAGTTACATGCGTCACTTTTTGAATGTCAAATAATTATATAATAACCACTAATAAAATGCGACAAAGTGCGGCGTTGAGTTCCGCCAACCAACATGCAATGTCTCGGATACGGTTGACTTCTTTGCTGTGGTAAGACAGACGGCGTTCAATTTCCGCCAACCAACATGGAATGTTTCGGATACGGTGGAAAGTGAAGTACGGAGTGTCTTTACACTAGGTACTTTTTGTATACCCTGCTATGCGGGATAAGAGCGTGAAGATAAAAAAAATGATTTGAAAAAATTTCTAAGTTTGGTATGAACCCACGATCATCGCCTGCACCCAATACCACTATAGTTAAAATCCCCCTAATTATACCAAGAGCTTTAAAGCGAAAGGAAATGTAACTAGAAAGTCACGTAACTAGTTTAAATTGTAATACATGTTAAAATACAATTTTAAGTGATGCGTGATGCATACTAATGTACGGAAGAGTAAACAGGTTCTATTTATAAGTAGAAAGACAAGAAGACAAGAGGGGAAGGATTTTTAGTTAACATATATATATATATATATATATATATATACAAAAAAATGAACTTCTTTTTGAAAGTAAATTTGTTGTTGAAATGTGCTTTTTTTGATATTCAAAACTCTTATTATCAACTTAAACCATTAATATGTAATTAGTTAAAATTCACTTCTTACCTAACAAAGATTACGTCAACATACCTGGAAAAAATAAAAACGATATTAGTATAATATATTAAAAATAAAAAAAATATATTTAAACGGATTAATCGCATATATTTTGGTATTCGAAAATATATTTTTGAAAACCCGACGTTTTGAATGTTTTACAGTAAGTAGTCCGTGGTTACAGGTAGAATGAGATGGAATTCGTCTGTCATTTGATTTAAAATTATTTATTATTTTCAAAGTGTTATCTTACACTTAGGATTACAAAATTTTTGAAAAAACGTATAAAAAGTTTGACGCAGCTGGTAGTAGAACGCATGGCTTAGCGGTCAGCGCTTGAAGGGTGTTCAAGTGGCGTGGGTTTGAATCCCAATGCGTTCAAATTTGTTATACGTGATTTAAAAAATATTTATTTTAGATTAGATTTATTTTATAGAAATACAACGAATGTTGGGTCTAAAACCATTCATATCTCGAATTATGGCGTTGAAAAACGAAGTGTCTTGATACTAAGTTCTTTTTTCATTATTTTGGTATAAGAAAAAAAAACGTGAAGTGGCGGAAAAAAACATTATATTAGAAATAAAACGTGATACAAGAATAGTTTGGACTCAAAAAGAACAAGCAAGTAAGGTTATGAGCCGTGAAACGACCTCTTAGAGACACTTGGCTGTACACAGCTGTTCAAGGGAACGCGTACAGAGTTTAAGTTAAGTTTTACCTATTATTTTTCTTTTATATGTTCTTTTTTAGCTTCACGCTTTTATCCCGCATAGTAAGATAGACGGGAAGTACCTGGTGTCAAGACTCTCCGTACTCCACTTTCCGCCAAATTGAGTATTGTATGCTAAATTCATTATTGCCCATTGTCTTACCAGAGTGAGGAAATTATATAAACCATTATAACTAAAATAAATGATTTTTTCTAACAAAATAAACAATAACTACGAACATATATTTGATATTTAGTTATAATTTTACAATAAACGCTAATTTCAATGTCTCTAATAGAGTTGCCTTTAACAGAATCGTAAATGAAGTTTACGTAATTTCCTAAGACTAGTTTTCTGTTTTCTAGGTTTCTTGCATCCTAACCTTGGCCTCATTCTATCACTAGATGTATACAACTACTGTTTTTTTTCTTCACGCTTTTTATCCTGCAAGTACCTAGTGTCAAGACACTCCGCACTACGCTTTCCACCGTATCCGAAACATTGCGTGTTGAGTGGCGGAACTCAGCGCTACGCTTTGTTGCAAAACGAAAAACAAAAAAGTCAATATAATCACTCCCCTGACTGGGAATTGAACCCACAACCGTTCGCGTTTACAGACGCTGTCCTATTGCGCCCAGGATTGGCCTCAACTACTATTTTTGAATATTATATCACAAAGAAGTATAAAAAAATACTTTTTTTATGAACTCATGGTTTAAAGATAATAATCAATGCCTACAAAACAAGTTACCTTAATTTACCTTGCCAAAACTTATTCTTTACTTTCTGAACTTCTAAAATACTTAGAAAACGGAAGTCAGAGAGAAATATCACTACCTTTACATATATCAGTTTATATGACGAAAGGAATGCATTATTATCGATTACAACAGTAACTAAGTGAATCGTCATGATGTGACTGACAATGCGGTGGGAGTTCGATTCCCACTTAAGGAAACGTGTATATTTATTAAGTGATGGTGCTGAGTGTCACTCAATGTGCAGTCCAGTGACACTGGGATATCTCTGACTACTCATTTTTTGAACGTTGTCCACGTTTAAAAAATGAGTCCTGAGCCCTGTTGCGTAAGCCCTGTCGATTGGGGATGCGGGACGGCGTACATAGGCCTCCGGACTGACAGATAGGCCTTCCACTTACCCTCTAAAGCCTAATCGTGCTCCTTCTTCACCTGACTTTAGCAGCGGGAGCCCGCTATGCCCTTAAAGCGTTAAGCTAAGCAAAAAACCAAATATCATATTTATCATATTTAAAATTATTTTACCGAGACAAGTGAAGGTAAAATGAGAGCGTGTTAAAAATACATTCCCTTATTGCTTCCAAGTGAAACATAACGAATGGAATTAAATACACTTTATTTCACCTCTTTGAGTAATAAAAGGTTAATTTTTCAATGCAGCCGCCATTTACAAGTTGTATTGGAAATTTAAAAATATTTGTAAGCCTTTTTTGACTACTGCAGTCACTTTGAATGGGAACTTTTTCAGCATTACCGGTTTTCAGGTGTAGCTGGATAGACAGGGAGAATATAGTGTCAAGATATTTTTGGTCATTTGAAACAACTCACTACGTCCTCTATAAAGTCTTTCTTCTAAATACTTTATTATTAACAAAAAAATTGTGCTTATATCAATTTAGTTAAATATATTTAATAGGCTTTAATAAAAAGGGCAGGTTATTTGTTCTATATATATGTAAGTATGTATAATTGTAACAATAAAATATTTTTTTTGTATGTTTGTACACAAATATCTCGTAAACTAAAAATAAGTTACGTACACTGCTACTTCAGAGATATTATAAATAAAACTATTTTAAACGTATTAATCACCTATATTTTGGTATTCGAAAATATGTCTTTGAAAACTTGACTTGGCGTTTCGAACACTTTACTTATTTTAGTACCGTACCGTAGTCACAGGTGGTCCATATCTACTTGACCACGGATATATATATATATATATATATATATATATATATATATATATATATATATATAGAACAAAAAACTAAATGTAGCTCAACAATTACATTCATTTAAATGTAATTATCATCATTTCGCTTAATAATATATTACTCGCGGCTTATCTGTGATTGGTGTCAGTTTGATGTACGCCGGCTTCAATACATTGCTATTTAATGAGGCCACCTATTAATATCAGTATTGACCTTATCTCGACAATAGTATATTTAATATGACTAAAGTAAGCTGCTGTCGCGCTCAGAGCCGTCAATTTATGTTTAATTGGCGTTAAATCTTTTAATGGGGCCGGTGGTGGCGCAGCGGGACAGCGACTGAATGTAAACGCGATCGGTTGTGGTTTCGATTCCCATTTGGGGGTGTGATAATATAAAGTAAGACAAAGTGCGGCGTTGAGTTCCACCACTCTACACGCAATATCTCATATTCAATGGAAAGCGAAGTACGGAGTGTCTTAACACTAAGCACTTTCTGTCTACCCTGCTAATCTAAAAAAAAGAAAAAATATTTTAATTTGCACCAATTCCTGGCAGTTTGACGTGAATTAAAAAAAAGGAAATTTTGCACTACTTATTTTTTCTTAATCTTCTCAGTGCTAGTGTCAATATTTTTATGTTGCAAATAATGAAGATATTCATTTATTTAATATAAATTGAACTTACACCCACGTTAGATACAGTTAAATGTTATCATTGCACCATAAGGTATATAGGATATAGCTAATATCATTATAATTACATATCAAGGGAAAAAATTGAATAGTTTTCTACGAAACATAAAGGACGATAGCATGAATTTTTTTACAGATAAAGTTAATACAAAGATAAGGATAAAATTAAAAAATATATATATTTAAAAAAGGGTGTTACGTTGCTTTAAAAAAACCATTTAAAATAAAAATATTGACTTGCACGTTTCTAAGGCAATTCTTATTTTAGTATTTCGTATGAAAATAGATCATCGTGGCGCAGTGGGACAGCGTCTGACTGTAAATACATTGTTTCCGGTTCTGGGTTAGATTCTCAGTCGAAGTAAAGCAAATAGACAATGTACCAATCAACTTAGGGCAATCAAAATGACACGATGTTTTGATTTCGCGCGTAAAGTGGTCAACGGAGTTTTTGTTAATAAATTTCCAACACGAATGAAAATCTACATTAAGCAGATTTCACGAGTGGTTCTACCAAAAAAGTCGCAGTCACATAATTGTAAATAGCAAGTATATGTATAAAATGGCTTTTTATTACATATTTTATAATTTTAATATATTATTTATAACATATTTTATATTTACTATTTTTAAAGTGTTATTCCACACTTATGATTAGAAAACATTTTTGAAAAAACGTATAAAAATTTGAACGCAGCGGGATTTGAACCCGCGCCTCTTGGATATCGTCCTAGCGCTCTGACCGCTAAGCCATGCGTTCTACTACCAGCTAGTGTTATTCCACATTTAGGATTAGAAAACATTTTTGAAAAAATTTTGACACAGCGTTCAAATTTTTATACGTTAAAAAAGCATCTCACTTTATTCCGCATAGCAATATCAAAATGTTCAGTTCCCTTTTCACCCGAATCTGATACGGACTTCAACGCTGCGTTTTATATTACCAGAGCAAGCGAGAGAAATAGCTATAATTTAAACATATTTAATACCTGAATTACCAATAATTGTATTTACATATGGTGTTACATTGAACCACGATGCTCTCACATTAGCATATAAAATAATTAGAATTTGAACTTCATATATTAAACAATGTTAACGGAACTGTAAAAACGAAATCCACTTGAGGAAAGACAAAACGCGGCGTCGAATTCCGCCACACAAAATGCAATATCCGAATTTAGATAGGAAACGAAAAACGAAGTGTCCTGATACTATGTTCTCTGCCTATCCTGCTATATGGAACATATAACGTGAAGCCAAAAAATGTGACTTCAGAACAATTATATGTGAGAATAAAAAAAAACAAATCTTCCTGGCCGGTTGTGACGTTTGTCTAAAAGTGATCAGTTGTGGGTAAGATTCCCACCCGGGGGGGAGTAAACACTCCCTTATATAAAATTATTTTCACTTTCTCGATCTGGCAAGACAAAGTGCGGCGTTGAGTTCCACCAATCAACACACAATGCCTCGAATTTGGTGAAAAGCGAAGTATGGAGTGTCTTAACACTAGGTACTTTCTGTGTACCCGTTATGTAGAATGAAAGAGTGAACATAAAAAAAACAACAAATGAACGAACGAATGAAAAATTGCATAAAGAATACAAAATTCACGGATGTTTCACGTCGTGTCGCGTTCGATAAGTATGCAAATATAAAATCTCTCCTGACATTTGGTTTATGTTTGTTTTTCTAATACAAGGGGTGGTTTAGACTTGAGGTTACTTAATACGTTTATAGTAACGTCTTTTTGCGATGTTATAAGAAACGATAATTTACTTTGTGTATGTATGTACGTGTGTACAAAAGTTTTAAAATTTAAATTATTTTTTTTTTATGAAATATATTGGATTTAATAATTTTGATATTAAAAACATTAGTTTGAAGGTTTTTAACGCTTTTGAATGTGTTCGTTTTAAAAAAATATAAAAATGGGGCCGATTGTAGTGCAGTGAAATAGCGTCCGACTGTAAATGCTATCGGATGTGGGTTATAAATATACATTCTAAATTATTTTCATTTCCTCGCTCTGGTTACAAAGCGTATCGTTGATTTCCACCACTCAACACAAAATGCATCGAATTCAGCGTATAAAGTGTCTTGACACTAAACACTTGCCGTATATCTTGCTATGCGGGATAATAAACGTGGAACTAAAAAAAGATAAATAATTTGAGTAAAAAGGAGTAACAGGAACTGTTTACAATGAAAATATAATAATCATTTTAATATAATATATTAACGTAGCCAAATCAGAACCGACATGTTTATTCATCTATTTGATAGTATACAAGTACAGAGGGCTTGGGTACAAAATATGTTACTTTAAAACAAGTCCTTTAACTTATCGCAATAATATGTTGCTTGTACAAAGGCCTCCTAAAAACTAGAAAAAGGTTAAAAATTTGCTTAAATATCAGTAAAGATCTAAATTCTAAGTAGCTGATTATATGTAAATAAGAAATAAATAATAAGGAAAAAAAGGTACTAGAGAACCAATATGTAGGGCAACAAATTTTATATACATATAAAAAATGAGGCCGGTCGTGGCGTAGTGGGACAGCATCTGACTATAAACACGATCGGTTGTGGGTTCGATCTCCACTCGGGCGAGTGATTATATTTAAATTATTTTCACTAAATAATTTACAAAGAGCGGTGTTGAGTTCCACCACTCAACACGCAATGTCTCGAATTCTGTGAAAAGTAAAGTACGGAGTGTATTGACATAGGTACTTTCTGTGTACCCTGCTATGCGGGATAAAAGCGTGAAGCTAAAAAATAAATAAATAAAAAGATAAAATAAAATATAATTCAATTTGAAACCAAAGATATACAGAAAAACACCACTAATTACCCGTACTATTTCAATATAACCCATACATACATTGTTTTAGTAAACAAGTTAATTAAACAAAAATAATACTAAAGTACTATAGCATTCCGTCTGAACTGAACGAAGTGTTGCTTGAATTTTCAGTAATTGATTTTCCGATTTCCCGAAAAAGCACGTATGTAGTAGATTTAAATGATTTAATAGTGGATAAATTGTTGGGCGAATTGTGTCTTTGAATTTTCGGAATGGCATACAAAATTACAATTTTAAATGTGGTTTTTTTTTGGTTTCCGTGCAGGTAGAGGGTCGTAGGTTCAATTTTACAATGAAAAGAGAAAATATTAAGAAGATATGTACATACATTCTTTTGTTCGTTCAAATAAGTATAGAAAAACTAACGGATGAATGTCAAATTTGTTGAAATCGGACGCTACATTTTGTCCATTATATATTTTAAAAATTACAAAATATTGAACGATAGTTAAAACAATAATTGCAAAAACAGTTTTAACTGTATGAAATCATAGAGTTTAACTTTTTAAGGCTTATTAATATTATTTCTCGGACTACTTGTAGTGTTGATACTTTCTTGAAATCAAGACGTTTTATATAGAGACGGAGTTCAACGCCAGACTTTGTCTTAGCGAATCAGTGAAAGGTTACATACACATTTCCACGACTGGGAATCAAACCCACCGTCAATCCCATTTAAGGTTAAACGTTGTCCTACTCTACCATTATGGTCTCTATAGTAAAATTGCTTTAGAAATTACTTATGATAATAATAACCACTTTACCATTCAACGGGGGCTTGGTTTAATTGAAACTTAATTGTTGCATACCAGACGGTGCATAATGAAAATATTATTAGAGTTGCTATTAAAGGCAAGCTTTAGTATGAATGAAAAGAAATTGACACTTAGTGCTAAATGATGATTGTGTGAGTGATTTTATGTGCGTAGTATGACAGCGTCTGTATAGGTGGTGCTTGTGATTTCGATCTCAATTTGGTATTTAGTTGAACTAATCAATATGTATAATTTATAAACAAAACAGGTTTTATACAATTAACACGATTTAAATAAAAAAACAGAGAGCATATTAGTGTAAGACTTGTTACACCTAAATAAATTAATAAGGAAGTAGTTGTATGATAAAAAATATTATGATAACGTTATTCGCTAAGTTCTTAACAAATTCATTCCATTGGATGCTAAGAGGTTTACTGATATATATATATATATATATATATATATATATATATATATATACATATACATATAGTAAACTACAGTTTTCAGTAAAAAATGATATAAGTTCTTTAATTTCCTCTAACACATAGTATTATTTATAAACGGATCCCAAAACATTATGTTCTATTTAAATAAAATTATTCTAACTATATTAATAATACTGTGATATTTTGTACATTACCACCTGTCTTAGAGTGACCACAGACTACTGCATAACGGTCGAAACTTCAGGTTTCCTAAAATGTATTTACAAATACCATAATTAAAAGCTAAAATTGTTTTGTTTAAGATCTAAAAAACATAAATTTCAAAGACCATATTATAAATTCTAAAACAAAAAAATAAATTTCACTCTACTGGGAACAGAACCCAAAACCACAGCATAATCACCTCGCACTATCATCCATAACCTCCGATTGCCTAATTGAAAATTAATTGTTGCATACCAGACGGTGCATAATGAAAATATTATTGGAGCTACCGTCAAAGGCGGGTTTTAGTGTTAATTAAAAAGAAATTGACACTAACTGCCTCAGCGTAAGTGAAACTAATGATAATTATAACTTTTGTAGCAAACGAGAAACTGTTCTATGGGGATATTAAGGCTTCCTTATTTTTATGGTACTTTAAATACAGATTTATTATTTCTTCTTTATTTTTATTTAAAGCGTGAAACTAACAAGTAGCTTCACGCTTTATCCCGCATATCAGGGTAATCAGAGGTAACCTAGTGTTAACACTCCGTTGATTTCTTTCCGCCTGAAATCGAGACATTGCGTGTTGTTGAATGGCAAACTTAACGCTGCGCTTTGAGTTACCAGACCTGAGAAATGAAAGAAAAATTTAAAAATGTAATTATTCCACCGCTTAGGAATTGAACCCACAACTAATCATGTTTACAGTCAAATGTCACACTGCGCCACGAATATCTCTAAAATAAATCTGAAACATTTCTTTTATATATACTCAGGTTCACGCTTATTTCAAATAGATTAAGCAGATAGAACCTAATATCAAACCTCTAGGCTTTGCGATTTCTACCCGAATGCAAGACATTCTATATTGCTTGGCAGAGTTCAACGCCGCAGAGTGTCTCCATATCGTGTGGAAACTGGAAAATGACACGTCTAACTACCTTACTATGCGTGAAAAATCTTGAAGCTATTATTTTTTTATTGTCGTTTCTAAAGATATATTTTCAGATATGAAATCCTCGGCCTATAAGTAAGAGAGTATTATACCCAAACCAAAGTGAAACAAGTGACAGATCATTAATCATACTGACTTTATTAAAGCAATATAATGTATCTTAATATTTATATCTATATAACTTCTATATTGACTTCGTTGTGAACAAAACTTAATCTAAATTTGCTCAGCCGTTTTTGTAATGTCAAGTAGCCAAGATAATGTCAAGAAGTTTAGCAAGAATATAATAGATTAATATTTTACAATATTTTTTAGCTTCACGCTTTTATCCCGCATAGCAGGGTAGACAGAAAGTACCTAGTGTCAAGACACTCCGTATTTTGCTTTCCACCAAAGTCGAGACATTGCGTGTTGAGCGTTTTACTATTTTTAATGTTTAAAATATTTTCTAAACCTAAGTGTGGGATAGCAATTTAAAAAACAAATAAAATACTTTAATTGAAAACAATTTAATCAACTTCTATTACATACAACGCCTGAAAATTCTACTAGTATTCGAAACAACGTGTTTAGAATACAATAAAATACTATGACAAAACTTTAAAACATCCAAAATTCCATTCAAAGGAGAAATTTCACAAATACCCAAGTTTATTCAGATATCTAAAGTTAAAGCAGTAAAATGCAAAATTAGATTATAAGGTATTCTGATCAGATAGCTGCTACTTCCGGTTGTCGTGACTAGTGTTGAGATTTCGTGGTTGGATGCTTGAATACATTGTATTGTTATTGTGAGACTTGTGTGTGGGAATAAAAGGTATTTTTTTTATTTTATTTTTGTGTTTTATATGAAGAATAGGTATTTTTTTTACTGAACAATGTAATTTTGACTTTATAATTTATTAGAATTAAAATTGATTTTTAGTTTGTCAATTGACATGATAATGAATTGGCTTATAGACTGTCAATTGATTATTATTTGGTATGTTGGTTGATTGCTTTTACAATACGTTTATAGTATACAATACGTATATAGTATACAATACGTATATAGTATACAATACGTATATACTTAGTATGCATGTAGGAAAAAATTATAGCTGCTTTAAAAAATCAGTTTGACCACTAGACTATCTCTAAGAGGATGGAACTACTAGAAAGTGAATTAATATTTCAATTTACGTTTATTCTAAACCTCATTGGGTTTAGGTTTATAAAATTTAAATTAAGTAATTAAAACAGTACTACTGATTGCATACATTTTAGTATTTGAAAATACTGAATGTACACTGTGGATGGTAAAGTATTCAAGATACAAATTTTTGTAATATCTATTTTAAAACATGATAATTTATCCTGCCGATCGTGTCGCAGTGGAACAGCGTTTGATTGTAAACGCGATCGGTTGTGGATTCGATCCCCACTCGGAAGAATGATTATATATAAATAATTTTCGCTTCCTTGCTCTGGTTAAGATGAAGTGTGGCGTTGAGTTCCAACACTCAACACACAATATCTCGAATTCGGTGGAAAGCTAAGTACGAAAGTCTTGACACTAGGTAGTTTCTGTCTACACTGTTATGCAGAATAAAAGTGTAAAGCTAAAAAAAATGTAAAGTTTTATTTAAAATATTTTGCATTTTTATATAGTTTGTGTGAAGATATACATATGTATATCATATCAAAAGATTCATATAATATTTATCAAATGCGTCATAATTCGGACATCAGATGCACGCCATTCAAAATTCACTGAAAATTGTATGAGTAATCCAAATAGGGTGCTGTAATATAATGCACCCTTCTCTCGCACGAGTTATTTTAACAACTGTACTAAATATTTACATTATCTTCTTAGTAAAAGTGGATAAAGAAAACGTATTTAATAATAAAAAATAAATAAATAAATTTTTATTTTGAATTTGACTCTACCAAATGATAAACTGGTGTGGAATTCAAAATGTAAATAAATCAGTCGAGTGGGAATCAAACCCACAACCAATCGAGTTGACATTCAGACGTTTTTCCACTACAATAATATTTTTCTATATACAAAAAGATTTGTTTTTGTAATTTCAACTCTATCTGCAAATAGTAAAGTTGTAATTTGTATAGATATCATATATTCGAAGTATTGGGAAATTTGACATGCAGTGACCCCTCAGACGCGCTCAAAATGTTTGTTCAGGACTTAGATGTGGTCGATTTTAGAGTTGGTTTTACATGTTTATTTGCTATTATAAATAACAATTTTTCTACATATATTTGTATTAAAATACATTAACGATATGAATTTTTGTTAGTAATTATAGAATTTAGAAAAAAACTGCTTTGTGCTTTATCTCGTATAGTAAGGTAGTCAGAGACAACATAGTGTCGAGACACTCCTTTGTTAGCTTGCCGCCGAAAATCGAGAGTGTTATAATCCTAGATTCTTTTTTATCACTGCGCTATGTCGAAAGAGTAAATTAAACTCCTAAGAGATAAATTCAAGTCGACACTAAAGGACTATTAAAAGCAAAACTCAATTAATATTATTCAAAGTAAGAAGTTACATGCCTCATTTATTTAACGTTAAATAATTTACCAGCAGTTCACTAAAGTTAATACGTCAGACCTGAAAAGAAACGGCGCAATGATATATATTTTTCGTTATTTTTAAAATGTTATTCACCCAACTGATATAAAAGGTCGAGGGAGACCTCGGTTGACCTTCAAAAACACAGTATCAATGATATAGCATGAAGACCCCCCGAAGTGCATGTATGAAGAGGTTAATAACTGTGGACGAGGCGAAAGAGGTATACGGGGACCGTAGCGTTTGGCGTTCTGTTCTTTCTGATTACTCCCCAAAGGCAAAAGCTAAAATAAAGAAATAAGTTATTCATTCAATTAAGATACAAAAAAAGATAAACATTTTTAGAAAACGTATATTTAAACACAATGGGATTCTAACCCACGCTGTTTGCAAACAGTCCACGTGTTTTAACCACTAAGGCTAGAAGCATTCCATATCCAGCTCCATTGAAATTCATATACCTTTCTAACATATATATTACTCCCATATATATTAGTGCTATAGCCTGTGACTTTAAATGCGATCGGTTGTGGATTCGATTCTCATTAGAGGAAATGATTATATTAAATTTATTTTCAGTTCCACACTTTGGTAACACAACGTGCCACGTAGAGTTCCGCCTCTTACATAATGTTTCAAATTCGGCGGAAAGCAGAGTACAGAGTGTCTTGATACTAGAAACTTAATATCTACCCCGCTATGCCGGATAAAAGCGTAAATATAAAAAAAAAGTATATAACAACTCTGTATTACTTTAAATATTTAATTCACTTGGGGCCAAGAACTTTACTTCCCTCTTAAATAAACAAATATTGTCAAAGGAAAAATAACTTATCGGTATTTACTTAGAGCATGCCTTTACACGGAGGTTATACAGATCATAGCCGGCGGCCAATTCTTAGCATTTTTCATGTGAAGGGTCAAAAATATATTGAGTTTTTTGATATGGAGATAATATTTTGCTTTACTCGCCTTTGTCATCAATTGCTTAGGGAATATATGAGAATATTGAGTTAAATTTTTAACTATATATATGTATATAATATTCAAATAAAAGTTAAAATCTATATCTGCAATATACTTGTACAATTACATTTGAAGCAAATAAATATATATGTAAAAAAAAGGTGTCATTAAGGAAAGTCACTAACTACATAGTTTTTACTTAAACAGGAGTTTGTGTGCCATTATACTTTAGCTTTACGCTTTTATCCCGCATAGCAGGGTAAACAGAAAGTATCAAGAAATTCCGTACGTTGCTTTCCACCGAATTCGAGATATTGCATGTTGAGTGGTGGAACTCAACGCCACATTATGTCTTTACCAGAGCAAGTACTTCCAGCAGGGTAGACACCCTGCTATGCAGGATAAAAGCGTGAAACTAAAAAAATATATTAAACTGGTAATACATGACCAACACTAACACACTAACACGGCAAGTTGAATAAAAAGCAGTTAATAAAAAAAAAACTAAAATAACAACACATTACCGGCCATTAACACACACTCCAATATAAACATTACAGACATAGAAATTTACAATTTTTCATGTAAAGATAAAACTGAAATTTTTCAACCAATACCGCTTATAAAAGCTCGTACGAGCTTATTGTTTTAAATGTGTTTTGCTGAAAGTGTAAATCGTAAAGTTGTGCGTTGAAATTGTAATTTATATTGATATTTAAATTTGTAGTTCTTATATTATCTATTTACCTTTCTGTGAGATTCTGGTAAGACAAAGCGCGGCGTTGAGTTTGCAACACAACACGCAATGTCTTAATTTTAGGCGGAAAGCAACGGTATGTCTTGACAGTGGGTTGTTTCTGACTATGGTATACAGCGTAGAGCAAAGATGACCTATTGCTAAGAAACTCCAATTTCCACACGTATATTTATAATTTGGTTACGTGTATAACTTTTAAAGTAAAGTAAAAACTTTTTAAAGTACCTAGTGTCAAGATACTCCGTACTTCGATTTCCATCGAATTCGAGACATTATAAGTTGAGTGGTGGAACTCAACGCCGCACTTTGTCTTACCAGAGCGAAGAAGTGAAAATAATTTAAATATAATCACTCCCACGTGTGGGGATCGAAACCACAACCGGTCGCGTTTACAGTAAGACGCTGTCACACTGCGCTACGACCGGCCTCATATATATATATATATATATATATATATATATATATATATATATATATATATATGTATATATATATATGAATATGTACATGTATGTATATATATACGGGAGATTTAAGTTTAACTACAAAGTAACTACTGTATAAAATAAATCTTGCTTTTCGAAAACCATTATTGGAATACGAAAAAAACTTTAACAAAACCCAAAATGGTAATCGAACCTCTTGGAAACCGTTCAAATACTCAAACCATTAAGCCATGCATCTTATCCAGCTATCTATCTGTATAATATATTGAAATCGTTCCAGCACACGTTTAAAGACATTTAACTCGTGAGTTGTAGTGAATACAATTTTATATGAAACTTCTATCTGACGTATCGATTCCTACTCAGGGCAATGATGATTATACTTAAATCATTTTCATTTCCTCACTCTGATAAGAAAAAGCACGGCGTTAAGTTCCGCCAGTCTACATGCAATGTCTCAATTTTGACAAAAACCGAAGTACAGAGTGCCTTGACACTAGATACATTCTCTCTCCCCTGATATGCAGGATAAAAGCTTAAAATACTAAGAACAAATCTGATCCCATAGAAGCATACTATATAAAAACACCAGCAAATATCAATGTTCAAAAAAACAAACATTCACACTCAGTAAGTATTAATACCTTCGAAAGCGGAATAAAGTTTGATTGATTTTTTATTTTCCGCACAGTTATATTAAAAAAGTTTAGCAAGTAGCGGATAAGCGGTGACGGGCCACGAAAACCCGCTTATTTGCAATCCCTTTCAGAATTAAACATGTAAATCCGAATATTGAAATTGTTGGGAAGAAAATTTATTTGATCTATGTGTATTATATATCTATATATTCTGTATTGCTTGAGTTCGACTTTTCCAATATTATTTTTTTTTTGTGTTATTCGGTTAATTTGGTGTGTTATTATGGAAGGTTGAAACGCGTTGATATGTGACTTAGTACTACTTAATAAGTACTACTTAGTATATATATATATATATATATATATATATATATATATATATATATATATAACTCTTCCGTTATTGACTAGCCAGCATATGGCTAAAACTTTTAGTAAACCAATGAAAGAGAATTTCCTGAAATTCCTACAGTAGAAAAATCGAAATTTAATGTTTCACAGGCGAAGCTGAGAACGATATACATAGGATTTCTACTGCAGAAACCATAAACATAGTCCTTGGAAACAAAGTTACAAGTGACAAGTCGCATCAACATAAATTCTTTATCTAGTGGGATTTGAATCTGCTTCGAATACTTAATTTAATTTTTTCGTCACTTTTCAACTCTACATACATTTTTACACTACATATTAAAGCTAATAAATACCTAAATAAGAACATAATCACAATTTTTTCCTTCAATATAATATAATAAAAATAACAATATTTTACTCATTAAGCGGTTTCCGCTTTATCCCCCATAGCAGGATAGTCAAAGACCATGAAGTAAAATTCCAAAATCAAGATATTGCGTGTTGAATAATGAATTCAATGTCACATTTACATCACTTTTACGTCACATTGCCTCACTAGAACGAAGAAATGAAATTTATAAATTAATAAAGCTATTTCCCTCTAGAGGGATCGAACCAACAATCAATCGCCTTAACAGTCAGGCTGTCCCAGTGAGTGACGATGGTCTTACTTATTAAAGATACCTTCAATTCTTTACCACCTTACGTATGATACTACATAATTTATAAGCAAATGAGTTATTTAACAATAAGCTCTCTGGCTTCTCTTTAAAGGTTAAATTGTATAAATTAAGTTTTTATATAATAATGAAATACAATTATAACTTAAAAACAAAATGCGGCGTTGAGTTCCACCACTCAACACGCAACGTCTCGAAATACGGTGAAAAGCGAAGTACGGAGTGTCTTGACACTAGGTACTTTCTGTCTACTCTGCTATGCAGGATAAAAGCGTGAAGCAAAAAAAATGCTAACATAAGTCAAAATTATTCAAAATTTTTTTTCGCTTAACGAGTGCTCATTTTCGTATTTTAGAGTAAAATTACTTGCCTTATGACTTATCAGACTGTATTTGCCAATATTTTAATTTTTATTACCAATATACAATATACTCTTAAAAAATTTCTTGTAAAATACTTAAATTCGCAATTTTCTCGTATATTGTAAAAAATTAGGAATAAAAGCATTTTGATATTTTCTTCTATATAAATATAGTGCAGTGGAACAGCGCCTAACTGAAAATACGAACAGTTGTGGATTCGATCCCAACTCAGGAGAATGATTATATTTAAATTATTTACACTTTCTCACTCTCTGTTAAGACAAAGTGCGGCGTTCAGTTCCACCACTCAATACACAATATCTTGAATTTGGTGGAGAGCGAAGTACAGATTGTCTTGATACTAGATTTATCCTGCTATGCGAAATAAAAACGTAGAGCTAGTATGTATATTTTTTTTATAAATATAATAGAGCAAAAAAATCTTACCTAGCCAAGGCACCCTATACATATATATACATACGTCCATACATCCATACATATATATACTTGTACGTCAAAGTACCGAGCTATTGATTCCGCAGCTTAGACTCTACATTTTTCCTTTCATACTCCACAGTTAGTTAGCGAAGCGTGATACACGCTTTACAACCCTTCATTATACCCTTCCATTGTGAACCGTTTCACTAAAATAAAAGTTAATTTTGCCTTTCAGCCTTACGACTCTATACCAGTGAAGTCCGTTCTGTAGAGACCAAAAAGATAAGCTTTGAAGATCATTTTTTTGATGATATATATATTTTTTTAGCTCTACATTTTAATTTAAACAGAGAATCGGAGAAATTATATAGATAAAACACTATTCTTTATTCAACATCGAAGTTTGTTTACTAGATCCTTCAAGTGAGAATCGAACCTACAACCAATTGTCTCTGCTATCAGACTTTGCCTCAAAATGCATATATAATATTTTGTGGTATAAGTTGGGACGATCATGTGTCAAACACAATACTGCACAAGATCTCCAGTTTTAAAACTAAGAAATAGAATAGATATATAACAACATATATTGATTTTTAATTCAAATTCCAGTAAGTAATTCATATTTTAAATGAAACTATTTTAAACGGCCTAATCCCGTAAATTTTGGTATTAGAATATACATTTTGGAAACCTGACGTTTCGAACACTTTACAATGGTCGTGGTCACAGGTAGATCGGTCTACGTTAGGTTACTAAAAAATAAATCACAATTTTCATATTTACAAAGTTTAAAATTTTACTATAATATCTTCATTTTACATTTATATAAATATAATATGCGTGAACGTTTTTTATGATCATATGTGTTATCAAATGAAAATCGCCGAATAGAACATAGAACAGGACGAATAAAATCTAGATAAAAATCCAATACAAGATATTATACATACAACCTTAAACCCCAAAAGCGTAAAAATAACATTACACAATACTTACTGCAGACCAGTCTAGAGTTCGGTGAAAATAAACATAACGTTCCCCATCGAAATGTAAACAATACCTAAGGCATACTGTACCCCACCGGCCAATTACTTGGCGCAAATATTTACTAATTATTCAATTGTTCTCCCCTCTTGCAATAAATAAATAAATATTTTTGGCTACCTCAATATGTATATACTTGTATATACATATTAAGGTAGCCAAAAATAACTGAATACTAAAACCTGTATTATAAAACGTGAGATTAGGTAATATATATTTACTAGTGCGTTAGATTTTCAATCATTCTATATAAATTCTAATTTATAAAAAAAACAAATCAACTTCATAATAATTATACAACTACCTACCTATATTTTCTTACGAATCATTTATCTATATCTCTGAAACGAATGAATTGATTTCAATGAAATTTATACTGTTCCCCAAATTAAAATATGTCATAGATATTTATTTAGTCTAATTATAACGGCGGCGTTAAGTTCCGTACTCGATTACTATATCTTTATACTCGTATAAGAAAAATTAATATTATTTATTACAAAATGATTTTTAGTTAAAAAACCTATAAAGATGCTACCTTTTTAGAAAATTATCAGACCAGTCGAAGAGTGGTTTGGAGTAACCATTCTAAGTATACACCTTTTAGCCAAAAATTGTGTACACGAAGGCCTCCAGCATACTAATACTCACATATACGTAATATGGTAAAACCCTGTAAGTAGTAAAATCGAGATCCAATCATAATAATTCCCCAAACTTATCTCGTTCAAGGAACCCGAGTTGAATTAAAAATACCCTAAAAGAAAAAAAATCCTGTAGAACATCACCTGTTACGGCTGTTCTAATTTATTGTTCTACTTTGACACTTTTAAACTTGGCGAATTGTTATTTTTGTATATTCGTACAAAAGTAACGTTTTAAACTTGCACCTCGCAAGAGGGAAAACAAAGTACCAGTCTTTTGTCATCACATCTGATGTGAACATGACTAACAATAAACGGTGACCTCTTTCTCCTCTCTCTTCTCTAGCCCTCTTTTTTTTTTAAATTTTCACGCTTTTATCCCGCAGGGCTGATATGAAGTATCTAAAGTCACAACACTCCGTACTCTATTTTCCACGGAATTTGAGATATTGCGTGTTGAGTCGTGGAACACAACGCCACGCTTTGTCTTATCAGAGCGAAGAAATGGAAATAATTTTAATATAATTATACACCGAGTGGGAATCAAACCCACGATCGATTGCGATTACAGTCAGTGGTTAGTATAGGATATAACAATTTAAAACAAATTTAGTACATCTAGAACAGTAGAAAAGAAACTTTTTAGAGTAGAAAAAACATTTTATGCTTTTCCTATATATAGTAAAGGTGTAGTCAGAAACTGGTGACAAAAACTCATTTCTTCTATTGCTAGAAGACGTAACTGAACGCCGCGCTTTACACAAATTAATATATATTAATATATAGATAATGAAATGAAATTATATATAATAAAATCACATATAAAGCTATAAATAAACGCCATAAAACTGAATTTTCCACCATAAAAATATGGTTTAAACCGTAAACTTTAAAATTGAGTTTATCTATAGTAAAGAGACGGTAGAAGGCGTTTCTACATTCAAGTACATCATTCAATTTTAAAACGCTTTATATCTTCCTAAAGTTGCATCTAAGCAGAGCCTTCCTTACTGTGTCAAAGAATAAGATAATAATAGATATATCAACAAGTTCTAACCTGAAGAACAGTGTTTTGTAAGCGATTGCTTAGAGTTGCAGATTCAATTTGTTTTTTAAATAGTTGTCTTGTCTTAAATGTTTGAATTTGTGCAATTTAAAAAATATTAAAAATATTATATTTGATATTTCCGTTTTTTATACACTTTATATGAATCTATTTTAAAAGTATTAATCCCATATATTTTGGTACTCTTGCGACCATGGACGACTGTAAGAAATATTGATTATAAAAGTATTAATATTTAACACCAAAATCATCAGTTCTTAGTTCCCCTTATGTTAGATATATTAAAAAATATATATTTAATTATCGCCTTGTGCGGTTTACAACATGCTTACAATATAGAATGGTGGAAACCAATTATAACACATTAGCCGTATAAGTAATGTATTCTTGTACCCATGTTTTTTTTGTAGCTTCAAACTCTTATCCCGTATAGCAGGGTAGACAGAAAGTACCTAGTGTCAAGACACTCCGAACTTCGCTTCCCACCGAATTCGAAACATTGCGTGATGAGTGGTGGAACTCAACGCCGCACTTTCTTTTGCCAGAATGAGGAATTGAAAATAATTTAAATATAATCACTTCCCCGAATGGGAGCCGCACCCACAGTCAGACGCTGTCCCATTTGCCACGACCGACCTCGCAATCTGGCCTTGAATCCATGTGGTGTATTAATATTTAAAATTTAATTAAATAAGAAACTTTTTCTATTTCGCTAGAAAACTTCTGGTTAGGAATAAATATAGTAATATATCTAAAAAAATACATCCAGGGTACACACAGTGTCTAATTACTGTACATTAGATTATTATCATAAATAGGTACATTTTTATTTTACTAATTTTAAAGTGTTTCTTTACATTTAGTATTAAAAATATTCTTGAATGCTGTGAGATTCAAACTTGCGCCTCTTGGAAACCGTCCAAGTGCTCTAAACACTAAGCCATGCGTTCTACTACCGGCTTCGTCGAAATTCTTATACGTTTCTTATTATATTATTGATTAGTAAAAAAATAGTAAAATAATAATTTATCTGTTTAAATAATATATTTAATTAGACACAGAAGTGCCTTTTGACATATTGGGTACTCTTGTACCTTGCAATAATAGAAAAATGCTTAATAACTTTCAATTAAAATTCGAACACTTAAAGTGTCCAATTCTTTCACTAATGCTAACAACTCAACTATATTATGGTAAAATAGAAACAAACGACAAAAATCACTATTCCCAAACTATCTAACTCCAATAAATAGCAAATAGTTCTTCGTGCCATATCTACAATCACCTCTTCCCGTATCTAAACGTTGTTGACTCAGGCGGTAGCATTTAACGTATGTTTTCTTTCAATACATTATCAAAAGCTGTGTGTGTTTTGGAGGAACAAAGTTTTATGCATTTTGGTTCAGCTTTTTTAAAAAATAATAAAGCACGTCTAACATGGTTGTAACTTCGTTAAAAAAATCTTAAAGAATCTATTTTAGTTACTGAGTAAAACCTAGAATATTAACTTTGCTTGCAAAGAATATATCGCTTAGTTGGCAAAAGCTTTTGAGGGAAATCCGAAAGCTGCGGGTTCGATTTCTGCTTAAGCCAATTTTTATACTTATCTAAATATTTTTATATGGTGTCGTCATAATTGTGGGGTAAACATGGACATTACACTCTTTACACTGCATTAGGTTGTACCACTAATTGTGCACTATAGTTGGCCAAGATGGTGTAGTGCTTGTTAGTGGTTTATTTGATTCGCTGTGATTAGCTTTTAGTGTATTTTTCTATTATTATTATTTTCTTAATTAAAATGACATCAATTTAGATATACGAGTATATGAATCTTATGAAACATAATAAATTTGTTTAAAAATATATAAGTTATAGATTTTTTTTTAGCTTCACGCATAGCAGGATAGACAGAAAGTACCTATCTGGAACTCTACGCCGCACTTTATCTTTACCAGAGCGAGAAAGTGAAAATAGTGTGAGGATCGAACTCACAATCAGCCGCATTTACAGGTAGACACTGTCACGACCGGCCTCTAATAGTTGTTTAAAAAACCTTACCTTTGAATTTAAATATCATAAGAACCGCCTATAAATACATTTTCATTTAGTAAATTATAAAGGAAATAGAAACAAACAAAGAAAATTTCAAGCAAGAACATTTAGAGGTGGGTTAATATTGCATTTCAGCTTTTACGCCAGCGATAAAACCATTGTAGGGTCGGGAATTACGAAGCAAATAAAGCAAGCGCATTATAAATTGACGAAGTTACCTCTAGTCAAGTCACTACTCAATCAAGTTGAATGTAAGATTGTAGTACTTGGGACTGTAAACAAGATTGGTTGCGGGTTCGATTCTTTTTTAGGGTAAAGATTATATTTAGATTAATTGTATTTCCTCGCTGTGGTATTCCAAAGCACGGCGTTGAGCTCCGCCACTCAACACGTAATGTTTCGATGGATGGTGAAACACAGAGTGTCTTTATACTTAGCACTTCCTGTCTAACTTGCTGTAAAGTGTAAAATTATTTTGAATAATTCTCCGTTCACCATTTTAAGTGTGAAGTGACAGGAATATTATAACTGGTGGACCTTGATCCGTAAAATTCGCGTTGTCTGTACAGTACTCCGTAGTCACAGGTAGACTGATGGTGGTCTACCATCAGTCTACCTGTGACCACGGATTACTGATTAAAAGATTATTAAGAAATAATCGTTTAGCAAGAGAAAATGCTATTGAAAAAATATTTTATTTTTAAAAGTAAAAAAAATTAACTTCCACGCTCTGGTAAGGCAAAGTGCGGCATTGAGTTCCACCACTCAATACGCAATGTTTCGAATTCGGTGGAAAGCGAAATAAGAAGTGTCTTGGCACTAGGTGAAGTCTGTCTATGAAGCTATATTAAAAATGAATAAAAAAATTCTAACAGTATATATTTGTAGTTCCAGTAGTAAAAGTATGTAATTACTAAAAGAATCCAAATGCTTACATCAGTTGTCTTTTCATCCATATTAAATAATCTTAATTTTTTAATACACTGTGGTATTTTACAAGACGGAAATCTTGTTTTTTTACAGGAAAACCTGAGAGTCTAGCGGAAAACAAATAAAATATCAAATATACTGTTAAAAACAAACTTTTGGAGGTATCTTTAATTTATTATATATAATTGCATTGTCATCAGAACTAAAGGCATATTTCAAATTTCAGCTTAATCAGACACTGTGTAGTGGGTCAAGTTAAGCTTACAAGATGTCGCATACACTTACTAACTGACTAACTAACTAACTAATAAACTAACTAACTGACTTATTAACTAACTAGCTAGCTAACTAACTAACTAACTAACTAACTAACTAACTAACTAACTAACTAGCTAGCTAGCTAACTAACTAACTAACTAACTAACTAGCTAGCTAGCTAACTAACTAACTAACTAACTAACTAACTAACTAACTAACTAACTAACTAACACGACAAGTTAAATAAAATCTTATAATAAAAAATTTAAAAACCCACAACCCTCCTACAAAGTAAGGTATTGCAAAGTGGTTAGAGCAGTTTCATTGCATATTGACGAAATTAACTCCAGTACTAGTAAATCATGCGCAAGCCAACGCAACCGTAAGGGTGTACTGCGAGCAACGATAGATTGACTTGAAAATATCTTTAAACATATTTCCCTTATATGAGGAATTGGACAATAAAAGGACGAGATGTTAGTAAGATACAAAGAAAATATTGTTTTGTAAAAACAAAAGTAATATTAGAATTTTTTGAAATATGATAAATTTAAGCATCTTCACGCATTATCCCGCAAAGCAGAATAGCACGCAGAGTGAAGTAGATTCACTCTTGATATAAAAAAGACTCTATCAACGCTTTCCGCTCGAATTTGAGACACTACGGGTTAAATAAGCCCCTAGTATACCAAAATTGGACGGGGAGTGACGGGACGGGAACAGTGTTTTGACATTAGCTTCTCTTTGATTACGCTAAGATGTAAAAAAAATCACATAATAATTCACTTTTGCTCTCCATTATAACTCTTTTTGCAATGTTAAACACTAAGTAGCGGAACTTAACAGCGCATGACATATTGAAAAACCCAATACCTTAATCTCAAGAAAACACAATGTACAGGCAAGTGGTAAAGTGGAAGAAATAACCTATCTTTATAAAATATTCACTGAAAGCGGGTTCAATCAATTTGCTTGTTGAATTACAATGTGTGTACTGTCGGTCTGTTGCATGGAAATTACTATATTTAGAATGTAGGACTTGTGTGTTTGTTTGTATAGCTTTATACCGTGTTAGAGCATGGAAGATAGGGTTGTGAGTTATGAAAGATAATTTAGCTTTTAAATTTGCTATATATCTACATATATGTTATAGGAGATGTGTAAAATGCAAGATTATTTTTTCCAGAAATAAATAATACATTGAATAAACAAAGTATGTATTCTAAGTATGGTACAAAGCTTCAAAAATACTAGAATATTAAAAAGTAATATTTTTTATCTCGACCCTGTACGACATAGAGAATTTTGACGCAGAATTTTTTGACGTCCACTTTCCGTCTTAAGTAACACATTGTATGTAAAGTGGCGGAACTTAGCGCTGCGTTGTGTTTTACCACATCATAGAAATGAAAATACTTTAAATATAAATGAATTGAACCCATAACCATATCGTTTATAGTCAGACACCACTCCATTTAATAATTATAGCCTTCATTAGAGCTAAATTTACAATAATATAATACATTTCAAGAAATTACTGTTTAAATAACTATATTACAAAATAATAATCATTCTGAAATATTGAAATTGAATATTTCATTTAAAATTCCCATCCAACTCACCTGAAGTAGGTCGTTCATATATTAAAATTAAAACTTATAGTTTGCTTCTTTACAATACAATAATTCAAGCAAAAAAACCAAAAATCAGTGAACAGAGCCATATTCTGTTTAACATATTGGAATATATACGCATATTTATGATAAAAGTAACGCGGTATTAATTTTTTTTTAAGAGGCCAAATTAAAAATTTTCATTTATTTTTGTTCATGTTTTAAGTTGTTTCTGATTTTCCGAAGCAAAATTATAACAATTAGTGAAAGATGCGTGTATGAAAAGTGCATTTTTAATATACATCCACGGTTTAAATTAAAAATTGACGTCAACCTGCAATTGGTACATCTGACTGAATGAATTCGTTTAAACTCACCTTGGAAATAAATCTTAAACGAAAGCATATCTGGTAAAAGAATATATGCGTTATTTATAAAAAAATGTTTTTGTTTTTTTACCAGTTTCATGTTTTTCCAGCATAGGAAAATCAGAGAGTACCGAGTGTCAAGATACTCCGCTCTCCATTTTCCACCTGACTTCAAAACTTTACGCATTACCTGTCACGGTTTGTCTATATCTCATTATTTTTTGCAAATTGAGATCACTTCCGGTTTACGATTGAGCAAAAATTTCAACATTATAATATATAACATAATTTGGTTGATAAAACAAATAGTACATTACATATTTTTGAATATCTTCGTAAACAAATAAAAAAATAATCTGTGTATAATATACATTTTTTATAGAAAATATAGGCAAACGATCAGAACCACCTGATGATAACCTGATGAACCACCTGATGATAACTGGTTACCTTCGCCCAATAAAGTTGAGGATTCGTTGCCGGCCGGAAGTGAATGGAGATAGTGTAGCAGCCACGGTAACCAAGACTATTGGAACCGCCACTCTCTAACATGGACGAGAATAAGAGAATACATCATCATATATTTGGTGAAATTTTTGTAAAATCTATTTTTGTCAGACACAATCAAATTTGTGTTAGGACATCCGTCGATTACTCATGTCTCGATATCGGTAAAAGTCAACGGAGTGTCTTTTTAACGGAAACTTTTTTAACCTGTGTGGTAGTTCTTAATATTATAATATCTCTATAATATTATATCAAACAATACGTCTACGCTTTACGCCCTTCATATAGAGTTGCTTGTCACAGAGAGCTTAATAGTCGTTTCAGTAACAAGTGTGCTTTTGAAATTTTCACATAATAATATACTTTAAAGTAATTTCTATTTCAGAAAGGAATATATATGATTTTTAAAAATACGCTATGAATATTATATATATATATATATATATATATATATATATATATATATATATATATAACCAAGTACAAAGCGGAGTATGAATATAAAATATATATATTCAATTCCAACAGGGATCCAAACCACAACAAATAATGATGACAGTCAAATCCAGTTCACAATTTTTTTTAAAATATAAATATAATTATCTAATTGAAATATTAAAAAAGTTAACAATATTTCATTCAAAAGAACTTGCGTTTTGTTGTTTCATTCTTTAATACGTTACGCTTTCAGGCAAAGCTGTACAGGAGCTAGACTTGATATACAGCGTGCTCATCTTAATCTCACAAGAAGAATATGGTCTAAATATACATTTCTTTAGCTCTTGCAGGGAATTTACGATGATGCCTACATTTACGCTTTGACTCCGAACGTTAAATTATCCAAAAGCTCAAATGTATGGAAATTTCAGGAAGCTTTTAAATGTGTATGAGTGCTGAATGTGTTTTGGCATTTTTTTATGTATTTTTACACTGTTCTTGCATATCAAAATAGTTTATTCTTACAGTATCGTTATCAAACGAGCGGAGTTAAGTTACGCTTAAGTTACGCGTTTAACAAAAAATGTTTAAAAGAAATGTGGAATAGTGAGTTCTATCAAATAGATAGAGATGTGTTATAATAAAATACAAATATATTAAAAAAAACGTCTTATATAATATTAAGACTCCATTTGCACGTTATTTCCCAAAAGGTGCACCAAATTCCGGGACCCTCGATCCTGGCATATTTCTGTCACTTTTTAGTGTCATCATTCTTTTAGAAATGCCTGCCTACCTTTAAGTCATTAATCTTCTTATTTCAGCATTATTTTACCTTCAAGCTAGCTTTATATCTTTTACCATCGATTTAATGCAAATCACAGATTAGGGTACACTCCCAGTGCCATCTCTTCGTTTTTATTATCTATATTTAAATATTTAGTTGATGCGTAAAACTAAAGTTTCAAACACATTGTAGGGCGTGTAACAGTAATTTTAGTAGTTGAATTTATTTATAATTTATTATTTTTAGCTTCCTGCACTTTTTTTTCAAAAATTTCATGATTTTTTCTTCACGTATTAATGCAGTGAATGTCCACAACTCCGTTTGGACTTGACCCTTGATATACCGTTTCGTCGAATAAAATAATTTAGATTGATTTCACGTTTTTATTTATGAACTGATTAAAACAAAACAAACTAAATGTTAAGAAGAGATTGCAAACAATACAATAGTGAAAACCGCATTTAAATAGATTTAGCCGTTTCCGTGATTAGCGTGCACAAACAAAAGACTAATACATTTTTCTCATATATTTTCTATGTCCCGACAGCGATCAAGTTTTATTAAATGTATAGATTGTATTATAACTATAATTGTATTTTAAGATATTTGACTTTCGCGATTTTCACACATTTTAAATGAAACTATTTTAACCGGATTAATCGCGTATATTTTGGTATTCGATAATACATTTTGGACACCTGACGTTTCAAACACTTTACAGCAGTCCGTGGTCAAAGGTAGACTGAGGTGGCATTCGTCTGTCAGTTTATATAAAAATTAATTATATCAAACTACCGCCATCTATTTCTTAATTGCCTCGCGTACTGCCCTGGATTCTTGCAATCAATGGCGAATCCCACCATCACCCTTCACAGTTATCTATCGTTGGCAAATCTTTGTTTCAGAGAGCTTACCACCTTTGCGACGCTGAACACTTAGGGGACGAGCTTCGATAGGTGAAGGGTGCCCTTCATCAGAACAAGCTGCCAGTTCCCCGCCAGCGTTGTATGAAGACCAACAAGCCACCCACAGTGGAGAGACAGCCAGCACTTCTACCGTTTGTGAAGGGAGTTACAGACAGGATTGGCAACATCTTAAGAAGAGCTTCTATCAAAACTATATTTAAGCCTAATAAAAACGTGAGCCAATACTTGAGACCCGTGAAATGTAATATTTCTTTGCAGTGTGCAGGTGTATATAAACTAGACTGTGACTGTAGCTTGTCATACATTGGCCAAACAAAGTGGAGCATCGGGATTAGGATGAAAAATACATCCGATGTCAACAATGGACGTGTAATGCAATCAGCTGTGTGTGAACATACAATGAATAAGTCCAACCACTACATCAGATCTGATAGGCCACATATCCTCACTAGGGAAAGTAGATATATCCTTAGAATGATCCGCGAGGCTATTGAAATTCAAAAACATACAAATTTCAATAGAGAAGATGGTTGGAAACTTTATACCACCTGGGACCCACTTATTAAAAATTTAAAGTCTCAAATCCACCACACCAGAGACAAACATACGGTGAGCTCATTCTGCAAGTATCCAGGGCAGTACGCGGGCAATTAAGAAACAGATAGCGGTAGTTTGATATAATTAATTTTTGTATCAACTGACAGACGAATGCCACCTCAGTCTACCTGTGACCACGGACTACCACGAAGTGTTCGAAACGTCAGGTGTCCAAAATGTATTTTCGAATACCAAAATATACATGATTAATCCGGTTAAAATAGTTTAAAGCTATAACTGTAATATTACAATTATAGTTTTAAATGTAGCTATATACCTACATTTATTTTTAATGATCACTAGTAACGTATTAGTAACTTAGTAACGTATATTATGTAACCAAAATAAAATATATATTTTTAAGACAATTAAGATTATATGTCGATAACACTATATAATAATGTTACGAAAATCGAACAAATATAAGTATATCTTTTCATATTTTCTCCACTATCGATCTCGATCTCTGAAATGTACCAGACATTTCAGAGATCGAAAAAGAGAGAGGTGCAGATCCAGGAGGTTAATTTTTTAGACCAAACCTCTACCATATGCCTTTAGGATACCTAAAATGATTATAATGGATTTTAAGTATGTTTTTCTATTTTCTTTATAAATATTTTTTGTCATTGCTCTGCTTTGTTAAGGCAAAATACAGCGTTGAGTTTTCCACGAAACACGTAGTCTTGATTTCGAGCGGAATCCAGTCAGCGGAGTGTCATGACACTAAACTATCTCTAACTCTACTGTGCGAGAAAGCTTGAAGCTGTTTTTCTTTGTGGAAAACATCAGAAAAGTGCCTTCAAATGTAATAAGACGTACATACATAGAAACACATATTACAAGATTTGTATAATCCAAAGTGCATTCGAAGCTCGCGTTAGGCGTCAAGATAAGATGCTAGAGCTACGCTTAGAAAGACAAAGAGCATTCATCCACATTCTTAGTACTCTAAAGCTTGCATGAAATATTTGAAGCATAGGGATGGTTTCCTATATTTATTGCAACTCTATCTACATTTATAATAAAAATGTACTAGTTCGCTGTCCATAAAAAATATGTGACCAAATGAATTTTGAGGTCTTTTACAAATTAAATAGAACCCAGAAACGTGATTATTACATTTTTTTTTATCTATTAGTGAGACCGGTGGCGCAGTGGGACAGTGTTTGACTGTAAATATGATCGGTTGTGGGTTTGAGCCCCACTCGGGGGAGTGATTGTATTTAAATTATTTTTACTGCCTCGCTCTAGGAAAAGACAAGGTGCGGCGTTGAGTTCCACCACTCAAAACACAATGTCGGACAACGGAGCGTCTTGACACTAGGTACTTTCTTTCTACCCTGCTATTTTGGATAAAAGCGTGAAGCTAAGTAAAATATATTTTTATTCTGTATATCTGTATGTCTGTGTATCTGTGCACACTAATCTCGGAAATCGCTAATTTAAATTCAGTTTTGACTATATTATATATTGGCAATCTCTTTTTAACATTTTTAACATTTTATTTCAATTGGTACATTCATTTGAAATTCATAACAATTTAAAGTATTTTTTCCACAAAACCACAAGGAGAGTTAATTAAGTTCACGTAAATGAAGTTGGTGCGCATAAACTAGTATTTGTATAACGATGTAAAAAAATTATTTCCTTTCCTCGTTTGCATTAAATAAAACACAGCGTTGAGCTCCGTCATTAAACCCTTATGTTTTAAATATAAAAGACTAAAAGTTGGAAAAATTAATGACTCTACATTTTCTCTATCTACCCAACAAAGATAAATAATAAAAAAAAATTGTTTCCGTTTTTCTATTCAATACATATATATGTATGATTGCATGTAACATAATATAAAAGACTTACCTTCACGTAGCGCTATCAAATATTCCGAACACCATCAGTCGCCTCCCAGCGTCGTGCATTAGTTATACCTCCCGTGGGTACTTCCAGACGTACATATAATTAATTCAAACTTCTTCCACTATAAAAACACTATACTATAAAATACTACGTTTCCTATGGATACTGATGTTTGTTTCAGATATTTAGATAACGAGTATAATTAGAATAGATTGTAAAGACTTTTATTATAAGGTTTAAAAAAGCGTTTTTTTTTCATATAATTTTCAATACCTAATTTATTATATGCTTTTGCTAAATCAACTATTTGAATACTTAGCAGATTTTTAAGAATTTCAATTATAGTATAAGATAATCTCATAGTAAAACTATTATTCATACTTCAAATTTAGGCAAAAAGGCTTTATTATTATTTTTTTTAATATGGAGAGCGAAAGTGTAGTATATCTGTATTAATTTATATGTAAAATGCAACCAATACGTTTTATACTATTTTAACTATGACCAGATCAAACTTGGCTAGGTGGTGAATTAAGATTTCAGCCCGAATAAATCTTGAATAATATACTGAAATGTTAATTTAGCCTGAAAGATAGCTTGAAAAGCTAGAAATTATATTTTAAGTTACTATATAATATAGGTATATATTGATCTTATCTTTCTTTTATGGTTTTGCATGTAGACAATGCAGTATATATACAAAAATAACATTTTTGTCAGTTGTTGTTTGTCTGTCTGTTTATTATGGCTAATCTCTGGAACGGGTGAACCGATTGTGATAGGGCTCTCACTAGCAGATAGTTATTTTAATAAGGAGTGAGCTACTATTTTTAATTTTATTTTATAAATAGGTAATAAAGATACATAGATAGTAAATTTTATGAACGAAGTCGCGAGCCTAGCTTATACGTGTATATATTGTAAAAATCCTATATTTGATAAACAATTTATAATCTGCAAAAACGTTAGCAAAACATGCACTTTATGTTAAAACCTTAGGTATTTATCAAAAGGAGTTCTCTTATATAACTTCAACTATAGCAGAGTTTACAGAAATTTAGAGTACGCCTTTGTATAGAGGCAAGTATTAAGAAATTTTGAAATTTGCCATACAAATATTTATTTTAAAATTATATTTTATATTTAGTACGTAATAGTCACTATTAACGTGTTCTATCTATTTTTTTTATTTCCCTTGTATTTATTTGTTAGTTATGGGTTCGTATTCCACGTGGGGGGAATGATATTATTTAAAACTTAGTCTCATTTTTTCACTCTGCTAATACAAAGTGCGGCGTTGAGCTCCCCACTCAATATTCAATGTTTCGCTTTCGATTAGAACGCAATAGTAGGTTATTTCTGATTACCCTGCTATGCGGGATAAGGCTTGACGCTGTTAGTATATATTCTTTCTGGTAACAATTCGCACTATTAAGCTCTTAAGGTCTATTTAAAATGGATTAATCGCGTATATTTTGGTATTCGAAAATACATTTTTGAACAACTGACGTTTATAACACTTTACAGTAGTCCGTGGTCACACTTGCGGGTACACTGAGGTGGCATTCGTTTGTCAGTTGATACAAAAATTAATTATATCAATCTACCGCCATCTATTTCTTAATTGCCTCGCGTACTGCCCAGAAACAGAATATTTGAAATGTTAAAATAGTTTCATTTAAAATGTGTATACAAATCGCGAATATCAAAGATCTAATTATAGATAGACATGTTAATGTCAAACGCATGCTAGTGTATATATATATATATATATATATATATATATATATATATATATAATTAAATTGATGTATTACTAATACATTATTATACGAATAATTTACTTTCTGCATTTTATCTCCAGCTGTACCTGTTTCATACTCCTCGATCTGCCTAATTTTCATACTACTCTAATACTCCAATATCTACCGTAGTAACGTTTTGGAAACTTTCCGAATCTCATATATGTACATACAATGTTGCCATAAATATATGTATATTTTAGTGTAAATTGCCCCGTCTGCACCCACTGCTAATATATTTTTTCCAAATCATTGAACCGATTTTGATAAAAATGTGTTCATATAGAGGGTGTTAAAAGATACATCTACATTCCATAAATACAGTTCTGGTAGATCAATAATTTAAAAAATATTATAATAATAAATAATAATATATGTGAATATTAAAAATATATAAAAGTATCCATCATACACTTTTCAGATTTAAAACACTTCAAGAGGCAAAATTGATAAAAAAAATATAATCATTTCTCTAACCTTGGATCGAGTCCACAACTAACCACGTTTATAACCAGACCATGTCTTAATACCCACGATGGCCTCATATAGAAAATATATACATACATACATACAAACTAAGATAAATTTTGAGGATATACCTAACATAATAACTACTTAAATGTATTTAAATTTAATATAAAAAAATACGATAATGAGATAAAGTGTGGCGTTGAGTTTCGCCACTCAACACGTAATATCTCGAATAGCGTTTCACGCTTTCCGCCGTATTCGAGATATTGATACAAGGTACTTTTGTCTTGAGTGTCTTGATACTAGATACTTTTTCTATCCTGTTATAATAATATATTTTTTTTAAAAGCTAATAATTCGTATTTGATCCAGTATAAATCCGTCCCAGGCCTCATGTTTATTATAACCGTTTGTTCACCACAAACACGGTGTATGCGGTTGACATTTTAGACGTGCACGTTCACGAATTTGACTGCGGGAACGTGCAAGTAGCGTCATTTAAACGAATATAAAGTATATAAAATATTTTGTATTTTATCATTGTTCTAACTAAGCAAGGGTATAAATATTTTTAAAATTGTTATACCAGACTTAAAATATTGAATTATTTGTGTGAAAAATCTGAACGAATTCTCAAACGATTGTTTTTATATAACAGAAAATTTTCATTATACAGATACGCAAAAATTAAGTTTGAACAAGCGTAGAATTTGAGGCGGCCGGATGTAGAACATATGGATTAGTGGTCAGAGTGCTGGACAGTTTCCAACTGACGTGGTGTCGAGATCCGCTGCGTTCATTTTTTTATATTTACGCTTTTATTCCGCTTTTCGCCGAATTTGAAACATTCTGTATTGAGTGGCGAAACTCAACGCCGCGCTTTGCTTCTATCAGAGAGGGGAAATGAATGTAATTTAAATTTAATTCCTACCCCGAGTGGAATCAGTCTAAATGGAATTGAGAATATTTTCTAAGCTTCTTAACACAGAGACTTGTGGTATTTTAAATATTTGACATATTTAAGCATATTAATAGAAAAGTTACAACATTATATTTAAGAAAACCGTGCAAAATAGTTTAAAAAAAATTAAGAACACTATTACATACATCACTAGCTTCTTTTTTTTAGCTTCACGCCTTTATCCCGCATAGCAAGATAGACAGAAAGTACTTAGAGTCAAGACACTCCGTACTTCGCGTTTCACTGAGTTCGAGACATTGCGTGTTCAATGGTGGAACTCAACGCCGCACTTTGTCTTACCAAAGCGAGAAATTAAAACAATTCAAAATATATTCATTCTCCCGAGTGGGGATCGAAACCACAACCGATCGCGTTTACATTCAGACACTATCCCACTGCACAACTCTATAAAAAATTGCAATTTCATTAAGTTATATTAAAATTTCTATTCAGTTGCATAATGCGCAACTATCGGCCTAGTTACTGGTTAACTCTAGCTATATATTATATTATATTTGTATACACGCATTATAAAAATCGCTAAGCTTCCACTCGTGTGAGATTAACTCTTAACTCATGTTTATATATAGAAGGGTTTATACTTTATCATGGATTTTAGCTTTTGCAAAACAAAGTTTATGCGTGTATCGTAAAGGGTTGTATTGGTTAAATTTGAATTTCGATAATACTAGGCACGTGCGTTGTATGTTGAGTGGCGGAACTCAACGTCGCGCTTTGTTTTACCAGAGCGAAGGAATGAGAATAATTTTAAATATGACCTCACTCCCCCGAGTGGGAATCGAACCCACAACAGATGGCACTACAGTCAGATGCTGTCACTCTGCGCCACGATCGGCCTGAAAAGTACAAAATATCGGTGGAGTACGGGGTGTCTTGACAAGGGATGAAAAGCGTGAAATTAATAAAAAAATTTAAAAAAACATAAAAAAGTACTAGGATTTTCACATATCTATAAGCGGCAGTATTTTTAACATTGTCATTATGTATCTCACAGCAGAGTACGCGAATAAGCTTGTATCAAGAACAGGGTGTCCGTTCTCCCTTTATCCTTTCAGCGTAACTCAACGCCGTTCAGTTGGTAATATTACAAGACTTTCTCCAAATGGAGATAGTTTTCATATAGACAAGCAGACACATTAGATATATTTATTGTTTTTACAAACAAGACCATTCACTTGCAAGTAGAACCAAAACGTATCACTGAAATAATTTCACAACCAACAGCTACAATATTTGGAAAATATTATAACTATAATGTACACCAAAAAATTGAAGAGTCTGTATACAATATACTCAAATAACCGTATCCGGCCGGTCGTGGCGCAGAGTGACAGCGTCTGACTGTAAACGCAATCGGTTGTGGGTTCGATCCCCACTCGGAGGAGTGATTATATGTGAAATTATTTTCACTTCCTCGCTCTGGTAAAGACAAAGAGCGGCGTTCAGTTCCATCACTCAACACACAATATCTCGAATTCGGTGGAAAGCGAAGTACGGAGTGTGTTGACACTAGGTATTTTCTGTCTACCCTGCTAAAAAAAACCGTATGTGGTATAAATACCAAAAAGAACAATTTTTACAATTGTTGCCTGTCTGTCTGTTTGTTCAGGCTAATCTACGGAACGGCTTGACCGATTTTGATGAGAGTTTAACTGACAAATAGCTGATGTAACAAGGATTATCTTACGCCACTTTTATATTAGGGTTATAAAACAAAAATCCAGAGAATTTACGTACCACGCAAATAATATTGCGGGTAGAGTTAGTACACCAAAGATTTCTTTTCCTTTCATACATTTACATCGAAAACTTTGACATACAGCTTAGATAAACCCCATATTCTAGGGCAATATTTTGCTATTACCCGGTACGTTGTTCGTGTAAGGCGGTGGTTTAACGCGGTTATTATTCTTAACTTAGTTGACTACACTGATATGAGTTATGGGTGAACTGCCAAACTTATACTTATGATCCTGTAAAATATTTGTTAGTGAATTTGTATACGCTCCATTTAATAGAGAATTCTTTATAATTTAAGAAATACTATATTGTATTTCAATATGAACTTGATGTTACTTAGCAGAGTGGGGCGTCTGATTGTAACGCGATCGGGTGTGAGTTCGATTTCTACTCCGGGGAATTATTGTTTTTAAATTATTTTCATTTCCTCACACTGGTGTGAGAGATGAAATAACAAACACTGTAGTGAAATCACTAAAGTGTTTGTTATTTCTTATATGTATATATATATATATATATATATATATATATATATATATATATATATATATATATATATATATATATTATTTTAAGAAAATATAATATTTATGTTTCTTCCTTTATACATCCTTTGCGTTGTTAAGTTAAAGAAACATATTTTACTGATAATAGTTCGTTACCCAACGGAATTTAACGCCGCGCTGCGTCCGTTTAAGTCATTCAGTTATCACACAAGGTCGAAAGATTTGTATAATAAATAATTATATTTCTTGTCTACAATACTTATGGTATGGACGCGTCCCTCTTTTAAATTTTTTAAGTTTTCTCGATCTTAGTTTCTAAAATGTAATCTCATTTAAACGCTTATATACAGACAGGGGCTTCCCCTACGCTTTTAGTTTATGTAAATTTTATGATAGGCGACGTAAGACGCTTGCGTTTTATTACTGGGATCGAATGGGTGTATTGGAAAATATTGTCAATAATTATGTACGAAATATATATATATATATATATATATATATATATATATATATATATATATATATATATATATATATAAATGTATTTTAAAGTAAAGCTAAAGATTCAACGCTTCGCTCTGGTAAGACAAAGTGCGGCGTCACTCAACACGCAATGTCTCGAATTCAGTGGAAAGTGAATTACGGAGTGTGTTGACACTAGTTACTTACTGTCTTTATGCTTTGCGGGAAAGCGTAAAGCTAAAAAAAATATTTACTCGTTACTTTGCTTGTAACGTTGCTATTAATTATTTAAGTATATAATGATTTAAATTAATAAAATATTTTTACTTTACTATTTTCTTTCTCATATTAATATTTTTATAGTTATAAATCACGAGTAGAATCAACGACCAAACAGTGCTCAAAGGTTCTACACATTTTTACTACTGAAAAAAGCATCTTCGCTGTTTATCCCGCATACCCTGTTGTGCAGGATAAAGCATGATTTCAGACGCAACTTAGTGTCAAAACACTACGTTGAGTGTTTTCCTCCCGAAATCGAGACATTGTGTTTTGAGTGGCTCAACGCTGCGCTCTGTCTTACTTCTAGTAGGAATCCAATCTACAACCAATTTTGCTTAGCATCGTATGCTATCCCACTGCACCATGCCTCTAATAATATATATAATATTGAGGCAATAAAGTGTGTATATAATATACAAATATCAAAAAAACCTCCATAAAAAAGTGAAGACAAAATCTATTTTCTAAGTAAATTATCTCGAAATTGGAAAAACAAGATAGGCATGAAAATAATTCCTATTATCAAGGGAATGACATTATTGAGGGGCCACAATCCCGAGGTTTTACACTGGTCTACTTTTTTTTTGTGTTACGAATGTAATTTTAACACTATAACGATTTTATTTATTACGACTACCTTATTTAATTATCGTTTTTTTTAATTTCTGCATTGCTATGCGGGTAGACAGAAAGTACCGAGTGTCAAGACACTCCGTACTTCGTTTTCCATCGAATCAGAGACGTTGCGTGTTGAATGGTGGAACTCAACGCCGCACTTTGTAGATATTTATTTCTCAACTAGAGAACAATGTTTAGAAGAACAATGTTTAGAACAATGTTTAGAAGAACATTTAAATTATCAATGCAGTGCCGTAAGCTTATAGTTATTTAATTGATATAAATTGGATTGGATTCACTTATAATCACGTGTGTTCTAACAGACACAGATGGACCATGAGTGTAAATCCTGCTCATTATTTTAACATAAGTTGAAATTAAAGGAATTACGATAATTATTTTCTTCAGGCAGTCACAGACGATCTGTTAACAGTTTTCCTCCGGAAATCGAGACATTGCGTTTGAGTGGCGAACTAAACGCTGCACTTTGTCTTACCAGAACACAAAAATGATAAGAAATTTTAAATATAATTCATTTAATTATAAATTAATTTAATTATAAATCGAATCCACAACCAATGTCATAAGTCGTTCCTCTTCACTACGATGTCCTCAATGATATGGATTTATGCTTGAATACAATGAAGAAAGCACTAAGGAAGTTACCAAAATTTTTAGAACAAATTTTTTCAAAAGCTCTAGCAAAAATCTCAATACACATCACATTAAATCATACATTATTACAAATTTCATTATTTAAGATCGTAACTTTCGAATGTCTACTGTGGGGTATATGAGTAATAGAGGGGGCCCTCGGTCTTAAGGAATTCAAATTACAGATTTTATGGCGAGGAAATCTGTTTAACGCGATAGTAGGGGACGGGGGCACTTTTTCTTGCACGACTATTTCTAACTACTTACTTATATACTTGCTGTTCATAGCATTTACAGAGTGTATCGTTACCGTTAAAAAATTAATACATTTTAAAAAAATCATTGATACTGTACATTTTTTTAAATAAAAATCATAGTGTATTTTTATGTAATCTTATCTTATCTTTAGCCTTTTATGAGCCTGTATATGTAATAAAAAAATGAATTTTAAAATCTACCTAGTAGATTCTTCATTTGACTGACAATGGCAAGATAAGATAGTAATTATCATAAATATATTATATATTTATATATATATATATATATATATATATATATATATATATATATATATATATGTGTAAAACTTTATTTGAAAAGAGCAACTATTGAGTTTCTCTGTGGCTCTTCTCAGCAGAACTGCCTTCCGAGCCGGTGGAAGCTTCCTACTGTGGACTGTGGTGCTGTGGTGGACTGACAATACTGACACTTAAAGTGCTTGTAATAGGCTCCCTATTCGAATAAAAAATATTTTGATTTTGATTACCTTATTTAAAGTGAACTTAACAAAAATCGAACCTGTGACTGGCTTCCTAAAGAAAAGCCATTTAATGTCCATTTGGAGACAAAAACAAAAAATATACGGGGGCATAATGAAAGAATTTTTAATTCGGTCCCCTTATTTATAGCAAATATAAATAGCGGGGGCTCCTGGAGCGTTACAAATTGGAGATCAGATGTCACTTACTTTGTATGAAATTAAAAAGACTAAGTAGGACACCACGCAGTGAGTGTGGATTCTAATTCCTGTTGGGATAATTTTTATACAGGAAATATTTTTACTTATCTAAATTTTTGATATTTGACTGACCACTAACGAACAAATGATGGGCTCTTTAATATATATATCATATTTTGATTAGACTTGTGAATGCAACGCCGTGCTATGTCTAAACAAATTAATTACTTTAATATATAAGAATAATTTGAAGCCGGTCGTAGCGCAGTGGGACAGCGTCTGACTGTAGATTCTGGCAAGATAAAGCATGGTGATAAGTTGAACTACTCAATATGCATTGTCTCGAATTTGGTGAAAAACGGAGTACGGAGTGTCTTAACACTAGTTACTTTCTATCTACCCTGCTATGCAAGATGAAAGTGTGAAGCCAAAAACAAGAAATAGAAATAATAAAAATATATTGGTATATGCTTGAATCAATAAATAGTAATATAATAATAAATTATTTTCATTTTTGTACTCTAATAAATTAAAGTACAGCGTTGAGTTACGCTAACCAACATGCATTAGACGTATTAGAGAACAGAGTATCTTGACACTAGGATTTTTCTAACTAATTTCCTACAAAAAAAAAATTCTATAACGAATATCATTTAATATTAATTCAAATTTAAAACACAGTTTAATATGAAATTGCTTGAAATAAATTAAAAAAAATTGTAAAACTAAATGTGTCAACGTATCCGACGCTCGGGAACACTTTGAAGCTTTGAAAATTAATATTTCATAAAACGGAAGCTCCAAATGAAAAGCTTATTTGAGTTTAAAATTAAAATATAAACCTACCTGCGAGTAGTCGATATATCGTTAAAAAAGCTTCACACTTTCCTACATAGCAGTCAAAGACAACCTAGTGTCTAGACACTGGGTTGATCGCTTTCCACTTGAAATCGAGACATTACGTGTGTTTTGATTTTGGCGATATTTATATATTTATGAATATAACTATATTAAACGGAATATTTTAAAGTGTTATTTTTATTAATATATATATTTAATGAATATCCCATGTTTCGAACACTTTACGGTAATCAGTCGATTATGTGTTGAATGTTGAAAGCCGTATTTGGTCTTAACAAAGCAAAGAGTTAGTTTTCATACTAATCATTAGTATAATAATTTTCAATCGTTTGGAATTATTATCTATATATTAATAGGGGAGCAATATCTTAGTTTTTCTTTTAACCAAAATAAAGCGAACAAAAGAGTGTGAAATTTGGCACAGTTAAATTTTATATAGAGAAGGAGTGAGAGAAGTTTAAAATCTAATATTTTTTAAAAAACAATGCATGAAACTATATACACGTTGCTAAGGCAACGCGTTGTTAACGCGTCAACGGAATATCTAATGTTAATAATTTAATACAATCGCGTTTATAATCAGGCACTGTGCCACTGCCGATGACCTCTGTTATTTGTGTAACCTGTCGTTATCATGTTACAACCTAAATTGTACCTAAATATAAGGTAAATAAAAAAATAGTGATCTATCACTCCATATTCTTTAGTTTGACGCCGTACATGTACAATGTCGTGATTTAATTGAGAGGGATTTTAAGTTCGAAGTCATCATGGCACAGTCGAATAGATAGACAAGTCAATTAGGTTGGTTGTGGGTTCAATTTGCGATAGGGATAAAGTTTATATATTTTTAGTTTTTTAAGCTTCAATTTTTTATTCCTCATAGCAGGGTAGATAAAAAGTACCTAGTGTCAAGACACTCCGTACTTCTATTTCAACAGAATTCGAGACATTGCGTGTTAAGTGGTGGAACTCAATACCTCAGTTTGTCTTAGCAGAGAGAGAAAGTGAAAATAATTTGAATATACTCACTCCCCCGAGTGGGACTCGAACCCACAACAGAGTGTGCTTACAGACGCTGTCCCAATGCGGAAAAACCGGCCATGTTGTATATAAATTATCGGTCTGTTTATATTTAAATTATTTCAAATTTCCTTCTCATTTTCAATTATATTTTTTGGTACACGCTTTATCCCATATAAAAGGATAGTAAGGGACAAGCCAGTGTCAATATTTTGGACAGCAATGAATAATACAAAGTAAAATAAATCAGAGTACTGTATCACTAAACTCTCTGCAATTGGGAAATGTGCTTTAACTGAATACAACCAATCACCACAACAATCAACAATCACAAATAAACCTTTCACTGAATATAACACTCTTCTATATAATGAATAATATAATTTTTCCTTCCTTAAATCATAACTCTAGACAAGGAAAGTTACTAACAGCTATAAATCCACCATCCAAATATTTTACAAACCAAATTAAAGTTCGTCAAAGTAATAAATTTATAAGATAATTGTCGTAGCAGCGCAGTGGGACAACGTCTTACTGCGAACAGGATTGCTCGTGGGTTCGATTCCCAGTTGGGTTAATTAATATATTTAAAGTTATCTCAAATTGACCCCCTGGTAGGACTGAACGTGGCGTTAAACTCGCTATTCAAGACGCAGTCTTGAATTCGAGCGGAGATCAGTTAATGAAGTGTCTGGTCACTACGTGGCTAACATTTTTAAATAAATTATAATTGTTGATCGATTATTATTTTATTATTTTTTTGGGATATAATGTCGTAGTGAGCAGTATGAATGTAAACGCGATCAGCTCTAGGGATTCCCACCCGAGGAAATGATTATAATTAAATTATTTTCACTTCTCTAATCCAGTGAGAGAAATCACGATGTTGAGACTCAACATTGAATATATTTTGGTTTTAGGTGGAAAACACTGAACGGTGTTTCTTAAATAACATAATAACTGTGTGTTAAGTTGATTTTTTTATTATTTTTACAATACAATCGCTACAGCATGGCAAAGAAATGAATTAACTTTTCTTTACTCATTTTCGTTCGTTATTCCACACTTAAGATTAGAGAATATTTTTAAAAAATTCGAACCTGTGTCATTTGAAAACCGTTCAACCGCTCTGATCGCTAAGCCTGCGTACTTCTATCGGCTACGCAAAATTATTATGCCTTTTTCCATGTTATTTATTCACTCTTTGTAATTTTATTGCAATCGTTGCATAAATTGAATTATTAACTGAATAATCTGATCAAAGACATGATTAGCATATAAAGAAACTTTAAATACAATCATTCCCCCAAGCAGGCATCGAACTCACTATCATTGCGTTTACAGTAAGACGTCCAATTACAATACAATTGTCTCAACATATCTACCAACAGAATAAAAAAAATATTTTATAAGCAAATTGTAATTTATATTAAAACAATAAAAGTAATACTGAAATACACTAAACATATAATAAAGAGAAGGCGTAATTTTTTTTTTTACTCCATTCTTTAAATAATAGTTTTCCTTGTAATATCTTAAATATTTTTTTTTTACATTCAAAGGGGTCAACAACGATTAACACGCCGTAACCTTTTATCATTAACAAAAGGTATGGTATAAAGGAATTTCCACGAGTAAAATTACTTTGCGGAAACTCTAACAGAGGGTAAGAAAGTAGTATATTTTAGTATGTCTCCATTCATAAGAGAAAGCGTTTATTTGTTTTTTTTCTATTTACGGGAAGTGCTAAACGCTGTGGTTTTTGCATAATTAAAAGGATTAGAACTCTGCAAGCTGTCATCGCTATGTTTATATCAAAATCGCAATATTATTTATAAGAATCGTCACTAGGTAACGTAAAAGTTTAAAAAAATTAATATCGTCTATACCGGAAGGCAATTCTACAGACAAAAACCGATGGGACTTTCTAAATCAATATCTAATATGCCAACAACAGTTTGCCAAATTGTAATGTTCTGCTTTTTTTTAGCTGTTATCCCCCGTAGGAGGGTAGACAGAAAGTACCTAGTGTCAAGATACTCCACACTTCGCTTTCCACCGAATTCGAGACATTGCGTGTTGAGTTGTAGAAGTAACGCCGCACTTTGTCTTACCAGAACGAAGAAGTGAAAATAATATATAATAATAATCTGCTTTTTTCCTTGACAATTTTATCGCATATGGTTCCGTATATTAAATAAACTGTTACTTTGATTTTTATTATGTTCATTTATTATAAAAATATCAAATAATAACTTTAATCAATTTTCATTGTACTCCAAATCTTACCAGAGATCCTCTTTGGTCATTGCTTCGAATGGGAGTCGAACCCACAACCAAGAAGACCTAGAATAAACCCTCTTAGAAGACACGACAGCGTCGGTTACAATAAATTTATTAAAATATCTCAATTTCTATATCTTCGAAAGTACATAACTCGGACCAATCACGTCAAATTCGTATCGTCCCTCAATCTGGATCTAACACGAAACGCTCAAACATAAATGCCTATTAAAGCTTGCGTTATCACGTAAAAAAACATTTAATGCGAACAATTACTGCGTGATGTAATGACTTTGCTTTACACGTTCAAATTTATAATTTAATTTGATATTGAATAAGCTATTACAATATAGCTTCACGCTTTTACCCCGCATGGCAGGTTAGACAGAAAGTACCTAGTGTCAAGACAATGCGTACTCCGCTTTGCGCCAATTTCATGAAATTGCATGTTGAGTTGCGAAATTCAACGCCGCGTTTTGTCATGCCAGAGCGAGAAGGAATTTTTTTAGCTTTACGCTTTTATCCCGTATAGCAGGGTAAACAGAAAGTATCTAGTGTCAAGAAACTCCATACTTCACTTTCCGCCGAATTCAAGACATTGCGTGTTGAGCCGCGGTACTAAACGCCGCATGTTGTCTTACCAGAGCGAGGAAGTGTAAATTTAAATAAAATCACTCTCCCGAGTGGGAATTGAACCCATCTCGCTTACAGATAGGTGCTGTTCCACTTCGCCACGACCCCCCCCCCCCCCTAACAATACTAATTAACACTATTGTGACTTAGTGGCAGTGTCTGATTTTAGATACGATGATAATAAGTTTAATATAACATTTAGAGTAACGTACTATACTATATTATAAATACTAACGCTTGTGAGGATGTATGTATGCATGTTTGTGAGTATTACGCAAAAACTATTGAACAGGTTTTGGTCATAATATAATGGTTAATATTTAGTACTAATATATAGTGACTATATATTATTCAATTTTTCCACTTAATAACAATATTTAGATTTTTATATACAAAACGCGGCGTTTACTTACGTAGTTTAACACACGATGTTCCTTAAATGTACAGCAAGTGGATAACTAAATGTGTTGACACTTTTTTCTCTAGATTGCCACGATAGATAGGTCATAGGTAAGATCGAGTCAGTCATATCGTCCACCTTTGTGACCAGGCACTTATTTCAACTATAAATCCCTTTAGTCTTGAACACGCAGGAGAATCGTTACATTCAAGTTAATAGGTTTTAAATTATGTATTTTAAGACAAGGATTTTTTATCTGGTACATATGTGAACTCGGGTACGACTTGCTGCTTATTATATATGCAATATGATTGTATTGTAAGACCGGTCGTGGCGCAGTTCAATGTCTGACTGTAAACGTGATCGGTTGTAGGTTCGATCCCCACTCGGGGGGATTATATTTAAATTATTTTCACTTCCTCGCTCTGGTAAAGACAAAGTGCGGCGTTGAGTTCCACTACTCGACACGCAATATCGTGAATACGGAGAAAATCGAAGTACGAAGTAAGGATAAGGATAAGATACTTCCTGTCTGACCTGCTATGCGGGATAAAAGCTAAAAAAAATATTGTATTAAGAAGCTTTATCCCGCATAGCAAGATAGTCAGACACAACCTAGTATCAATTCTACTGACTCCTAACCGCCCAATATGGAAACATTGCGTGTTGAGCGACGGAAGTCAACGCCGCGCTTTGTCTTACCAGAGCGACAAAATGAAGTGAGAATCGAATTCATATACAATTGTATTTATAGGCAAATGCTGTGCCACTGCGCCACTGGGGCAATATAAATAAAATTGCTGATATAAAAGGAGTTAAGGTCGCACAGATACGAAAACATGGGCTCTTGGAAGTAGCCTTTACTCGAAGAAGGCTTTTTTCATTATCAGGGTCTTTTTATATAAAAAAAGTATTATATTATAGTATTGTAATAGGACTTAGTTTATTATATTAAGTTTTAATCAATAATGAATAATATTTTTTCTCCAAATGAAATTGGAATCCGCTACAGTATAAACAGAACAATATGTATATCAAGCTATATAATTCATTTTATTCAATTAATTCCTATTCATATCGTCATCTTCATATAAAAAGGAGTAACAATTTAAAATTAAAACTTATAAATTAGTTATTATATTCAACACAAAATAAGTGAAGCCGGTCGTGGCGCAGTGGGACAGCGTCTGAATGTAAACGCGAACGGTTGTGGGCTCGATACCCATTCGGGAGATTGATTATATTTCAATTATTTTCACTTCCTCTTTGGTAAAGACAAAGTACGGCGTTGAATTCCATTACTCAACACGCAATGTCTCGAATTCAGTGGAAAGCGAAGTACGGAGTGTCTTGACACTAAGTACTTTCTACCCGCATAGCAGGATAAAAGCGTATAACTTTATTTTTAGTTTTATGATTGTATACCGCATTGCAGGGTAGACAGTGTCAAGAAACCCTATACTAGGCATTCCGCCAAATTCAAGACATTACATGTTGAGTGGCGCAACTAAACGCCACGTTTTGTCTTACCAAAGAGAGGAAATGAAAATAATTCAAATATAATCGTTTCATATAATCCTAATTGAGAACCCACAACCGATCGCATGTACCAGGCTTTGTCTCACTGCGCCACGACCGGCCTTAAAATAACTTAACGACATATTAATAACAGCGTCAAAATTACGTTATTGTATTAGGAAATGAAATTATATACAGCCAAAAGTAGTTTAGAAACAAAACTAATCTAATTTTAATAGGTGTGTATAATAATATATTTCATACAATATACATATATATATATATATATATATATATATATATATATATATATATATATATACATATATATATACATATATATAATTTCACATACACGTAATTGATTTCATAATTTTCTTTTTTGATATTTATTTTTTTGAAATTTCTTAAAATAAAAATAAAAATATTTTATACAATATTTATCCGCCACTTCCCCCCCCCCTTTGTCATCACCCTTACCAACAAGCGAACCTATTATCTTAGGCTTCATAATAACACAATATTTTTACATTTGTCAAAAATAACAATACATTGAAAATAATGGAAGAACTCACCTGCAGCTGGAGACAGCTTGGTGACGACACCCCATCGCGACTTCCACTGTAACAAAAGGAGAAGTGTTAAACACCATGTATATAAATAATAATCTATATAATAAATAAATAAATAAATAAATAAATAAATATATAATAAATAAATAAATAAATATATAATAAATAAATAAATAAAAAACAAATGTATAATACTAATAAACACTATGTTTTAGTTTTATGTTATGTTATATGATGAGATGAGATAGTATGTCTGTATTAATGTGATAGTAATAGGTTCGAATTTTACTAAGGGAATAAAAAATATATATTTTAAAAACATGTTATTAAAATTAAACTACAATATCCATAAAAAATATTTATAAAATCAAACTAAATAAATATATATATTTATTTATTTATTTAATATTCTTTTTAGCTCTTTATTATTCTTTTTGTAGCCGGGTAGTCAGAGATAACCTATTATCAAAACTACGTTTTCCGTATTAAGTGGCATGACACCACGATTCGTGCTAACAGAGCGAAAAAATGAAAATATTCTTTTTTATATATCTTTTTCTAAGAATCGAACCCACAACCAAACCCATTTGCATCCAGATGCTGTCCCACTGTACCACCAAGGCCTAGCGAAACGTATGAAGGGACAACAAAGCAATTTCCAAAGTAAAACACCTTTTTAAACACATATCTTTAAACTAGTTTAAACTTTATGCCTCTAATTGAGATCTTCACAGTTGCTTGTTCCAATGCGATGTAGGAAATTGGATTAGTTGTAAAATATATGTACAAGGGGAAATCGTTTTGATAGAGGCTAATTTATCTCATTTTTTTCTTAGCTTTGCTCTTTCCTCCCGCATAGCAGCGTAGATAGAAACATACTTCGATTTCCATCAAATTTGACATTTGCGTGTTGAGTGGTGGAACTCAACGCCGCACTTTGTCTCACCAGAGTGAGGAAGTGTAAATAATTTAAATAAAAACGCTCTTCCGCGTGGAAATCGAACTCACAACCGATCGCGTTTACAGTCAAACATTGTCCCACTGCACCACGAGCGGTCTCTACCTAACTGTCATATACAGTATGTTTGAAAAGCTCCGTTGGGAAGAGAAACAACGGATCCATTTTTTTTTATAATTTAAAGAAACATTAGGGCAAAATAAGAGATAAATGGCGAAGTGTGGAGATGACATCTGAGGGTGTTGCGGTATCGCATGAATGAAAATACACCAACCTACCAAAGGATAAATCACTGCCATGACAGTTTTCGTACAACGTATTTTGTTTGACGTTTTACTATAGGAGTCAATAATTATAAATACAAAATATATCTTTGATTTTTAATTGTTTATTTATTATATATATTAATATGAAATTAATTAAAAAAAGTTCACGCTTTTTTTTCCACTTATAATGATGGTCAATATATATTTGTGTAAAGACACTTCTGTAGACACTCTGCCAGAATTAGACATTTTGCGTGTTGAGTGATTGGTATTGAACACCGCTCTATGTCTTACTAAGATTGAATTATGAGATTGTATTACTAAGATAAAATTATTAAGATTTAAAAATGATTCTTACGAGTGGGAATCAAACTTAGAGCAGTCCTTTGTGCTCTTGTATCTAATATAAGCAGTCACATATTCTATCCTACATACCAAGACAATCAGAGACAACCTAGTGTCAAGACACTACGTCAAAGAGTGTTCCGCCCGAAATAGAGATATTGCGTATTAAGTGGCGAACTCAACGTCACACTTTATCTTACCAAAGCGAATAAAAAATAATAAAATATACTTAAAACCATTCCCCTGTATGAGAATCGAACCCACAACCAATCGCGTTTACATACAGACAATGTTAAATTAAAATAACACATAAAATCCTTACAAAAATATAAGTAACAAATAATAAAAAAAAATGATTTTCATGGCACTGTCCAAAATAAATTCATTGCAAATACAGAAACAATAACTTTGGCTCGTGTTCGAGACTCCATTAGTTCCGCTAATAGCCCTTAGAACTGCGAAGTAATCTTACGACGTTTTCGACGTACCAGTACGTATGTTGTAATAAGAAAAGTTATTTTTCCATAGATTTTTGATCGTTACATACAAAAATGTCTAACATCAAATTTTATTTGGGGCCGGTCGTGGCGCAATGGGCCAGCGTGTGTTTGTAAACGTGATCGGTTATGGATTCGACTCCTGTTGAGGGAAATGATTATATTTAAATTAATTTATTTTCCTTGCTCTTGTAAAATGTAGCACGGCGTTTAATTCCGCCGCTCAACACACAATGTTTCGAAGTCGCGGAAAGCACGTGAGTGTTTTTTCTGCTTCAGTATAGTGTAATATAATCTGTTAGACTGTAAATGCGGTTGAAAGTTCGATTTCCATTCGGAGCAGTCATTATATTTATTATTTCCCCGCCTTGATATTATCCAAAGCGCAGCGTTGAATTCCGCAGTACAATTTGAGTGGAAAATATAGGATGGGAATTTAGCTGCTCTGTTTAAAAAGAGAGAGTCACTAAGTTAACACTGAGAAGAGATTAACTAAGATAGACTGAAAATGAGTAACAAGGCTTTTTAATAAGACGGAAATCTATTTTAATTAAAAAAAAATAAACTAAATTTATAAATAATCAATACAACCCATAGTTATATCATATAGAAATTAGAAAAAACAAAAAGCAAAACAAAAAAAAAAACAAAAATAATGAACTAACTAGATTGCTTTTGCAGAGATTCGATTAATCCGTAACAATCATTAAGGCGCAAAAACAGACTATTATCCGGAGAGATTTATTGAGGAAAACGTACACGAATTGTTGCCTAATTGTTCTATCAAGTTTAGTGTATTATTAATATACATTTGTGTTAACATAAATATGAGTTGTTGATGCCGGTCGTGGCGCAGTGGGACGGCGTCTGACTGTAAACGCTATCGGTTGTGGGTTCCATCGGTTGTGGCTCGCTCTGGTAAAAAGACAAAGTGCGGCGTTGAGTTTCACCAACAACACGCAATGTCTCGAATTCGGTGGGCGGCGACGTACGGAGTGTCTTGACACTAGGTACTTTCTGTCTACCCTGTGCTGTGTGGGATAAAAGCGTGAAGATGAAAGAAAAAAAATATTAATCTTGAATTTCAAATCGGTTGCTATACGCGTCAAATTATTTTTTTTTAAATTGTAAATTCATTTATTTCAACTTCAAATTCATTTTCAATGATTATATTTAAATAATTTTTATATTAGTACCAATTTTCACAATTCAATAAGCTTTTAAAATATTCGATTTTAAATCACCCAATACTTTGTTGAGTTCCACCATTCAACACACTATGCCACGAATTCGGTGGAAAGTGAAGTACGGAGTGTCTCGACACTAGGTAGTTTCTGTCTACCCTGCTATGCGAGATAAAAAAAAACTCTCTGCTTATTTAAAGTATGATAATAACGTCCTTTTCAGTCCTTGAACGACAAAAAACACAATCAAAAATTTTTTTTAAGCAAATTTGTTAAACGTAAGCAAATATACCATCAGCAATGCAAATAAAATATTATTATAGTCAATAAAATGCAGTATGTTCTTTTAATATTATTATTGTATCTCTTTTAAAATAAACGAAGTTTTTCGTATGGCGTTGAAATATTTTATTTTGTTAAGAATTTTATGTTTTCAACCGTTTATTATCAATTCCAAAGAGAAGATTTCATGGTAAATAAACACAATTGTATAGAAAATCAACGATAATTTGGATATCACGGGTCTTAAACATAGCTACATCTTGTTGAAATCAAACTATTTTAAGTACAGCGTTTAGTTACGCCAATAAATATTCAATTTGAGCAAGAATCGGAGAATGTAATGTAAATATCAGATATGAAAGAATTGCGGATGTCATGCAATCAAGTTACGTTATTTACGGATCTTAGTAAAATCATTAATACTTTACTTTACTAACATAACATATTAAAAATGTATTGAGGCGCGTATGTCAATATATTAATTTATTCATTTTTTTCAGTGCAAGTAACCTGAATCTTGAAGTAATTTTAACAATCTAAGTTAAAATTACTCCAGGCTAAGGTTACCTAAAGCAAGACAAAGATTAGGTTAATAGCGGTATCGTTACCCCAAAGTAAAATCCAAAGGAAATAATGCTATTATAGTAATTAAAGTAAACAAGGCGAGCCGTTTCCACGTCGGTTGATAATCTAATTTTTTTCAACCGCAAAAGCCACTGAGCTAAGTCTTTTCGTCAATCTATCAATCCTACGTATTAAAACTACCCTATTTATCTTATTACTGTAATAATTAAAGTAATAGGGTATGGCGCAGTGGGATCGCGTCTGATTGTAAACGTGATTGGCTGTTGGTTCGATTCCCACTCGGGGGGAATAAATAATATTTAAAAATTATTTTATTTCTCTGCTCTGGTAAGTGTTTGCCACTCAACATTTAATGTCTTGATTTAGTTCGGAAAGCAGTCAACGGAGTGTCTTGACAATAGGTAATCAAGTTTATTTTTAATTTAAAATAATTACAATCTATCAATATATTTAAAAATCTATATATCATGTTGTTTCTGAGCCCCTAAAGGAGATATTTCGTTAAACAACACAATTAGACCGTGTCACTTTTCCGCGGACCCCAAGAACAGCTAATCCCTACGACCCCCGCCTATAGGCCCTCTCTCCACTGAATCGAACTAGATATATATTTTTATTTATCTTAACATATTTCTTACTATAGGGATTTTATTTGAGAGGGAAAGCAGTCAACGTAATGTCTTGACACTAGGTTGTCTCTGATTAATCTGCTATGCAGGATATAGCGTGAAGCTGCATTTTTTTCTTGTTAATTCTTTAATGGATAATGTAATAAGACACTCAGTCTGTCCTTCTATTCTCTTTTAAAGTAAAAATATTAAATATTAGGTGGTAAAATGCAAAAAGGGTTTACTTCTGATAACAATATATGAAATACTAAAGAATATAACAGCCGCAATCTTCGCAATTGTGGATTAATTAGTAGAATATTATAAAATAGTTGTTTTTCACGATTGATTTAGATATAATATGAAACTATTGGAAATAGATAAATCGCTTGTATTTCAGTATTTGAAAATACACTTTACAAAACGTCACGTTTTTTATCCCGCACAGCAGGGCAGACAGAAAGTAGCTAGCGTCAAGACACATCGCTTTTCACTGAATTCGAGACCTACGTGTTGAGTGGTGGAACTCAACGCCGCACATTTTCTTACCAGAGTGAAGGAGTGAAAATAATTTAAAATATAATCATTCCTCCCAGTGGGGATCGAACCCACAACCGGTCGCGTTTACAGCAATACTCTGTTGAACGGAATGTAGAGATTTCAACATTCTATCTCTATACTATCTCTACCTTGATTCTTATAAACAACTTAAAAACAACCACCTTCAGTCTACCTGCGACCATAAACTACTGTTAAGTGTTCGAAACGTCATGTTATTTTAAATACCAAAATATACGCGATTAATCCATTTAAAATAATTTGATTTAAAATGTGTAAAAATTACGAAAATCAAAGATCTTATCAACTAAAATGTATTTATATGTAAAAATAACAGTAATTTTAACTAGATTTGTATGAAAAATGGATTAAATCTAAAACACTTTAAAGGAGCCCTCAACAATAGTAAATATTTTATTGCAAGCCAGCATAATCCTTAAGTGCCTGGAATTCTCTGTAAGAAGATTTAATTGAATATATGGATCCTATAAGGAGATTATGGACCTATTATTCATGTACAAATACGTAAAGGGATTGGCTGAGAAATTACTTCGGACGGGACAAGACGCTGTTTTGGATTTTGAATTGTGTAGCTATTTACTTGTAGATATTAAAATTTAACTATTTACTTATAATAACGTCATATTTTTATGGTTTTCTTTAGCCAAGTAAAGTAGAGGTAATATTAATACAGTGTGATAATGTCTGACTATAAACGTTATTGAATGTAGGTTCGATTTCCATTTGGGGTAGAGATTATATTTAACGTTTATTCATTTTTTTCTGCTCTGGTAAGACAGAGCGTGGCGTTGAGTTCGCTACTTAATATAAATGTCTGGATTTCGGGAATTAATTAAACAACAGAGCATTTTGACAGTAGATTTTTCGTGATACTTGGTTGTCTCTGACTACCTTTTATACGGGATAAAGAGTGAAAATGAAACCTATTTCAAAAATTAAAAACTCTATTTTTTTCTTACAATTTTTTTCTTAATTCTTCTCATTTTATATTTCCTTTCATATTATTTAAAAAAAATACACCTTAAATAGAAAAGCTTTAGTAAGTAATTTATTTAAGAGTAAATAACAAATATTCCTGATTACACAATGCATGAATAGTTCATACCAATATAACACACATTCAATTTTGTTCGCAGCTTCAATTCCCAATACCTCAAACCCGTAGTAAAAAGTATTTTATGTACAAACTTCCTTTACTTTATTGTAAGTATATAAAACAGATAAAAGTCTTGGTAAGCATCGAATGCCCCTAGTTGGGGAAAGTTGCCACCTGATCTCTTAGTTTAGAGATTTACTTGCTCGAGTATGTATATATACATACATATATATATATATATATATATATATATATATATATATATATATATATATATATATATAAAATTAAAGAAAGAAAAGCACCTTGTCACATCACCTTATTTTTTTTGCTAAAAATGAATTAAAAATATTGCTTACAAAAGCTTTGCTTCTTTGCTTTCTATTTTCATAATGATAGAGTTTTTAGTATTATTTAAGTATACAATTTGAGTGTGTAATATATTAAAATCTTTAATTTTCGCGCATTTAAATGACGGATGGACATAGAGTTCGAAACGTCAGGTTTTCAAAAATTTAATTTAACATAATTTCTTTTAAAATATGTAATATATTAATAGCAAGTACTATACATACATATATATTTAACTGTAAGCAGACACTCGATACGTTACATTAAAATAAATTGATAATTAATGTAATTAGATCAAATAATGATTTATGCTATATTAATTAACAAGAATATACATATATTTATGCTCTCCCCATATTACTAGTATCATAGTAGAAGGTTCCAATTAAAATATATTTTTAAAAGTAATGTATTATATTTTAAACACTTTTTACATAAGGGATTTTTTCCTTAGGAGCCTTCTTTGAATGGCTTAGGAGTTAAAAGAATATTTTTTTTTATCTTGTTATACACAATATATGAATAGAAAATATAAGAAGGAGTAGATACAATAGAGTGATATCACTTTACACTCTCCGCATATCGTTATTTTTTTGGTTTTGGATTTACTCTTCTATCCCGCATAGTAGCATAGACAGGAAGTGCTTAGTGTCAAGACACTCCATACTATTTCCACTGAATTCAAGACTCATTGCGTATTGAGTGACGAACTAAACGCTGCGAGCGTGGAAATGAAAATTCGTTTATTAAAGATATATTGAATCCTATGCCAAAATCTAATAAAATATTTTGTTTACCAATACAAGATTATACCTTGACATTCATTATATATTTTTTAATAATATAAAGATTTCTCAAACACATTTAAACCTATGGCTAATATACAAAAAATCAACAAAAAACACGTAATTTTCAAACAAACCATCTCATTACGACTCTACACGTCGAGACCACGAGGCTTGCAAGTGGCCAAAAGAATTATTTGCTCAAGTACAATTGTTAGCGGCGCGATTCTTCCCGATAATAGCAATAAACGGGACCAAGATAGGGTCCTGTAATCCCGACTACGATTTTCATGGTATATACGTATTTTTGAAGATGTAGAGACTTCGATATATCTATTGAGCTGCAAAAAAATTCGTATATCTATAAGAGATAGTATAAAGCGTTAAGTGAATTGAGGTAACAATTTATATGAATTTAAGACAAGTTGTTAATCATTAAATATTATGAAAAAAGTGGCAACCGTCGCTTAGTGGCTCTAACAGTAGTGCTAATATGTTGGTAAATACATTTGGTTACAAGTTCGATTACCACTCGGTGGAATAATCTTATTTAAAATATTTTCTTCTCTCTATTCTTATAAGAAAAAGCGCGGTGTTGAGATCCGCCACTCACTACGAATTACTTCACGAATTCAAGCAGAAAAGAATAAGGTGTCATTACATTTACTAGCGTGCTATATGAAAATAATAGGAAGATGAAGAAAGAATATAATCTACAAATCCTGTGTTTTAACAGCTCTATAAATACGTTACAAAAGTACAAGTAAGATCTGACGGAAACCCAAGCCCCTTTTTTGGAAAGCCGGCGAGTTCGATAAATTGGAGTGTGACTTTACTCTACTAGGGTCGCTTGTAGCGCTAAATTGCTGTATTTGTCTGTTAAAGTAATATATATATATATATATATATATATATATATATATATATATATATATATATATATATACATATACACACGTATGTGATAAATATTACTATAAGCAACTGGTCAGTTTTCAGAACAATATATAAACAAACTACACATTTTATGAGTCCGGTGTAAACGCAACTAGTTTTGGGTTCGATTCCCACACGGGAGTCACAATTTTAACTTATTTTAATTTTCTCGCTGTAGTAAGACAAAGTGTGGCGTTGAGTTCCGGAACATAACAAGCAATGTTTTGAAAATAAATTTAAAATAAATCATAAAATATTAATAGCGACATAAAAAAATATTTTAAGTATTATAAATATATTTTATAGATATATGAATTATACAAGTTTTTGCTTACGCAGTTTCTTTTCACTTGTCCAGTTGGATACACCATTAAATCTTTGCACACGACAAGGTGACAACTTCAAGGGCTCTTGATATATAATGTAGGGGGCTACAACCAAATAAAATGGCGTGAAACCGTGACTCTACTTGAAATGGGTAAATACCGTGATGCCATTGTGGCGTAGTGATACAGTATATAGAAGCAATGAATTCGATTTTTACACTTAATGTTAAATTTAAATGCAAGATTTTCCAGTTTACTCTTGGTATATTTTACGCGTTGAACTGAAATTTACCAAATTTGTAATCTTAATAATTAAATATATTTTTTACTTTTTTAAGCTTCACGCTTTTAACTTGTTTAGGGAGTATATATTGACAAGACACTCCGCACACCGTTTTTCATTGAATTCAGAATATTATGTGTTGAGTGGTGGAACTCAACGCCACGCTTTGTCTTACCAGCGGGAGGAAATTTCTCAATAATTAAATTATTAATAATAAAAACTGTTTTTAGAGAATTTAAATTATTTAAAACTTTTCTTAGTTTAAAATACTTAAACGTTCCATATAGCTTTTATACCCACATCCTTTTCCCATACATTAGACGGAGCGTCCCATCCTAAACATATGTAGGGGTCATTAAGTTTGAGAGAGCTATAAAAACATCGAACCCGGGACCTCTGGCAATCTCACGAACACGTAATGGGAGGATCTAGCACATTACTCATCTAGTATTGTAATGATAATAGCAAAAACCAATTTAGTTTAACTCATTTAGCATAAAATAGAGTTGGTATTATGTTTTTGTGGATCTCTACGACGGAAAAGATATTTAGTAGTAATATTTATAGAGTTGTCCTTTAAAGTTGAATTTATATGTCATATAAATGGTTTTTTTCTTACTTTACAAAAGGCTCTAGTGTTACCAAGTGAACTATGATTTTATATTAATTTCATTTCAATTCTACGCTTTGGTAAAACAAAAAACGGTGTTGACCATTCGACAATCAATTTCTCCATTCTAGACGGCAATCAGTCAACGGAGTGTCTTGACATTAGGTTGTCTTTAGAGATAGAGCAGGATAGTTAGCTATCCTGTTGTGCGGGATATAGTGTGAAGCTACTAAGTGACTGATGAACAATATAGATGAGCATTGGCATGAAGCTTCATGAGAGAGTAGAAAATCACTAAGGTATGATTTATAAAAAAAAATAATAATTGGAAAGAAAATGTAAGAAAAAACTTTTATTTTATACATCACAGTATAATTCAAATATAATATATAATATGTATATAATCGTACATATATACATATTTCATCAGATGCAACCTGACTATTTTGAAGAGGCGTGGCATTCAATGACAAATGCGATTGAAATCTACCCTCTACATGTTAGCAAGATTGTCTCAATTTGTGGTAAACTATAGTACAGTTATAAAATGTATATCGTTATGTTAATGATAAAAATAAATATTGTCGAATTATTATCTTAGATCTTGTTAAGTATTTTAATAGGAAATGATGTCTTTTTAGCAAAAAATTTAACGTTGTACTTTAAAAAAATATTCTATTTTGATCTATTCTTATAAAAATAGCCGTGTTATTCAAGCTACTGTAGCAGTGTTTCTAATAGATGCCAAAAAAGTAAAATTTAATTACATTATATGTATAAGCTTTATGATAGATCTCGCATAGCGGAGTAGTTAGGGAGAGCCGAGTGAATCCCGTTTTGAATTCGACAAAAAGCGAGAATTTGAGTGGCGGAGTTCAACGCTGTGTTTTGCGTTAACAGAGGAAAGTAATCAAATAACATAACCCACCTATTTATTTTACTCCACTCTTAGGTCCTCTTTACTTGCTTCTTTAGCATACGACAATAGTCAAAACAAATATAGGAATTTCTAGTACCTACTATATAAAAAAATATCATTTCCATGAGGAAAAGGAATATTTTTTACATATTTCCGCCTCGTCACAACGTAGGCGTTTTTGCTGCAGCTCTTGCATTACCGTCGAGGGGAGAAGGGGGAAGATTGATTACATTCTCACGCAGAGCCCGACGTGATCATAATTAAATAGCTTGTGAAAGTTAAATGTATGCCAAGAGAAGAATTTAATGGACGCCCGTATTAACTTACATGTTAAAGCTAAATAGCTTTGTTTAAAGGTGTTGCGTGGCAGGAAGCATAGGGACAGTGTCTTATAAACGCAGTTGATTATGGGTTTGATTTCTTGTCGGTGGAAATTTATATCGGTTGTGGTTTCTTTTTCCTTAGTTAGGAAAAAATTATATTTAAATTATTTTTATTTCTTCTTCCAGATAAGACAAAGTCCGACTTTGAATTCTCTACATGCAATGTCTTGAATTCGGCGGAAAGTGGAGTGCGGAGTGTCTTACACTATTACTTCCTGTCTATCCTGCTATGTCGGATAAAAGAGTGGCAAGTGAAAAAAAATATATATTTAACTATTCTCATATCTTCGAATATCTAAGACATCATGGCGTTGAGTTCCGCCACCTAACATATGGACGTCTCTGTCTCCCTGTAAATGTCTGGGCAAGTGTAGAACGAAGTGTCTTGATACAAGGTTCTTTCAGAGTATTAAGTAAAAAAGCAGCAGCAAAGCAAAGTGTAAAAAATTCATAAAAACTAAGTCTTTTAATTCAATATAACAAAATAAAATAATATTTTATCATAAAAACAGCAAGTAGAACGATTTTATTACCAATAAATAATCATCTTTATATTCTCATGGATTAATCTGAACTAAACAACCGCACTCTCCCCTAATGTGTGAAAGAACGTTATCAGCACTCAAACACTGAGATTTTTGGGATTATTCCCGCATTCGCAACTGACAATACTGACTGGTAAAATAGTTACGTGTGTTAAAAAAAGTAGCTATTTCATTAGTGATATTATATTGGTTTATAACAATATATATGTCTACGCAAATAGAAACATAAATATATAGCATAGCAGGGTAGAATTTGAGACATTGTGTGTTGAGTGGCGGAACTCAACGCCGCATTTTGTCTTGCCAGAGGAAGCGAGAGAGCGAGCGAAAGAGGGCGAGGAAGTCAAAATATTTTTTTACTTAAGCCAAAATTATTGGAAATAGAAAGAAACTTTCAAGTAATCTATGGATTCAAAGTGCAGATACCCATCGTGCTATAATATATAGAAAATCAATAGATATACCTGAAGCCCTTTAAACTCCACATTAACGCTCCCCTACACACTCCCAGCTCTCTACTTAACTAATTTTAAAAACAATAAAGTAATTTTTTCTTAAAGATTAGAACCCATAACCACTATATTCAACTAACCACTACACAACACCATTCATACTTAACATCTTATTAAAAAAACATGAATGAAGGTAAACAATTGCCTGTATACCTATTACAAAGACATCATCCAATTCCCAAGCTCCTTGTCAAAAGCAAGACAGCACTTACTCCTCGTCAGCATAATTCATTCACCATTTCTCGGTTTTGTTATCAGCGCCTTTTGTGATTCGTGATAAAGACACGTAATATTCTATACATACAGAAATAAAGCCATAGTGATTCATTGGTACAACGTCCGTCTATATACGACGTAAATTCGATTCACGTTAAAGGTATATAAAGCAATATAGTTTCTCAGACATCTGTCTGACTGGGTATCATGGCAATCATGTTAATGTTTTAATTACCTTGGGACACTCAAGTTAATTAAAACATTAAAGTGATTGTCATTTCTTTGCGCAGATAAGACAAGGAGAGGCGTTGAGTTCCGTTACTATATAAGTAATGTATCTAATTCAAATGGAAAACAGTGAACAGAGTGTCTTGACATTAGTTTCTTTCTGACTTTACTGCTGTATGGAATAAAGCGTTAAGCTGCTAATTTTTCAGCGTGGTTATATAAAATGCAACTGTTTTTCTGCCACTCAAAATTTTAGCTTCAGGCTTTTTATCCCGCAAAGCAGAGTAGAAAAAAGCGAAGGTAAGCGATACGAGACGTCGAGGGAGAACTCGGTTAACCTTCAAAATTACCGTATCAATGATACTGGAGAAAGGTCACGTAAAAAGAGCATGAACATTTGGCGCTCCGTGCTCTCTAACTACCCAGCGAGAGTAGACAGGAAGTACCCAGTGTCAACACACTATGTAGTCCGCTTTCCGCCTATTTTGATATTTGATATAGAATGATGGAACTTAACGCAGTATTTTGTCCTACTCATCCTGAAGCGAGGATATGAACATAAATTAATATAAACAAGAGTGTCTTAACTGTAATATATGTCTTCTTTCTCAAATGAAAACAGAAGGGAAGAGAGAAGTATGTGAAACAACGAAAATACTCATATTATATCTTCAACAGAGGATTGAACTCACGACCCCCTTGCTTCAATACAAAAATCAGCCAGACGTAACATCTATATAACAAAATAGTTATATCAAAATAAATCCATTCCGTGGCCAATTCAAGGCACTTTAGCTTTAGAAGCTTATTTCTGGTTTTTGAAAAGCGTCCAGACTATTGTGCTTCACGTATACACGTTGCCTGAAACATTTTGGATTTCACTTTAAAATTTAGATCTTAATTAAAAGTGTGTATGTATTTATGTTTTAATATATTAAATGGTTTTTTGTTTGTCTGTGAATGTTTCAAAGTAACATTGAAAATTTTAAATTAAAAATTAGAAATAACCTCTCGTTTTTTATGTTAAAATGTATTTCATCAGCAATATGATTACGAGGCCCGTCGCGGCGCAGGGTGACAACGTATGATTGTAAACACATGTGTTATGGGTTCGATCCTCACTCGGGGTAGTGGTTATATTTAAATTATTTTCACTTCCTCGCTCTGGTAAGACAAAGTGCGGCGTTGAGTTTCGCCACTCAACCCGCAATATCTCGAATTCGGTAGAAAGCGAAGTATTGAGTGTCTTGACAGTAAGTACTTGTTGTTTACCCTGCTTTGCGGAATAAAGGCATGAAGCTAAGAAGAATAATTCTGCTTCTTTAAAGGTGATCAGTCTACCAAAGAAAAAAAATCTTTTATTAATGGTAGCAATATTAGAACTGAGTTTACATTAACACGTCCTATTGAGTGTATAATATTCTTACAATAGAAATAAATACCGTGTAAGATATACGGATCGACAGACAAATATATTAAAATTTATTTTTATTTCTTTTTACGGTTAGAGAAAATACAGTGTTGTAGAGAAAATTCAGTGAATAATCTGTTATATTTATTTTTTTTAATTTAAAATATTTATTATTTTTTCAAAATAACAATTTAAATTCGAGCCCAATGTCATCAAAATACAACAGCACTACGATGATATCTACTTGTGATCAAATTCGAGACAATGTTTTAAAATTATAACGTAACTTAACGCTGCGTTATTACATAATTTAATAACAGACAGACGATGTTCTCTAAAAATATATATTATAATAACATTTCTTTACTGACATAATAAAAAAAACCAATATACATAATTTATTATTAATGTAGAAGTAATAATAACAGTTAATAATTATATTCAATGTAAGTAAATACAATAATTTATATATTTACTAAATACTAAAATTATTAATTTAAAAAATATTAATAAAAAAGAATTAAATTTAAATTTAAATTTAAATTAAAAAAATAAAAAGAAATAAAAAAATATTTCTTTTTTGTTCACAATTCTTAATTAAAATAATAAAAATAACAATATTCTATTAAAATTTAATCTAAACCTAATAAATATAACAATACACATTTATATTTTCCAAACAACATTCAGACAAAGAACCCACACTCGTCGTTATCCGGTCTACCCACTATGCCACATCCCCAATACACTTCGCAATCTATCACCATCGGAAACGATTTCTTCCAAGTGCTATTAGTATATCTAAAGTCTCCTTTTTAAACTATATATTCGTAACGTCGACTCGCATTTCGACTCGCATAAATTGTTGTCACATTGAATCGGACATTGCCGCTCTTAAATGCACTAAAGTTGAGACGTATTTTAGTATTATCGATGTACTCATTCCATGTGTGTTTAAGAATATGTATGAAGTAGAGTCAATAATAAATTTAAAAATTATTATGCTTTTCGTAACTACAGACTAATTTCTTGTAATTTTCAAGTTCCTAGAATCAAGGCGCTCTGTATTCTGCTTTTCGCCAAATTTAAGGCGTGTTAAGTGGCGGAATTCAACACCGCGCTCAGTTTTATCAGAGCGAGGAAATGAAGATAAATCAAATACTGTATATCCCCCAAATGAGAATCAAACTCACAACCAATCGCCTTTACGATGAAACGCTATCTCAGTGCTTCATAACCGAAAAAATGCTCTTATATATTTAAAAAAACGCTAGGAACCCACTACCTATCTCGTATAAATTCAGTAACTGGTCCACAGCACCAATGTGGTCTTAAAAAGAAAATTAATGCATCCATTACGTACCACAAGTCAGCTTGTCTTAAGACACCTTGTTTACATTTGTCTTGTAAATAAGATCTCAGTTTTAATTAGGTAAGAGAGTTAGAATGGGTTTAGTAAGGGATGTTTCCTGAGAAAACAAATATAGTCGTATGTATATGTTCCCTTCAATTATATGTATATTGTGGAGAGGAAATTGGTTAACTACCATTATTTATCTCGCATAGTCAGAGACAACCTAGTGTCAAGACACTCCGTGAACTGCCTTTTGACCTGAAATGAAGACATTTCGTGTCCAGTGGCCAATTCAACGCCGCGTTTTATCTTATCAGAGTGGAAAAATGAGAATAAATTTCAAATAATCATATCTCGAAATGGAAATCGAACCTTCTCCCAATTGTCTTTACAGGCGGATGCTGTCCCTCTGCGCCGTGATGGATGTTTAATTTTAGTTAATTTTGCTAATAATGCTATTAATAAGTGAGTTTGATTCCCACTCGAGGGAATTATATTAAGTTATTTCTATTTCCCTCCTCTGGTTAGACGCGCGGCGTTTAGTTTCGCCACTGAACAAATACTGCTTGTCTCGAATTCTCTTAATACTAGTTTTATAAGAATATAGCAAGAGTATGTAGCTGTTTTTTTAAATAGAAACAATAGTCTAGTAAAAGAAAAGAATATGTATAAAACAGTATGAAGATAAGAATTCCAATATTTTACTTAAAGACATGAGATCCATTAAAGTGGCTATTCCTTTTGAACAAAAAGCACAAAACGTTAACGCAGTTAGCACAATTCTCACTCGATCTCACCGCGTACGCTCAAAATGGCCACAATTTATCGTAGTGTTTTATACAGTACTTGTTGCAATGTAGAGTCTTTTTTAATAAGCGCTGAGAGACATTATTTGTGAATTGAATTTGGAAATAAATAAACATATATATATATCATCATTTTGCGTGTGTGGATCGAATTTGGATTTTATGGAACATAGATCGTTCATCGTCAGGGTGGGGAGTGCGATCTCGACCAGCCACCTCATAAGTGCTAGCGTCCCACAGGGGAATATTTTGTCACCAGCTCTATACTCCATTTTTACTAATGACATCAACCAATCAATCGTTGCACAAGGACGCGTTGCTGACTTTATATGCTCACGACATTGCGCTCCTCACTTGGTCGATGAACATGACCCCTACTGAGGGTAAATTTCAGACCGCACTTGACCTCTTGCTGGAGTGGTTAGCCTCTTGGAGGCTAACGCTCAACGTGAACAAGACTCAGGGTGACTTGTTTGGTGGGCACTTCCGGCTACTCCCCAAAGTGGCCACTACCTTGAGGTCAAACTTGACTAACGTCTGAAACTGACCCATCAGGTTAAGAAAGTGACGAACGCCGCTAGGGCCGCGCTCCACCATCTGTATCCTCTTCTCAGATCCAAGCTGCCGATATCAATGAGGTTGAACTTGTATAAGAAGTAAATCCTCCTTGACCTCACCTACGCGACTCCAGCTTAGTATGAGCTTGCCAGTGCGCACCAGCGTAAACAGTGCAGAATATTGCCATTCGCCAAGCAGCCCAAGCCCCTCGATGTGTGACAAATGCGACTCTGCATAGAGACCTCCGCATTGAGTCATAATATCTTGGCTCGGGCCACTAATATCTTGGCTCGGGTGGATATGTCCATGTGTATTCATATCTGAGACATCGCTCTGCACCACTCCAGACCACTGAACTGTGCGGGCCTCCCGGGACTATCCTACCCGTACCCGATCCCAGAGCTGCTGCCGCAGTCGCTGAACCGACTTAGCCGGGCATCTCTCGAGTAATCGAAGGTCTCACCTGGCTGGGTGTCGCGGCCAGGTAGCCATAGCTTATCCTTCCCGTTCACGACCTCCATCATCCCAATCCCTATCGGGATGCTCCCATGCCAGAGCCGTCATACGGTTCCCCCTAAGGACCTACTCAAATTTATGGGTGGTGATTGACGACACGGTCCAGGGGGCCCAGCCCTGAAATCGTTTCCCTCCTCCGTCCGCAACAGGTTGAGAGAAAAGAAGACTAGTGGAAAATTAAAAATTCTATACAAATAAATAAAATTTGAGTGTCTGAAATATTAAGATATCCGATTTTTACTAAAATACTGTGTTTACATACGTACATACGGCAATACTGTTGCGAAAACAACATTTTTTAAAAGTTTTATATATATGTCTGTTAGTTTCGGCTTATCTCTGGAATGGCTGGACCAATTTTAATAAGATGTGATAAAAACTAATTTAGGCTATTTTAATTTGAAAATTATAAAATCCATAAATGTTAAATTTCACATGAAATTTTGTTAGTCCAAAAACTACTGAACTGATGTTTACTATTTTTAAAGTGTTATTCCACACTTAGGATTAGAAAACATTTTAGAAAAAAGGTATAAAAACTTGGACGGTATCCAAGAGGCGCGGGTTCGAATCCCGCTGCGTTCAAATTTTTATACGTTTTTTCTAAAATGTACTGAACTGATCTAGATGAAACTTTACAATAATATAGCTTTTGAACGTAAGCAATACTATAACGATAAATATGTAATAAAATATTTAAACACATACATACAGACAAAATCAATGTAAGTAAAAAATAATGTAAGTAACATTATCCACCTCGAAATACGAAATTCCAAAACTGACATACACAATTATATTCGAACGAAGCAACATCTTAAAGAACAAACAACGTTGATACGTTTTGATTCATTATTTTCAAATTATTCGAGACGTCCAACAGGAGCTTCTCTAATATTAGAAAATACAATAGGATCGACTATTGGCTTTCCTAAAACTGAGAAATAATTAAATTTACGATTCCACCTTTAAATAGGGGTCATTAGCATTTCCTACAATGGTGTGAGCTTTTAAATGTTTAGTGAGGAGTATATATCGATAAAAAATATATAAGATTTATTTTTTTATTTTTTTCTTGTTAATTATACAGAGTTTTTCGTGGCGCAGTTATCGATTTGACTGTAAACACGATATGTTGTGGGTTCAATTCCCATTCGAAGGAATGTATCCACTCGAAAAAAATTAATTCTCCTCTGGTATGACTATTAAAGGAGTTTCTTGACACTAAGTTGTTTTACACTACTCTGCTATGCGAGATAAAGCGTGAAGCTGCGTGAAAATCATTTAAATCAACCAAGTATTCATAATTTTTTTGTTTTTTTTTAATAAATATCTACTTTGTATGAATGAAATTAAAATATTTATATCTCTAACTCTGAAAGTTATAGGGTTATAAATTGTGTTATGTTGAGTTCCATAACAAAGCACGTAGCGTTACATATGTTACGTTTTTTATTTAAATACGTTACGTTTTTTTTTTTTTGAAAAGTGGAGAACAGAGTGTAAGACACTCAATAGATCTACACCTTAACACAAATAAAAGAAAACTCGATAAGACAAAAGACATTTTGGTCCGCGAAAAACAGCATTCTATTATTTAAAATCATTATTTATTAAGCAAAGGATTTAAACATTTTTTATGAAACTCTTTAGGATAGAGTAGTTTGAAATTTAACATTGTTACAATTTTTATGGTATAGAATATTACTATTAGAATATATATATATATATATATATATATATTATATATAATAAAATTATATACAATATTAATAAAAACACTACTGGATGTTTGACATACACTTTAACATAAAGTGACAGACTCGTTGTTAAGGCAACGCGTACATTAAACGCCACCGGAACATTAGTATTAAGAAATATCTTCTATACATAATAATATCGATATCATCAAGAAACACCCCTATAGTACCGTGGAGTAATTGCGCAGCCACATTTCGGGGGTTCGAACATAAATTACACCTTTTATCCATTCCGATTGTACGACTGCCATCGTTAACCGTCCCCTATTGCACATATTGAAACGTTAAAATTGAAATTACTATGAGTTTACAATGATTTCTAATATATAATATTATGCTATCCGGCGAGATGTCTGACTGAATATATTAGTGTTTATTTTTTCAGTCCAACGGTTTGTCCTCACTTTTCTACGTTAACTGTTCTAAGTTGAGTGTTGAGTGGCGTAACTCAACACTGGGCTTTGTTTTGATTAGTTATCGAAGCAATTGCGTTTACAATTCGACACTATTACATAGTAACCCGCCCCAATAATCTCATAACAATATGAAAATCATCCCGATTCCAATCTATAATTGCAATTCTTATCAATTAATTCATAATTATCCGGTCAAAAGATCTTCTACCTTTAACTCAAATCCTTAAGTTAAGTAATTGCTCTTAAATTTTTAAAGTACGTAATAAAGACGGATGTGCATAAATGATGAAGATGCTGCACGATGACCTGCATACCCCTTTAGATCCTTTCCATGTGAAGAGGCTCTGAGGTTCTCTTGAATACAGTTCAATAGGTCACTGATACCAAGATGGAGCGTACTATAAAGGATATTATAGTTTTTGAGATCAATCTTAACCTACATTATACGAAGAATATCCTGACGATGTATTTTTTTGTGTTTTTCATAATTTTTTTCATACTGGCCAGCGTTTCAGACAACAAAATTTCTTTGTGTGTCTAAATTTTTGTTGTTTACTGTAGTCTTATGGTAGCGGTGATACAATTACATTATTTCTCCGCTCTAGTTAAACAAAGTATGACGTCGTCTTCTGCCGCTGAATATCTTTATTGAGGAAAAGTGGAGATCAGCGTGTCTTGACTCTAGCTTCCTTTTTAGTATTTTTTTTATTTTTTGTTTTAGCTTTATGCTTTTATTCCGCATAACAGGGTAGACAGAAAGTACCTAGTGTCAACACACTCCGTACTTCGCTTTCCATCGAATTTGAGACATTGTGTGTTGATTGGCGGAAGTCAACGCCGCTCTTTGTTTTTACCAGAGCGAGGAATTGAAAATAATTTAAATATAAATCACTCCCTCGAGTGGGGATCGAACCCACAACCGATCGCGTTTACAGTCAGACGCTGTCACACTACGCCACGACCGGCGTATCTATACCTTTATTAGCATCTCTATTTAAATACCTTCCTTAAAAGGGAAATATGTCAATATTTGTATTGTTTTTTAGGTTGCCTCTTGTCTGGTGTTGTCTTAAGATATTACAATAATCATTAGAAGGTGAAAATAATTAAAACATATAATATATACTTTTCATTTAAACTATTGTATCATTATGAATCTTGTTACTATGACTTGCCGTGTTAGTTTGTTACTTGGTGACTTGATCTAAAATTTGAAATATAATTTTGTTCTGACTGTAAAGCGTATGTAATCAATTCCACAATAAAATAATAGATAACATTTTTTTGGTATAAGCCATTCAATATAGTTATCAAATGAAATATATTGAAAGTAGAATACAGTAAACTTATAAATTAAATATTTAAAGATTATATAATATTATTTTACGATAATACTATTTTTTTATATATAAACACATTGTCGGCCATATCATAAAATTTTAGTCAACCAAATTCAAGATTTCCAAGCCAGACTTGCTGATATCAAGGCTCGACTAACTCCCATTGGATTAAATCACCAAATTATACAGACTCTTAATTAGTTGAAGCGAACAAAAAGCATATAATTATCAATTTTCCATTCAAATAGCTCATCGTTAATGAATGTAAGTAGGCATTCATATTTTATACTTTCTAAATAACTCAATAGAATAACATTTTATAGCGCAGTATGCTTAGAACGTCGTTGTACGGTGATCGGGGCAGGTTCACAGTGCTGGGTTAAAAGGGACCCTATTGCTGTGGGAGTAAGGGGGTTATTGTGACCCCTTTAGTTGGGACGAGGGTACACCACGCTTCGTTACTCCACAATCGGTTCAGTGTACACAACGGCCCTTCCATGCGTATCCGTACCGCGTTTAATGTCTATAAGTGAGCTATGTTGCCAGGCTTTGTCTATGTAAATGTTGTGTATAGAACTAAATGTTACTATTTATGTAATGTAAAAAATTAACTAAACCAGAATACAAAATTACACAAATTGGTATTTTTAGTTAACACAAAAATGTTAGAGATATTCAACAATATCAGCTTTCTAATCTCATAACATATGTTTAAATTAAATTAAATTCACACCTTAAGACACCAATTACGAATTAAGTGACATTAATCACACACACAAGTCGCAGAGCAAAATTGAAATGTTAAATAATTAATAACGGCAATAGATGTTTCAATTACAAACAATTGACCTAAGGGCAGGCCGAAATGCCAAATTAATCGGGGCAACGTACACCCTGAGCTATTATTAAATCATCTTCGAGGCCAGTTAGAGCGTTGATTCGGAAGCCAATAACTGAAATTTGTATTCCTTACCTACCCAAAGGTATCTTGTTTTCACCTAATATACAATTGCCCGAGATCATGGTATCTTAATTGGAGGATATGACCATGTCGTTTTGGGAAATTAATTATTGAACTGCAGGTAGATATAGAATTTAAACTTACACATATTATTATATTGAGCTCATATGAGTTGTTTTACATTTGATATGTATTGTGGAACAAGATAGAGGTGAACAAACTAATAATGAAGCTTTTTGGTGAATGATTAAAGAATAGTAAAAAGATATATGATGCAAATATGACTGACATGAGAGATTGGAGACCGCGGTCAACCTTTTACATAATGGAATGATGATACTTGAGGAAGGTCATTTAAAAGGCATAAGAATTCATCGAAGGGAATGTATGAAGAAAGAGAGCGGACTGTGGACGAGAAGAAAGTATGCAGGGACTGTAGCGTTTGACGCTCCGTCTTCTCTGATTACTCCGCTAAGTATAAGATATGAAGTTTAGATTTATATATATATATATATATATATATATATATATATATATATATATATTATAATATAACTGATAGTTGGTCTTTATATATTTTATCCTTATTATTATTTATGTGAACATAAGACCACCGTACAAGTACGACAAGATCAATTTAATATATATTTCACCTAGAATGAACTGAAAAATGATTTTTATTTTATACTGAAATTGACGTAACATGTAGATTCTGAATTCTAGATATCCGATATTTGCCATCTATTCTTCTATAAACAGATAATATAGAAAATGCTAATTTCATAAGCATACCAATTTCGCTCAGCTCGTTAGGAAACTGCGAAAATACAAAAGCTAAAATCTATTAATTTAATTAAGCTTTAATTTGGTCTACGTCCAAAATTGTACATTTTACATTATTTTTTTTAATTAATATATTTTTTTTACTGTACATGTAACCCAACACCTTGTTATGTCTAATTAGATGGGGAAATATAATTAAAAGTATAAAAGTTTTGTCTGAGTTGGATTCAAACCAACAGCCATCACAATATATACACAACTGCACCTGAATGGAGTTGGAAAAATCTATTTCAATGTAAAAAATTCAACGGCAATGCAACACTGGTGCCACGCCAGAGAATTAGGGGCCGGTCGTTTTATACGAGCTAAAAAATGCCACAGCTTTTACTGGTACAGAGTTTTAGGTTAATAAATCAATAGAATATTCATTTGACAGGAAGTTACTTTTGTAAAATTATTTCTTGTAAATTGTCATATAACAATTATTATTACAAACAGTGAGAAACGATAGTAGGCTACAATTTCTTTTATCAGCAGCTTCTTGCTTTATCCCGCATAGCAGGATATTTGGAGACAATCTAGTGACAAGACACCTCGTTAACTGTTTTGTCCTCCCAAAACCGAGATATTAACTGTTGAGTGGCGAACTTAACACCGCGCTTTGCCTTGCCATATCGAAGAAATTAATATATTCTTTAAATACAATCATTCACTCTCCTGGAAATCGAAATCACAACCAATCATGTTTTCAGTTAGACACTGTACCACAGTGCACGATGGCCTCAAAGTTTTATTTAGATATTTAGAGAAGGTAAGTAGAAAAAGAAGTTCCTAATAATAACGTGAAGACTAAAAAAAAATTATAATTAACTTAAGTCCCTTTAGTTTAGTCTTTCATACCATGAGATATAATAATAGTCAATATCTCTTACATTGAATATCTCTTTATATTTTAAGCGTGTAAGAACCAAGTGAGAAGGTACTGTGATTTTGACTTATAACTTATTACATGGAACTCAATAACGTCTTTTATATACAAAAATCAAGTAACTAAAACTATTTTTAAACTACTATTTCACACTTAGAATAAGAAGACTGTAAAAAACATATATATTCTAAATAACCATCAATAAAATAAGTTGTAAAAAGCATAAAAGAATTTCGACGCAGAATGTAGAGCAAATGGCTTAGCGACCAGAGTACTTGGGAGGTTACCACCACTCACGGGTTCAAAGACCGCTGGCTTAAAATATTTATAAATTTTTTAAAAATATAATTTTCAAAACAGGCTAGTGTGACAACGTCTGACTGTAAACGCGAACGGTTGTGGGTTCGATTTCCACTTGGGAAAGTGATTATTTTAAAAATTTTTATTAGTTCCTTGCTCTAGTAAACAAAGTGCGGCGTTGAGTTCCACCACTCAACACGCAATGTCGTGAATTCGGTGGAAAGTGAAGTACAGGAGTGTCTTGACACTAGCTTACTTTCTGTCTACCCTGCTGTGCGGGATCAAAAGCGTGAAGGTATAAAAAAAAATCCTAAAATTACTACCGAAATGACCAAAATCAAAAATTAACCACGTCCTATTAAAATATAGCCCATACATTATAAGTTACGTATGCCAGGAGTTTTCAAGCCACTTTAATCGTACTGGCGCGAGGCCAGGAGATATATATACATGTTCGCGAGGAAATTTTGCATATTCATGTAACAAATTTATTATTTGTACTTTCACATTATAATCTAATATATATATCGTTATCAGTGTTAGTCAGGGACATTGTCGCTTATTAAAGCGTGTGTAATTACAAGCTCAACCGATAATAGCATCTATGGGTTAATTTGTCATAAATTCGCCTGTTAGTCCACTGGTTTGGGTTTATAGGTTCTGATTGCTGAGGTCTTAGGTTCTATTTTGTAAAGAATGTTGTACATTTTTGGTGTTTGAAGCATATGTCAGAAAAGCCAACGTTTTGAACACTGTACAGAAGTCGGTAGGTATGCTTGGAACGTCAAAACTTAGAATCAACACACTCTGCTCGCTGCTTTCCAACGGAAGACGATAGCTTCTGAATATTAAGAATAGAATCCTATAACCTTATGATTCACACAAACGATCTCACTTTTTAGCGTAACATAGAAGGGTATTTACAGATACGCAATTGAGACATTGCGTATCAGGTGGCAAACTAAGCGTTACGCCCGGAAAGAATTACCAGAGCGAACAAGTAACAATAAAATTTAAGTACAATTATTCCCCCAAGCCGGAATCCAACCGACAACCAAATTACAGTCAGACATTATTCCACTGTGCCACGATGTCTATTTATGTTTTCGTCATAAATATGAGGAACATGTTGCTTAAAAATAATTTATTTCTATTGATTGTCATAATTATAGATATATATAGATATATATGTATATATATATATATATATATATATATATATATATATATATATATATATATATACACATATACCTTCCTTAAATCTAATTTATGAAGGTAATTATAATGGAAATCGTTTTCTACTTTCTGTGTTATCTACTACTTTCAGTCTATTTTTCCAGCTTCAAGCATCTCTCTGTCTTACGATGAAATGAATGAAATCTAAACTTCTCTTCGGAACACCGCGAATTAAATAGCGGCACTAAACGCCACTGCTTCACCTCACTCAAAAAGGTCAAATGAAATGCAAATAATTTAAACACAATCCTTATCAGTCAGCATATAATAACATAACTTACAAACATAAAATCTGCATTTAAACACAACATTAAACACAATACTGTTTAAACACAATACTGAAATTAAAATCAATACAATTTCCATACAATCGGAATTAGAAACCCAAATTAGATATATACATAAATAGTTTCAAATGAATTAGTTTTAAAACACACGCATTGTTTACACTCTATAGTACATAGTAATCCAATCAGCGGCCATAGCCGGCAATTTGCGGTGGCGTTCCATTGTCCCATTTAAATAGTGTATTATATTTGTGTACCTCATATACGCGGTAATGTATAAATAACTGTGAATATTTCATATTGCAGTGCTACTTAGTTGTGTTAGTCCATTCTTGAATTTCCAGCTTTGGAGGCAATTTTGTGGCCGGTCGTGGCGCAGTGGGACAGCGTCTGACTGTAAACGCGACCGGTTGTGTGTTGGATTCCCACTCGGATTAGTGATTATATTTAAATTATTTCTACTTCTTCGCTCTGATAAGACAAAATGCGGTGTTGAGTTTCATCATTCAACATGTGGTGTCTCGGATTTGGTGGAAAGCGACGCACGGAGTGTCTTGATAATGGGTAATTTCTGTCTGTAATTGCTATGCGGGATAAAAGCGTGAAGCTCAAAAAAAATGTATTGAATGGGTTGGCTTGAATTAGTTACATTGTAAAGTTTTCTAAAAAGCACAAAGCTTAAAGAATATAAATTTTATATACTACTTGTATCTTATAATTCAATAGATTAATAGATTAATAGATTCAATAGATATTCAATATTTAGGACAAATTTTAAATAAGTCAAGTTCTTTATTAAAAATGTAGGTAAATATAATAATTAACAATTATAACTTGCTTTATTTCTTGTAGAAAACATCTTATATAATAATCTTATTTATAAAAACTTAAGGAATGAAATTTAAAAAAATCATCTGGATATGACTTTTAGTTTTCAAGAAATTCATGGACAAACATACAAACATACACATACCAAATTAAACACACGTACGTGGTAACCTAAATAGATCATTATACTCAAATATTATTTAATTACAACAATATTATATAGAGGCCGGTCGTAGCGCAGTGTGACAGCGTCTGACGCGACCGCTTGTGGGTTCGATCCCCACTCGGGGGTGTTATAATATTTAAATTATTTTCACTTTCTCGCTCTGGTAAAAGACAAAGTGCGGCGTTGAGTTCCACCACTCAACACGCAATGTCTCGAATTCGGTGAAAAGCGAAGTACGGAGTGTACACTAGGTACTTTCTGTCTACCCTGCTATGGGGGATAAAAGCGTGAAGCTATTTATTTATTTATTTTTATATTATATGCATATCAAACTAATACTTTTAAATCAGCTAAACATAATACAAATATCAAATTTTGAACCACTTTCCAATGTTAGAAAGCCAAAACCACTAAGCCCAAACACACAAAACGTTCAAGCAAACATACGCATTTGCGTTGTACCTTCCATAATCCTATCATAATAAGTCGTTTCACAATCACAGGGCAATACACGTCACAAAGTCTGGACGTTGGGTGAAATAACAAACGAATGGTTACATTCAATTATGAACCCTAAACCCTTGTTATAAAGTCTAAATCCTACCAAAATTCCTAACAAGCGTATGATATATGCTAAAATCAATTCAGTGTGGATTTAAACGTATTAGTGCAATGTGATTTGAGTTTTAATTTGTTGGAAATTGAGTTCAATTTTGTACGTTGTTTAGTTAATTTATATAAACAGGGAGTTATGAGAAGGATTACGTAATGATAATAAGGAACGACAGTAGTGTCTTCCAAGTCGAAGTATACAGGTTCGACGCTCGGAAAGTAGTAAGCAGTAAAAATTTAATGTTGCGACTATTTTTATTTGATATATCTAAAAGAATCCTTATTTAAAGTTTAATTTGTGTTGAAAGAAATAATCAAGTCCTTCTTACTGTTACTCCCCAGAGTCTTAGTCGGTACAATAATAACATACAGCGCGATTATGACGATGGTTCAAACAGTTTTTTTAACTTCACTCTTTTATCCCACTTAGCAGGGTGTACAGGAAGTGAAGGAAGTGTAAATATCGTTATTCCTCCAAATGGTAATTGAACCCACAATCTATTACATTTACAATCACTGCGCCACGATGGTTACAAAAAGAATATTCAAAAAAAAATATAACAAACAACTATAACTTAGTATCTACTTACAAATAAAATACACACAGACCTACGTACAACCAAACGCTCCACGATTTTACAATATCTAACAGAGACAATTTCACCAAAACCTTTATAACAACAGACCGAGAATTCAATATCGATCAATACCAGTACACTATAAATTATTTATATCTAAATTATATGGTTAAGCTTGGTTGTACCGCAATGCTGAGAACTCCTTCCCTCTCCTACTCCAACTACATTATATATGATATATAATCCGGCTCTAATAAAATCAGAAATGGTAGTAAAAACAGCAGAAATTTTATTAAGTGAGGCCTGTGGTGGCGTGGAAAAGTGTCTGAGTGTAAACACGATTGGTTCTAAGTTCGATTTCCACTCGGTAGAATGAATATATTTAAATTATTTTCATTGTCACGCTCCAGTAAGACTAAGCGCAGTGTTACGTTTCGCCACTCAACTCTTAACGTTTCAAAAAATTTGGTGGAATGCGGAGTACGGAGTGTCTAGCCACTAAGTACATACGTACGCTATGTGGGATAAGGAGTGAAACTAAATAAAATGGTAAATTTTAATTAAATATAAGATAGATGGTAGAATTGAATATTGTACCTTGTTTAAGACTGGAAATATATATATACAATCAAAAAAAATAAAATTTATATTTAATTCTAAAGATAATTAAAAAATATATTTATAAAGAAATAAAATATCATGATCAAAATAAGAGAACTGAAAAGTAAATATGTATGGCGTAGCACTTCGTAGCATGCTACAACAAGCGCTACGCTATCTTAGTCATATTGTAAATAATACGAAGTTATATTATTTGAAAAATTCGTTATTCATACATTAAATGAAGAATTTTAATTCGAAAATTAGAGTGACTTTGGGAATTTCCCAACTTACCATGTAACCCGAAAAAAAAAATCTTTTAGTTATGTAACAGAAAACCACTTTAATTATTAATTGATATTAACGCAAACGCAGCATTATGGCTAGACAGCCAAATCCTGAAGTAAACCTACTCTATCTTAACTTAAGAAAATATTGTTTTTTTAATAGAAAATATGAATTGCGGCGTTGAGTTCCGCTACCTATCACATAATGTATATAACCAGGCAAACAATAAGGCGTCGCCCGTATCGTTTATGAAGACGTCTAAATTTCGTACTGTCTAAACAGATTAAGACTGTCTAACTTCATCGGGTAGCGTTGTTCAGTTTCAATGGTTTAATATTCAAGAAGTTTGAGAAATACAATTATCATATTAATAAATTATAATATTTTATTACAAAGTAAATATTGTATAATAAAATAAGTTTATATTTTACTCTATAATATTAATTTTATGCTTAAATAACATAAGAGGCAAAGAAATCCTAGTGTCAAGACACTCCGTTGACTGATTTCTACCTGAAATTGTGGCATTGTGTGTTCAACGGTGAACTCAACGCCGCTCTTTATCATACTGAAGTGGAGAAATGAAAATATATTTTAATATAATTGTTCTCTATAATGGGAATCGATCCTCTAACGTTTATAGTCGGACATTGCCTATCACCACTGAACTACGATGGCCCCAATTTTTACTTATGAATACTTACATTTAGATGATAGCTTAAACCTTATGGTAATCTTCGTTGGAAAAAATGTTTAATTTACTCTGTAAATTGTATATTTATAAGATTTTAAACCGGCTAGTTTCTTACGTATAAACCCTGCTAAGCCCAACTGAAATCTGTATATCTAATATATAATATAAATAATATTTTCAAATATTTTGTTTTTTAGTAGATAATGCCTATATATATATATATATAGGCATTATCTACTAAAAAACAAAATATTTGAAAATATTAATATTAATAATGACGTTTACTTAAAAAGAAATAACTACCAGCTAAGTATATTAGTACGTGTCATACCGACTTAATGTCAATTAAACGCTAACTGACATGTGTGTGTGTGGAATAAATCTCTAATATAATTCCACCCGCAACCCTAACTTAGTTAAAGTACTAAAGCTAATTTGCTTTCAAATGTTTTTCGAACCCCAAGAGCCCTCGGAACTAACTGTAAACCTGGTTGTCATTGTTCAAATATGACGTCACATCAAAAGAGATAATCAAATCATGTTATTTAATTATTTTTTTATGCTTTTTGACTTAAATGCCTATTATTAAAGGTTAACAAATTTTTTTATATCCGAAAATGTTAACCTTTTTCCACCTGGGATTTGAACCCACAATGATAGTTACAGTAGTTTATTCCAAGATTAGTTTTTTTTGGTTTATTAATTATTGTATTTATTATTATTTAAAACGATAGCTGTTAGCTTTAGGGAAGAGAAATTTAACTCAGTTTAATATATTTCGATCTTTTTGACTTTGACTTTAAAAATGTTCTTAACTTGGCCATGGGAGCCAATGTAGAGCAGTTTGACAGCGTCTAATTGTAAACGCAATTAGTTGTGGGTTCGATTCCCACTTTAAGGAATAATAATTTTAAAAAAATATATTTTTGTTTCTCGACTCGTCATGTATTTCTCTGTGAGCGCCTGACTATCGTGCTTTGCGGTTATCCCGCAAAGCAAGCAAAAGCAAAATATTCTTTAAATTTCACATAATTTAATTAAAAATTGATTCTTATTATTAGTATAATTTCTAGTGGAAATTTTATTGTTTGTATATATTTTAAATATAAATAGAGAATTAATATTTAAGGGATATAGAGTTTCAAGACCATCAGAGATATAGATACCTAAAGTCAAGACATTACGTGCTAAGTGGTGGAACTCAACGCCACTCATAGTCTTTCCAGCAAAATAATAAAATTCATTTAAATATAACCACCTTTCTATACGTTTCCAATAATATATAAACACACAATGCGTTAGAATAAATCAACATTAAAAAAATATATTAAAAACACACAAAACGACAGAAAAACGTTGTTTAATGCGAGACACATTTACAAAAATATCAAATAAATTCGTTTTCCCCAAAAAAATAAGAATATCGTATCGCTATCATTAACTCTATATTTTAACAAAAAAAATGTTTTAATGAGCATTCGCAAAGAAAATGTTTCCACCTTTAAAACATAACTTTGGCTCGTGAAATATAATATTTAGACGACAGTAACGGAAATAACTGAAGTTAGGTTCTTGAAAAGTTTGAAGACATATTTAGGGTTCTTTAACAGAATATTTTATACGTAAAAAGTAAGTACATACATAAAAATGCGGATTTATTGTTCCAGATGAGTGTATTATGGGTCTGACATACGTAACAGGATGTCAATACTTTTTCTATATTAATTTATTAGTAATAGATGAAATTATTAAAATAAATATAATATACATATTTCAGGCCAGTCGTGGTGCAGTGAGACATAAATTGTAAACGTGACTAGTTGTGAAATTATCATATTTAAAATATTTTCATTTCCTCGCTGTCGTAAGAGAAGGAAATCGTCTTGAAGAACGAACGAAGAAGAACGTCTTGAATTCAGCGGAAAGCGAAGTACAGAATTGACACTACGTAATTCCTGTCTACTCTGCTGCGCGAGATAAAAGCGTGGAACTAAAAAAATGTGTTATGAAAAAACCTACACACAATAATATAGATTCTGTAAGTGCAGCATACACGTTGTTAAGGTTACATGTGCTTTACTCGTCAATATGGCCTCATATGGGGGTCAATAGTCTTTATAAATATTACGTTATTTATCATACAGTATACATACAAAATACATAAATATGGCACGTAACTTGAATGAAATTGTCGAAAAAATAATAAAGAATAGAGAGTTAATCCCAAAAAATATTCTAATTACCCATTAAAACACCATATATAAAACGTTATATAATAATAAATATATTTTTTCTCATATATCAAACTTGACCACATTTAGAAGATCTAATATCACTCACATCAGTCCATTTTTACTGTCTCTACAAAAATAACTGTTAAATATTTAAATATTACAATAAAATCTACAACTACCCACTAAAACCACAAACCAATTGAAGCAGAATGGCAAAGCCTTTTCAAAATCGATCTAATAAATAACAATAACAAAGTAGAAAACATTCGGACAATGTTTAATTCACGACATTGTGGACGTAATTAGTTTTTTGCTCAACGCTCATATTTCAGATGCTGTCATCATTTACCAATTAAAACGTTTTGCGCGCTTTTTGTTGGTATTACCGATGCGGTATATGAATTATGGCTTGATAATATTTGACCACCATTAAAAGGTAAAGGGGTTCAAATCCCATTGGATTCCATGGGGGAATGGTGCGTTCTGGATGGGGTGTGATAATATTTATAATTTTTTTATACATGATGGTACTGCTTATATAACAATCAGATATAATAAAATAATAAATAGCTGAATATATTTTTAGGGTTCCTAAAATATATTGATTGATAACTTCAAGCTTTATCCCGTATAACAGGGCGGCCAGAGATAACCTAGTGTCAGGACACTCCGTTGATTTTCCACCTTAAATCAATACGTGTTTAATGGGATCTCAACTCTACTCTCGGAACCTAACATAAGGGTATTAAAAAAGTAACTACTCTTATCTAGGTAAGCTTTCCATTTTTTTCTGTGTCTACTAAAGCGAAAATTCAAGAACACGTTTTAATAAAATATATATATGTAATATAATTAATAAAAAAATCATATAAACATATATAATAAAAAACATTACTCCAGTAATGGAAAATAGTCAAAGTCAATTAAAAACTTAAAAGCACTATAAAAACTAAAAGCCCCAAATCCTAAATGTACTAACTGAAGAAACATTTCTTATACACATAATTGTACTGAGCTTTCCCCAAGCACGTTAGGGAGTTCGGACAATCAATTTAAATTACAAACTTCAAAGCTTTTTGGACGTCTCTTACAAAGTATCTAATAGTTGTAAGAACTGTATTCCATGTAGAATTGAATACATTATTCTAGTATACTGTTGAAACGTTTTATTCACGTACGTGTTTCACTTTACCTAGCCCGTTAAGTATTTTTGACATTATTTTACCAAGTAACGCAGGCCATTGTTGGAAGATATATTTGGGAAGTTAGAAATCGGGGAATGATTATCGTTTGCAGTGGTCTGGTATAATAAAACGCAGCGTTAGGTTACGCAATTGAAGAGAATATGGTGGTTTTATTTGTGAGATGTGAAGCGAAGCTGAACAAAAATATCATTCCTTCTTCTTACCATCCACACTTGTTACAAAGAAAACAATAAAAAATTTAGTTTTAATTAAAAATATTATACGAGTTCAAACCACCAGTGTAACGTTATATTGCGAAGGTAGAAACAGCATTTTAAGTATTTAATAAAGGAACAACGTGATGTTTTTATTTCCTTACACTTGGTCTTTTATATTTTCTTCTATAATAAAAAGTTATAATTAGTATATTACAAAAAATAAAAATAAAAATATATTTAAAAAAGTTAAAATTATCAACTTTTACTTTATTTTTATATTTATTATATTTTTAATTTTATCTTTATTTTATTTTTACCATAATGAATAGATAGTATTCTAAAAGCTCTGAAAAGCTACCGTTTAAGCAGAGATCGGGCACAATATGTAGAGCTGACTTGGGCCAACATTCACTAGTTGGAGAGACGTTAAAAAAAGAAGATGCTATAAAATAGACATTAAGTAAAAAATATATTTCATAAAAGAAAATTAAAAATAGGAGCCAAGTTCAACATAAATTAAAAAATTGTTGATAAATTGAAATTTAAAGCTCACTTTGACGTGTGATAGTCAGTCAATTAGTACACAAAACATATGGAAATAAATAAATATAGCGAAATAGCTACTTCCTTTATAACTGGGAGTAAATAAAAAAGTCCCTTCTCTGGAGAAAATAAAGAAATTCCCTTCTCTGCCTCATTTGAGAGTTAATATCATGCATTGTTTTACCATAGAGTGGAATTGAAAATAATTCAAACAATTATTTCCTCGAATTTTTGAATGAGAGAGAATTGATCACATCACGTTAACAACCGAATTGTTCTACGGTGTTACTATAATCTACTTTAGATAAATTTTGCCTGTTTTTTTATCAGGAACAGCCACCTCTAGAAAAACCTAATGTAAATTCAACTATTTCTTATTTGTCGACATAAAAGACTGGAAATGCCGTTCCAAGTTAAATATAGCGCTGCAATTTACGTCGGTATCGAGAAATTACTTCAACTATCAATTTAATTGGTTTGCTCGAAGGGCCAATTCAGCGTTCAAGAAAAACGTGGAAATGATAAATAAAAGCAATCTAAGAAGGCGCTATTTTAGATTATATGTGTTTTTTATGTATTAGTATTATTATATTTAAACGTATTCAAGTTTATAATATACAGTATCAATATATTTATATGTGAATGTAATTTGTTAACCAAATGTTTGTGTATATGATTAGAGACCTTTCTATCTGTCTGTTTGTTTGTGTCTGTCCATTAATCTTAGGAAACGCTAGACCAATTTTAATGGGAATTTAACAATAGAACATAGCTGGTTTAATACTTAAGAATTCTTTTATTTCAGATTTTATAAAAATATATTTAGATATTTTAAATTGGACGCAATTAAAAACTTCGCATAGACAGTATTTTGTAATTCAAATGACATTTTGTAATTATTTCACGCTTTTATCCCGCATAGCAGGGTAGACAGAAAGTACCCAGTGTCAAGACTCTCCGTACTTCGCTTTCGACCGAATTCGAGACATTGCGTGTTGAGTGGTTGTTTTTTTTGTATCAGTTAGTATAGAAATAGCAACTAACCCAAGTATAATTTCGCAACCACTATGACAACTGGTTAATTTTCACAAATATACACAACTAACTAAAATACTGTGCAAATATATTTACACAAGCGTAATCTTCTTAGCAAAGGAAGCAACTTTTACCATATATGTAAGTATATAGAAATACGTGTTAGTGTCATTTTGATGCATTACGTACGTCCACTAACACTGACGCTCTGTGTTTTATTACCAATACGAGATATTGCGTGAACTCAACAAGACTCTTATAATTATTTTTTAAATTTTTATTTTTTTTAATTTCACGCTATTTTTCCTGTATAGCAGGGTAGACAGAAAGTATATAGTGTTAAAACACTCCGTACTTCGCTAAAGCAAGGAAATTAAATTAAAACTTAACTCAGATGTAATCATCAAATGGGAATACAATCCGCAATAGTCATGTTTAGTCACTCTACCACTGAGCCACGATATGTGGCGACATTGAAAAAGATATAAATCATTCTTAAACATGGGATTCATACCAAAAAAAATCTAAAGCCAAGATTTAAATCAAAATGAATCAACGCTAAATAAGAAAAACGTCCATTAAAATCAATTACTCGTATACCAAAATCGATTGTCTTAAAGCATTCCGTCGATTATAAGTCATGATGAGACAGACAGGGTAAGAAGGAGTACAATAATTCAATTCTCCCTGAACATCTTGAGCTTTGTTTGAGGCCTCTCAAAGAAATAACGAGGGATGTATTTGTTGTCCTTTGAACGAACTGAAATTTCTTTTTATTCTGAAAAAAAAAAAAATTTAGTAACTTTTAGGGAAACTTCAAATATAGCAGCTGGTGAAATGGGATAAATTTAAATCAATGTTAAGTTATATATATATATATATATATATATATATATATATATATATATATATATATATATATATATATATATATATATATATATATATATATATATATAAAATTCATAGTATATTTTTTTAATAAACTTTAAAAACAGACCATGGTGGCGCAATAGAACGCAAATGTAAGCGCGATTGGTTGTAATTTCGATTCTCACTTCAGGGGAAGGATTGTGCTTAAACTATTGTCATTGACAGTTATTAGCAAGATAAACATTGGCGTTGAGTTCCGCCAATAAACACGCCATATATGAAACACGTGAATAAGACGTTGTGGTCAGTTGTGGGGCAGTAAGGCAGCCTTTGACTGTAAACGCCATCGGTTATAGGTTCGATTCCCAAGGAGTGACTATATTTAAAATTATTTTCACTTTCTCGCTCTGGTAAGATAAAGTGCAGCATTGAGTTCCACCACTCAATATGAAATGTCCCGAATTTGGTGGAAAACGAAATTTAGAGTGTCTTGGGACTAAATGCGTGAAGTTAAAACAAAAAAAATAAATAAATAGTGAACATATAAAATAACCTTATTCTAATATTTGTGGTTATATAAAAAATACAATAATTTCAAAGCATAGTCGATATTTAATTATAAATAAAGGGTAACTTAAAGGGGAGATCTGTCACAAGATGGATTGACGTAACGAAGTCATATGTACCCTTTGCGGTAAGGCCGCCCTAATAATGTACACTATTATAGTATGGATTGTACACGATAACGAAATATAATTATTCTTCTGACTGGGAATAGAACCCACAACCATTAACGTCAGATGTTGTGCCACTGGGTGATGATGGCGTTATTATGTTTTTTATTCTACACAATAGAATAGTCAGAGAGAATGTAGTGTCTGCCCACATTAAAAGAATGCATGTTATACAGTAAAGGCAGTGCTCTAGAGGAATTTCAATAATTCTAACTATAGAAAATAAAATATATTAAAATTTTAATAAAATATATTAAATAAAATATTAAAATATTCATAAAATATATTAAAATTTCAAATAAAATATAATAATTATTTTTAAATTTAAAATCAAAGCATCTTCATAAGTAAATGTTACTTATGAAGATGCTTTGATTTTAAATTTTGCTATTTATGTATCTTTTTTCTCATTATGTAAGAAATGTCAATAGAAATAACTTTGAAAGAGACAAAGCGCGGCGTAGATTTCACCACTCAACACGAAATGTCTCAGGCGGATAGTCAACGGAGTGTCTTGACACTTGTCGCCTAACTATACATATAGTATAAAGCTAATATACTAAAAGGTAAAATGAACATAGCCAAAAACTAAAACACTCTGAAACAAGTCATCATACATATCAGTGTATATCAATTAATTCATAAAGTGAACACAAGCTAAATATTCCATTTTACAAATAAAAATTTGTGACTTACAGTTGTCATCCACAGTGTATATATCTATATAATTAAATGATATTTGACACCGGTCGTGGCGCAGTGTGACAGCGTCTGTATGTAAACACGATTGGTTGTGGGTTCGATTACCACTCGGGGGAGTGATTATATTTAAGTTATCTTCACTTCTTCGCTCTGGTAGGCACAAAGTGCGGTGTAGAGTTCCACCACTCAACACGCAATGTCTTGGCTTCGGTGGATAACAAAGTACGAAGTGTTTTGACACTGGATACTCTCTGTCTACCCTACTATGCGGGAGAAAAAGCGTTAAGCTTAAAAAATAAAAAAAATGAAATTGGAGTGTTAGCTTGTAATATTAACATAATCTTTTTTTACTAGACGTATAAGTTATACTTTAGTTTGAATATTCTTTGTCAGTCTGTCTGTGTGTTTGTTCCAGATAATCTCTGGAACGGCTAGACAGATTTTGAGGTCTGTCACTGTCACTGGGAAATACGTTAAATGCTGGACAAAGTCGCAAGCACAACTATTATTATATATATATGTGTAACAAAAAATAACAGAAACTCGTATTATTCCTTAATATATTTTGGCAAAACCATATGGACTGGCTGCTCGGTCTATGCAGCGGAATGGCCCAAGTGTAAGCTAATAAAAGCAGTTTTAAAAAAAATTATTAATTGAGGCCAACGTTACGTAGTGGGACAGTCTGGCTGTAAACACATTTGATTGTGGATTAGATGCTCATTCAGGGGAATGATTATTCTAATTACTTTAATTTGAAATACAGAAGCTTTGAGATTCAAAGCAAAAAAACTAAGAGAGACACTACATTTCATATATCTATCCATTTACTATCAGAGATATACGTGAGCCTAAAGTTATCTGGAACTAATTAGCTACCTACAAAACCAATACCTCCCCATTTTATATTAATTAACGATTCAATTAAAATTATAAACTACATAGAAATAATTTTCTACATAAAATCGCTTCTCGCCCATAAGTTCTGACTAAACAAAATGGATTATTCAATTGGTAGGCACTTTTTGCCGAGTCTACTCGCGTATAGCGGAGCACTCAGCCCGTGCAATGGAACTGGCGTATTGAGCGGAATTACTATATTTTGCTGACTTCTAAATAATTTTAAAACCTTACACACACATATAAATGTGTGTGTGTGTGTGTGTGTGTGTGTGTGTGTATATATATATATATATATATATATATATATATATATATATACGTATTTACATTTAATAGATATCAGTAGGAATCTTGATCGTTACAGGCCATCGTGGCTCCGTGGAATAGCGCCTGAGTGTAAACGCGATTGGTTGGAAGTTCGATCCCCACTCGCTGGAAATATATATTCACATAACTTTTATTTGTCTATTCTGGTAAGAGGAAACACGGTGGTACCGCCGCAATCAACACGGAATGTATCAAATACTGCTGTTATTTGAGATGCTATTTTACATAGCAGTGTAATAGAAAAATAGCAAGAAATTAAAAATAATACATACTTGAACATTTTAGTTACTATTGAAACAATGTCATTTAAATTATTATACCTCGATAGAAATGAGTTAAAATGGCATTCAGATAAAATTTATTTAAATTTTAAGAAAAACAAGAGAGGTATGATTTACCATAAGCTTTTATCTGTTTGTTCTCATTTTGTTTATAATAATATATTATTAAAAAAAATCAAATCCTCACCCTATTCAAGAGTACAGCTATTACAATCATTTCAATATATATAATTCACATAAAATACAAAATTAGATTATTCGTCTGTCTGTGTGCGGGGAACCCCACAAGCCCTAGCTGAGTTAACCAAGGAACGTTATTGTCATCACTGATCAAATTTAAAACGAAAGGGGGCACGATAATGGAGTGTTATTGTGGAAATCTAATAATTTAGATACATGCATGTGGAGTAGTGACATGAAAATCGTGTTTCATTGTATGGTAGTAATCTGACATTATTTTAAGACTTGAAATTTTTTTTCAAACAAAATAGAAAGAAATAGATAGACACTTCACTGGATCTTGGCCATGCGTTCTACTAATACCTGCGTTGAAATTCTTATACGTTTTGTTACAATTTATTTATGTTGTTAGCATCTCCGTAGAAAGTTTTTTACAAATTTCTACTACTAAAAGATTATTGAGAAACAATCGCTTAACAAGAAAGATTATTTTAATAAAGTGTTATTCCATACTTATCAGAAAATATTTTTGAAAAAACGCATAAAAATTTGAACGCCGCGGGATTCGAAACCGCGTCTCTTAGATACCTTCCAAGCGCTCTGACCGCTAAGCCATGCGTTCTACTACCAGCTGCGTCGAATTTCTTATACGTTTGTCGTTTCAATAAATGTATCTATATTGTTTTGTTAACTTTTAAGATGAAAAATAGCCATTACAATGAAAAAAAGCATATGCAATTGCAATATTATTCCCTGGTGTACTGATAACATCACATTTGACCTTCAAGGTGGAAGGTGAGATAAATTTTGGCGACTAAATATAATATGAGAAGCCCCTCGAGCTTAGCAAGCAACTGAGATACACGACCCTATTAACGGAAACCGAATATAAATCGACTTGGTAGATTTTTAACTCACTCAAGTTTGTGTTTTTATTTTTTTTTAGCTTCACACTTTTATCCTGCATAACAGGGTAAACAGAAAGTACCTTCTTACCAGAGCAAGGAAGTGAAAACAATTAAAATATAACCACTCCCCCGAGTGGAAATCGAACACACAACCGATCACGTTTACAGTCAGACGCTGTGGAACTGCGCCACGACCGGCCGGAGATCATCATTGAGACTGGGGGTTATTATTTTTAATATATTTTTAAATGTTTTCTTGAGATATTGTCTGAGATTACTCTTTTTATTTCTTTGACAGTGCTTTGTCTATTACTTAGCACATTCGTATATCATCAGATCAGATTCTGCCCAAATGTACAATATCAGCATCAGTTTATGTCAGTTTGCCTCTAAGCTGTTGGTAAATCAGTCAGTCATAATAAATCAGTCAGTCATTTTATTACTGCTTTCTCTTTCTTTGGATAAAAAACAGTCGCTATAATTTCAAAGTAAGAAACTCATAGCTTAGCCGATGATGGGAAGCATCCGCTTTAATTTGCTAATGGCTATGGGGCTCTAAGTTTATGTGAAACAGAATTTCAACAAGTTCAACAGAAAGCTCGCACAAATTATATATACCATAATTAAAAAATATAATATAACTGGTTACCTATACCTATAATATATATATATATATATATATATATATATATATATATATATATATATATATATTACAATAGTAACTAAGTAACTTAATTTTTGTTATCATAAAAAAAATTTACTTATAATTTAGTATTTTATTAAAAAATATGAAGATTGTTATAATTTTCGTAGTAAAATAATTTTTTTATTTAATTTTTTTTACACATTTTAAATGAAACTGTTTTAAACGTATTAATCGCGTTTATTTTGGTATCGTTCAGATTCTAATACATTTTTGGACACCTGACCTTTCGAACACTTTACAGTAGTCCATGGTCACAGGTAGACTGAGGTGGCATTTGTATGTCGGTTGATACAAAAATTAATTATATCAATCTACTGCCATCAGTTTCTATATTGGCTCGCGTACGTACGTAAAATATAAATTGATTTCATTTCACTATTTTTCTAGGGAAAAATCTTTAAGGAAACAAGGAGCAGCGAATTTATTAACATTAAGATCTCTCTATCTTCTATTTAATAAAAGTGTGCGTTCGAATGTTTACTTTGGTATAACAAATCTTCCGAAAAAAGCAATCCTGTCTACTCGGTAAAACGTAACTTGAAAATGACCAGAAAAATAAAGAAAGAATTGAAAAAAAGCACAGTGACCCTAGTGTTTAAGCACACGATTCGGAAATCAACGCTATGGATTGCCTTAATAGAATAAAGAAATGGGAATAATTTAAATTGCAATATTGCCTTGAATGGAAATCAAACACACAACCAATGGAACCCACGGTCAAACGCTGTTCCACTACGTTACCATGCTGCCTAGTTAGATATTATCGCCCAGACTCACCTTTTAAAGCTCAAAGCCATTCATATTCTTATTTAGCTACCGTTTGTAAAATATTCCCTCAAAAATTTAAAATTACAATCAGTAAAAGTTCAGCAATAATCGAAATTAGTCAAGTACGGGAGAAAGTCAGCAAATTCGCAAGCGAATGTCCAATTAACGATTTTTTACGAAACGAAAATGCCGACACTAAGTCCGAGCTCTTTAGTATTTGAGGACGTTAAAGAACGAGAAAAGGGATAAAAAATGAAATTTTTGGCAAACGCAATTTTTTTTATAATATGTTGATCGTGTTTTGTCTGCATGATCAAAGTCATAATAAAATTGTTGTGCGCAATGTCACGGAGTTTTTTACCCAGTGGAGTGTTCATATTTAAACTTTATTTTAATTTCTCCCCTCTGGTAAGACAAGACTTCCGACAAAGAAATCCGTCAATAGGTACTTCCTGTCTTTCCTGCAATGCACAGTAAAAGTGTCAAGCAGAAAAATATAGAATAATAGAAAGTATTTTTAAACATTTTAGGGTAATGATCACCAGCTTCCATAAAATAGTATAGCACAAATATGGTATTATAGTCACAAACTTTAAAACACCATTAGCTACGTTTCAATTACAAAAAAAAATTACGTTTGTCACTAATTAACGAAAGAAAAAAACATTATATACAGGGTTTTCAATTTAAAACATAATGACACTCAATATCCCAATTTCACCGCACTCATTCGGCACCCTTAAAGCGATTGTCTGAATTGTTATCAAATTTGAGTGACCCCCCTCGATTTCCCCCTAAGATGGGAAAAAATAATGCGTAAGACTAATGAGGTCGGCTTAAAAAGGAAATCATTAGTATGTACGGAATTGTGACGCAATTATAATGTTTATATGATCGGAAAGTACATGCGGTACAAGTATTGATTGTAAACATTACTTGGACGAATATGTTTATTTTGTTTTTTAAAAAAGTATAATCCAAGACCTTAGGTTTTTATTTCAATTTAATTATTTATTTTAAGGTTAATATATAGCTAAATATTCTGTATTTCATGCGTCTATCTGTTGCTTGTAATAATATCGAGCTAAAACGAGTATGACGTGACTATCCAAGTCTCTACAACGCCGACGTATTTACTATCAAATACTAAGTAGTTTCATCTTTGTTTGTAGTAGAATCGATACACGCACACACACTCACAAAATCGTTACGTGACAATTTTTACTAACTACTACTAGAAAATAAGACTAGGTAAATTGACGATTATTTTTGAAAATTGAAAGAATTCAAAATAATAATTATTTGATTTATTTCAGCTCGAGGCCACTCGTAGTGCAGTGGCACAGCATACGACTGTAAATGTCATCGGTTGTGGGTTTGATTCGGACTCGTGGGTATTAATACATTTAAATTATTTTCCTTGCTCTGTTAAGACAAAGTGTGGCATTTAGTTCCATCATACAACACGCAATATCCCGAACTAATCTACCCTTCTATGCGGGATAAAAGCGTAAAACTAAAAAAAATAATTCAAATAGAAAATTATTTCTTCACGTATTAACATACAAGTAGATTCCTACAAATTATAATCGAACCCACAATCACTTTGTATTATAAGCTTAGCTTATTATTATAATATATCAAATTGGTAACGACAGCATTATTAATATTAATTTAACTTTATCCCCAAAATTGTTAATTTCTAAGTTAAATTTAACCAGCTCGAATTCAATAGGAACTTTCGTTTATAATTGGAATGGATTACACTTAGCATCACTCTTGTACTCACGTAATAAAGCTTTTACTTGTTCCTTTACGAGTGCTTACAAATTGAATGGAGGAGTTAGTGGATTCGATTTCCTTAATAGCAAATATTAGTATAGTAATAAAAAACTATTACTATATATATATATATATATATATATATATATATATATATATATATATATATATATATATATATATATATCGATAACACAGTATCAATGATACTGGAGGAAGGTCACGTAAAAAGTATGAGGACCCCTTGAAGGGTATGTATGAGGAGGTTAATCACTGTGGACGAGGTAAAAGAGGTATGCAGGGCGAAGCGTTTGGCGCTCCGTCCTCTTTGAACACCCCACAAGGAATGAAGCGTGCAGCAAAAAATATACAAGTACATATAACTTTATAATATTATTATATACTGCTCTGACTGTAAACGAGATGTTTATGGGTTCAATTCCCACTCAGGAAAATTAATATATCTTACGCGATCTTGGACACATGTAATGTGTCAGTTTAAACATTTTCCAATAAAAAAAATAGTTTTTTTTTCTATTAAAAAAAACAAAACACTACAGACTAGAGTCTGTACCTTTTCTTTATGGAAATGCAATTGACATTAATACAGTTGGCTGATTAGAATATTTTGCTTTAGATCTGTGTGAGAGATGATTGTTGTGTGTATTTGTGTTTTTAATATATATTTTAAGTTATACTTTATATATAAATTAATAAAATTATTATTATTTTTCAATCAGTCAATGTGTTTAAGTTAATCTCTGGAAGAGACGGACCTATTTTGATGGGACTTCCACTCGCAGATAGCTGATGGAATAAGGAGTAACTGAGGTTAGTCATGTTTAAGCTGCTAAGCTGCTTTAAGTACTATTTTAGAATTTACTCACAAAAAGGAAAACTGGATGGAATGCGTGAATCTGATGGATAATATCATAATTGTTAAAATTCAAAAATGTTCATATATATATATATATATATATATATATATATATATATATATATATATATATATATATATATATATATTAAAATAAAAAATTTTGAGCACTTCACAATATACAAATTACTGTCCGTAAACTTTAAAACTGTCAGTACAGACAGTAAAAGCGAGACTGACATTTTCACTCCAATATTGTTTCAAAGAGCCATCTCTTATCACCATTAGCATGTTTATTGTCGGATTTCGAGAAGTTTCGAACGGGAAATAATTAAGAAACGTCGCAAAATCTCAAGTTTCATGTAAATTGTATTTGAGTGAATGAATTGAAATAGGTACACTTTCTAAAATAACGGATATTATGAACGATTTTAATTGTAAGAATGGGGAAAGTAATTTGTTAATAGGTTTTAATTTAAATTTCTTTTTTGTACACAGAAATAACAGTGGGACAGCGTCTGACTATACCTTCGATTGTGGGTTAGATTCCCACTCGGGGAAGTGATTTTATTTAAATTATTTTCACTTCCTTACCATTCTAAACAAATTGTGACGTTGAGTTCCGCCACTCAACACGCTAAGTTTTGAATACGGCGGAAAACGGAGTACGAAGTAAGGCAAGGTACTTCCTGTCTACTCTGCTAAGCGGGATAAAAACGTGAAACCAAAATACTTAAGCGTTGTTTGGAAATCGAACCCAGTATTAATAATCATTATCGTAAAATCTATTATATCATAAAAATACATAATTAAATTAAAATTTAAAACTAACCCGACTTGGCTTCGCTTGGGTGAAGCTTATGTATTTTATATGTGAACAAGTTAGCCTCGTCGTTCTCGCTTCGCGTCGTCGGTATTAACTATTTAATTTATCACCTACAATTTTTATTTCACAATAAATTTTAAGATAATTCATGATATTTTAGTGTCAATAAACAATTATAGAGGCCGGTCGTCGCGCAGTGGGACAGCGTCCGACTGTAAACACTATCGGTTGTGGGTTCGAGTGGGAACTCGGGGGAGTGATTATATTTAAATTATTTCCACTTCTTCGCTCTGGTAAGACAAAGTGCGGCGTTGAGTTCCACCACTAACCAGGCGATGTCTCGAATTCCTTGGAAAGCGAAGTACGGAGTATCTTGACACTAGGTACTTTCTATCTACCCTGCTATATATAATTCATTTTAAAGATTAAATATACAACTGAACCTTGTCAGAAACTAATTTATATATGGGTGATAATTACACGAAAATCTGTTCAGCAGTTTTAGAGTTTATTGCGAACAGACAGACTGACGTTAAGAGAGATTTAATTTTATATTTAGTGCTATAGATTTGAAATAGAATTATAAATCATACATAAGCAAAGGTTAATTTATATAAATTATTATCATATTATCTTTGGGTCGATTAACTATTGCTTAATCAAGCTAACTGCAAGCAACAATTGTACTCTGTTTTTATTTTACCTTCACGCTTTTATCCCGCATAGCAGGATGGACAGAAAGTACCTAGTGTCAACACACTCCGTACTTCGCTTTCCATCGAATTCGAGATATTGCGTGTTGAGTGGTGGATCTTAACGCCGCACTTTGTCTTACCAGAGCGAAGAAGTGAAAATAATTTATATATAATCACTCCCTCGAGTGGGGATCAAACCCACAACCAATCACGTTACAGTCAGACGCTGTCTCACTGCGCTGCGACCGGCCTCTGTTCTATTAAACTATATTTAACTTAGGTTCTTTTGTATGACACAAGTATTCATAACTACACTTAAAATATTTACATTTCCTCTGGAAATCCTAAACAAAGTGCAGGTCTTGATGCCGAGCGTAACTTAAAGCCACCACCTGAAACTAATTTAAATTTAATGTAATAATTTTGCATGAGGCCGATCCTGGCGCAGTTTGCCAGCGTCTGACTGTGAACGCTAAGTTATAGCTAAGTTGTGAATTCGATTCCCACTCGAGGGTACTTTTGTATTTAAATTATTTTCATTTTCCTGTTCTCTGAAATCTGCCACTCAACACGCAAAGTATCTAATTAGGCAGAAAGCGGAGTATGGAGTGTCTTAAAAACAAAATATTTCCTGTCTACCCTGCCTGCATGCCGTATGGGTTTCGAACCCGTAACCATCACATTTGAGTAATCAATCACTGCGCACAACGTCAATAAACATCCTTTATGTGTTCATACAGAGTGTCAGTTTGTCAGTCACATGTTGTCCTAAAGCTATAGAGTCGCTCGCTAAATTAATTAATAGCGGCTCTTTGGAGGTTATTAATAACATCCAAACGGTAATTATTAGCTGCTCTAATCCAACGTACTGTTTGTAGTACAAATTATGATTTCATTCTATGATCGTTTGTTTATTAGAATGTGTGAAATTAATACGGTAATAGTTTATTTGCTATTATATAAAGGTAAATATCTATATGATTAATATACGTCACACTGCGCCAGTGTGTCTGACTGTAAACGCGACCGGTTGTGGGTTCGATCCCCACTCGGGGGAGTTATTATATTTAAATTATTTTCACTTCCTCGCTCTGGTGAGACAAAGTGCGGCGTTGAGTTCTACCAATCAACGGTGGAAAGTGAAGTACGGAGTGTCTTGACACTAGGTACTTTCTGTCTACCCTGCTATGCGGAATAAAAGCGTGAAGCTAAAAAAAAATAAAAAAATAATATAATTTAATATTTCTAAGTCATATAATTTTACGCTATATCCCGCATAGAAGGATAGACAGAAAGTATTTAGTGTCAAGACACTGCGCCCTTCGCTTTCCGCGGAATTTGAGAGATTATGTGTTAAGAGGCAGAACTCAACGCCGCACTTTGCCTCACCCAGAACGAGGAAGTGATAATAATTAAAATATACTCACTTCCCCGAGTGGTAATGGAACTCACAACCGATAGCATTTACAGTCAAACGCTGTCACACTCCACATCTGACCTCATTTTCTCTGATACAAAATATAATAATTTTATACCAAAATCTAGTATATAATAAAGGATTCTTGTCTCGAAATACTAAAAGGCAAAGTCTAAGAAAACACTTAAATACTTAGCAAATAATCCAATAGGCCTAACCCTTCAAATGTACACGGCAAAGGCAATAGTGGCTGAGCGTCACAAGGAAGGGTAAACCTAAATATTGACGAAGCTCTCAGCGACAATGCGAATTGAACTTCACGCCTCAACGAAACCGACTTGTATTTTTATAATAAACACAAATATAGGGAAATGTTCTTTTGATGATCTTTCAATTTCACATGAAAATAGATTATAGATATTTTAATATTTTTCAAGTGTTATTTCTTACTTAGGATAAAAATTATAAGTAAATACAAAAATTTTAACACAGTAGAATTCGAACCCGCGCCTGTTGGAAGCCGTTCAAGCGCTATGATCACTATTCCGTATGTTCTACATCCGGTTGTCTTCGTATGAATATATTCGACTCTCTCTTATTAAAGGATTCTTTTACAAGTCAAAGACACTCCGTACTTCGTTTTCCGCCAAATTCAAAACTTCGCGTGTTGAGTGGAGGAACTCAACGCCGCACTTTGTCTTATGAAAATGAAGTGAAAATAATTTTAATATAATCACTCCCTCGAGTGGAAATCGAACCAACAATAGATCGCGCTTACAGTCAGACACTGTCACACTGCACCTCGACCCGCCTTTTATGGTTTAGTTCCTTTCTCGCTCTGGTAAAGACAAAAAGCGGCGTTGAGTTCCACCATTCAATACGCAATGTCTGGAATTCGGTGAAAAGCGAAGTACGGAGTGTCTTGACACTAGGTACTTTCTGTCTACCCTGCTATGCGGGATAAAAGCGTGAAGCTAAAAAAAATTCGAATAAAAAGCAATTACGGGATCTAAATCAATAAATAATCTTCTGAGAAAGAAAATATTAAAAAAAATTATTTTCGTAAACTTTACATCATATCATAGTCATTTAATATTAATATTTAAATTATATAAGAACATAGTATTATTATATGAGCTTAATTTCTTGTAAATTTTTAATTTTTCTAGTAATTTTTTTTACTAGAAAATATTAAAATAAATATAAATAAAAAAACTAATTAAAAAATTAAATATTAAAACAACATACACACACATACTGTTATTGAAAAATAAATGTCAAGATACACCGTTTTTAACTTTGCGTCTAAATGGCGAGTGATTGAGCTCCACTCTACATTAGCAACGCCGCCCAATAACCAGAGCTTAGTAATGAAAATAATTTCAAAATTCAAAATATTACTTAGAGAGGAAAAACACTTATGTAAATATGTACATCAGCAGAAAAAATCGTTATTATTCTTTCACACGTTCCTGAGTTCTTTTTTAATTCTAAACCAACATTTTAAAGATATTTATAAATTATTTCTATTTTGAACATCTATTTAAAATTGAAATTGTGTAATAAATTAAAAATAATTAAAATATTTCGAAAATACATAAATTTCATTAAAAAATGCATTTTAATGCATGCATGCATGCAATGTAATTTTTTTAGATAAATAAAGTTTATGACATCAAAATCTTCTGAAACCTTAATCTCCCAAACACCGGAGTGAACCTTTTTAACATCATTTGTACTCAAAAAAAATCCCCAGAATCGAACCCTAACCCGCGCGCTTGGGTACGGACATCACCCACACCACATAATTAAATTGCCGCCTGACATCCTATTAAGGAGCCCCAAAAACGGTTGAGTTGAACAATTTATTCGGCGTTAGTGAATAGTGACGTCACTTCGCGTCCTCAAGCGCACCTGGTACAATCAGTCCCCTGTCAGATTGAAGCGGGTTAAGTTAGCGATACGTAAATAAAAGACAAAATTTTGTTAGAGCACTTTTGTTTATTCCTTGCACGGTATTATACAACTATTTTTTTTTACGATTCACTATTACTAGGCCAGTCCTAGTGATATCTGTTGTAATGGAATGTCTAGTGAAATTAATTATTATATACGTACTTGTAATAGATCTACCGATAAATATATCAAAATCATAAAAATCAATATTAAATGTTATAAGAACTTAAAAATTATAAAAAAATCAAAAATATTTATATGTAAACGAATATTATTTTAAATTAAACTATTTTAAACAAATTAATCGCGTATATTCGGTAGACTAAGGTGACATTCATCTTATGGCTGCATACTTTCAGTAACATGTAGTGTTCAAAAAGTTGGGTTTCCAAAAATATATTTTCGAATACTACAACATACACGACTAATCCGTTTAAAATATGTAAAAATTGCGCAAGTCAAAAATCTTATTAAACGAATATTACTTTTACTGTAGAGAATTTCGTTTTAATAAATAATTTGCTATCATATTAAATGTCTTCCATTGTAGGATAGAAAGAAAAAATCGGTTATATACAGCTTTACGCTTTAACCAGTAGAGCTAATAGAGAGAACCTAGTGTCAAGACATCTTACCCTATATTTTCTGCCTGAACAAAAAATAATTGCTAATGCTAATTGCAAAATTTTATAAAAAAATAATTTAACCTAATGTGGATTGAGCCCGCAATCTATGCTTTTTACCAACAGACGTTATTCTACGGTGCTGTAACAGCCTGAAGTTTAATTTATAATATTATTTTATTATTTTTATTTCAAACTAGAATAATCTGTGGATTTAGTGAAAAGCAAAAACACGATTGAGGAGTCTAGTTGTAGCGCAGTTGGACTGGATTATAAATGCGATCGGTTAAGTGTTCAATTCCCACTCGGGGGAATGATTGTGCTAAATTATTTTCGTATCCTTGCTTTTGCTTAAACGAGCAAGTAAGCAAAGTATATTGACACTAGTTTGAAGCTAAAAAAAAAGCACGATTGGGTAAGAATTTGAAAAAAGAAAAACTTATACAAAATATTCCTCGGAATTTAATTAGACGTTACAAACATCATTTTCAGCCAGTCACTTCCATAAGCATCATGAGATCAAATGCACAGCGTACTGTGTATAAAAACACTGTATCTCCCCAAACATATACATTTCCAGACGGTCCCTAATACAATCAAGATCGACGAAAACCATGTCCAGCGTAGCAGTTTCTAATACCACACTCCGTAACATTACCGCTCACAACTGCCACTTACTGACTATCATAACTTGAAATTAACTTGGTAATCTAACATAAAATAAATTTATGGACTATCAAAGTGGAGTTGGCCAATGCCTGGCGTGTTTGGTGTTCATTAATAATGAAAGTACTGGCGTTGTATTAACATAAAACTTTGTATTACAATGGGGTACAAATGACCAGCTGAAGGCAGTTGCGGGGTTGATTCGATTCGTAATTAATGTAATATGATTTATAGTTTGTAATAGTTATTTTATATTGTTGCTTTTTTTTAGAAATTTGTCGCATATGTCTTATTATTTTGCAAGTCGTCGGTCGTAGCGCCGTGGGACGGAGTTGGACTGTAAACGCGACCGATTGTGGGTTCGATCTCCACTTGGGGGAGTGATTATAATTAAATTATTTAATTATTTTCACTTTCTCGCTCGGGTAAAGACAAAATGCGGCGTTGAGTTCCACCACTCAACACGCAATGTTTCGAATTCGGTAGAAATCGAAGTACCGAATGTCTTGACACTAGGTGCTTTCTATCTACCCTGCTATGTAGGCTAAAAGCGTGAAGCTAAAAAAATTGCTAGAAGTTGGCTTTTACTTTTACTTTTTTCAATTATTTGGTGATTTTTTAGCTTCACGTTTTATCCCTAGCAGGACAGTCAGAGTGAAAGAAGCTCTAAACGCTACAATCTCCGAAAATAAAGGTTGAAGAGTTTGTTTTAAGTTAATTTCTAAAACTCAAAGAGGACACACACACACACACACCATATATATATTATATATATAAAGCTATAAAACTATAAAATATCTACCTCTATATAATCATTATATTAATTATATCATTATATTGAGATTATTTGTTCGTTTTAAATATTCATATACAATTTTATTATTAAATTAATATAGCAAGAGCCTCCAAGTTAGTGCAAACAAATTCCTACAACTAGTACAAAAACCAGAAGACAAATTTAAAAACCTTTACAAAATTTAACTTTTTCAAAATAAACGTGTATAATCTGTCAGTAAATTTCAAATATAGAAAATCAAAGAGCTTATATGAAAAAAAAAATTACTTTAAACAAAATTTTCAAAATCTAGATAAAATATCAAATTAAAAATCTATTTTCTAATATTTTTCGCTAAAATTCAACAAAATATATTAAATGCAGTACAGTACCCAATTAATGGGTTTATAATAGGTATTGTAAGCGTCTACAGAGTTATCTTTCGAGTCGAGTGGATGTATTATGAAGACGTCAGGTAGAAGCGTCCACCCGTGAAGATACAAATAAGTCATTCTTTGTATGATCTTTAGGAAATGGTATATTATGCTAAATATCAGAATAAAAGTTTGGTGAAGAATTTTTATAATATTATAAGAGAAGTCCTTATTATTTTAAATTATATTAATTTAAAAACCATCGTGACGCAATGAGATAGCGCCGGAATGGTTGTGGGTTCGATTCGTTGTCGCGGGACTATATCTTAAACGTTATTTGTATAACTTTGCTGTGGTAAGACCATCCACACCGTTAAGTCCGCTACTCGAAATTATTTCGATTTCAGATGGAAAGCAGATAACGGAGTATCTTAATACTAAGTTGTCTCCGGTTACCCTACTATACGGGATAAATGAAGCCGTTTTTTTATATTAACTTTATTATATTTTAATTCTGAAGCTATTGTGGCGCTCCTGTTAGAGCTGAATGTAAGTACGATTAGTTACAGATTTTTGAAAAAACATATTAAAATTTGGACGCAGCGGGATTCGAACCCGCGCCTCTTGGATACCATCCAAGCGCTCTGTCCGCTCTGTATCCAAGAGGCGTGAGTTTGAATCCCGCTGCGTTCAAATTTTTATACGTTTTTTTAAAAATATTTTCTAATCCTAAGGGTAGAATAACACTTTAAAAATAATAAATATTTGCAGATTTATATCCCGCTCGGGGGAAATAAGTATATTTAAATTACTGCCATTGCCACTCTGGTAAGAAACAGTGAAGGGTTAAGGGTCTATTTTGTCCTATTCACGCAGGAAAAAGCATTAAAAAATTTCTTCATCAAAATGCATGCTAATTCATAATACCAAAGGTTGACAAGTTAATAATTAAAATTAAACTAAAATAAATGTAAAAATTAAATTTATTTAAAAATTACAATCTTATTTCATATTAATATAATGAAACAAACGCAATGGAATTAATATATTTACCAAAAAAGAAACTCGCTCTAGAGAATAATCCATACTGGATTCAAAATTTTAAATCCAAAATGCAGTTTATCCAGTAACAATGTATCCCATGCCACTCGTCCTGGCTACCTCTCGGAAAACCATCAATTGCAAAGTCGATTCCTTTACACGTTTCATTTTTACATAATTTAATTTTAGTGTTGAAATACGAACGTAATTTAATTTTAAAGTTTTCCATATTGTTTTACATATTTTAAGAAAATATATTTTATCCTTCTTATACGGATATTATGTTTTAAATGAACTATTTTAATTGTATCTTTATATAATTGAATTAGTTTTATATTATAACATAAGTCCGTTGTATATATTTCTAGAACAGAGATAGAGATAAAATCTCTACCTAAAATCTCTTTAGATTTTTTGAAACAATCTTTGATCATATATATATATATATATATATATATATATATATATATATATATATATATATATATATTTATATATATATACATAATTTTATCCAGCTTGGCAGAGTAGTCAGGAAGTACCTAGTATCAAGACACTCTAAACTTCAATTTCGATTGACTTTGAAACATTGCGTGTTGAGTAGTGGAACTCAACGCCGTAATTTGTCTAACCATAGCGAGCAAGTGGAAATAATCAACAATCACTCCCCCATGTGAAAATTAAACCCACAACCGATCGCGCTTACAGTCAGAATAAGCATATAAATAATAAAAATATAAGTTAAATAAATAATATAATAAATTAAATAGACCAAGTTTCTGTTGAGTAAAAGTATCTTATAATAACATTTTTGATTTTATTTTTGATTAAACGCTTACATTTTAGTATTTAAAAATACATTATTAACACACGGGTCTAACCTAGACTCATACCTCTAACCCCAAACGTCTACCTGTGACCACGGACTACTGTAAAGTGAACGTCAGGTTTCCAAAAAAGTAATTACGAATACCAAAACATACGTGATTAATCCGTTTAAAATAGTTTCATTTAAAAAAGTATCTTAATTTAAAAAAATGTACCAAAAAGAATTATATCTGTACATATTTAAAAAAAATAACTTAAAAAAGTTTATTAAAAATGTTTTTTTTATCCTAAGTGTGGAATAACTTTTATTATTATGATAATAACCCTTTATATGTTATTATGATAACCTTATACTAATACAATGATTTAGATATTTGTATTTAATTAATATGTAAATTTTAAATCAATTTCAAATATATCAGGTGTGATAATATATAGAATTAAACCTTTCTTTTTTACTTCTCTACTAAACTTTCTTACTAAAAAGAATATTTCCAACTGAAGACCATACTCCTACTAAACCGTCTACATAAGACGCTTTTACATTAGATAACTTGTTGCAGTTCTAACAACATTCTACACAAATGTCTTGTAAGCGAAATAAAACGAACAGTTTATAGCAAAGCTAAAAGGGTGTAAAATCAATGTTTATATAAATTGTACGAAGTACAAACATTCGGTCGTTAGGTGAGTCCCTCTCAATGCGCGACTTAAATGAGGCCCCTCTTAAGAGGGATTCCATAAAACGAGAGGGCACTGTTTTATAAATATGAAGACGTTCTATACAATATTGACACTGTACTCAGCTGCAAAGCTCAGTGGCTTATCTTAATCTTATGACTTGAAGTAATGAAAATAAATATATATTGAGTGTGATTTTTCTTTTATCATTGTCACAGTTTATTTTATTCTTAATATTTTTTTTTAGAATCTAATTATAAATTGGAAGGTTTCTAGTTTTTTATTCAGGAAATGCCTATAGTATTGGTAAATTTCAAATATTGACTAAAGAATATCGATTAATAAATTCTATTTTGGGGCTATTGTAGGGCATTGAGAGAGCGTCTTACTCTAAACAATCGGTATTAGCTTCAAATCCCATTCGGAGGAATGGTTGAATTTTAATTATTGCCTTATATATATATATATATATATATATATACCTGAATCTCAATAGCAATATAATACCATTCATAATCCAGTCTACATCGTCATAAATAACGTTAATCCTTATAACTGAACAGCTACTACAAGTGAAACCATTTGCGTTAGAGCAGTGTCATGAATATTAAACAATATAATAACAACGTTGATTATTGTCTGGGCGTTTAAACACGGGAAATTGGGGCGTGACGTCACTACCAATGTCCTCAAAGTCCCAGGGTCCAGAGGTATTTCTTATTAGGAAGTTGAATGAGATTTTTCTTGTGAACACCGCGAAGAATTCTAAATGACAAGGCTACGTACAACGCGTCGAGCTTAATTTCAGTTTTTGTTCCTTGCTATGAAAGGCTCTTCTGTTCCACAATGATTATGATGTTATAAACTACCATTTTACTACTATTATTTATCTTTTTTTATTCAGCTACACGCTTTTATCATGTATAGCAAGTATCTAGTGTCAAGAGGACTTCGAGACATTGTATGTTGACTGGTAGAACTCAAAACCGTACTTTTTTTGCTCATCAATTATAATGACCCCTCCGAGTGGGAATCGAACCCATAACCGATCGCCTTTACAGTTAGTTAAGTTAAGGTAAGCGGAAGTTTATATATCACATGAAATTCAAATACTCTCTGACAACCCCGCAAGGGATAAAGCGTGAAGCTAAAGAATGAAAGAAAGAAAGAAACAAATAAATTCAAATTTGAAATCTCACGTGCATGGATATATTTGAAGAGTTTTAATATTTAAGTACTGCCGTTCATTTTATGATTGCTAACATCAAAATACAGGCTTGAAAAAAATACTATATTAAAATTACAGCGCAAATGAAAACAAACTAAACCTGTCCTTTTTCATATTGTTACAATTCACGTGATATCAAAAGCATGCCTATGATCAAACCAAAACATCAACCCCTTGCGAAATATCTCTAGAATTTATGCAACCACAATGGCGATATACTCAAAAGCCACAGCCTATATAAAGGGAAATCGATTCGAATTCCAAAGTTCAGAACAGAGACGAAATGCCGAAAAGTGCAGCCGTCAGCCCTCCGCATTAGCGTTAACGAAGCGAGGGTCCCGAGTCCAGCGAGCTGCAATAAGAGGATTCTACACCCTTCCTTCAGAACGGAGCATGTTATGAGATATTGGATTTGAAAGATACTAAGTCGACTTTATTGGACGTATATAGTGTTTTAATTGATTCCAAATGCGATTTTTTTTTGTGGTGTGCTTCAAGGGTCGGTTTTAGGTTCTGTTTTGTATGTTCTTTTTGTATAAAGATAAAATGTTAAAGGACTTGATTTTATTGGAAGCGTTTTCAAATATTTATACGCATAATTAATATATTATAATTATTATTTTTTATTAAAAGAAGTATATATAATAGTTTTGAATACTTAACAGGTTGGATAGAATTACAAATTATATCTATTCTTTTATTATTAAAGTAAACCGTTAACTTAGTGTATAAAGAAATGTAAAATTAAAATAAAATTATAAATATACATCCAATAAATTCTACAATCAATATAATCTAAGAGATATTACTTAAAGTATCTAACAGACACGATATAACAATAGCATCTTATAACTTGAACCATGCCCTTCAAAAGTAAATTGCATTAAATTATAAGTCGACGAGCAATCACGTTTTGTTTCCCGTCTCCTGAATTCAACGGTTTGAATAAATCTCGCCTCTTAATTAGTGAAATTTAAAAGCTTATTTCTATAGATGGCGGATGTCAGCTGTTTCTAAGTCATTCTTCCCCGTCGATCACTTCCCCGTGCGACGTGACCGGGGTGGGTCAGGAACTTGTTTTAAACGTTTCTATTATAATTATAATTTTTGAGTTTATTTCTTGTCTATCTTTTCATAATTCTAGTGACAAAATCTTTCGTCATATTAACGAGCATTTTATTATATTTTATTTTAATTTGCATATCCATTTGTTTTTTTGTATCTTCACACATATGGACGGTGTTCAAGAGGCACGGGTTCGAATCCCACTGTGTTTAAAATTTTTATACGTTTTTTCAAAAATGTTTCCTAATCCTAAGTGTGGAATAACACTTTAAAAATAGTAAATATAAACATCTTCTTTATATGTCATTTTTATTTGTGAAGGAGAAGTATGTGATACAACTTGCTTTAAGAAGTTGGAAATATTGTAAGCAAATAGCATGTTAGAGGGTATCAGGTACGAAACTGGTTATATTTAAAGTAGGTTTAATAATTATAATATTTGAAAAATATGTATTCGAATATAAATAATGTAGAGTGAAACAAAACAGACACTCGAACGCTTATTATTAAAATAATAATAATAATAATATTTACATTTAGTGATCTGAGGCCGGTCGTAGCGCAGTGGGATAGCATCTTACCGTAAACATGATTGGATGTGGATTCGATTTCGGAGAGCGATTTTTCACTTCCTCGCTCTAATAATGACAAAGTACGGCGTTGAACATTGAACACGCAATGTCTCGAATTCGATGGACCGCAAAATTCAGAGTGTCTTAACACTAGGTACTCTATGTCTACCCTGCTATGCGGGATAAAAGCGTGAAGCTAAAAAAAAATAATCATATTATATTAAATAAAAAAAATATATTTAATAATAGACTAACTCAGGCTAAATTATTTAAAAAATCAGTCATATTCCGCAGTTGCGAGGAAAACTCCACATTCACTATGTGTAACAAACTAAAATTAGATTTCACGTAAGATTTTTAAGGTAGCAGGTGCTTTCAAGCAAAACTTGAAATATAGCGTAAGCTTTTCAACATGAGGCTATTATGAACTGTTGATTTAAAAGTTCATTTATTATTGCGTCTACTGTTGAGACTAAATATGATTTCCCGAAAGTTTTAAGAATTTTTAGTTCAATTTTTGATTGCATTTTATGTTTCAATATATTCTAAATGAATTATGGTAGAGATGAGAGTCAGGACATATAGGGATATATGCTAACAACATAAATATGTTATAACAAAACGTATAAAAATTTCGACGCAGCTGGTAGTAGAACGCATGGCTTAGCGGTCAGAGTGCTTGGACGGTATCCAAGAGGCGCGGGTTCATAATTTTGTACGTTTTTTCAAATTGTTTTCTAATCCTGAGTGTGGAATAACACTTTAAATTTAATAAATATTGGGGATATATTTATTGAAAATTTTAGCTTGATTGTTTTTGATTAAGGACATACATACTTAACATTCAGCGATTTTGCACATTTAAAATAAAACTATTTTAAACGGATTAATTGCGTATATTTTCATATTTGAGAATACATTTTTGGAAACCTAACGTTTCGAACACTTTTCAGTAGTCCATTATCACAGGTAGACTAAGGTGGCATTTATCTATTAGCAGACACAACAAACAAAGAAAATGTATATTCGAATACCAGAGTACGCGCGATTAATGCGTTTAAAATAATTTCATTTAAAATATAACTGTCTATATAATGATGGATAACGAGAAAAGGAGGCTTTTGTCACTAACTTTTCTCACTCACTACATTGAAAATATGGTCCTGATGGAAACCCTGAAGAAGATAGTTATATCGTGTATCTCAGAGTAGAGAAACCTTGCAGAAGTTTCCAACGCTCGTCAGATTACCAACATCGACACGATTCCAAGCACTCCGATCTGAAATTAGGACTTTGGAATATCGCCAACACGAATATTAGCCCCAGTATTCTTTCACGTCTTATGTATATATTTTTTTATCGTGAAATCGAATTTTACAAGTGCGACTAAAGAAACAAATGGAGTCGTAAAAGTTTATTGTAGCTTAAAGAAATGCAGGTGAATTAATTTTTTTTTGTTTGTTTACTTTGAAATTATTGTAGTCTTTATTTTAATGTGTATTTAAAGGTGATTTTTTTTATTATTGTGAGCTAATTTATTCACAACCGGCCTCGAATATATGTATGTGTTGTATGAATTTGAATTCACGACCTCCTATGATCAAAGTAGCTAAGAGGACAATCCAAAAAAAAACTTGTATATTTTAAACGTTTAATCGCGTATATTTTAGTATTTGAAAATACATTTTTGGAAATATGACGTTTCGAACACTCTGCAGTAGTCCGTGGTCGCAGTTCTACCTGTGTATTTTCGTATACCAAAATATACGCAATTAATCCATTTCAAATAGTTTCTTTTAAAAGGTGTAATAATCTCACAAATCAAAGATCTTATTATATAAACTGTATATTTTTGTCTTCAAAGTGCCATTCAAATGATGCCTTCAACGTCTCGTTTCGCTTTGGCAGCCGGAGACAAATATTTATTTAGTCAAATGCGTAAAAGGGGGCCCTTTCAGAATTCGTTTCTGCATACACAATACCTTACTTTATTAAATCTGTTTTTTTGCTCATATATACAAACAACAATATAGAGAGAGAATTTGGTGACTGATCACTACTTCTTTTTCCCCACTACGACACGTTGATTGTATTTTTTTTTGCTTCACGCTTTTATCCCGCATAAAGGGGAGACAGAAAGTACCTAGTGTCAAGACACTCCTTACTTTGCTTTACACAATTTGAATCATCGCGAGTAAAGTGATGGAACTTAACACCGCATTTAGTCTTACCAGAGCGAACAAGTGAAAATAATATAAATAAAATCACTCCTCCGAGTGGGAATCGTACCCACAATTGAACACGTTTATAGTCAGACGCTGTCCCACTGCGCCATGAACGACTAAAAAAATAAAAATTATATAAAAATATTTAAACCCATTTTCATTGTTCAAGTAGATTGTTTCACTAAAGAACATTCTGATCCTGTACTTACTTAGTATGTAAATACCTCCAGAATTTACCCTCAATGGAATCTGACACAAGATACAAGCACCAGACGATCAATATATCGGCCCCAATTTGTTTGAATATAATGACACATTTTCTTTAAGCGAACAGAATGTTATAATAGATGCTGTCATGAATGTGGGAAAAAAATCGCGAGACAAAAACGAGCTTAGAATATAAAATGAAGATGAAGACAGCTCCTTGTAACATATCCCGTCGATAATGTGATTTAAGTTTACTATATATATATATATATATATATATATATATATATATATATGTTCTATGTTCTCTCCTATAACCTAAACGGCTTGATTGATTTTTATGTATGTGATATCGTCTTGGTACATAAAATAAAATATAAATGTGAAAATTTCAATAAATGAAAAATCAACAAAACACCAAAATGGTGGATTTTTGAAGCACTATGGAGATATGACAAGTAAAATATATTAAATTAACCAAGTGGTGTATAAAAATGAAAGATTTTATAATTAATAATGGATTTGAATTTGAAAATGCTGAAATAAAAAAAAAAACAAAAATCCCGTCTGTTTAAAGTCACTACAAAGTGCTCTTTAATGTGAAGGCTGTAGAGTGCTCGATCTATTATGTTTAGTTAATTCAATACCAAGATTCGTGCGTTTTTCCCATAGCAAGGTAATCAGAGATAAACAATTGTCATGATAGTCCGTTCTCCATTTTTCGCTTTCCCGTTAAAATATCATTATTGTATAGTGTTACCAAGGCAGCCAGAGTGCAATGGGACTGCGTTTGATTTTAAAAGAATTGTGGGTTCGAACCTCAATCAGGGGAAAAATATTTTTGTTTCTCTGTTACGTGGGTATTTGCGTCAAATGATACTAAATGTTTTGAAATCGGATGCAAAGTGGAAAAGGAATTTGAATTTTTTTTTGGGTCCCCGCACAGCAGGGTAAATAGAACATACCTAATGTCAAGACACTCCGTAATTGGCTTTCCACTGAATTCGAGACACTTTGTGTTGAGTGGTGGAACTTAACCCCGTAATTTGTCTTACCAGAGCGAGGAAGTGAAAAAAAATTTGAAACATAATCACTCCCCCGAGTGGGGATTGAAGCAACAACCTGTCGCGTTTACATTCAAACGCTGCCCACTACGTCACAACCGGTCACGCTACGATCTTATATAGAAAACCAAGGTGAGGTATTTTACATTTTAATACGTGGCACATTATTTAACTCCCAATAAGACTTTTTCTTTACCACTCAGCCCAGAAAAGGATTTAACTAAAGCGTAGAAGGCATTAAGCTTAATTAATGATAATTTTATTTTACTGCGATGCAAATTTCTTTTAAGTAGAGGTCAGTGATAATTAGGCTATTGCCAGAATACGTACAGTGAGATTTAGAATTACAAATTGTACGTCGAGCACAACTCTAAGCTCGTAAAAAGGACTACTTGATATGCCTTCTGATAATATAGTTTAATATATATATTAACGGATTTTATAGATAAATAAAGATATATTTTGATCGGAGATTAGTCAATGGAGTGTCCATACAATCGTTCTTACACTGGTCGTTGCTGACTATCCTTTTATGCAGGGTAGAGCATGAAACTGTTAATTTTAATGTGAATATTTTAGTACATTATTGAGAAAAATAACTAAAAATATTTGAGGCCTGGCTCTAGTAAGACAATGTGCGGCGTTGAGTTCGCCACTCAACACTCAATGTCTCGTAGCCGGCGTAAAGTGAAGTACAGAATATTTTAATACTAGGTATTTCCTGCCTACTCTGCTATAAGGGATAAATTACAGACATACAGTAGACAGGAAGTACCTAATGTCAAGATGTCGACTCGACTATTCGCTAAATTCGAGGTATTCCCCGAGTGGAAATCGAACCTATTACCGATCTCGTTGTGTAGAATTATTTTCTTTGACTAATGAACATAAAAGCTATTCAAAAAAAGAATTTTGTTTCTAACAGTATTTAAGTAAAACTACCATGTAACCTTTTAAATAACAATTTATCACAAGACAAGTTAACGATTACAAAATAAATATTAAGAAGAAAAAATAGGTATGAAACAACTACAACCACATTATTATTTTAATAAAATACGTACAAAAAAATATGACCAGTGAAATCACTGATAGGACAATTCTCACCGTCTAACAGTAGACACTGTAACTCAGTGAATTCTCTGATTAAAATAAATTACAAAACACATAATAACTTAAATCCAGTATCCAAAGCTCTGAAAAGCTTCCGCAACAAGTCTATCAACAAGCTTATTGCTAAAAGATCAGTAAGTCTAGACTGTAGGACGAAGTTGGGTTATAAATTTTATATCTTACACGCAACTTTCCACCGATATAATGTTTTGGAAGGCAAAGTTTTTTGCATAATGAAAGTATTAAAATGTTACCAACTAACTCGTAGCGGCGTGGAACAAGTTAATCGAAGTGTATGGTGTTCTGTTATGGAGCATTTTGTTGTTGAAAATTGATTTGTTTTTCATAAATATATACATGTTTCGCTCTTTTCCTGCTTAAAAAAGTTTAACATGAGAACTTAGTGTCTGAAAAATGAACATATGTGTTGAGTGTTTTGAGTGCCGGAACTCAACGCTGCAGTTTATTCTACTAGAACGATATTAAATCATCCAAAAAATAACTGTTGTCGATTCGATCCCCACACGGAGGTGAGATTATGTTTAAAATTATTATCACTTCCTCGCTCTGGTAAGGCAAAGTGCAGCGTTGAGTTCCACCACGCAATGCACGAATTGGGTGGAACACTAGCTACTTTCTGCCTACTCTGATTTACAAGATAAAAAACGTAAAACTAAAAAAATATATATATATATAACTTCTTGAAAATACTTTTAAATTACGTTTACCCAAAACATACAACTCACATATATCCGGGACTGACCGCTAGTTATTTATATAAATGCATATATATTTATACTTATTAATTTTATTCTTTTCTACATATAACTAATTTAATATTAAAGCTAAAGTCGGAGTCAAAAAGTTTCAACAAAAGAAAATATAAACTAAATCAATCTAAGTATCATTATATACAGTTCGCGGTACAGTCAAAATAATCAGCCTCTCGGCCGTACAATGTTGACGCCGGATTAAAACTTTACAGTGTATGGTGCAATTGTAAAAACGTTTAGTTAAATTTTTGTTGTTATATAAATTTTGTATGTAGAATTTATGCACACGACTGAATTCGATAGTGGCGTGTTCAAATATATATATATATATATATATATATATATATATATATATATATATATATATATATATATATATATATATATATTATAGTTAGAAACATTAAATCCTTTTGACTATAATCATGCACGGGAAGGGGTGTGAAATTTGGCACAGTTAGACAATAATTTATGTAGAGAATGAGAGCATTATGTTATTTTTTAGATTTAAAAAAAAATCGTTTTATTGCATAGCACGGTTGACAGGAAGTACCTAATATCGAGACACTATACTAAGATTTCTGCTGAATTTTACGCATTGCGTATTGAATGGTGAAGCTCAAGGCCGCAGTTTATCTTACCAGAGCGATGAAATAAATTTGATTTGAAAATACTCTTTTCTCCAGATTGGAATCAAACCCACAACCGCTACGCTGTGCCACTACGCCAAGACCGGGCTCTAAATACAAAATTGTGCTTTACCTATTAATTTTATACTGATGTTCATACTCTTACTTTCATAGAGAACACTCAAACAATGTAGTCCATTATTTAATATTTTAGTTCCGTTTACACGTATAAAAGAATATTTTAAAAACACATAAAAAAATTAAACATAACAAGATTTGAACCCGCTCTTAGAAGCCATGAACTGAGATAGGTAAAATACTTCATGACATATAAATAATTACACAAAACACACAAAAATACACATAAATAATAATATATATTTTATTGTACCATCTAGAGGTGTAAAATAAAAAAAAATATTTAAAAAAAAGACAAAGATATCGATAAAGTTCATATAGTCTAGGCGTGAGCACAGTAGAGTAGACAGTGGTAATCAGCCTCGCCCATACAATGCTGTCGCCGGATTAAAAACTTCTGCTAGATAGCGTATGGTGCAAGTTGCGTGTGAAATAACTTACTTGTTAATAGTGTAATATTTTTGAAAGGTTATTTTAACCCCTTAAATTAAAAAAAAAAACAAATTAAAAAAAAAAAAAATTAAAAGAAGGTGTATGAAATGTACCATATATATAATTTTTAAGGAACCAGTGAAGCTTGCAGCCAGAGTAGTTTATTAAATGAAAAATGCCATTTTTTTATGATAATGATTTTTTTTTTACATTAATGCTCTTTAAAGGACCCCTTTATCTGTACTGCTTCCGGTCTCTCTTTCTACAAGAGTATGAACATAATCAATTCATGGAATAAGAAATTTCTTTATATATATATATATATATATATATATATATATATATATTATATATATATATATATATATAAGAAATAGTGTATCTTTATAATATAACGACAATTGTAACTTAACTGAGACTCAACACAGCAATAATAAATCGTGGGCGGACTTTAATTAAAAAAATACATAGCAAACAACCGGGACCTTTTAGAACCTGTCGATCCGAATGCGGCAAACAAGTCCTTTGAATATATATTTTTTCTTGTTATTATTTACTAGAGTTCTACTAATTTAGGGTTAAAAGCTGTTTCAGTTTTGTTTTTCCGCTTTTTTTTTATTTATTATATATAAAGTCTCTTTTATTTTCACTGCATTTGTATTTCTAATTATTATTTTGTTAACTTAACCTCATGTTTTATTCTGCATATCAAATCCATTCTTCGCACAAATTAAAATATTTTTGCGTCTCGAGTAGTGGAGCTCAACGCCGCGTTTGGTCTTACTAGAACAGACATCCTCACAATCATAAATCGAACCCACAACCATCGTCTTTACAGACCAACTCTGTCTCACTGCGTCAACAATAAACTCTTAAATAAATTTAGAATTTTATATATTGATATTTGCCAAATTTTGATCCAAAAAATCTATACTATAGTATAATATTTAAATTGGTTCATACAAACCCACATAAGTATATAATTTATTAAAAACTAAATCATAAACGATACAGCACCATTCTCCTCAAATAAATAATTTAAATTCTCGATTCTACTATTCAACTAAACTATTATACCGTAGAACCATAATATAATACATACAATATACATTTTAATTAGACTAATAGTAAATAGTCGTTGCATATAAACGGGCCTTCCATTGTTCAAGTAGTGAGATATTTTTAATTAAGAAAATCGGACAGTGTCAATGGGATTGTCGGGAGTGCCGTCAATGCCTTCCCTTTGTCTATCTTTGCGTGCATTAAAGAAATGATTCCGCCTTTAATTGTGATATTACCTTTTAGATGATTGAGTTTTTAGAAGAAAAGTTTGCGTCAGTTCATGACAATGCTGTTTGTTTTTGTACAGGGGTCTTGTTTTAGTAAATAGAAAGATTTAAATATTTTTTTGTTTATATAAACTGTCTTTTTGAGGTCGGTCGTGGCGCAGTGTGATAGCGTCTGACTGTGATTATATAAGTGCGGCGTTGAGTTCCACCACTCAACACGCAATGTCTCTAATTCGGTGGAAACCGAAGTAGAAGGAGTGTCTTGACACTAGGTCCTTACTGTTTACCCTGCTATGTGGTATAAAAGTGTGAAGTTAAAGAAGGAAGAAAAAGTGCATTTTTTATTTTGGTAGTTTATTTAGTTAAACAGTTTTAATATAGATTTTTAATCAGTTTAAGTTAAAAGCAAATTATAGTCTTAAAAACTTATGATAAGATTTATTACATATTTTGGATCGTTAGGTTACAAACCAGCTGTTACAAACATTTGGAATTTATTATAATAAAGTGTGGAGAGTATTGTCACATAATTTGACAGACATGATCTATACGTAATAAATAATATTTTAATAACTTTGAATATTTTTTATTGCAGTAACAATATAAAGATACAAATATAAGAAAGGGTAACCTATAAAACAGTGCACATATAGAGATATGTAGAGATCTCAATTCCAGTAAACCCGTGGTAGTGGATGAGAACCAAAGGCGACATAGCGAAATATATATATATATATATATATATATATATATATATATATATATATATATATATATATATATATATATATAAATTTATTTATTTAATTGTTGAAAATATATAAAATATAAATATATTAGATATATAAAATAAATTTATCTCGTTGCACATTACTTAAACAATACCCATCCCTATATCTTAAATAAACGTGAAGTAGAGAACGACACCTAGAACTCCATTTTCAGTTTATACTGTAACACAAAGTTACATGTTGTAGATATTATGGTAAATGTGACTCTTCGTAAAAAGTCCGTACTAAAACTCCTTGTCATAGCACAGACGTTAAATTGGAAAATTCCTGAACTGCCCCTCATTGATTCCAACAATGGCGGAAGCTGTAATCTATTCATTAAAAACCGATTATTCCATACACAACCTGGTACACTAATCCAAGTTGAGAAAATCTTTCCAATCCAATTCCAACCCTTACTCTCTTAGTTTTAAGTACTATATTCGCTTAATTTGTTATTAAATGAAAAATTGCATAAGGCCACGATATGCCACGCCGCATTTCTGACATTTCAATTTGCATTCTTGTTGCAAGTTGCATTCATGTTATTAAAAAGTCTTTCCATTCAAGTGCGATAGTTGATTGTATTGTCATACATTGTGACGTCATATGTCACGGCTATGTTGTATAGCGAGTGTATGGTGCGGCTTGTTGGTGCTTGGAACTTAATTAAAAATTCGTTTTAATTTCTAGACAGATTAGCTAATTGTAAATTCAATGATTTCCTGTAACTCCTTGTTTTTTTTTATACTTACTGTTTATATAACATGTTTATTCATACAAAACGCAAATTTAAGTTTCACCACGCTATGTATACAACTTAAAATATTGTGTGTTGTAAATAATTAAAAATATTAATTTATTTCAGTTACTATTGAAATAAACTGAAAATAAATAAATTTGAATTTCATTTTAAAAAATATTTATATTGGCTACTAGACCAGTGTTAAGAAGTAATTTGATAAATAAGCCTATGATAAATAATGATATTAAGACCGGTACTGGCGCAGTGTCAGATGCTTCCCACATCTACTCTACTCGGAGAAATGATTATATTTAAATTATTTACATTTCTTCGGTATTTCTCTAGTAAGACAAAATGTAGAGTTCATTTCCGCAAATCAACACACTAGGTCTCGAATTTGGAACACAGTGTACGGAGTATCTTGACTTTAAATACTTCCGGTCTAGCTTTCCGGGATAAAAAAATCGAGCAAAAAAACATTTATTTAGATCAAATTTACAATTTAAGCTCATAATCTAAAGAAAAACATCAAATTATAATACTATAACAAGTTAATTTTACAATTTTACATTCCATACATATATACAAACACACAAACATACATAGTTACTTTCCCCATGCTTATACCTCAGAATATCTGTATAACCACCACCTGTTTACAATCAACCCCATAACCCCCTTTCAGCGGTCAGTGACAATCACTGGCTTATTGTGGAATATTGATGAGTAATTGTTGGCACGTGCCATATTAGAAAAGGCTAAGAGCTTGAACTATTCATGAAGATGATATTATTAAAATTTTTAAAACGAATTTCTACGATTTTATAATGTCATTTTGGAATTAGTATTTTTTAAATTATTTATTGGATTTTAAATTTATTTACTAGATTTTAGATAGAGGAAGTGTGGAAGTACTTGGAATATTATTTTTGAGCGTAGTAAAAAAATATTATATAATAATTGGTCTTTTAGTTTATATACAAACGCGATTAAAATTTTGTGAAAATAAGCATAATTACAAGTTTTTTTAATGATTTTTGTAATTAAAAAAAGGTTTAAGATACATTCTTTTCTTCGTAATATGTTATAAAAAAGAAGAACCTATTCTATATAGTTCGTTATGCTCATCTTAGGCTTGATCATTTAGACAGATTCGAAGAGGCACGGGTTTGAATCATGTGGTGATCAAAAAGTTTCTTATATTCTTCTTACTGTTAGCATTTATTTAGAGTAAATAAAAATGAAATTTAGTTAAAATCTATAAAAAAAATTAATTATACAAGAAGTACAATTTGAATATATATCCTTTTAATTTCCATACAATCAACTAGAATATAACTAGAGGCCGGTCGTAGCGCAGCGGGGCAGCGTCTGACTGTAAATGCGATCGGTTGTGGGGTAGATTCCCACTCGGGGAAATAATTTTATTTAAATTATTTAGATTTTCAAAACAAGCGTGGCGTTAAGTTTCGGCAGTCCAAGTTGAGGTTCCAATTCGACGGAAATCGGTGTTCAAATAATCTGAATATAAGGTACTTCCTGTCCACCCTGTTATCCGGGATAAGAACCCATGCTAAAAAAATACCAACTAAATCATTTTTTTACAAGCTCTAACAATGTAACAGTAGCTAAACATTACTAAACAGTAAACAGTGAAACACTACCGCACAGCATTTACCAAGATAATCACAGCTCCTCGACTATGGTAGGGTAGCTAGGGCCAGAAGGGCCCTTCAAGCAATAACAGTGCCCAGAGGTGGCTGACTCCCCTTCCCTTGTCATTTTATAAATCTATATTTTGTTATTTGTTTTTGTTGATTTGTGGGTAAATAATGGTAGAGTATGTCATTATGGTGCAGTGGGGTGTTTCACTGTAGATGCGATTGGTTTTGGGTTCAATTTCAATTTGGGGTAACTATTATTTTTAATATTATATTATCATTACTCCGCTCTGGTAGACAAAGTGCGGCGTTAAGTTGACTATTCCACACACAATGTCTCTTTTTCTCATATTACTATGTATTTTTTTTTTGTTTAACCATGCTAAGTGAAATTTTCAGATAAATTAAAATTATAATCAAAATTCTAAACAGTTTTTTAATACTTTTGTTAATATTTATTACACAATTTATAAGTAAATTTTAATTATATTAATACGAGAAAATAAATAAAATATTTAACTCAATTTTTTAAGTAGTTTATGGTATACATTTATTTATATATACAGATATCGGCTAACAATAAATATTTAATGTACATTACAGAAATTTCAAATTGCTAGAGAGCTTATAAATATATCAATTTATATAAATAAAATATTAAATACATGGATATATGAATACACAATATGTTATTAATAAATGTGGAATTATTATAAAATATGGTATTAAATTGTAGCAAATATACAAACAAGGTCGGTTTTATCTAGCGGTTTTATCTAGTCGGTTTTATCGGTTTTATTTAGCTTGCCCTATTCGGTGGTTAGGTTTAATTTAGTCATTGAAACTTGAGGCCCATTCCTGTTGACAGATTGGTTTGATATTTAGTTTGGGTGACAATGAAATTTAATAAATTCTGTATCATTGCAAACCTAAGATGGCCGTCACGACGCCAAGATGGCGGATAGTTTTTTATAACTACGTTAATAGGTATATCAAACGACAGGGCTTGACTAGTAGAATTATAATAGACTGTACAAATAATTTCAAATATTTTAAATTTATATATATATGTATATATATATATATATATATATATATATATATATATACAGATTTCTTTATATATAATTGTTGAACTTTAGTATATAGAAGTATACAATAACTTTAAAACGGTTAAGGTAAAGCATTAAAGCATATCAACAATTAAGGTTAGATCAAAGGTCAAGCGACGTCGGGGGAGACCTCGGTTAACCTTCAAAAACTTAGTATCAAAGATACTGGAGGAAGGTCACGTAAAAATTATGAGGACCCGAAGGGTATATATAAAGAGGCTAATGACTTTGGACGAGGCGAACAAGGTATGCAGGGACCGTAGCGTTTGGCGCTACGTCCTTTCTGACTACTCCGCAAGGGATAAAGACTGAAGCTAAAAAATATATCAATAATCAACTAGTTTAGTTAGTAGATTATTTAAAATTTTCAAATATATTCGAGTTTAAATTTTTATATGCAATTTTCAATTGAAAGTAAAGAAAATAAATAATATATTTAATTAGCTTAAAATTGTGTAAAAAATCAAAAATGGACGCTATTTCTTGTAATTTGTACCACATAACAGCACTAATACGTCTAAAGTAGGCAACTAAGCCACTAAATCGAGCAGTTACAGTCAATAGTACTAGAAGTTTCTCACCAACCGGTTCTCGTATATTAAAGATAATTAATAATAAATAGGATTTATTTGATATATTTAAAAATGAGGCCGATCGTGGAGCAGTGGAACAGCGTCTGACTGTAACATGATCAGTTGTGGGTTAGATCCGCACTTATGTTTAGTGGTTATATTAAATTTTTTTACACTTCCTCGCTCTGGTAAGACAAAGTGCGTCATTGAGTTCCACCACTCAACACGCAATGTCTCAAATTCGGTGAAAAGCGGAGTACGGAGTATCTTGATTCTAAGTACTTTCTGTCTACCCTGCTATACGGGATAAAAGCGTGAAGCTAAAAAAATAAAATATTTTCTAAACACATATTTTTTGTAGGTTTTAAATTTATTAGGAAGAATTTATTATATTTAAATTATTTGAATTTCCGGTCGTGGGACTGCGTTTAACTATAAACACAATCGGTTGTGGGTTCGATCGCCTCTCAGTGGAATGGAGTGAATTTAAGTCATATTAATTTCCTGGCTTTGGTAAGACAACATACGGCGTTGAGTTCCACCACTCAACACACAATGTCTCGAATTCAGAGCAAAGCGGAGTACAGAGTGTCAAGACGTGAAGCTAAAAAATAAAAAGAAATCCATTTCACCAGTCAGGTAAGACAAAGCGCAGTGAGTTCAAACACTCAATACGCGATCTCAATTCAGAGCGGAAAGTTCAATACGGAATGTCTGGACACTAGAGACACTAAGCTTGAGACACTAAGAAGCTTGTTTTAATTGTATCGTATTAGGTAAATTGTCATAGTTGTAAGAATTATTTGTACCACAAACGTTTATTAACAAGCGTTCAAACTACATCTGGCCTTTAAGTCAGTTGAGTTAGGCTGTTATAGTATAACACCTCCTTGAGGGGCAGTTAGGTAGTAACTGGGAGTTAAGTTGCGCCTAACTTGTTGCATAAAGACACTTGAATTGGTTTAATAAATATTTGTAATTGATATTCATTATAGTGGTACAGTGGGACAGCGTCTTGATGTACATGCGATTGATTGTGTGTTCGATTCTCCCTCGGAGAAAGGAATATTTAAAAAAATAAAAAATATTTTTGTTTCTCGGTCTTTATTTCCAGCGGCAAACAGTTTATATAGTATCTTGACACTGGGAAAATACGTTTTATAACTAATACATCTGGAGTGAGTGAGAATCGAACTCACAACCTATCGTGTTGGAATTCAGACGCATTTACACTGCGCCACAATGGATTTAAAATGTATAATCATCTTAAGTTCATACATATTTAGAAAAAAAATATTTAATTTTGACATTGTTGAAGCCACGTGGTATTAGAACGCAACACAACGCTTTATACAAACGTGGTAATCATAATATTTACATATGTACAAGTATACAAAACTCTATCATTACTAACTAAGCGGTTGACGAACTACATTCAGCCATAATTACAATACGTAGAAAGCTGAATTACAAGCATAAGAGAACAAAAAGGAGGTGGATGAGAGGATTTTCCTGAAATTCCTGTAAAAGAGTGGAAAAAACAGAGTTTTAAACTCCTCACAAGGGAAATGGCAAATGGTACTATGCACGGACTATTGTAGTGTTCAAAACGTTGGGTTGTCAATATACTAAAATATATATAAATAAATATAAATATATAAAATAGATAAAAATATATATAAAAATAAATTTATTTGAAATATATAAAAATAATATAATTCATAAGAAATTACAATTTTTGTGGATTCGATCTTCGTTTAAGGAAGTGATATTTAAATTATTTTCACTTTCTCGCTCTGGTAAAGACAAAGAGCGGCGTTGAGTTCCACCACTTAACACGCAACGTCACGAATTCGGTAGAAATTGAAGTACGGAGTGTGTTGACACTAGATACTTTCTGTCTACCCTGCGGGATAAAAGCGTGAAGCTAAAAAAAATTACAATATTCTTTCTTTCAAGCAATATCTTCCGCAGAATACTAAGAAGCTAGGTTTAAAAATATATTAACAGTAAAAAAAGGCGACACCATAAAGCCTAAACCGGAAAAGAGCGCTCGACTTCTACTCAAGAAGTTAAAAACTTGTTAAATCTTACACTTTACGCTAAGCACTGGGCTTGAATTAAAAATATCCTTACAGAAGGCAAAGCTTGACCAAGTTTACAGAATGTATAGGAAAAGACAGCTTAGATATCTTCAAATATGAATTAAATCACCTTTCTCATTCTCCTACTCACTCGCCAAACTGTCAATGCGTTTGGTTGTGGTTTAGATTCCCACTAGGGGTTCCCCTATTTAAAATTTATTGCTTTCATATATATATATACACGCAATGTCACGATGTTAGGCGAAATGTTAAGACACTCACCTGACTATTTAGATAACGGAGTGTCTTGACACTAAACTGTCTCTGACTACCCTGCTATACAAGATAATAATAATAGCGCAATAATGTCGATTAGTACTCATATAATCTAAGGAAAGCTCATGTCAAATATGCAAAGCCAAGTATTCCTTGATATGTAAAAAAGCTTAAAGCTTTGAAATAATAAAACATAACACTAGCCAAAGCTTCTAGTAAATAAATCGATCTCATACCAACGAAGTAATAATTGTGAATCAAAGGGGAGCAATACGTCCAAAATAAGTGCCGCCGTAGCCATAACGAGAGTCGTTTAACTTTGATTGGCCGCCGCCCACCAAAACACACAATTTTTCAACTTCCCGCCCAAAATCTAAATGATTTATGGATTAAATATACATATATATTGATATATTTATTGTATGAATGAATGATCTTTACATTTTGACCTGTTTTAAATTTTTAATCAATTTTCTCGCTTGAAAATGCAACTTAAAACATTTGTGTTTATAATTTAAAGTACAGTATCGTGAAATCTCATTATATATGAATAAAATCAATACAAAATAGTTGATATTTTATTATAGATTTCTTTTAAAAGTAGTCTAAATCGAAAATTCAGTACAAATCTATACAAATAAATAAAATTAGAATATTTATTTGTAATATAAAATAAGTATTCCATGTGTAGCAAAATAACAATTTTTTGCTATTTTTGTCTATCTGTCTTTTTGTTTGTTCTGGTTAGTCTTTGTAACGGCTGGACTGATTTCGAAGGTAATTTCACTAGCAGACAGCTAACATAATGTAGAAGTAACATCATCTACTTTTATTTTAAAATTATAAAATTATATTAAATATCATGCGGACGAAGTCGCGGGCATTGTTAGTTTTACATATAATTCGTATATGTATATAGCTGTATATGTATATGAGGCAAGATAACCAAAAAATTTTGGTAAAACTTTAAAATGACACATTGTTTATCACGTTTCCGCGAATAAAGAAAAATATAAAACCCGTGTAAAAGTTTTAACATATACAACCGCAGAAGCGGTGCAGTTATAGACAGACGGTGCGTGTGGACGGGCGGTTACCGATGACGATTTATATTATATTTTACTTACGTATTATAGATCAGTATAGATCATTGTCTTTTTAAGCAAATGTTATTTTAGCATAGACACATATGGGTAGATAAAATGGTTTTTTTTAAATATTTGCATTTTTTTTAATTTGAGTTTACTTTATCTCATATATAAACTAAATTTTTTTAAAAGTTATTTTTAATATCAAATTTTTAAGTTGGTATAATGATAACAATACCACTTTTAAATACCACTTTCTAGATTATATTTGATTACATTTTTTACCGTAGCGGTTGGCGCTTCGTGCTCTCTGATTACTCCAGGGATAAAGCGTGAAGCTAAAAAAAAACAAAAAAAAAATAAAAAAAAATGGAATAGTCGATAGCCCGTCGAATGAATCTGCCAAATTTCAGTCGACAGTGTGCATTTGCTATACTGTAAAATATGGCATTTTTCTATCAAAAATTCTACTTGGTTTGAATTAATTGAAATTTAAACTCAGTATAGATTAAATCGTGCAAGCTGACCCACTTTCCAGTGTCTTATACTACTTCAGTACCTCGAAAAAAAAGTTAATTTTTCATAGATTTATTTTGTTTATTTTATTTAGATATTTAACGCTTTTGTCCCTTATAGCAGGGTAGACAGTACCTAGTGTCGAGACACTCCGTGCTCCATATGTTTATTATTGATAATATAATAAAGACTGATTAACTTATATTGTAATTTATAATAATATAATTATACTTAATATAGTAGTAATATATCAAATTTTCAAACAAATTGTTGTAGAAATAATTTATAGTAGAAAAAAAAAAACAAAAATATTAATAACAATGAGGCCGGTCGTGGCGCAGTGGGACAGTGTCTGACTGTAACATGATCGGTTGTGGGTTCGATCCGTACTCGGGTGAGTGATTATATTTAAATTATTATCACTTCCTCGCTCTGGTAAGACAAAGAGTGGTTTTCAGTTCCACCACTCAACACGCAATGTCTCTAATCGGTGGAAAACGGAATACGGAGTATTTTGACGCTGGGTATTTTCTGTCTACAAAGCTATGTGGGATAAAAAGCGTGAAGCAAAAAAAAATAGTATAAATTGATCATAATACGTGCTACTACCAGTATGTATGAGTGAAGAAGCAGGACGATAAGCTTACCTGTAACAAATATTGCAAATAAATTAATAACACAATCGACACTGTCGAAGTCAAAAGTTAACTGCAAATTACCACTAGCATTAATTTAGCTGCACATTTTTATCTCGTATAGCATGGTAGACAGGGAGTGCCTGTCAAGGCAATGTATAATCCTCTTTCCGCTGGTTTTGAAATATTGCATGTTGAGTGGCGGAACTCAACGCCGCGCTTTGTCTAACCAAAGTGAGGAAACAAAATAATTAAGAATAATCATTCCTCTGAGTGGGAATTGAACCCACATAACACAACCCATAGTCATACATTAGTCACCGGCTACACAACCGGCCCCAATTTAAAATATGTTTGATAATATATTTTTATACCTCATAATCACAGATATACATTAATTTTTTTAAGTACTTAAAAAATATTATCGATAATTTTATAGTAACCATAAAAATGAGTAATGTGGCTTAGAAAGTAAAGAGGATGAGTGATGAAAGAATGCTTTAGAAGATAATTATATAATGAAAAGGCGAGTGATACGAGAATGTGAGATCTTGATTGACCTTCGGGAACATAGTGCGACACTGGAGGTAGATCAAATTAAAAGCGTGAGAATCTCCTAGACTTCAGTAGATATACACTAAGAAGATATCTTCTATGAAGAGGTTGATAACAATGGATGAGGCAACAAAATTTGACACTACATGGTATACATAAAGATACACAAATGTACACCGATTTCATTTATTTGTATAATTAAAGCATGAAAGCACCCCGAAGGGCCATGTATGAAGAGGTTGAAGACTGTGGACGAGGCGAAAGAGGTATACAGGGACCGTAGCGTTTACCGCTCTGCACTGTCTAACAACCCCGCAAGGGATAAAGCGTGAAGCTATAAAAAAAAAACTTTTTTGGCGTTTAAAAAACTGCCCGTTTACTTCGCCACCCGCATCGTTTGTCACACTCGCAATTAAAGCGGCTGAGTGGCGGATTGTCGCGGAGAAATGTTTTGTTACCACCCTTACAGTGATACTGTATTGCCTGAGGTGCCATAGAGTTTCAGATTTCAAGCTTCTATGGCCGTGTGAGTGAACTGGATCGTGCTAACTACGTGTTAGTTGATTCCTAGCTTGTAATGATTTGGAAATAAAGGAGGGTAGTTGTTTATTTTAATTTTTTTAATGTATCAGATCTGAATGAAAGTGTATTTTTATGTGTTTATAGTGATTTTCAGGATTTTTTACATATTTTTACAATTAAAACTATTTAACTTAATTTCACTGGTTCAAACGTTCAATATAGTTTTATTTAAATATAATTTATATCGATACAATTTGTTCACAAAGGAAAATAGCTGCCATTTTTCAGTAGCCGGGACTACCAATAACAAATTACATTACATTTTGCACCAATTATTCACATGAAATGATTTTAAACAGTCAATTATGTTTAAATTAGATAAATTGATATTCCCCGGTGTACCAACATGAATAACATAATGCATTCTATTAAATTTACCATTTCACTTCTTCACTGATAATTTGACTGCCGTTTGTTAAAGTCAAATTGGAAAATATTTGCGGTGTTGTGTTCCGCTAGAAAGATCTAATGCCTTTAGGGGAGGATTGTAGTACTAGGTCCTTTCTAACTACTCTTTGCGCTGGTAGTTTAAAACTACTTCTAGCATATACTTAAAGAGATACTTATATCATACACTTCAATAAGTAATATATATATATATATATATATATATATATATATATATATATATATATATAAAGGAATGTACTCTGGTGATTTGGCAATGACGAGACTATGAATAATGAAAGAATAGTAAGAAAAAGGTAGAGACCTTCTTTGACTTTCGAGATCACATTATCGATGATTCTAGAAGAAGGTCACAGAAAGAGCATGAGAATTCCCCGAAGGGCACGTATGAAGAGCTTAATGACTTCGGGATATAGAGTGAAGCAAAAAGACATATATATAGATAAAAAAATATCAAACTTGATATTTACTATATATAAATGAGACATCACAGCCTCAGCCTCTATAAGGAAATCAACCCCTTAAAACCCCCATAGCCAACCATAACATAAAATAAATGAATGGTAGAGATAGAAAATTTCCCGTTGGTTTACAACAATAGCAGTAAATGATACATTGTTCAAGATTAAAAACTAGTAATTTTAATCAAGCAACGATTACGCCAGGGGTAGGAGCAATCTGCAGGACCCTCGCCTCCATAACTTAAGGGACTACTCATTATGTGTTAATTTATGAACACCCTATATATTAAGTGCATGTGCGTTGCATACAAAAAGTATTTATTATTTGTCATCTCTTTGATGTTTTTTTTTCTTTTTTTGGATTTTTTATGTAGTATGTATAAATGAAGTATTAATATATGCTTAGTGGTTGATAAATCTTAAATTCTGGTCGTGAGTTCAATTTAGCAAATGCAAACTTTCAATTTGTGTAATCAGGTACAATTTATTTAATGTAATATTTTAAATCTATTTTTTTATTATATTTATGGAAAAATCGTGAGGCTTTTTAAAGATCAGAATTTTATATTATATATTAATTTGTTAAAATTTATCTTTTGCTTTTAGTAGAGCCCCAGTACAAAATAAAACCAAATTTTCCATGAGTAGGAATCAAACTCACTATCATCAATGTTATATATAATCAAAAAAGTATAACAGTATGTTATAAAATGCAAGTTACAGAACTCAAACAAATATTTAAACTGATATTTTATCTTTTACCTGCAAACTTTTCATAAAAGTTGCGTAAAGTAAAGTTGAAAATTAACTTCATTTTGGCGATAGTCCAGAACGATACTCTTACTGAATAGCTAAAACTTGTATTTACCAAAGGAATAATATTTATTATTGGCTAACTTTGCCATATTTACAGACACTATCGTAGTGCAATGTTACGGTCTGGCTGTTTAGGCGATGGTTACAGATTTGATCTCTTCGGATTCTGTTTATAGATGAAAAAAACGGCCGGTCGTGGCGTGGAATAACGTCGTGTTCGATTCTATGCGGGTTAATGATTATATTTAAATTATTTTCCTTTCTTGGTAAGACTAAGTACGGTGTTGAGTTCCTCCTCTACTCCTCCTCCTCCTCCACACGCAAAGTCAAACACGTCTCGAATTCAGCGGATTATGTAATAAAGCGGAGTGATGGGAGAACGTATTAATATTTCACTAAATTCTCTCTGCTAACATAATATCAAAGATATGGTGACTAGAAAACATAAATTACTAGAGCCTAAAGAGGCAGTGGGACAGCCTCTGGTGGTAAACTCGATTAGTTTAAGGTTTAATCTTCCAGAGCACTAAATATATTTAAAATTACATTTTTGATTTCTCATTCATTTGATTATTTTGGTACCTCCGTTCTGGTAAGACAAAGTGTGGCGTTAAACTCCCAACTCTACTTTGGCGAATCCCGAATTTGGATGGGTACTGGAGAACGGTATGACTTAAAACTAGCTTTTCTCTGACTAACCTACTGTGCGGCATAAAGCGTGAAGCTGTATACTATAATATTATATTATTGATTAATCTTAAGTAACTTAGAGTAACAACTGCAAGTGAATGTCTAACATTTCTTTCTATTTGACCTCCCGTTGCGCCTGCCTGCTGCATTGCAATGCTATTTATATCTATTTGTTGAATCCGATTGAGACAATTGGCTTAGATTACGACTTTATTGATACTATATATTATGAGCGTTATAACAGATTCGATTATCTTGTGATTTTATTAACATAGAATAATTAAAAATCAATATCCAAATGGTTAAAAACTTGACAAAATATAACTTTAGATTCTGCTATATAACAATACATGGTGTTTTTTTATAGTAAAAAAGTAACTTATCAAGCCTGGGAATGTATACCCGTCTTTTATTTATAAAGCCCTTTTACAAGTTTTAACATTTGTTTTCTTTTCATTTCACGATTTGTATAGCTGTGTAGACAGAGAGAAATACAGAGAACCTGGTCTGGTGTCAGGATGTCCTGTTCTCTGCTTTCCACCCATATTTGAGATTTTTCATGTTGATTAGCAAACTCAACTTCACGCGTTAACTAATCAGAGCAGAGCGGGGCAATAACAGTAATTTTAATATTTAATATAATAATTCCCCAGAAAACAATTATTGAAATACTTACTAACATAGCTACACGTGTTATTTTCAACTCCTAACTCTACTGACATTTATTACTTTAGCGTTATATGTACTAATTATAAAAAATGATCATGCCACCGAGGGAGCTCACTGCCATTGACTTGTAGCCAGGTTTTACAAAAGATGGGGCATTCGCGTAACCTGGGCTCGTGATGTTGGTGGAGGAGCACCATGATGTTTCAGTGCGTATACGAAACATCAATCTAGAGTCTTACATAACCTGTTCTAATACCTAATCGGGTAGGTATCCGTAATGGCACGCTATTTCCCGCATAGCAGGGTTGACAGGAAATACTTAGTGTAAAGACACTCATTACTCTGCTTTGCGCCGAATTTGAGACATTTTTTATAGGGCAGGCAAGACAAACGAGCTTGCGGGTCACATGATGGTAAGTGATCACCGCCGCCCAATGCCCCATGTAACACCAAGGGAGCATTGTGGTTAAAGACATTTATTTCTCAAAAGAAACTACATTTCACTTAATGAGAAAACAAAACAAAATATTACGTACTAATTTAGTTGTGAGCGTTTCAGACAGATACATTATTTTTTTTTACATTTCACATAATCTTTCACAATATGACTTACGTATTATACATGATATAGTTTTTTTAAATAATAATAATCGGTATATAAAACAAAATGTATATTAATACCTAAGAAAATAATAATGTGTTAGAGTGGGTAATACAAAATATTGTTCTATATTGCTTTTAACGTAATGATTTTTAATACGATATACCCACAGCATGCCGCCATACCCATACGACATACCCATCGCCATACGACATACCCACAGCAGGTAGGCCGTTCCACAGTTGGGTGGTTCATGGAAGGCAATTCCTACAAAACTGCACAGTAGAGGAACGCCACGTATCCAGATGGTAGGTATGTATCTGTTTGTACTGTGTAGTTGGAAAATTAAGCGGCTGAAAACAAGTCAAACAGTTCTCTAGAACACTCCCCGTTATATATGCGATAGAGAACGTACAATGATAAAGCGTTTCTACGCAACACCGAAGTATCAAGCCTGTCACAGATAATTGGGTCCCCAACGATTGGAATGGCTCTCCGTTGTATGCGATCAAATGGTTACTAGCTAATACTCAGGTGCACCAGCCCAGAGATGAGAACAGTATTCCATATGAGGTCGAACCTGGGCCTTATAAAGGGCCAAACGGTGTGTGTGCGTGAAGTACCGTCTCGCTCTGCCGATGACACCAAGTTTTTTCTAGGCCTTGCTTTCCAGATAATCGCGATACTGGCAGTCGCCCTATACGCTAAGGCCCTACATACTGATATCGGGCGCGCATTAAGTGGTGCAACTCAACCCCGTATTTTATTTATACATATGTATCTGATACATACGAATACATGAAAATAATTTAATTGCAATCATTCATTCCCCCGAATGGAGATTGAACCCACAACCAAACGCGTTGACCGTCAGACGCTATTCCACTGCGCCACGACCGGCCTCTAGAGATATTCTTATGGTGAACAGGTCTAAATAGTAAAACAAATTCCATTTTACTATTCCACAAATCCGTTTTAAATAGTTTCATTGAAAATGTGCAAAAATCATGAAAAACAAAGGTCATATTATCCTATTTGTTACTTTTTATTTTTTAAACATATGTATATATTTTGTAAATTATTATAAGCCGCGCATTCAAAACCACGTCCAAACATCGAAACAGGCTACTTTCTAAAAACCTAATTTCACAAAAATTCTTACTTTGCAAAACATTCCATATTTGGGCAAAAAAAACAAAATAAAATACTTTTTTCCTTACAAGATGTGGAGATGTCGAATTTTTACAATTGCTCAATCAAGTTGTGAATTGTAATTCTAAGCGAGGTAATTTCCACCTCAGTTGAAAGATTTACATTTATATGAAAGGTCGCGAGGCCTACTGGAACGTCTTTGAAAATTATAATATATATATATATATATATATATATATATATATTGTTGTTGAAAAGTCGGTCGGTTAAAAACTTTAAAAGCTTCGGTATTGTAATATCCTTATACTATCAACGCAATTGGTTGTAGGTTCGACTTCCATTAGGCGGATTGGTCTTGTTTAATTGTTTATATCTTTGGCAAGACAAAGCGTGGCGTTGAGTTCCGTCACTTAAGACGCAGTGTAACGAACCAGACCGAGTTATTTTACAGTTATTTTTAAATGTAGCTTATAACCATCATGACGCAGTGGGTACAGTATCTGACTATTAACGGAATCGGGTGTGGGTTCGATTCCTACTCGGGAATATTGTGTTTGAAATTTTCATTTCTCCCCTTTAGTAAGACAAAGATGGGTTTCGTTTGCCACGCAATATTTCAATTTCATGCGGAAAGCGGTCAACGGAGTGTCTTGACACTAGGTTGTCTCTGACTACCCTGCTATGCGGGATAAAGCTTAAAGCTGCTTTAAAAAAACATATAGTATATCGTAAATATACGGCTTAATATTGTTCGGGAAAGAAAAGCTGTTACTTCTAGTTACCATTTATTAGGGTTAAAGGTACTTTATATGTGTACAGATATTAGCGTATAAAAATATATTAAAATTCTACCTTGTTACTTATTACTGAAACTATCTGTATACTAGTTGTATGTTCGAATCCTGCTTGGGGATCGTTTATGTAAAAAAACGTTTGTATCGTACGGCTTCCGCAGTGGGAGCTATCTCTTAAATAGGAGAAATTCAGAGGACTTTAAAATGTAGATGTATTTTATTATTATATTTTCTTTTATTATTTTAAATAAAATGATAGGGAAATAAATTACAATATTAAATATTTTTAAAAAACGTATAAAAATTTTGAACGCAGCGGGATTCGAACCCGTGCCTCTTGGTTAAATTTTCTAAGTGCTGGGACCACTAGGCCTTTCGTTCTGTTCTAGGTTCGAATGTTGCATTTAAAATATTTATAAACTTCTTAAATAAAAATCTTAAGTATTTTTTTTTTAGTTTTTTTTTTTTAATAGTGTATTTTTCTTAGTAATTAAACAGTTGATTTCCTTCCAAAACTTATTTTCCTTGTTTCTCAATTCGTTATGCGAATCGTAATTATTAATAAAATATACAATACATTATGTTAAGTCTAAATTAAATTTCCTTCTCTTAGCGAACTTATTAAAGCACCACTAAAATTAATTCTACTAACCTTTACACGAGACAAAAAATGATAACCTTTTCATACTATAACTTGGTACATATTAATAAAGAACACATAATACATGTAATGTCACTAAAACCAATACTATTTGTAATTATACAACAAAATCCCTAACTCTGCCAAATTTTTATAAATTTTTATTAAAAGAATTAAAACACTTGTTATCGTATTGTGAATGTGAGTCTTTATAAGATGAAGAAATTCTGGATTCCCTCAAATTGTACTAGAACAGATATGTGCGGCGTTGTGCTCCACTCAACACGCAATGTCTCGAATTTGGTGGAAAGCAAAGTACGGAGTGTCTTGACATTAGGTACTTTCTGTCTACCCTGCTATGGGGGATAAAAGCGTGAAGCTAAAAAAAATGATTCTTTTTATACTACTTAAAATAGTTATACTTTTTTATCATATATCGGCTGGTTTTCCCAGAGTAAAGGGGAAAGAACCATATTCCATACCTCTCCGTTAAACATAATTTTACAAAAGGTACGAATATTTTGAATAAAAATTATAAATACATCATTTGATACTCGCACATTTGTTTATTTCTCTCCTTAAATTATAACTTGCTTTCTAATAAGTTTATTTAAAAATTTAATATATATAATATTTTAAAAAACAGCTTCACGTTTTATCCGGCATAGTAAGGTAAATGAAGACAACCTAGTGACGTACCGAACTAGACACTCCGCTGACTGTTTTCTGTTCAAAGGCGAAACCTCAACTCTGCGCTTTATCTTATTACAGCGGAGAAATTAAAATCAACTTTTGAATCGGGAATCGAACCCACAACCAATTTTTCTTCACAATACACTGCCCTACTGCACGATAGACCGATCTAAGTTAAAATATGTGATTCGGTTTAAGATTTACATAATTTCTTAAGTTTAAACAAAAATATAGTTACTACGTTTAAAAAAAGGGCCAAAAATCCAAACATATCCGTATTCCGAAAGCTATACCACAAACAAAAATTAACAAAATGCAAATACTGCTCGTATACAAAAATTAAAAGCAACTTTAATATTAAAACACAAAATGGCATCCAATCTGCGGCGCGTCTTCTCGTAAACGGTCATTACAAAACAGCCTGTATATCAACCGGATATGGACAATATGTATTCAACACACCCTGTATATAGAGGATAGGACAATGGAGTTGACCCTTTGTGTTTATGCTCTAATGATGTTTCTGTCATAACTTATTCCGAATTTATGATTAAAATCACACATTTTTTGTCATATTTGAGGATTTTTGGTTTTTGTGTGTGTGTGTGTGATCAAAAATGGGATATTAAAAAATCATATGTACTCTCAAATAAATATATTTTTGACTATTAAATATGCGATTTTTTTTAGTTACTTTGCGTAGTGAGCGAACCGGTACGAAGCTGATTCGAAGGTTAGATTGGTGTACCTCAGGGTTCTCTATAAATTAATTACAAGCATATAAAGATGATATAACATTTTTAATACATTCTAAGAGACTATTTTAAAAGGAATAATCGCGTATATTTTGGTATTCGAAAATACAATTTTGAAAACCCGACCATTCGAATACTTCAATAGTCCGTGATCACAGGTAGACTGAGGTGGCATCAATCAATTGATGTAATTAATTTTAATAATATAATAATAAATAAGAAAAAGAAAACATCTACATACAATTTTATTTAGCTTCACGCTTTTTATCCTGCATAGCAGGGTAGACAGAAAGCACCTAGTGTCAAGACACTCCGTACTTCGCTTTCCACCGAATTCGAGACATCGCGTGTTGAGTGATGGAACTGAACGCCGTACTTTGCCTTTACCAGAAAGACGAAGTGAATATAATTTTAAATATAATCACTTCCTCGAGTGGGGATCGAACCCACAACCGACCACGATATGATATTAAAGGTTTTTCACATTGATATTAAAGCAGTTGATATTATTATAAGTAGACGAGACCAAGACATCCAGATATTCAAAATATTTGAAACTTAAAAAAAATCACTAAACGATACTAGAAGGAGGCACGCTTTATCCCTCCCTTAGTCAGATGGATAAAGCGTGAAGCTAAAAAAAAATAACGAGGCAGTTCCCAACAATTCCACTATAACTCCTAATAACCAAACCCATCAAATATTCCACAGATGCTTATAAAAATATGCCATTAAGTCTATATGACAATTAATTTCATCGAAAGGTTATTAAGGGTGGAAAAGGTTAAACATCCCTCAGCTTATTTAGGTTAACCTGCACGTGTACTGTAGGGTCATTAAATAATATCCCATCCACATGCAGCTACCCTTAAATAGGGGTTGTAATTAGTTTCTTGTTTTGTTTTAAAATATTATTGGGATATATTTTGATGTGTTTTGTTATTCTTTTATAATAATACTGGTGAGGCTGGTGACAGCGTCTGACTGTAAACGCGATCGCTGTAAGTTCGTTTCCCACTCGGGGGGTGATTATATTTTAAATTATTTGCATTTCCACGCTCCGGTAAGACAAAATGCGGTGTTGAGTTCCACCACTCGACATACGACGTCTTGAATTCGACGGAAAGTTAAGTACGGAGTGTCTTGACACTATGTACTTTCTGTCTACCCTGCTATGAGGGATGAAAGCGTGAAGCTAACAAAAATAATAGTAGGGTAGAATGCTGGTATGGTGACACCTACTTAATGAAATGTGTTGAGTAATTCCTTAATTTAAGCTTCACTAGAGATATATAGTCCATAGTCTATGTAAACTTCCTCAATCGTTGCTATAGCAACGTATATTTTACACTACTTTATGGCCATTTTATTGTTTTTTTATGAGATTGATTATCTAGTCTATATATTATTTCATTCAATATTTTTTTTACTCATGTTTATGACAGTAACTTTCTTATAGTATTTTCTAAATTTATAAAGTATCAGTAGAAGAAAATGCTTAAAAAGGTATATTTATTTCTTTTGAAAGAATATTGTGTGGGTTTTAGACTTATTTCAGCATGATAATTCTTTTTTGTATACATTGATTTAATTTATAATAAAAAATATTAGCCTAATTATGTTATTTATTTCAATTCTTAGTGTAAAGAGATGTTTTTAAGGCAAAATTATAAATTAAAACGATCAGAATCCATCAATTCAAGATTAATTGTAAACCCTACAAATGGCGTTGTTAAGCCTAATAGAATACTTGATTCTACTGGATATTGGGCACTGAGCGATTCTGTAAACTATATTATTTGATATGTTTTTTTTTTTAAATTAGAAAATGTATATTTTTTAATCTATTAACCTTGGATAGATTTTTAATGTTATGAATGAACAACATACGGCGTTAGGTTACGTAAAATTTGAAAGGGCTTTTTTTTGTAAATTGAAACAAGCGGTATATATCTAAAGAGGGATATTTAGCGGTATGATCGATCTATGTAGCAGTGTAAAATATTCTAATTTATATTAAGATCTTTGGTTTTTATAAGGTTATCATTGGGACGGTGTTCAACTGTAAACGGGATTGGTTGTGGGTTCGATTCCTCTGCTCTGATAAGGCAAAGCGCGGCATTTATTTCGCCACTCAACACATAACAGCCAACGAAGTGTCTTGATACTAAGATGTCATTCTACCCTGAATCCAGACTAAAGGGCTGCTTTTTTACTATATTTTCATATTATAAATAAAGCTATTTTAACCAGATTAAAACCGTAAATTTTGATAGTTTATGCTCAATGCTTCACGATCTCTTACTGTTTTATTTAATATTATTTAATATTATTTTTATATAATATATATTTTAATACTTATTTCAACTATATAAATAATTTTATTATTCTAGTCTATAATTCCCAAAACATCAATAGACAATGAGGAAGCGTCTTACAATTTTAGATTATACGTAAATCTTTAAACCGTTACCAAAATCGTATCGGGTATTTAACGACGAAAACCGACACTGAGCGGTGTACTGTACTGTATACTATACCAGGCTATGGAACACGATAGGAAGCGATTGTGACAGAACAACGCATTTCAATTTGGGGAAACCGCGCATCTAAGAGAGAACGGCATTAACGATACCCAAGCATCTACTGTGAAATTACCAGCTTTTGGATATGGTTTCTCTTTACTCGTATAATAGAGTAGTTTAATAAATCCTAGTGTCTAGACACTCTTTTATTTGCTTGTTATATCATGTATTGTAAGTTGAATGGCGGAACTTAACACCGCACTTGAGCTTACTAGAAAGGAGAACTGAATATATTTAATTTTATGACTTGGATTGACATTTACTGATTCTCAACTCTGACTGTAAACGTGATCGGTTGTAGTTTCGATTCGCACTTAGGGAGACGAATATATTTAAAATGATAGCCAATTTCTCGCTCTGGTAAAACGCGGAGTTGAGTTCCGCCACTTAACACGTAATATATCGAATTCGGCAGAGAGCGGAGTACAGAGTATCTAGACACTAGGTACTTCCTGTCTACCCTGCTATGCGAGAAAAAAGCTTGAAACTAAAAAAAATACAGCGTTGACTTTGACATTGTACCATATAAAGGCATTCCAGATTCCAGCTCAAACAGACACTAGGAAATAGGTTGAAGTTAGCTTGCAGAGTTTGTCGTCCACATACGAACAATATATATGAAAAAAATCCTACACAAGCTACTTGAAATTATTACCACATCCATATTTCGTGGATCCCAATTTCTGTACACTCTTGATATGTTAATTCGTTCACTGAATAAATAATTCATTCGTTAAGACGTATCGCTCAGCGACATTGTTATTTTCCATTAAGTGTGTGCAATTACTACTCTTATCGCCTTTGAATTAAAGTTGAAATTCCATTAAAATTATTAGGCATTAACAGTAATAAAACAATGATTTATATCGCATCTTACTTTACTACGATTTCGATACTCGTTAGCGAGTACGTTTTAAATGTACAAAATTGATTTTTTTTAATGAACATAACCGAATTTGAACTAGTTACTCTTGTAATTTGGATCTTTCCTACATTTTATATTCAGACAATCTGTTCTCGTATACACAGATACAGATTTTAATAGTCAAAGTGGCGTTATAAGTTAGATAACGTAACCCAACACCGTTCTTATTCTACCAAGGGTATCAAAACTGTGTATTAAATTAAAGTGGTTTATACTCAAAACAATCTAAACACAAAATGCACGATGATATAAAAAAAGTATTAAATTAAATTAACGGTTACGTCAAAACTAGAGTGAGTGTCAAAGAAAATTCGTGATAACCCAACGTAACTCGCCCTTAGTAGAAACTCGTAAATGTATATCTTGTAATATTGTGCTGATACCACAATTTGCAGGTCTGATTTTAAATGGATTGTCATTTGAAATTAATTTCAAAGATTAAAATGAGACGTATTAAATTTGACGGATTGTTGTTTATCATCTGTTATCGCTGTTATGGCACAATTCCATCCAGCATATCGCATTCAATCCGATAATAATGCGTTCTAATCCGCTCTGGGGATTATTTATATTAAAAAAAATATTAAATAATTCCTTTCAATTAGCGTTACGCTTTTATCCCGTATAGCTGGGGAGACAGGAAGTACATAGAGTGGTGGCATTCGACGCTGTATTTTATCTTATACCTATATATTTCTATCAAGTGGCAATCGAACCCACAACCAATCGCGTTTACAGTCAGACGCTTGTCGCTCTGCACCACGACCGGCCTACTAGTGCTATGTTATTCTAATTTAATTTTAGGTAAAATGATCATATGATAATAATGGATTTTTCGGTTTTGGATCAATTTAATATAATTAAGAGTAATTTTAAAATATGTACGGAATAAAACTTAGCTTGAAAACTTAGCTTCTATAAAAAAAATAAGAAATTGCTTGAATTTAAGACAAAAAATATTCTCTTTACCTACCATGATATGAAAGAAAACATGCCAATTTACTTTTTAATATCTTGTGGGTTCGATCCCTACTCTGGGGAGTGATTATATTTAAAATTATTCTCACTACCTCGCTCTGGTGTGGTCAAGACAAGAATTCGGTGGAAAGTGAAGTACGGGAGTGTCTTGACACTAGGTACTTTCTGTCTACCCTGCTATGCGGGATAAAAAGCGTGAAATAACACCTTGCAACATAAACAACTTAAAATTTAAAAAAAAAACAAAAAGATTACACTCTTTACTCTCTACATTTAACCTTTAACCGCAGCAAAGCAAAAAGGGCCGAGGTGACATATTGCAGCGCACTCCACCCCGACATTGACAAAGAGCGCTACACGCCACCCATTTTGATAGTTGCCTATACAAAAATATGCTTTAGGCAATTCTCGGCTAATTCGATCTTTTTGGGATTTGCAATGGAGAAGTTAATGAAGAAATATTAATATGTGAATGCTTTATATATATATATATATATATATATATATATATATATATATATATATATATATATATATATATATATATATGTATATATATATATATATATATATATATATATATATATATATATATGTATATATATATATATATTAAAAGTGAATCATGTCTAAGACTAAATATATATTTAACACTTTAATTATGATATTAATACGTTATTTTTTTTAATTTGTATTTTATAACACAGGCCGGTTGGTTGTGTGTTAGATTCCCACTCGTGGGATAATTATGTTTAAATTATTATCATTTCCTCGCTCTGGTAAAGCAAAACGCGACGTTTAGTTCCGCGAATTACGGAGTAGCTTAACACAGGTTAGTTACTAATTTAGTAATCAGTTACTAGCTTACTTCCTGTCTACCCTGTTATGCGGGATAAAAGCGTGAAGCTGTTTGTAAAAATATTCTTGGAAAGGTATTAATATTTGAACATAGCTCTGTAGATTCGAACCTGCGCTTCTTGAAAACTGTACAATATTTTATTAGTAGTCATTTAAAGTAAATATTTCTGTGTATAAACTAACTATACTGTAGTTATAATATTCTTTGGAAAGTAATTTTTATGCCAACCTCTGAATTGACAAGTATCAAAAAAAATTAACACAAATCAAAATTAAAAATCAAATATACATATATATATATATATATATATATATATATATATATATATATATATATATATGTATATATATATATATATATGTATATATATATATATATATATATATATATATATGTATATATATATATATATATATATATATATATATAAAGGTATTTGTGTAGTGTTTCATAATATAATATTCATTAGAGTTTTTCATTTTTAATTAATATCCTCTTTCTTTAATTTTATCAACTCATTGTAACTAATATAGAATTAAATGCAAAATCGTTCTAAATCTTTTTTTAAGCCCGTCGTGACTCAATGTGGCGCAATCGTTTGCGGATACGATTCTCACTCAGAGGGAGTGATTATATTTAAACTATTTGCACATCATCGCTCTGGTAAGACAAAGTGCGGCATTGAGTTCCGTCACTTAACACACAATGTCTCAAATTTATCGGAAAGCGAAGTACAGAGTGTTCTGACACTAGGTACTTTCTGTCTAACCTGCTATGCGGGATAAAGGAGTGAAATTAAAAAACAATCTCTTTTTTATAATATTTTAGCTATCAATAATGAATGAAACCTAATAATATGCTTTATACAGTAACAATTTTGTTTAACTTATCCTGTTGGACCCTTTCGTAATACATTACATTATCATTCGCTTAGATGTTTTAAACTACGTAACAGATTTTAACGCTGTTTTCGTTAACACACGGAGTGACATTTGAGAAAAATTATAAATTCCAACAAAGTTTCTGATATAAGGGAGAACGTGGGCGGACAAAACAAGCAAACATGGATCAATCAGGCCAGTAGTATAGCAATATTTACCCATAAACACATTGCCACGTTAAACAAGTGTATTTAATATTTACTTAGTCTGTATTTAGTCTAGGATTCCCTTCCGTTCTTTATAGCGAATTCTTACAATTTGTTTGTCTGGAAGAGATGATGATAAGGTCGCCTATTTTAATCCATGTACAGTGTATTTTATCAATTGTGCAATTTCTATCTATCTATCTATTACTCTAACTTACCTTCGAGCCTAACCAAAGACCTATACATTACATAAAGATCTATGTAAGCTAGCTCCCAATTAAACGTCGCCTGTAGATCATGCTGTGATAATGGAAATCGTTGCCAGCTTTGATAATTAATCCCATTTAATGTCGTACTGTACTGGCTGTATTAACATATTGTAGTTATAACACTAAGTCAATGCTAACTAAGTAGTTGAATAAGGAAGTAACTTCACATATAATAATATAATTTAAAAGGAAATAAATTATGTAAAAAAATTATAACCTAAATGATTTTATTAAATAAAGATAACATATATTTTTTTATACTTTATTTGTATTCCACATTGTATATAAAAAATTATAGACATACACATATACATACATAATTATAGACAAAAACAAGGCAGGATTAAATGAAAAATGAGTTTTGAATAATTAATAATGAATATACTGGAAGACAAGAATTACATAGATATGCCCTAGGTATCTCATCAGGCGACTCTCCACAATAGTTATTATTTGGGTAATCAGGGTAATCAAGATGCAGATCCAGATCTTGCACTATGGTGGAAATATAATTTAAATTGATTATGTGTTGAAAGAAAATTCACGAGGTTTACTTAAGGAATGTATCGGAGTACTAAGCAAAAAGATCCCAATAATCCTTAAGTATTTTACATTTTATATTAGAAATCATGGAAGATAGAAATAATATGATTGTCATAAAGCCAACGTACAATATGATTTTAAATTTTTTTTCTAATCCTAAGTATGAAATAACACTAAAAACATTGATTATATTTTAAAAATAATCTTTGGAGACCAGAAATTAATATAATCTCCCTACATGCCAACAAAATAAATAAGTTTTAACAAACGTACAGGAGTTTTTATGCAACCGAATATAGAACGCATGGCTTATCGGTCAGAACACTGGGACACTCTCAAAAGGCACGCGTTCGAATCCCGTTGCATTAAGATTTTTATATGCTTTTTTTTAAAAATCCTTAACAGGTGACTTCTAGTAGATAATAAAAAATCCGTCTGCAATGTATATCCACAACCATCAGGGTATATTCCAAATATGTTAGAGCAAAGTCTCTACCTAAGAATAATGTTACGTTTCTTTGAACATATTACTTATTAATATTTTATAAGATCAATTACTTATTTTCAAACGTTTCAACAAGCGCAGTAAATAAATGTCATTATTTTGTTTAGTTGCCATCGTAGAAGAAAATAAACAACGACCAAAACGCGAAAACATATCTCTAGTACAAAAATATTTATGTTTTTCTAATATTTCTATATATATATATATATATATATATATATATATATATATATATATATATATATATATATATATTCGTAATATGTTTCATGTATCGAGTGATTCGCTATTTCCGTGTGCAATTTGTCAAAGAATTTCTTAGCGGATAAATAAATAAAAGGTGGACTTATTTCAAGAACATATATACGGTTATCGTAGTTTTTGTTTGAAAACATCGTCGTGGAGTGGAACAGCGTGTATATAGGATTGGTTGTGAGTTCACTGTTCATTGGGGGAATGATTATATTAGAATAGTTTAAATTTTTTTGCTCCATTAAGACAAAGCGCGGCGTTAAGTTCTGCCACTTAATACACAATGCGTCTAAACATCCTACCAATGCCACAGGGCATCCAAAATTCAAGAGGTTCAAAAAACTCATTGTAACGCCCTAATATAATGTTGATACCATTTTCAATTAGGCAAGAATTTAACCGATGATTTCTAGTTAATACCCAAACTAATTAAATTTATCTTAGTAATTGTAGATATCAACGGACATCCCCTAAGGTGTTTTTCCTTTTTCAACGATGAAGCTCAATAAAACAGTATATAAAAAATTACTAAATATCGTTTAAGTGAGAAACACCCATATCCGTTCCATTCGGACATTATGGACAAGATGTTATACATTCCCAATTTTTTCTCCTCTTTCCAAGAACACGTCCCAAGTATCACAACACTCACTATTTTTCTAATGCTCTTATATTTTATGTATCTTGCGATTCGCTTTTCCTTTCTGCCATTTGTCACGAGCGGAGTTTCGTTCATAAATGTTTCATAGGAAACTGTATTTTCACGGTCTTTTGGGAATGCTTAGCGTGTATTCAGGGATATCATTCGTATAACTAAAAAATGGAACAAAGGTCATGTGACAAATTAAACATTATGTTTTATTGCCGATATTATAATGTTTAAAACATAAATTTACATTAAATACGCAAAGAAAAAACCCATTTTACGAAAATTACGCAGACGGAGGTGTTTGGAATTTGGCACCGTTATAGTTTATATAGAAATATAGTGCAATATGCTATTATTTTTGTTAAATATTGCTAATAGATAAATTAAATGAATAAAATAAATGTAACATGTAATACAATGTATTTAACATTCGTGCTTATTTGACATTTCAAATAAGCTAAGTCATTACTAAGTCATTACTTACACAGTGCTAAGGCAATGCATTCTTTACGCGTCAACAAGATATTTGTTATATAAAATTATGCTTTTACCTTTAATTGAATTGAGTTTTTACGTATTATACAGTTAGAACTAAATATTCGGATTTATTGGGACAGTAAACTTGTTTGTAATGAGTGAAAATTATAGAATGATTTTTTAGCTTCACGTTTTTATCTCCCATAGCATCAAGACACTCCGTACTCCGCTTTTCGCCGAATTCGAGATATTGCGATATCTTGCCAGAACGAGGAAGCGAAAATAATTTAAATATAATCACTTACTAAAAGTGTTATATTTAATTTCTGCCCATCTTACCCACCGGGTTGAGGTGATTGTTTTCAGTATATGAAAATGACAAATATTTTTAAAGTGAGTATTAATATTCTACACTACAAAACACTTAAGACTATACTTTTAGACTACAAAAGCTTTTTACTGCCAAAGCTTACAAAGACAGTAAGTAAGTATATCGTCTACACCAAGAAATTGTAAAGTATCCATTAGATATAATGTATATAATAAACTAGGAGGCCGGTAGTGGCTCAGTAGGATTGGAATTATTTTCACTTGTTCGCTCTAATAAGACAAAATGTGGCGTTGAGTTTCGGCACTCAACACTCAATGTCTCAAATTCAGCGAAAAGCAAAGTACAGAGTGTCTTAACACTAGGTACTTTCTGTATATATATGTATATATATATATATATATATATATATATATACTATATTATGCTTATATAACAATAGCTACCTATCTATACATAAACGTAGCGACATTCACCAGCACCATCAGTTGCTAATATTAAAAATCTACGGTACGTTTGATGGCAACAGAGTATTTCGTGTCTTAAAATCGTGACGCTTTGTACCGCGATGTTCAATGAGAAATTCCTTCAGTTCCGTCGAGCAGAATTTCTGGCTAAGACGTAAAAATACGTCGCTCTTAAATATTTCACTGTGCAAGTCATAAACTTATAGCGGTTCAACAATTTCACTAGACTTTTCTCTACAAGCTACCCATATAATATTTTTTTCTGTAAAAAATATGATAATAATTATAGAAAGATATCAAAAATTAATCCTTTATTTTTAACATAAATTGATTGTTAATATAATTTATACGAGCTAATAATATACTAGCTTATTACATAAGTATATATTTTATTGGTATATGTGTATTTTTTTTAACTCTAAATATTAACTGTATGTACAAATATAATGAAAACACATGTAAAAAATATATTTTTTAAACACAGCATTGTAATCCAATACTTGCCTTTTGTTATTTGAGCGTAATTATTTTATTAATTTGGTATACTTCATCTTATCTGTATCAATTTTATTCATTATCTTTTTATCTTTGTTCAATCAAATTAATATAATCTAACACAATACTCTTCTCTATATTTTCTCTCTCTCTACGATCTTTTAAAACCTCGATTTTCTAAACAAATAGTAATACTAAATAAGAACTTGAACCAAATTTTATTCCTATATATAAAAAAAAAGATTATATTTGAAGTACTAACTACACCCGCTATCGCCTATGAATTGTGGCAATTTCCTTCATCGGATAAATTATCCGCTTTCTTGCTTTTGAATTATTGAAATAATCCATTTGTATGGAGCTGAGTTAATGACCATTTACAAATACCATGAGGAAAAAATTCAAATTTCCAAACTGAGCATAGCAGAGCCCAACCTGAAATGTAATTCTGTAACATAATTTACATACTATATATAGATCGTTTATGAGATCATTGTAATATATGGTACTTTAAGATAAAACAATTGGCTCATCTACTGACGATTTATTACACTGAGAATGCCTTTCAATTTCTCATATTCGTACTTCGTGGTAGATATAAAATATACACATTTACGACACTTGAACGTAGGAAAGAAGTATTTTCGATTTTTTTAGCTTAACACTTTTATCCCGAATAGCAAGATAGACAAAAATACCTAGTGTCAAGACACTCCATACTTCACTTTCCGGCGAATTCGAGATGTTGAGTGGAGGAACCGGACGCCGCATATTGTCCTACTAGAGCGAGAAAGTGAAAATAATTTAAATATAATCACTTCTCTAGTGATCGATCGCGTTTACAATCGCTTTGACAAAAGAAGATAAAGCGCACTTCTAGGCACTCAATACACAATGTCTCGAATTTGGCGGAAAACGGAGTACGGAATGTCTTGACACTATGTACCTTGATGACATCAAAACATCATTATTATCACGTTTCCGACATATATTCCGCTCAGGCGTGAAAAGGTACCATGGTACCTACATATATAGGTAAGTTACTGCCATGACAAGAGTACAAGCATCTATATCTTAAAAAGTTCCAAAGGGAGTGTAAAAGTGCACTAAAAAAAGGGTCATTCGAAAATCAACCCTTTCGAGGGTGAAATGGGGTGTAGAAGTTTGCGAGAATGTTGTTTCCAGAAAAAGTTTGAAAATTTTACGTTTTTGTGAATGATAGTGTACTTGTTGTAATATGATATATTTCAAATGATATCGAACTAAACTGTTCTAAGCAATTTGATTGCGTATATAGAAAATATTTTTATTAACTTTACTTCACTACAGACTGGGTTTGTACCTTTTTTTCCTTATTGTTATATGTATATCTCCCATTATCTCATCTCCAATTATTATCAATAAGGTCGGCTAAATCCTACGTCCATACTATATATATATATATATATATATATATATATATATATATATATATATATATCTATATATATATATATTTAACTTCACGCTTTATATCCCGCATAGTAGGGTGGACAGGAAGTACCTTGTGTCAAGATATTCCGTATTTCACTTTCCACCGAATTCGAAACATTGCGTGTTGAATGGTGGAACCCGATGCCGCACTTGGTTTTCCAGAGCAAGGAAGATTAAATAATTTTAAATACAATCTATCCCTCGAGTGGATATCGAACCCACAACTGATCGCGTCTACAGTCAGACGCTGTTCCACTGCACGACCAGCATCATAATTATTTAATATATCTACAAATGTGACAAACGCGAAAAGTAATAGCAAAATAATACAATTATGTTATATTAAGTAAAAATACAATATATATTGTATACATATGTCAACATTTTACACATAAATCGAACCTACGACCCGTAGCATAAGCAATGGCACTCGAACACATGTTACACAGTACTAGAACAGTCTCCTTGCCGTAGCAAATTGGCTGTCCACTTGATAGAACGACGCGTTGGTTAATACGAGTAACACGGATAAAGTAATTTCCTACGACACTGCCGCTAACTAAAACGTGGATAAATTGATATATCTGCTTAATAATAGGTTTTGTGGCTAGTAAAAGAATGGGCGGCGTTGAGTTCCGCTACCAAACGAACAGTGTCTTAATTAGGTGATAAACGGAGAACACAGTGTTGTAAGACTAAGTACTGTTTTGCTATCCTGCTACTGGCGCGACATGAAGCATGAAGTTATATATTGTTGGCAACGTCCTGATTTCGTGAGGTTAAAAGCACTTTTATGGTGACGCAAGGAAAAAGAAGTCCCTAGATCTCATTTTTACTTGAGCAGCCAAACACGACAGACATCTATTAAATTATTCAAAGTCTATTAATTGTATACGTAATATTACTATATTATATCTATTTGTATATAGAAGCATATCGTTATTATTTGCTCCTTTCCTACATTTTCTAAATATTAGTGATTATAACACTTGTTGTTTCCAGCAGCTATGTATGCTAAAACCTAGTCGTGAAATTATACTTCCTTCACGACACTATGATATATATATATATATATATATATATATATATATATATATATATATATATATATATATATATATACATAGCCGTATTAATGCATTTTTTTATGTTTTATTACAGTTAAAGTGACTATTATTATTTTCAAACATATTTTTTGGGTTTATTAGGGTTTATAGAGTAGTATATATATTTAAGTTATTCCCTTTCATACATTCAGCTAATATTTTGGAGTATAGCATTTTGCATGGCAGAACATAACTCCGCCCTTTGTCTAACTACTAAACTAAGTTTGTCTAAACTAAATATGAACTTCCCCCTGTATAGACTTTGAACCTTAAATCATCAAGTTCAGTCAGACGTGCCCAATTGGGCTATAACAGCATCTTCCTTTATTTACACTACAAATTCTGAAAATATTTTACAAACGAAACTAAATTCAAATTATAGAAATGGTTTTTCATACAAAAACCTTGAAATATATATTTAGCTTTTTTTTCTAGCTTCACGCTTTTATCATATACAGAAATTGACAGAAAGTACCTAGTGTCAATACACTCTGTACTTCGCTTTCCACCGATTTAAAAAATTGTGTGTTGAGTGGCGGAACTCAACCCCAAACATTGTCTTACCAGAGCGAGGAAGTGAAAGTAATATAAATATAATCATTCCCAAATGAGAATCGAACCCACAACCTTTACAATCAGACACCGTCACACTGCGCCGCAACCGACTTCAATATGTATTTAGTAATTTCCCGATACGCCATAATAATACATGAAAAACATCTAGAAATAAGAAATTTATTTCAATTCAATTCTTTAGTTCAATAATATCCATATTGAATAGAATATCAACAACATGTTTATTCTTGTATAAGAAAAGACGATTACTTTACTCTATACTGGGAGAGCTTAAAAAAAGCTCACACAGAGCTTACAATAGGAATGTATTTCTCAAAGCTCCAATCGTTGCGATTTGTCTGCTTATTGGAGTTCATATGATTAACGGTCTTGAGACACGTCCCAAGATAAAAGCTTAACTGTTCATATTTATTCACAATGATGATAATATTTCATACTTCGATGTTTATTTTTCATAATTCAGTTTTAATATGTTGTAAATTACTAGCGTAAATACGTTGGTGAGGCCATCGTGGTATAGCAGACCAGCGTCTGACTTAAACGCGAATGGTCGTGAGTTCGATTCTCACTCGTGGAAAGGATTATATTTAATTTATTTTCACTTTTCCTTGCTGCTTTATTTTTTAGTGGAGTACGGAGTACCTTGATACTTGGTACTTACCATTTAACGTAAAAAATCCACACTGCTAAGAAAAAATGCGGCGTTGAGGTCAGCACTCAACGCACAATGTCTCAATTTGTAGCAAAAATCAGTCAACGGATTGTCTTACCTTGGGAGACTTGGATTACTAAAAGCATACATTAAAACATTAAAAATAACACATTTTATAAGATCAGCACCTTTAGATGACAGTCATTAGATGGGTATAAATATAATAGAGAGGTTCATATTTGTTCACTGTGGTGATATTTTACGCTGTTTGCTGTATATGGTTTCAAAATCATAAACATTAGTCAGCTTGGTAGCAACATTTAGTTCAATCCATTATTACACTTTGTTATTGGGTTAAAAATACAAATTTTTTAAAAGGCCATGTAATTTTATTTACGTAC